>CM053792.1:814503968-815703968 GCA_028749045.1 Cupressus sempervirens | reverse complement strand
CTTTAAATGTAAAGCTTTTATTTTTGTTAATTATTATTCAGGATATAGATGAGCACCATGGTTTCAAGGATTTTTAAAATTATATTTGAAAATTTCAAAATAATTTTCAAATTCATAAGATATATGTTTATTGTATATATGTTTATTATATATAATATTTTTTTGAAAAATATTATTTTAATCTTTATTTATTTATGTGAACTCTCTCTCTCTCTCTCTCTCTCTCTCTCTCTCTCTCTCTCTCTCTCTCTCTCTCTCTCTCTCTCCCTCTCTCTCTCTCTCTCTCTCTCTCTCCCCCTTGCCTTCCCCCCCTTACTTTTAAAATTGACAAAATATATATTTATTGTATCTACATATTTATTTATATGCTCATGAATTATGTACAAATTTATTTATTACATGCAATAAATTGATAGAAATTATTTAAATGAAGATATATAAATTTTTTATGAAAAATATTTATTTTAATATATATTTATTTATGTAAACCCTCTTCCCCTTCCCTCTCTCTCTCTCTCTCTCTCTCTCTCTCTCTCTCTCTCTCTCTCTCTCTCTCTCTCTCTCTCTCTCATTTTACATAAATTCGTTTACTAGTTCATATACAAATTACATAAATTTAATTAATTATTATAAATGTGTCTTTTAAACATGCATTTACAAACTTTACATACATACAAAGATTAAAATGTAAGCTCACATAAATCTTTGTTATCTACTAAAATACTAAAATATACATGTTTGTCTCAAGAATGAACATCTAGATCTAATATATATAATAAAATGCATGTGTACAAGTGTGAACAACAAATACACGTAAGTCTCGAATAAACATGTATATGTAAAATAAATAGTGAAATACATTTACATGTAATTCTTAAATAAAAATGTAATCTAGGTACTAAAATACATGTATGTAACTCTCTAGAATAGGTAAACATGTATAAAAAGCCTCAAATATATAAATACATAAAAACATACATATATCTAGTACTACTGGAGAGACCCCTCAAGACGCATACGAACAAAATGATCCTCTAATCGAGTCTCTTGTACATCATGTGACCAAGCCACAACTGGGTCGTGCAAATATTTATGCATTAGATCTATCTAAATATATAAATACATGTGGACATGAATACAAGTGCATATAGTTTGAAACATAAATAACTTTACAAACTATTTAAAACTTGTACATAAGCACTATTGGGAGTCTTAGTAGAATCCTTTCTCTGATGTACATGCTCTGACTCAACACTAGATGTAATAATGTGATTGGTAACACGCACCTACATAATTTATTTAATTTATATTATATATTATAACTTTTTGATATGTATATGAACTATTTTAAAATTTTATATTTAAATTTCAAAATATTATATTTTTACCTGGGTCTCAAGAGTTGGAGCATGGTCATCACACTCCATCATATCGTCTATTAGTGTACCTCTAGTACTAGTCTCAACATCCTATCCTAATACACCATCAACATCTCCTGAAGCTCCAACACCTATTGAAGCACCCTTAGCACTAGAGCCTCTTGAAACACCCAAGGTAACCCCAAAGTCTACAACTGCAACTAGTAATGATGAGTGATGTGGTGTATGTAACTAGTTTGGTAATGGTGTAGAATAAGTGCCCTAGAATAACATGTCCATGAACAATATTGATGATCCCATGTTGTGACTAGTATCAATCTAAGCTAACCCTAATAATTTCTCATCAAAATCATCAAATCCCTAAACTATGATCCTAATATCTCCAACTCATATTATGGAGCCATCTATAGAATGTCATGACCATAGTACATAATGTTGTGAACTATTTTGTGTGGAAACTATTGGTGGCGTGGTCTGTGCTTGTAAAACTATGGGGCCCTAATGTAGTCTAATGGTGTCCATCAGTGAGTGAAATGGTATCCCCTGTGTATCTAAAATATACCTGATACTCTACAATAGGTTCTCAAAAAAAAAATGCTAGATCCATACGTGAGTGTTGTCCAGAAGGAGCACGAACATCACCTAGTAATGGTAGTCCATCAAATCTACATGCTTTATTAGGGGAGGTGCCTATAGTTCTACTCAATGCCTCTAAAGGTGCTCAACCTAAACAACTTCATCGAGTGTGAATATACCGACCAAGAGAGTTAGATCTGATACTAGTAGCCATAGATACAATCTATCTAGTACTGCCAATTACTCCCCTCTAGAAAGAAATCACTACTCTATCATAAATAGAAGCTAGTGGAGTAACTTGAAGAAGTCTATGCCTAACAAACTATCTAATATCTAGCGGTGGTTGATGCTCTACACTACAATACTAGTCAAGATTTTTTATTTGATCACACCTCTATCTGCAATAATTTGGAATATCTATGTATTTGATGTTGATCCCCACGCAAAACTCAACATACAAATATTGTACAAAATAAAGAGGAATAGGATTGTTATTATGATAATGACCATGCATGGCTAAGAAACAAGGATTGATCATACTAGTGATGACATGATCTATATAATGTGTCACTCAATATGCCCTCACCCTACCCTTGATACCCTTATATAATGGAAACAAATCTTGTTTGATGAAATCTGTTGGGGCCATCCTCTTAACATCCTCAAATGATACATCTCCCAAAATCTTATCTCTAAGCTCTGTAGATATCACAACTAGTACATTAGGGGTAAAAGCATGATGTTCTCTAAATCTAGCAGTTAGATCTTGTAAGATCCTATAAATGGTCACACATATGTCTCTATATACACCATTATTCGAGGAAATAATAAACTTATGTAATCTAGTAACCTCCTACTTTGAAAATAACAATAGTGCATCAATATCAATGCATGGAGGTGTTGCAACAGGATTTGCATAAAGACCTACACTAGGAGCCACACCAATACCTACACTAGGAGCTGCAACAAGACCTACACCATGAGAACCACCACACTTAGCCACAACATGAGCCCCACCACAAGCTGCACCACTAGCCCCAATATGAGTTGCACCAAAAGTCCCACCATGATATGTAGTATGAGTTGTATCAAGAGCTGCACCATGAGCCACAATAGTAGGAGCCACAATAGAAGCCTCATCAACCTCAAGTTGAAGACTAGGTTGGCCATGTGAAGCCATATCTAAAATGATTGTGTTAATATATATTCTAAATACACATGCATATATATGCAAAATGCTATGATGACCAAGCTAGAGAAATAGTCAAATTTAAACTAGTCTAGTACACAAATTTATATTTAAAAGATTAAAATCATATGTCATATAATCTACACATCTATATCATACATGAGAAAGAGAGATTTTTGTGATGAAAAAGACTATGAGGCTTGAGAGCAATTATGAATCTGATCCAAGACATAAAAATATTGATGAAAAGAAACAAAAGAGATATTGAGGAGATAGAAAGTGAACATGAGTGTTTAATAGGTCTAGTTCTTCTAAAACTCATGTATACAGGCCAAAGTTGCAAAGTGCATTTAGGATGTACATTTAAAGCATGTACGTCAAGTGTACATATATTGAAATATGTGAAAAGAATAGAGATAAGTCCCTAATTTAGTTGGTTGGCAAACCCAACATACGAGTAGGTATGTGTAGGATCATGGTCAACTAAACTAATCAACAAGTTAGGGTTATGTCAACTTGGCGTGCAATTTTCAACTTGTTATAAAATTTCTATTAAAAAGTTGATAGAAAAGAATATATAGGAAATTGAATTTAGTTTCTAAACTACTAGGCCTTATCTGAAAAAATAAATAAAAATTGATTGGGAATTTTTTAAATTTTAATTCAATATTACAAAAATTTTACAACAAAAATAAGAAGTAGATGTACATCTGACCACCTTAATCATAATCAAATGATAATATTTGTTAATAAGATTCTAGATATAAGAAGTAGACTCATTCACAAATGTTATGTATATTTTTTGGTATTTTTATTTTAAATAAATAAATAATTATTAATTTTCTACTATAGTATTTTTGGAATAAAAAAACTCTCGTGTCTAACCACCATAACTAATTCAAAACTCTACAAAATTTAAGGTTATTTTTCCCTTATAGCTGAAGAGCCATAGAATGTGATGCATCTTTTAGATTTTAAAAATGTTCTACCATTTGAAAGTTATAGTTATTTTTCAATCTGTGTGTTAATCAGTAGTTTATACATAACTCCATTAGAAAATAATTAATAATTACTTACTGAACTCTTAATTTGACATAAATTACATATATGGAAAGCTAAGAACATTCTTAAGAAACCATTTTTGTTTCATCAAGTTTTGGTGGCAAAAAAAAGTCATCAGCTACATGTTTGAAGTAAAAAAAACACATAATAACAGGCCAAAAACATGTTTTTGGGACATTTGTAAAGTTGACCATGAAGGGTTGGTATCTAAAGATATAATAGGCCTTATAGAAGTGTTACTTTTTTGCTTTGGTATCAAGAAGGGTGGGAAAAAAGGTGGAATAGATTTTGAAATGCTTTGAGGCATTTCAAAACTACATAATTTCCATGTCGCCACTTTGTGGCACACCATGATCTTGCACATACCCAAGTAGAATAATTCAGATGCCTAGTTAATGTATCACACATAATTGAGGTTTTATTAAGTGGTAGAGGGAACCTCTTAAAGACAATAAGGGTCACTTAGGTGACTAATGAGTTTGAAAAAGATACAAGACCTATAAGGTCTTTTGAATAGTGCAACATGGCTATTAATCCATTTGATGTAATGACTTAATCCATGGTAGATGGAATAACTTATAATAATGCACTTGGTGCACATATTTAATATAATTTCCAAAACATGGCATAATAGGCCTAGAAGTTTAAGGATGGGTCTACAGATGAATTTAGGAGTTTGGAAATGCTATTGGGGTCCTAAAAGGACAAAATCCTTAGTTAGAATAAGTTTTAGTTCATTTTCATGGTTTAAAAGTTCAAATCTTCCATTGACAAGGGAAATGGATTTCTTATGATTTAACCACTTAACTATTCCATCAAACTAGTTGGAAGAGGTTGGGGAAGTTATGTTTTGATTCCTATGTGTAGTTGGAACTCCATTGTATGGGAAAAGGAAGCATGGAGTATATGCACACACTAAGATTCAATAAAGTACATATTTGGATCAATAAATTCATTTTTTTAGCATTGAATCTTCTTTTTTTGATTGAGATTTAACAATATAATAGTGTTGGAAGTTTCAATAGGGTATTTGAAGGCTGAGTTACATGTTTTGAAAGGTTTGCACTTCTACTAGATTAGACTGATTTTCTAAGCTTTCCTTTCTTTTGCTTGAATTTTTTTTGTAACTAATAGCCATTCCATGGAATAAAAGGCATAGAATACATGTAATTATGATTTCTAACCTTGTACCATATGAATTTAATTTAAAAGTTATAGAAGATTGAATGCAAAGTGTGATCACGGGCTATAACAGGGTATGTTTCATTGAAAGCTGATGGTACAAGTGTAGTAGTAGGAATTTGGACAAAATGAAATGGTATTTTTATGATTGTCATAGTTTTATATGGTGGAGTGAATGGTGAATCAATCACCAGTTGATCCTTAAAAGGCTTGGGAGAGGGAGATTGGAAAAACCCTCAAAACAAGGGTTTGAAGCAACCAAATTGGGGCTTTTTGTGTTATAGATTTTTTGGGTTTAATTCCTCCTATATTTAGAGGTTTTGGTACATATATTGAAACTTTTTAAGAGTTGAGATCTTAGGGATATGTCTAGGTGGTAGTTTCTTTGTACAATTACCTACTTTTGAGTGTATTTGCAGGGGTACAAGCCAAATACTTTAATTCAGTCCAAAAGAATAGTATCTAAATTTAAGATATGTTATATAATGGAAAATAGGGTATCTAAATATGGTTTATAGTTATTTTTTATTTTCAAAAATTTTTGATTTTGAAGACCAACAAGGTCACTACTAGGCTAATTGCTAATTTCTAAGCCTCTAGGCCAATTTTTGAGTCTTTTTGCCTTTGTGAGTAAAAGATAGGTCAAGTAACCTTAAAATAACTTTAGTTTATCCTTACATACCTAAAATACCTCAAATCCATCATTGCATTGTGTTTAGAGTCACCTTGGTTGGGTTGAGTCTCTTAAAGCCATTTGAGCACTTTTGGGAATATGTGATTTTGTAAGCCAATTTGAATAACATATTTTGTGAAAAAGGTCCATGAACCTTTCCTCTACATCACTGAATAGGCTTGCATTTCAAAGGATTTAACTACTTGATATGATAAGATATTTTGAACAATTAATGGAAGACAATTTTCAAATAATTCAATGGTGTTGAATCAGAGTTGGTGGACTCTAAGTACTTTTTAGCTTCTAGAAGAGCAAGAGGTTATCTACATAATCTTCTAATAGAACCTGAGAAATTCAAGAAGCACTTCCACAAAAAAGAATATTCACCTTCATGGGATTAGAGGGGAAAGATGAATTGCAGAGATGCTAGGCAATACAATACTAGATCCTTATTAAATGATTCATAGATGATGAGGGTAATTGTGAGATAGTGAAAAAATATACATATATTTTAATAGGTAAGTGTGAAGAGTGGAACAAGTGGTTTGTGTGGGGCTAGGTGACCTGGTCCTGAGCTAGACCTTCGTGCAAGATAGAACTTATATTAGTATTTGAAAGAGATCACACTCATGGAACTTCTTGTGCAACTGATCACTTGCACTAGTTGGGCAATTCATTCCAAATAGATAAAGTTGCACACAATTTATTAGTCTAGAAATAATTATACCCCAAAAGTATGAGCTTTAAATTTAGTAAAGATCTAGAAAGATTCGTTAAAGAAAGAAAGAGATAGAAAGAGTGAGGAAAGGAAAATTGAACACTTATTGAGGAGAGCTAAAAGAAGTGAGGAGAACTAAAAGAAGTGAGGAGAGAAAAAAAGAAAGAAGACGTTATTTTGAATGATGTGGAAACAAGATCACTAGCTCCTTAGAAGAGAGTAATTGGAGAAAAGAAGAGGAAAATGATGAAGTATGATAAATTTATAGAAAGTATGCAAGATAAATAAATAATGTTTGCAATATGTGATTTATTCCCTAATTTGTGTCCTAAGATTGTAATTAGTTTTGGAGTTCCTAAGAAACCTATTGACCATTTTTTTTGGATTGCTAAGAGGCCAAAGCCAAGGTTAATTATTATTGTTTGTGATTAATTATTTCAATTATTAGTTAATGTTGAGTAGATTTGAACCCAGGACTTCATAAATTAAAACTAGTAAATTTGAGGTCAATTTTTGACCTTTAATTTTGACCAAGACCATTTTTTTGGCTTCTTAAATTTGGCCTTTTTATTTTGTTTATGAGCCTGATTTGGTCAAAATTTTGACCAAATTAGACTCATAAACAAAAATGAAAATGAAAAAGGTTCATGTGAAATTTATTTCACAATTTGGGCATTTTATGTGGGAGCTAATTTGGAGGTCTATGCACTTTAGATGTTTGCATTTTGGGGAACTAAACTTTGAGATAGTGGAGTGTTTTTTATTCTAGGGGGGGAGTGTATAGTGCTTGTAGATGGGGGAAAAGATGAAGAAGTTGATGGGTCACAGGGTATCTTAGCCTTGTTGGGGTGAATTTCTAATGTTCAAACAATCAAATCCTCTTGATCTTTCCTATAGACAACATAGGTCCTCTCCTCAAGCCAAGCCATCCTATATGAAATGTCAATAGGAAGCACAAGAAGAGTCGTCCATAGGCTGACAATAACAATTTCTACAATAACATCACCAGAACCCTCTTCAAGCTAAGTAAGCCCAAACTTCTCTGTAGGAAAAAGAAAATGTAGGTAGAGAAAGGACATGATATTATGTAGGCTATATTGAAAGAGAAGATAGCCTAAATCATTCTGCCAAAATACTTTATTGGCTCAAATATCACACTTCTTTGGTAAACAACTTTAACGAGTGAGTTTACAAATACGTCTCTGTCTCCCAAGATTATAACTATTTTGGCTAAGGAAAACTAGTTGAATTTAAAAGAAATCTTCCTTGTTAACTTTGTACCAAACTTCTTTATTCTGATATTTTAATCAAATCTTTAAAGGTACAAAGTACTTAAGTTGAAAGGATGATTTTGTAATGGAATCAATTTGTTTACGATGCACTGGAGAAAAAATTTCAAACCAATTCACAATCTTTGTCACTATTTCCTATTTTGGCTTGTCTTTACCTTATTGTCATTGGAGTATAGAGATCCATAAATTGTTGAAATTATGGAAAATTAATTATGTGTTTTTATTAGACATGATTTTCTCCCATTTGAATATCATCACCAAGAGACTAGATTTTGTGTCCTTAAAGAAATATCCAAGCCTACCCCAAAGGCTATAAAAATTAAATCAAAATGGGGCACTTGGACTCAACAAGTTCTACTTTAGGAAGAAAGCATAATTATGAATATAGTCATGTGAATGCCAAAATATTCCACCGGATCTAGATTATTGTTCATATATCCAAGAGTGTGAGATTCAACTATGTTAATCAATATTGATGGAGAAGATATGAATCCACACTTTATAGGTTTGTGAGTGTAAGCTTAAACTATGTTAATCCTAGTAGAGAAGACATGAATGGGCACTTTGTAGCTAGGTCTATGAGTGACATGAGTTTGAAGACATTTTCCTTCCCACATTTGTTGCACATTTCTTCTATATTCTTTTCTGTTCACATAGGTAAAATTTTATTCTTGTTCTTTCTATAACATTATAAATCTCATTAAATTGATTAAGTTGGTTTTCAAGTGCTTCATGTAAATGAGAACTTTGTCTAGTCAAGACTTTATTTCTCTCCCCACACTATTACAAGTTTGTACCTAGGATACGATTTTTTTATCTGTGTTTTATCATCACCACCAAATGTCAATTTATGGACATATAAGGTCACAGGAAATTCTCATAAAATTTACAAGTAGGTTTAAACGTGTCACTTCTGGCTAGTTGATAGGGGTACAAGATTCCTAAACCCTAGATAAGAAGGTTTAGTGACAATGTGATCATAGATTATAAAGACAATAAGGAAAACCTTCATCATGGTAAACCAATATGACAAAAGCCAGAGTGTGTAGATCTATTTAGCTTCCTTTTAAGTGTTATGTCACTTCAATATTTTAAAATCATGTTCCTGAGTTAGATTTTGATTTGGAACTATTGGAAATATAAGAGGAGTAACTAAGAGGAAAGGGGTGAATTAGTTACTACTAAAATAAATCCCAAATCCCTTAGATGTCAATACAAAATATAATCTAATAACTTGTGAGTTCTCGCCTCAACCCATCGTAGCATAGTAATACATTACTATTATTTTGATATTCACGACTCGAGATGTTGAGACATTATCTGATGCTTAGAACATACTTTATTATTTCATGTTGTGTGATGTTACTTTTAGATATATTTGATGATTGTCATTTAATGTTCATGTATATGTATGTTGATGAAACTAGTAAATGTAGGATTGAGACTTTGATTTAAGATATTTTAAATGATTAAGAATTAAGCATGATGAAGAAACCTTTATTGATGTATGTTTTAATTTATGTGAATTTTTGATATGTATACATATATGTACATGTGATTTTATAGGACTACTGATGTGTGCAATGAGTGTGCAAATGTTTAGCGGAGAAACCCTATGGAGGAACATAACTGATCTCTTTGTGCTAATTTTGGAAACCTTGTTGTTCGTAATTCACATGTTGTATTGTGAGATATATGTATGTATCTTCTTTGTTCAGTGAATGTTAATGTTCATAATTATGTTCTTTTAGTGTCGCTCGACACTCGTAAACTAGTTATGTTCTTCAGCATGTTGCTTAAGGTTAATTGTTTAACCTTTGGACCAAGTTGGTTTAAGTTAGTGTTAGTTTTCTATTAGGTTCTTAATCGAGGTTAGTCATCCCTTAATCTAGATTAGTGTCTAATTTGCAATGTTAGAGTAGTTAGAAGGTCCTATTTTATTCCTAGATTTTATTTGGCCCTAAACCTCTTTCCCCAAAGGGTATGGGTATGGGTTAGGGGTCTTTTCCAACCCCTAAGCCCCTTTTTTTTATTTTTGAGATCACTCAAAAAGTCTCTTTTTGCCTTTGTACGAAAATTGACCATGGTTATCTTGAGTTACCACACCTCATCTCTACTTAGGGTATAACCATAGTGTAGGTTGAGTTAGGAGTTTCTAGAATTGCTAGTGGGTGGAAGTAGTTATTGCTCCTTTTGGGTGGTTGAGTTGGAGGCTTATTTAGAGGTCCTTCTTGGACTTGTGGAGGTTATTACCCAATCTCTACATTTAGAGAGGAGTTTTGAAGATTGAAGAAAGGAAGTGGAAACTCTACTCAAACTTGTTCTTTGCCATAATCTCTTTGTGAAGGTAGGAAATTCTCATCTCCTTTATTCAGTTTTCATGGTTGTTTCATGCTCATACTACCTTGTTGTTGTTTCAATGTTTGTATGGTTGTGGGTATGTTGGGAAGATTTGAAAACCATGTTATTTTGGTTTTTTTCCTTTCATGTTTATGTTTGTAATTTTTGAGATTTTCCTTGCATGGGTGTTTTGGTATTACTCACTCTTGGAGAGGGTAGAGTGACCAATTTTGGGAAAGGTACATGTTTAGTTGGACTGCAACCAGTGTAGAGTCTCTTCTCAGGATGAGAAGAGGGAGAAAGGGTAGGGTGTTATGGGCCCCTACCCGTCAGCACAAACCTGGTATGAGTATGGCATGTTTAAATGTCAGAACAAAAGTTCTTGGTTAACAGCCCCGATTGGGCATCTGATTTGGTGTTGTGCTTGACTTCTCCTAGTTGGAAGAATCCACCTTTCCCTAGTGTTGATTTATTGTGGATCTTATTGTGAAATCCTTTTAGGAATATGCATGTTTTGAATTGTTCTTGTTCATGCTTTTGGTCACCTGATTAGATTCTGTTTCCTCCATGGTTCTAGAAATGTGTTTCAGAAAACATTATAAATCCCTTGATTATGATCATGAAGAAATTTTGAGTAAATTGTTGAAATTTGGGATTGAGATCCTATTGTAAATTGTATTTTTAACTTGATGTAAATGACAACAAAGCCGGGTTTTCTTCCTGGTTCTTTCCTGGCTGAGCCTTTGAATCAGGTTGGCAAATAAAATTTGTGTTGAGTAAAATTGCTTGTCATGTGATTTAATTGTGAATTTTAAAATTTGGATGGAATTGATGATGTTTAAATTGGTAAAAATTTCAAGGTTTTCCTTTATGTTGAAAACGAAAATTATACCATGGAAGTAGATTCAATTGATTTGAGCAAAATTTTCAAGTTCTTTATATGTTCATTATATGATTAAAATGAAATTTATGTTAAAGAAAGAAAAGGGGATTATAGTTAATAGTTCTATTCAGGATGTAAGGAGATCAAATTTAATCATGTATTTTTTTTAGACATAAACTATTGTATCAATGTTTAAAGCTTGTCAAAAAGAAATATATAAACACCTTGAAAAAAAAATAATACATGGCTTGAAATTCTTTACTTAGAATAATTTTCAAAAAAAATACACCCCCAGGAGCAAAATTGCTCGCTGGAAATTGTATGGGAGGCCCTTTTAAATTTGAAAAAGAGCAATAGGGAATATTCTCTTAAATATCCTTTTTATTTAATTTTTTGTGATAAAACCAAAATCAAGTTAGGCATAATATACTTGCTAAATTTACAAAGATAATACATTATGAATAAATCAAATTCAAAAAAAAAAAAAAAATCTTTTTCTACCGATAAAATTTTATGCTATTAATGTTAATTATCTTCCTTGGGTGTCAGATTTGAAAAGCTTATTAAAAAGTTTAATTTTATTGCAAAGTCAATGTCATCATCATTGATGACATCACCGCACTCATCTCCACCTCCAGCTGGGCGCAGGTCATCACGTTTGCGATGGGGGGTGATTTGAAAGTTTTAAAAACAAACAACTTAAAACATTTTTTTAAAGCCCCCTTTGTTGAACACCCCACTTGGGCTTTTATTGGAGGAGGGGACAGCCACTGACGCAGGGTCAATGTGCTCAGGCAGCGCGCCCAACCCTTGAAAAGCGCAAGTCTTGGGTAGAGGGGGAGGGATGACGTGGCAGTTAGGGGATGTAGGAGTAGTTAGGGTATGGAGGATAGTAGGTAAGTAATTTTATAATTAAGTTTTAAATAGTTAGTAGTTTTAATAAAAATTCATTTTTGTTCTATTTGATGTGAAAACAAGTTAGTGGTTTAAGTCTTTAAATTATTGATAGTATGTTTTTTTTTAAAGATAAGTTTAGTTTTTTTTATTTAAGTTAGTTGGTTTATTGGTTATTTTAATTTATGTTTTATTAAATGTTAATTATGATAGTGTTAGATCTTAGATTAGATAGTAATTAGTTTTAGTTTTGTTTTAGTTATATTAGATTTAATTGTATTTGTTGAAAATTGTCGTAGTAGTTAGTGTAATTAGTTTAATATGTAATAAAATTTTAGATTAATTAGTTTAGTATTAAATTAATTTAGTTATTTAAATATTTTTAGAAAGTTCTAAATTAATGTCTAGTTAAATTTGGTTTGAGTATGTTAATCATTGTCTTAAATGAAAATACCTTAAGAAAGTTAGATCCTCAATTTAAATGTAATTTAATCATTATTCTTTATTGTAATCATAAAGTTTTCTTAATTTGCTTAAAGTACTATTGATAGATGTTATTTTTTTAGATATATAGCAATGAAATTTAAAATATATATATATATGTGTGTGTGTGTGTGTGTGTGTGTGTGTGTTAACCATGTATGAGATGAAAGAAGCTATGTAATAAATGTTAAATCTATCTTTAGATATATTGTTATAGAGGAAATTTAAATCTATTGTTTTAAGTTTAGTTTGAAATGAGATAAACGTAGATATTAGTTTAATAAATCATTCCTTCTCAAAATATGTTATAATCTTAAGACATTATGTAGAGAACCTGTACATAAAATGTTATCTCAATCATTTCATCTTTAAGCACTTTATTTAATGAAAAAAAAAAAATTGTGTATTTTTGCCCTCGTAGTTTGGGCATGACATAACTGAATTCTATTGATGCTCAGTAAACATACATAAAATACTATAGCTCGATAAATGTAGAAAATGTTAACTTTGTAGAACTTAAGATTTTGGTAGCAATTACTTAATCTTAATTGTAAGCATGAAAACAACAATGTGAGTACATATGACACTAGGATTTAATGTGGAAATGCAATATGGGAAAGCCCACCGATTGCAACTAGTTACTATTTTTCACTCTTTTGAAGTGAGCCTTGCTAGGAGCCAACCCTGTTAAAGGTTACAAAACACATTGTTAGGTGTGACCTTGTTAAAGGATTTAATCACCCTATTAGGAGTAGCCTTGTAAGAGGTCTTGAAAAAATTCAATGGAATTGACACCTTGTTAGAGGATTTTACAAATGGTTGTTAAACCAAATCTATTAAGAGATTTTAGATCACTACTACAATGTTTAGAGAGTAACAATCAAATGACCTAATTGAGATGTGACTAAATTTCTGATTAAAGATCTTTGTTCTGGTTTATACTTGATCCTTCCTGATCGAATATCACTTTTATTCTCCACAAGGATACTTGCTTATCCTTCAAGTTCACTTCCTCCTTTTACCTCATGCAATTTATTCATTCTTCTTGCATTGTTTTGAAATCATAACTTGACCTTTTACTTATACCTTCTAGATTGTCATGTTGGTTCAAATAAAAATTAGAATAACTAATATTGATCATAATAGTCAGCTAGAACCAATAGATAAAATAATTAAGCTTCACATTCTAAAATAAGAAAACACTTTATTAGCTGACCCAGCTTGGTAGAAACTAACTCAGAAGCGATTCCTGTGTTAACCAACAAAAGCTTGGTTAACACTGAAAACTTGCAAAAATCCTTTGGTAACCGAGTGAACTCGGTTAACACTAACTCTATTCAACTTTCCTTCATTAACTAAGTGAGCTTGGTTAACACTCTTTTCCTACATAAATTCCTTCAACACCTGAGTGAGCTTGGTAGACACTATCTTTGTATATAAAAAACTTAGGAACATTCGGTAGACAAGGAAAACTATCTTTACTGACCAAGTGAGCTCAACATGCACTGACTATCTACTGATATGACATTTGTGTAACATCAAAGACAATACACAATTAATCAATTGTATCCAATAGGAACACGGTTTTACTATAGTTTTAGTTGATTGGTTCCTCAATGCATCCATTTAATAGTCAACCAAATTACTATTTACATTTATTTTCATGTTCCACTCTTTTATTTGTCAATTTTATCCCATTGATGCTAAGGATGGTTTCATGTATTGCACTTCCTTACTCTTGCACTTGAAGTTGTACCTACATTTGGGGCACACAACAGGGTAGAAGCTTATTAATTCATCACATTAGTTGATGTATTTTATCTCTCTTTTATCTTTGAATGTTGTCACAAGATAAGCCAAATTTCATCTATGAAGTTCTAATTTTGGTGAATTATTACTCTTTCTAAACTTTATCCAAATTATATATGTCTGATCATTGTTACCTCTAGTAATCTCTAGCCTCACAAAAAAAAATTCAAGTAAGGTTGATATCAATTCATCCTTGTGAATTAAAATATGTGGCCTCTATGTAAATCTATGTTACTCATATTTATACATCAACTTGGAAATTATTTTGATTATAGGTCACTTGTAAGGGAGACATTTAGTTTCTTTTTTGAAATAAGTGAGACTCATAATAGTACTAGTTGGAATGAACCTTGTTTTATGAGTCATTTTCTCTTAGATTTATTTGATGATTCATTTGATGACTATATCCATTCAATGCTAAATTGCAGCCATATTAATACACTAGAATGTCTATATTGTGATTTTTTGTATTGCAATATATATTTTTCTCCATAATGATAATAGAATTTTGTTGTCTCATCTAGTTATTGTATCATTAGGTTAATTTGTAACAAATAGATATTTCATCAAATGACTAGTTTCTTTGAGACATGTTTCCTGTCTTTTTTGGATCAAAAAAAAAGTTCAATTCAAATTCATATCTTATAGAGTTATCATACTATTTTTTATTTGTGAATTAATAAAATTCAATTAATTTTTTATAGGAAAACATGTGTGTGGCTCGTAGTTACACTTGTAATTTTTTAATGAAATATTTAAGACAAGTAGGAGCCGTCAAAGAATGATGACCAAGGGATTTATTCTTAAGGTTCTAGTAAGTTATTAAGTTATATTTCTCAAGTGGTAGATTGAAAGAGATAAACATCAAGAAATATTTGGAAGAACATGCTTTATGCCTCAGCAAGAAAGATACACAAGAAGGTTTTCAAGTTGGAATGATAGAAGCTCCAAAAGAGAATATTGAATATTTCTTTTGACCTTTTAGATGTTTGAATATTTCTTTGAATATCATCACAATATTAGTTTGAATATTTATTGATTGGATTATATGGATTTGGGTACATTTCCATCTTCAAACATTTTAGCATATAGATGTTGGACTCTTTATGCATAGATTTATATTTTAAATACTTTATTAGTATGAATTTTAGCTTAGATGGTGATGTGATTCATATAGATGAATCATATGAATATACAGAGCACATTCAACTGAAATAAACATATAATTATATATTGTATCCATTATTTTGATTCTCCTACCTTTTCTTATAATTATCTATCCTAGTTTATGAGAATCTCCATTATTGAGAATTGGTTAGTGTATGGGTTCCCATTCCTACATTTTTTGGTGACAACATTTATATATAATATAGCTTTCTTCTCATTTGATTTCTTCCGCACCTTAATTTGATTGGTACTCCCATCCCTAAACCTCTACATGTACTATTGGCCCTATGCCTTGTGGCAACTTGGTTATTTAGTCTATGACAAAACTAGTATTCTAGTAGCATTGTTGGCCACCTCTTTCTTGTTCTCTTTTTTTGTACAAAGTTTGCATTGCAATGACTTGTGGACTAAAGTGAACATGTGGAGTATTATGGTGATGGATGGTGGGGATGGCAAAAGGGCTTGAGGAATGTTCTCTAAAAAAAATTCCTACGTATGATTCTAAAATGTCTTACTTGATGTAATTCAATAGTACAACCCATCATGACTTGTGTTAAAGATTTCATGTACATAATTTGTAACTCAAAGTTTGTTTGGTAATTATAGAGCTATTGCATCTAGTGCACTGGTGTTTCTAGTCTTGTGATTTTATTGTCTTTAATGTTCATATAATATATTTTCATTCTAAATTATTTCATTGGGTGTCTTTTTCCAAAATTCAGAATAGTTGACATGACTACAAACATTGTCCTTCCTTTTCAAGGACACTAGTAAGCGATCTCTGTAATTCTTAAGTTTCTCAAGTTCCACTTTAAATTTGTTATCTTGTGGAAATATTTTAGAAACAAATAGTCTTTTCTCTTATTAGAGAGAGTTTGGAAACCATTACAATTAATATAAATTCCTTATTAAGGGGGATCACACTTATGTTGCAGATGTTTAAGTAGAACCTAGGGCCATCAATTTTAGTTTCTAGACTAACTGTTTTTCTTCTAGTTTTGGAGTACCATGAGTATATGTTATTTCTTGTTTTCTTCAAGTTGTAGATATGGTTATATAATATGAATATAATATGTTTTCAAGTTTTACATATTAATACTAAATAATATATTATGATATTATCATCTTTCCCCCTCTTTTCCAGGGCAATTTGTTCATTAGGGTTGGTTGTTTTCTTGTTGAATGCATATTTTTTAGAACAATATCTTAAAATATTATGGAATGGTAAATATAATCATTATGCTTGTTTTCTAGAAATGTATGTTTAGTTCTCTTCATTTTTATGTAAATGATTAAAATATTTATTAAACATCTATGGTAAATATTTTTCTTGTGCTACTTGTGCATGAAATTATAGTTGCTTCTATAATGTTTCTTAGCATGCAATATAATTTTCAATATTATAGATGTTACTAGGAATTTGGAGCATTTTTTTAAAGAACTTAACTGAGCCTTATTTTTAACATAATTGTGGTTGAACAAATGATTGTTTAGTGTGTAGAACTTTATTTGACCATCTTTTAAATTTTCTTTGTAAAAGTGTTTGGAAAGTGCCTTATTTCAGGCCACTCGTATAGTGATGATTATGATGAGAAGAAAAATATTATGTATGTTTTTGTTTGAGATACATAGAAAAGGTGCTTGGATATCTAGATTCAATGATTTTTAGTTGATTGGGTCTTGCCTTTTATACAGGTACTAGTTGAGAAAGTAGTTTTGGCAGAAGGTTTGTGTGTTTTTCATTGTCCTCTCTATTATAATTTATTACTTCACTTTGAATGTAAAATCATATTGTTAGCATTTTAATTGATTTTTTTAATCTTTACAAAAAATAATTTTTGATTAAAACATGAGGGACTTGGAATTCTTTCGATAAAAAATGCTAGTGTAGATACGAATGGATCTTAGTTAATCATTACTTTTGCTAGATTAACTCATCTTGGTGGGTATTTACTTGATGTTAAGCTTGAAGTTAGTTGGGTTATATTTTACTTTTGAAAAGTAATTCTTTGGATATTTTTATAAGTTCTACTTTGATAGCAACCTAGGTTTGTGTGTAAACTAATTACTATTAACATCAAATACCTTTGTGATTTTGAATAATTAACATAGAAATCTTCATAATATTTTGTAGGCTATTCTCTATAGTGCAATTCAATTGGTATGTATGCTACTGATGGGGTGATGCTAATTTTGGTTGACAAATATGGTTACAATTGATTGCCATTTTCCCCCTTGTGAACATTTCTGCAATTCCTTTCTCAATAGAAGATATGAAATTTTTTTTTTTTTTGTTACTTGTTTAGGTCTCTTATAGGCATTTCTTGATATGCTTGACATAACTTTTCCTTTTAAAATACAAATAGCTTCTCTTCTTTTTCTTGTATCCATGTTAAAATATTTTTCTACTTTCAATATATAAAATGTTAACTATTTAAAGTGTAAATTTGAGATGATAAGTTATTTTCTTTGAGTATTTTGTTAATTGTGAAGTAATTGTAAGGAAATTCAGGTGCGGAAACAGCTTCCTACACTAATCTCTTAAGAGAAGTATGGTGCAAATCCGATTAAAATCTTTTACACTTACAGATTAAATATCATGTAAACAACAATATTACAACAAACCAAGCATAAAGAAAATAGATAGAGAAAGAAACACATAACACAAAGATTTTCCAGTGGGGAAAAACCTTTTGGTAAAACAACCCCACCCCTCTTGAACCTGCACAATGTGTTATCTTCAACACAAGGTTACAATACACTTGCAATGCAAGTTCAATAGCGACAACAAAAGACTCCAGTAGCAACTCATAGTACCAACAATACACTTTCTCTCATCCCTCCTCTTCGCAACCCTAAAAATGCTTATATCACACACTTCAGTTTTGGGCTACTCCCTAAGGTAAATATATTAGGGTTTTACCATTCTCCGAGAAAATAGGAACCCTGAAAAATATTTTGGGGTGATGCCTCAAACCCCGTTATTGGGGTAGAGTGTAAAGTTCTCAAATTTATCAGTTGCCACATGTCTTCACTTGTCACTGAATCTTTCTGACATAGCTCTTACATGTCATAGGAATCCGTCATAACCATTTTAGTGATAATCTCCTTATACATAATTCAAGATGTTGACACATCAACATTATTTGCAAGAAATACATTTTACAAAATAAATAATAAGAATAGGAATTATCCAAGGTTGAAACACCTTATTCCTAACATTCTCCCACTTGTTGAACACCTTGTAAGAGCAACATGAACTAACTGCTATAGGCCAAAAGGCCCATAGACTCCAAACACCATCTAAACTTTTCAATGCCCACTGGTTTCGTTAATGCATCTGCAACATTCTTCATAGTATCTACCTTCTCCAAATTTATGTTTCCATCTTCCACCATATCTCGCACAAAGTGAAACTATACATCAATGTACTTCATTCTGGCATGGAAAGTTGGATTCTTTGCAAGGCAAATAGCGCTCTGACTGTCACACCAAATAGTAATCTATTCTGCATCAACACCAACATCAGAACACAATCTCTTAAGCCAAATGGCTTCCTTACAAGCATGAGTAGTAGCCATGTACTCAACTTCTATAGTGGACAAAGCAACCACATGTTTTTGCTTGCTCACCCAACTGATGGCACCACCAAACATAGTGAACACATAAGCATTGGTGGATCTCCTGCAGTTAATATCACTTGCCCAATCTAAATCCACAAACCCATGAATACAAATTGAATGCAAAAATTCAAAAGAGTTACCATGATAACATATGGAGTAATCTCATGTACCCCTCAAATATCTGAATACTCACTTAACTGCATCCCAATGTACCCATCTAGGAATAGCCATAAGCCGACTCAGGACACCCACTTCTTGGGCAATGTTTGGTCTAGTACAACCCATAGCATACATAAGACTGCCAACTGCACTAGCATAAGGTACTCTACTCATGTCCTCCATCTCACTAGGAGATTTTGGACAATCATCTATAGATAACTTTGTTCCCACAAAAATAGGAACACATAGTAGTCTACAATCTACCATGCTGAACTTGTTCAACATAGACTTCACATACTTACTCTGACTCAACCAAAGTTTTTTGTTAGACTCGTCTCTACTAATTTCCATACCCAAGATGTACCTAGCTGCCCCAAGATCTTTCATCTCAAACTATGTTGATAACTGAGATTTAAAATCAGAAATGATACCCTTACCCTTCCCAAACAACAACATATCATCAACATATAATGCAACAATAAGAAGACAATCATTTTCAACTCTGAAATAAACACAATGATCTAATTTTGATCTTACAAATCCAATTGACAACACAAAGGCATCAAACTTAAGGTACCACATCCTAGGAGATTGCTTCAAACCATATAGAGATTTTTTTAATCTGTAAACAAAGGATTCTTTATGTTTAACAATGTAGTGGTCAGGCTGTGACATATAAATCTCTTCCTCCAAATCACCATGAAGGAAAGTTGTCTTCACATCCATCTATTCTATCTCTAAATCATATGATGCAGCAAGAGATAATAGAAATCTAATGGATGTCAACTTTGCAACAAGAGAGAATATTTCACCATAATCTATTCCCTCTACTTGTGAATACCCCTTTCCAACCAATCTAGCTTTGTACCTTTCAACAGTACCATCTACACAAAATTTCTTCTTGAACACCCATTTACAGCCAACAGATTTTCTCCCTTTAGGCAAAGGTAGAAGGTCCCATGTTTTTTTTTTTCTCTAATGAAGCCATCTCATTATCCATAGCCTTAATCCATGAACCTGCATCTTCTATGCCCAAAGCCTCTTTCATAGATCTAGGCTCATCAGTGTTAGTAATCAAAGCAAAAGCACAACTGGAATCTAACATAGAATAACGAAACCTTTCTGGTTGCTTTCTTTCTCTCGTGGATCTCCTCAAGGGCTGCAATTGAGGCTGTTCTTCCTCTTCTTCTAAACTATTAGAGCTGCTAGATCTCTCCTCATCATTAGACCCAACATGGTCTCTCTATTCAGTCTTCTCACGGGTAGGAGGCAACTGAACAACATCTTTTTCTTTTCTTTTTCATTTGGTTGTAGCACAATTGGAGAAGATGTTAGCTCTCCAAAAATAACATTTCTACTATACAACACCTTACTAGTCACAGGATCCCAAAGCTTGTATCCTTTCACAACAGCACTGTATCTGATGAAAATACATTTAGCAACTTTGTTTTCTAACTTAGATATTTTCTCCTTTGAAACATGTGCATAAGCTTCACAACCAAAATCATGAAGATGTCTAATTGAAGGCTTCTTACTAGACCACACCTTGATGGGTGTCTTACCAACAAGGGCTGATGTAGGAGATCTGTTAACCAAATAGCAAGCAGTGGCCATAGCTTTAGCCCAAAACCTTTGTTCTAAACCAACTCCACTAAGCATACTCCTAGCCTTCTCCATCAGTGTCATGTTCATTCTCTCTATAACTCCATTTTATTGTGGGGTATAAGGAGTTGTCTTATGCCTCTCGATACCTTGTTCCATATAGAATTGTTCAAACTCTTTTGAGAAAAACTCACCACCATTATTAGTTCTCACACACTTAATCTTCTTACTAGTCTAATTCTCTACAAGGGCTTTAAATTCCTTGAATCGACTAAAGACTTGTTTCTTAATTTTAAGGAAATAAATCCATGTCCTTCTACTATAATCATCTATGAAAGATACAAAAATTATAGACTTGGACATTGAAGGAACTTTTATAGGACCAAATACATCAAAATGAATAAGATCCAAAACATCAAAAGATTGGTCAGAACTAGAGTAAAACTGAACACGATTTTTTTTACCATAGACACAGTGTTTACAAAAGTCGAACTCAAGATTACAATCATTTAACCCCTTAACAAGATTTTTATTTTTCAGGGTTCTGAGACCCTTTTCACCAATGTGACCAAATCTCATATGCCACAACATTGTCTTTTTTATAGGAAGCTTTCCTTCCAAAGTGTTTGCATTGCCATCGAAACAAATAACCACAAAATTCTTCACTGCTTTTTTAGATGGTGAGGATGAAGAACTATTACATAGAGGAATACATGCATCTAGCTGAAATAAGGTACCTCTCCTAGTACCCCTTGCAAGCACTATCAATCCTCTCATCATCCTGCACCCTTCTTTCGAAAAAACAACTTGCACACCTACATCATTTAGCATACTTCTAGATAATAGGTTTCGTGCCAAACCTAGAATGTGCATAACTCCATTGATTCCCTTTACTCATCCATTAGGAAATTTGATAGTGACCCTTCCACGTCCAACTATCTTTAAGTGAGAATCATCACCCAATTACACCTTTTCACCATCAAACTCTTCATATTTTGAGAACCAGTTTCGATGAGAGGTCATGTGAAAAGATGTACCTGAGTCAACCAATCACACATCATCAGATGCATGGGCTGCCAAAGCTATGATGAATGCATCACCATCTTCTTGAGATCTTTCTAAAGCTGAATCTAAACCTTTCTTCTTCTTCTTTGGCTCTTTACAATCTTTATAGAAGTGCCCAGGTTTATCACAGTTCCAACATTTTGCCTTGGACTTATTGGAAGTCTTTGACTTCCCATGGGATTTGGATCTACCCTTATTTTCAGACTTATTGTCATTTTTCTTCCCTCTTTCTGTGGATCTCCCACGAACAGCAAGGGCTTCTTTTTTTGAAACAAAAGCCTTTCTCTACATCTCCTCTGATAGCAGTGAAGACACCACATCATCCATTTTGAAAGTGACAAATGTGCTTTTGAGAGCCATCACAAGATGGTCCCATGAATTTGTTAAAGAACACAAAAGTGTGTAGCAACGATCCTCCTCCTCTAACTTGACACTAGCTGATGTCAACTATGCAGCCAGTAAATTAAATGTATTTCAATGATCCATTAAGGATCCACCTTCCTCCATTTATAGAGAGTACAAATTCTTCCTCAAGAACAACTTGTTCAGCAAATATTTGGCCTGATACACGACCCCAAGTCCTTCCCACAAACTATATGTGGTTTTCTCATCTAGAACATTCAGAAGAACTACATCAGTTAAACAGAGTCATATGAGAACCTTAGCTTTACGGTCTTTGATATCTCAATTTGCTTGAGCTACAATTGTTGTTCTTGTAGCATTTGAAGTTGCTACCCATAGGTCATGATCTTCCAACATGTCTTACATCTTGAGTTTCCACAACTGAAAATTAGTGCCATTAAATTTCTCCACCTCCATTCTTCCAT
The DNA here is from genome assembly GCA_028749045.1 of Cupressus sempervirens. Classification (NCBI taxonomy): domain Eukaryota; kingdom Viridiplantae; phylum Streptophyta; class Pinopsida; order Cupressales; family Cupressaceae; genus Cupressus; species Cupressus sempervirens. The sequence continues at coordinate 815,681,045 of CM053792.1, read as the reverse complement.
ATGATGAACTCGCCATCTCAATCTACAAATAAGATTCAGGATGCTCTGCACAAGACTCTCACTCAACTTGAGATTAGCTCAAAAAACCCTACCCAATAACTAGGATCAAAAGTTGATCAGGCTCTGATACCACTTGTAAGGAAACTCAGGTGCAGAAACAACTTTCTACACTAATCTCTTAAGAGAAGTTTACACTTACAGATTCAATATCATGTAAACAACAATATTACAGAAAACCAAGCATAAAGAGAATAGATAGAGAAAGAAACACATAACACAAAGATTTTCTAGTGGGGAAAAGCCTTTTGATAAAATAGCCCCACCCCTCCAGAACTTGCACAATGTATTATGTTTGACACAAGGTTACAATACACTTGCAATGCAAGTTCAATAGTGACAACAGAAGACTCTAGTAGCAACTCATAGTACCAAGAATACACTTTCTCACATCTCTGCTCTTCACTACCCTAAAAAATTTTATATCATGTGCTTCACTTTAGGGCTACTACCAAAGGTAACCATATTAGGGTTTTACCATTCTCCAAGAAAATAGGAACCCTAAAAAAAGTTTGGGGCAATGCCTCGAACCCCACTATTGGGGTAGAGTGTACGGTACTCCAATTTATTAGTTACCACATGTCTTCACCTATAATTGAATCTTCCTGACATTTCTCTTATGTGTCATAGGAATCCATCATAACCATTTTAGCGATGATCTCCTTATACATAATTCAAGATGCCAACACATCAATATTATTTGCAAGAAATAAATTTTACAAAACAAATAATAAGAATAGGAATTATCCAAGGTTGAGACACCTTATTTCTAATAGTAATGTCATATAGATTTTAAGATTTTTTTTTATAACTAATTAACCATCTCCCTTTTTTATTTGATTACAAGAAGGTGATTTCTCAAAGAGAGATGGTAAACACTTGCACTTGACTATTATTTGATTACTTAATAGCTGGTGTATCTCTTAAGTATCATGTTAAAACATACTCTCTATAAAGTACAATGTGATCTAAATTCAAAAACCTTACCCTTTCCTTATTCTAGATTTGGATGATTGCAAGGATGTTGAATGCAAAGATATTACTCCTGTGATGTTCGATTTGAGTGCTCTATTCTACGAAGTGCATGTACATGAGATAACTCTACACACTTTACCCAGAGTTTTGTTAAACTTTTCTAATATCTCTATTGGGTATATGAAGATATCCATGGAGGCCAATGCTTGCAAGTAGACCTCTTTTTAATAATTATTATTGATGCAGTACAAATATACTTGAACTCATGAGATAACTACCTAATATAAGTTGTCTCTATCTTATTATTATCAAGAATACTATAGGCATTAAGTCTACTGGGAATTCAATGTCTAGTTAAAAGCTAAAACTACATGCATGGCTCTCTATAGGTGTATTGTATCCCTTAATAATATATTGTTAGTATAAATTATAAATCTGGATCTATACTGAGACATTATTATTTTTTCTTTAGTTTCCTACAAAAATATTATATTAAATCCTTTTAGATTAGAAACTTTTTACAAATGCTAGACAAGTCAATGTGTACACCAATCATGTTATTTAGGAATTGTGTCTAAAAAAGATAGCGATAGAAAAATTACTGACAACAATAAGTGAAGAGGCATCATAGAGTATTAGGCTGTAGTATTCATCATAGTGAAGAACACATTGAATAACCTAGGTATTATAGGATACTTCTCATAGTTTTGTTCCTATGATTTAAGTTTAATCATCCTCACAGCCATAAAGAAATTGGTAACATGCATCTATTGTAATGTCCCCTATATAATAACATAAATTTTACCCTCAATCTAAAAGATCTAAAAGGATCCAAGATTGAAAGAAACCAATAATTTCTAAAGGTTATATAAAATTATAGAACTAGTTATGGAAATTTTCTAGTTCACCCTTGGTTTTATTCAAATTTGAACTCCTCTAAACTATAATTTATTAATGAACACCTTATACATTGATAGAGGAAGGTAATAGGTAATATTATCCACACCCAAGTCCTTAGTTTTATTCAAATTTAAAATCCTTTACACTACAATTTATTAATGAACACCTTATATGTTGATAGAGGAAGGTAATAGATAATATTATACACCCCCAAGTCTTATATGATTTAAGGTAATGTGTGTTGAGCACTAGTTCAATATTGAGAGTTGACAAGAGTATGAAGTTGTTGTTTTAGATATATTTTGATGTGCATAAGATATTACTTATCCAATTATTGTTTTCTGGTTAAACATCTATATTCTACAGTGGCCTACTGATGATTTGTTTGCTATAATATCACATTACTATTGCATGCCTATTCTAGTCATAGATGGGTCATGTACACTCTTCACTGAATGTGTGCTAAGTTATGAAGCCTTTACTATTTGAATTCTTCAAATATGTAATTGATAATTCTCCTTTAATCTTCTAGCTTATACATACATACATGCACACACACACACACACACACACACACACATTTAATTGATAATTCTCCTTTAATCTACTAGCTTATATATACATACATGCATACATACATACACACATGTATGTATGTATGTATGTATAAGTATATATATGTATGTATATATACATATATATGTATATGTATGTATATATATGTATATGTATATACATATACATATATATACATACATATACATATATACATATATATGTATATCTATATACATACATACATATATACATACATACATACATACATACATACATACATAGATAATATATATATATATATATATATATATATATATATATATATATATATATATATATATATATATATATATATATATATATATATATATATATATATATATATATATATATATATATATATATATATATATATATATATATATATATATATATATATATATATATATATATGATTTCTTTATCTTTCCTCCTTAATATGTTTTTGTGGACTCTTGCTTGATAACACTAAGGGAACTAGCAAAAGCATGAGTAGTTGTATTTCACACTATCACTACCTTGTACAAGTCATGTTAACTAAAGTGTCGAAGGTGCAAAAATTGTAACCCTTATTTGACAAAACATTGGTGGGTTCATACAAAACATTGGGTTTAGCTTTATTGTTATATATTTAGTGATCCAATCTAGTAACATTTGAATACCTTCACTATTGTCCTTCATGTCATTCGAACCCAAAATGTATTACCAATTGTATCTTATCAAAAAATTCAACAATCCTGCACATTACATCCCACACCATTACTATACTATTCGAAACCCAAAAATGTTCTCCAAGACTCATCCTGCCCACAATCTAACACTAGTAACCTTAAGTACTTCTTGACTTCCTATTCTCAGTTACAAAATTTTGCATTCTTAGCATTGTATCTTCCCTACAAAATTCTACAAAATCCATTTCCTCAATGAGATCTTCATTCAATTTTCTAAGTGGCACTTCATTGTTTGTCTTCTACTTCTTCTTAGCTTTGTCTTGTTTAACCTTCTCTATTTTCCTCTTCTTTGTCAAACTAGAACTTTCCATGATACCTTCTAAAAACTTCTTCTGGTGTAATTTTCTATAAAATCTGGATGTCAAACAACAATTTTAAAGGTTCCTTTTGAAAATCTGTCAACAAAAACAAGTAATGTTTTCCTTTTTATTACCAAATGTATTACATATGTGCATGTATTGTCTCACATGGATCAAAACATAAATCCATTTTCAATCATTGTAAAAAATGAATTGATAGTTAGAAGTCACTCCATGCAATTATCTTCATCCCTTATAAAATATATTCAAACATTTGATCATTGTAGCTCTTAGAAATAAGAAATATGTCTCCCTCCAATCACTATATCTTAATCCTACAAATAGTGAACTATTTTTGATTTTATGTCTATCACTATAGTAATGGTGACACTATCATTCCTCATCATTGATCGCTATACCTCCATTGTACAAATTGCAATCCACTATTGATTGCAATTTATCACTATAAATAATAGCAATACCTCTTTTATAATACATCCATCCATTGCTATAAACTATAGAAATTACCAAGCTTCATCACTTATCACCAGAGCACATCTATTCACTCTTCAATCACTAATAATTGCTATATATCACATCAATAACTTCCATCTCATCAATAATTGCCAAAGTTGAAACCTTGTCATTTGAATTAGTGATAAATGCTATATCTCATGGAAATCTCATTGCTAATCACCAAATCTGAAACCTTGTAATTTTGATTAGCAATAATCCTATATCTCCATTACACAAAATGTGATCCACAGTTGATTTCAACTTATCTTTATAACTCATAGTGATACCTCTTTTATAATACATCCATCCATTGCTATAACCTATAGCAATCACCAAGCTTCATCACTTATTGCAAGAGCACATCTATTTACTCTTCAATCAACGATAATCATTACATATCACAATAACAACTTCCATCTCATCACTAATCAGAAAAATTGAAACCTTGTCATTTCAATTAGTGATAATCACTATATCCCATGGTGATCTCCTTACTTTATCACTGATCACTATATCTTTCTTTGTGTTTTCACCACATATAATAATTATAGTAATGAGTGATAGAGATGTTGTATCACTATAAGTCATGTCAATGAGTATTTTCGATAATAAAAAAGGAGAAGATATCACTATAGAATATAGTGAACTCTTTTATCTCTATATGGAAAAGGCCTAATATTGACATAGTGATGAGCAATTCATAGGAAAGTATATCACTATGACATAAAGCAATCTCTTTTATCACTATATGAAGCAACTGCAAAAATAATATAGAAATGAGCAATAAAGGAGGCTTATCACTATAACATATATAGTGATCATTGGTGAAGGGAAAATAAATATAATCATTACAATGATGTACAATAGAGTTTTTGTATCACTATAAGTCATGGCGATGAGTATTTTTAGTGATAAAAAAGGAGATATCTCTATAGAATATAGCAAACTCTTCTATCAAAAAAGGAGGAGATATTGTTATAAGTCATGGTGATGAGTGTTTTTGGTGATCAAAAAGGAGGAGATATCGCTATAACTCATGGCAATGACTATTTTGATGATCGATAAAGGAGGCTTATCACTATAGAATATAGTGAAAACCTCTATCAAAAAGGAGGAGATATTGCTATGAGTCATGGTGATGAGTGTTTTTGGTGAGTCAAAAGGAGGCTTATCACTATAACATATAGCAATCATTGGAAATTTGGTAAAAATTTTGACCAATATGAGTTGAAAATTCGACCAATTTTTGTTGAAAAATGAGTCAAAATGTACTAGTGTAAGAGGTTCACATTTTACCATTGCATTGTAGGCTCTTTCCTAGAAAACAATTGACCTTAGCACTCAAAGAAAATCAAATTTTTCTAATGTTATACTAATATTTTTGTTATACATTTTACATATGTTTTCCTAATGTTTTGCAATGACCTTTTTAATGATTTTGTGTTTTCTAATCATATACTAATATTTGTCTAATATTCTTGACTAATCTTTTTTAATAATTTGTAATATTTTCCTAATATTTTCTAATTTTTTTCTAATTTTTTTCTAGTGTTTTTTTCTAATTTTTTTCTAATAATAGTAACATGTAATTAACTATTAAAAAATAATTATGACCTTTAGGGCTCAAAAAAAATCATTTTTTTTCTTCTAACATTATACTAATACTTTTGTTATACATTTTACCAACATTTTCCTACTATTTTGTAATGACTTATTATTAGTTTTTGTTTTCTAATGTTATACTAATATTTTTTCTCCTAATGTTATGCTAATATTTTCCTAATATTCTAGCCCAATGTTTTTTTTTGTTTTTTTCTAATCTTTTTCTAATATTTTCAAATGTTTTTTGAATAACCCTAACATGTAATTAATCAATAAAAATAATAATGACCTTTAGCACTCAAAGAAAATCAATTTTTTTTTCTAATGCTATACTAATACTTTTGTTTTACATTTTACCAATGTTTTCCTAATGTTTTGTAATGACTTTTATTATTATTTTTTGTTTTCTAATATTATACTAATATTTTTGTGATATTCTAGACTAATGTTTTTCTAATATTTTCTAATATTTCCTAATGTTTTTCTAATAACAATAATATATAATTAACCAATAAAAAAAATTATAAATGAAGAATTAATATAGTTATCTAACACTAATAAGTAATAAGAATATTGAATTAAAACAAAAATATTTATTGAGAAAATAAAAAAACATTTAAATAATCACATATAAACATACCCAAAATAGCATAATGCCCAAAAACTTGACGAAAAAGACATAGCTTGCTCGTACCCACAACACATTCGCTCCAACCTCTAGATCATATTTCTATACACCGTAAAAGTGAAAATGAAATTAGAAAAGTGCAAATAGGAGTAAAAATCATGGATTTTAAACATTTGCATGAACACAAGCTATTTGGATGTTCACACGAACATATGTAATTAGGTTTGCATGAACACTTAATGAAATATTGTTTGTGCGAACATTATTTAAACGTTCACATGAACACATATAGTTTGTGCAAACAATTGAAAGTCAAAAATTTTCCATCATTGGCAAATTTTTTTGTGCCACACAAGTGGCACCCACTATTGTAGGCTCGCCCCATACTATAGTAACTTGAGACAACAAGATAAGAATTGAAGAAATTCCTAAAAAGTAGAGACGAATTGGCTATTCAGGATAAATAGCTTCATTATGAAGAAGTTGAAGTTGATGGATTGTTTGAAATAGTAAATTCAAATGATACAACATCTCTAGATCTACTAGAAAAGAAAATAATCTAGAATGAAGAATTTAGAGGACTAAAAAGGGAACATGCGATTCAATCAATGAGGCTATGTGAAATGACTAAGAAAAAGAAGAAAGTTGAGGAAGACATGGTTATTTCTGAGGAAGACAAAAGGAAAATGGAAACTAGACTTGAAGAAAAGATATTTGATGTACAAAAGCTCACAAAAACTCAACTTGATATAACGAATGAACTAATTCTTGCAAATCAAGAGTTGAATAAAGAGGATGTGGAAATGGAAAATCTGATATCACAAAAGGATCTACTAAAGAATGAACTAAAAAATGAAAAAGAATACGTGAAAAGATTCAACAATCCAAATGAAGCAATGAAATACTTTGAAGAAATAATGAGGTCATCTAACTTAGCACTTTTGGGTCATGACATTCATCTACCAAGCAAGAAGAATCATCTAGGAGTGGAGAATTGAGAAATGCAAAGTCAAAGGGAAAACCCATGTGTTTCACTATGGAAAACATGGTCATACTAGAAACATCTGTAGAAGAAAAAATGGTATGCAAAATTTAAAACATAAGTTTATTGGTTTTTTGTTTTGCTACAAGAACCAAGGGCATCTAATTCATGAGTATAGATCACTAATCAAAGGCAAATTATGCACCTAACCCTATATGTTCCAAATATCACAAGTTTGGACATTCAAGCAAATACTGTAGGACCAAAGTATCAACATTAAATCTCAACAACACCAAGGATAAAGGAAAAGTAGACATTAATCAAATAAGGAAGGAGATGAATCAAACATGGAAGATGTGGAACAAATGGAGTTGAGATCACCCAATCCAATGGAGAAGGTGATCACATCATCTCAAACTAATCTAAGAAGATATATATGGAAGTGTATATATATATGATATACCATACATCAGTTCCTAACATAAAATGTGCTGAAGTTCATAAGTAAAGATGCATAAGAACAATTTTATGAAAGGACTAGTACAAAAAATAAAATTATAGAGATTGTGTCAAACATCACTAAGATTGTCTCTATTGACAGACCATTGCAAAATGGAGTGAGTACTTTAAAAGAAAAACTAGGGTAGAGGTTGAGTTAGATAGAAGCAATTGAGTTGTATAGTGAAGACCTAGTTCAATAGCATAAAATTGATCGAGACAGGTGGCTTCCACCTACCTAAGTACACAACATTAATGGAGAACATAAATCAAGAAAAAGGAAGTATATATTGAAATTTGAAGGTATTATTTCATACCTTTTAAACAAAGTATGAGAGAATAGAGTGATTTGAGTGAAAAGAAATCCTAAGGTGATTTAAGTACAAATATGAGATAGAAGATTCATTGAGTAAAGATATGAGTGGGGTTGAGTTATCCAAAGAGATAATTTTTTTAAACCCTAACAAAAAAACATGGTAGTTTCATCATTTACAAGAAAGGGTCGAGGAGTAGAGGTTAGTAAGATTCAACTAGTAAGGAGTGACACTTATCCTCCATCTAAATTTTGTGCTATTCATGAGATCACAATGAAAGGTGACTCAATGGGTGTGTTATCTTTGATACCACCTAAGGTAATCATGATACACAATGTGTGGATTTTCTACATGTGTAAGATTGGAGAAGTAGGTGATTACGAAATTTGGGAAGCTTATGATAAATTATGTGATGAAGGAGATTTGAAGGAGGAATTCAAAATTGTTGAGAGGAAAGGGTTAACTCATTCCCTAAAATTCCCAATAAATTTCAAGATTCAATGGATTAAGATTTTTCTAATAAGGATCCACAACATGAACTTTTGGCTATGCAATTGACCAGTTCTGATACCCAAAAAATGATTCACAAGGTTATTGGATATCCTACACTAGATAAGAAGAAGAAAATGAGAATTTTGAGTCATGAGGAAGAGTCAAGTGGAATGGACAAGGGTTTTCCATCACAAAAATTTCTAATCCATTAATTGAATTTGTAGTAAGAGTGATTTCTCAAAAATTCTATCAATATAGAAGATTGAATAGCATGTGCCATGTATGACAATATATAAAGCATGCAAGATACTCATGAAAGATCATGAATATGACCTTGCCATGTTAAAAAATATTCAATTAGTAGAAAAATTGAGATCTAGAAAGGAAAAGAACTCAATGTGTAAGTTAGGATCACTTGTCATGTGTGTTTTCTTCTATGTACAAAAGTATTTTCTTGGTATTGGAAATATTGTTTAGGATCAAGGAAAACCAATGTCAATGAAAATAAATGAGTACATAACTCAGATAGGAGAGAATTTTGGAAATGTCATAGATAAATATTTTGTATAATTCAAGCAAATAATGAAGCTGAGGATGAGGATACTAGAAGAATTGATAATGAAACTGTTAGTGTAAATACATATTCACTATTTACACTTACTTAAGTTTACTTAGTTTAATACATTAGTTTATTATTTTGCATTATTTTATTATTTTTATTTGTGAGACACTTAGGAGTTTGCACACTTTTTTGAGTTGTCATGTTGACAACACATGAGTACGCAACTCTATTTTAGCACATGGTGTCTACAACACTATTTTACATGTCACACCCTTGTAGGCATATCCTCACATCATCGCACATACTTTCATGCTTAATGGAGGATAACCCATATATGGTGGACATGTGTCTTGTTGTATGACACATCATAGTGTTGATTATGAGGCATTCTAGATGTATCTCAAAGGCCTTTTTATATAGGAACTCCTAGTGTACTCTTAATCATGGCATAATGAGTATATCATCATTCTAATCAAACTTTCTCTTTTTGGTCTACTATGTGCTTGTGTTTGAGTTCTTAGTTCCTGGGTGGATTTTTCCCTTAGGAAAATTCTCACATGATATTAGAGCTCTTGGATATTTTTTCATCACATAGCTATTTCAAGACCACACTTGCTTCAGCACCTCAGCTTGAATCTAGAGTGTTGTACAAATTGGGAGTGTCTAGAGCCAGATCTGACCTCACAATTGCATTAAGAATGCTAAACTACTGTAAATTGACTATAAACACACCTACATTGGCCCAAAGTCAACCATGACGCAATTTTTTTTTGGAAAATTGGAACCTAGAGGCTCCAATTTGCACGATGGGTATGGTCATTTGCAGATTTAATTAATTTGGGATCTGCAATTTTAATTTTATTTCTCTGCATTTTTTTCTGTTAGTACTTCTGGAACCCAACAAAGATTTAATTAATTTCAAATTTGTAATTTTAATTTTATTTCTCTGCATTTTTTTCCATTAGTATTTTTGGAACCTAGCAGAGAAATTTTTTTTAGCATCTGCAATTATAATTTTATCTTTGCATTTTTTTTCGTTAGTATTTCCAGAACCCAACAGAGATTTAATTAATTTTAGATCTGCCACTTTAATTTTATTTCTCTACATTTTTTTTCTATTAGTATTTCCATAACACAATAGAGAATTTTTTTTTAGCAGACCTAGGTAGTGACACCTTGGATCTGCCATTTGGAGGGATTGTTTGTTCACAGGGCTTCAATAGACATTGGGCGCACTGCGGTCATACAACAATTATTTTGTAGCAAGCATCTTAACAATTTTGGCCACACCATGTATTTCAAAAAGTAGAGAAACTCCCTCCAGTGAGTGCACAATACTTTCTGGAAAAGGGAGAGCTCTTTGTTTTATAGCCTGTGGTGCATTTTTTTTATACACTCAAAGGTATAAACCCACAAGCAATGTGGGATTAATCAAATAGCCCACCACCCATTTATTTCCAATTTTTATCCCTCCACATTCATCCACAAGCTAGAACTCATAGCCCCTTCATTCAACTTCCTAGCAATGCTTCCATTTGGTTTTTCCTTTGTGGATTTTGGTTTATAAATATTCAGATTCCAACTAAGCACTACATGTGGGATAATTGCAAAGTTTTTGGTAGCACAAACCTAAATGATGGCGACCTCAATGGAATCCAATGACAACAATTGTAAATCCTACCCCTTGCATGTAATAGAATCCAACAATCACTGCATTTTCTTGGTGTTGGTTGCTATTTTTTGATACGCATTCATTGAATGGTGCACATTTCCCATATAGGTGTTAAGACTCTTGCCTACCAAGTTTATTTTTTACACCTATTTCTGTGAAATCTGATTATGTTAGCAGAATTGCAACAGTCGTAGTGTATATTCTGGCAAGGGTTTTTTAAAACACTAATCAATCTTTTATTCTGGCATGTCAAAGCAGACTCCAACTAGTGCATAATTTTTCCAGCATTGTTTTAAAACTCCAACCCAACAATTGCATTTCTTTTCATTAACTCTCCCACCCACAAGAGCCGCTACGCGGCCTTTTCTAAGTGGTTAAGTTTGCACTTCTAGCCACGTTGGCCTTGACACATTAGTGTAGTGACATGTCTTATCTAGGACTACCATGTTACCCATAGAACTTGGCTATACATGCCATGTAAGCGTCTGTATAATGCCAACCCAACCTGCCACATCATTCCAAGCACTTATATTTTATTGACATCATCATAATAGTGTATTAAAATTGATGTCCATTTGACCATCAAAACTAGGCATTTTATAACTGTAGTGATGGCCATTTGACCATCAAATATAGGCTTTCAATTTTTTCTTAGACCCCTCTCTAGATTGCTTTTTTTTTTGGTAGCCTGACTTTGTGAGCTTGTATCTTAGACATCTAGACTCTGATTCAAGTGCAATTTTTTTTGAAATTGGGTAGAATTTCTTGAGTTTTCTAGTGATGGTATTTTTTTCTAGTTTTGGTGCATAGCTTTTGTAGAAATTACACTTTTTGGTGACTATACCTTCATAATCCTATGTTTTTCAACTTCAGAAGCTCCGTACGGGCACATCTAGTCACTTTTTGAAGTTCTATTTGTTTTGAAAGTGCATATTTTTTGTCTACTTTCTAGATCTAAATTCAGATTCTAGGGTTGTGTTAACCAATTTCTCACTTTTAGAATTAGGCCTTCTTTTGTATTATAAAGCTTTGATTCTTTTTTAGAATTGTTGTAAAACTAAGCTGCAGTGCTTAAGTGATAGATTCTAGCCTCATAAGGTAGTTGTAAAAGAAAAATTAAAAATTCCACTTTGTTTATTTTGACAAGTGGCCCATTGCACAGGCACTACTTATAAAGTGCCAAAAGCATCTTTTTTTTTGGGGTCTTTTGATTGAGTGAAAAGGGGGGGAAGGGTGTCTAATGTGTTTCTTGTGTCTCTCTATTATGCTCTTTTCATTTTTACATGATGAGTTTTAAATGTCCTCCTCTAACTTCACGCAACTATTCTACATGGAAAGATATTGCATGGAGTAGATTAATGGAAAAATGATATAGTCATTATGTTCATGGTACAATTACCAAACCTACTAATGCTAAAGAACTCATTGATTGACACAATCAAGACTGACAGGCTTTAGGAGTTATCAAGAGTTGTGTACATAGGGATCTTCTCTTCCACATTAAAAATTGTTCAAACTCTAAAGAAGCTTGGGGTAAACTTGAATAGTTGTATGGTAAAGTGGATGAATAAAAGGGATTTTAGATTGAGGATGATCTACTTCTCTTGGATCCTAAGAATTTTGACACAATTCAAGATTACATCATTAAATTCAATGAGTATAGGGCACTTCTCAAAGATTGTGGAAATCCCATGAAGGATGATAGGTTGATTCATCACATCCTAAAGAGGCTACCTTTTGAGTACACTAACTTTTTTTTGAGTTTTAAAACTCATAGGTTGACCATGGGATCTACTTACTAGAAGCCTTCCTTTGATGCATTTACAAAGATGTTGAATGTTGAACAATATCACTCGATGGATTTTGGACTTCTCAAGTCATCAAAGACCAAAGCCTTGGTGACTAATGATGAGGACAAATCAAGTCAAGGAGGGAAAAGCAACAACAAGAAGTAGTGGAAGCAGAAAACATAATCTAAGACACAACAATCCTCCTCTCAACAAGGAAATTCTTCTTCAAACAAGAAGGGAAGTAATGAAAAGAAGGAAAAACTTTTTTTGTGCATACTGCAAAAAGCCAAATCATGACAAGCATGATTGCAAGACAAAAAGAATCAACGAGTTAGAAAATCTACTCAAGAAGAACAAGATTCAAGTGTCAGGTACTTACAAGGATTCAACTCCAAGCACTTCAAAAGGTAAAGGGAAAGCACTTATGGCAAACACAAGTTCTTCTTTGGAATGGATACTTGACTCTGGTGCCTCTTACCACATGGGTTCTTCAAAGGAAGACTTTTCTTCATTGAAGTAGTCAAAGGTACCACACATCTTCATGGGAGATGATACTAAGATGGATGTTGAAGGGAAAGGACATGTAGAAATGGAAAATTGTGAATTCAAAGATGTTATCTACATTCCAAAACTAAGCTCCAATCTCTTATCAATTTACCAAATCACTCACCTTGGAGATGGTCACAAAGTTGAGTTCCTTCCAGATTCAGTGATGGTGTGAAGTCTCAAAGATGATTCATTGGTAGCAGTGGGGAAAGTCAATGATGAAAAGATGCTTTATTCCTTCTCCCACTTTGTGCCTAAGAGTCCTTCCCAAGCCTTGTTAACTCACTCTACTTCACAAATCAACCTTTGGCATGAGCAGTTTGGTCACCTTGACTTTCGCTCTCTTCAGCAACTTTGCTCAAAACATATGGTCAAAGGTATACCTAATATCAAATTCTCTAAGGGAGAATGTTCATCTTGTTTAGTTGATATGAATCTCAAGGAGAAGTATGATAAAGGAAGTCTTCTTGAGCTCCATTTGTTCTTTAGCTAGTTCACATGGTTTTAGTAGGACCCTTTGCAGTGACTTTCGTCAGCCAAGGCTGCTACATACTCACATTTGTTGATGACTTTTTGAGATTCACTTGGGTCTTCTTCCTTCATCACAAGAATAAAGTGGTTCATAAACTTCAAGAATTTAAGATTCATGTTGAACACAAGTCAAGGAAAGACATCAAAGTACTAAGGGTGGACAATGAGAACAAATATGTTGACAGAAGACTTGAGAACTTTTGCAAAATTGAGGGGATTGATCTTCAGAGCTCACCAGCATTTAGTCCACACAAGGAAAATGTTGTAGCTATGAGGATTAGGACTCTCAAGACCATGGCAAGTTGCATGATCAAAGCCAAGTCTCTCAATCCTACATTAGAAGTTGAAGCCATTAGCAGTGTTACTGACATACTTAACAGGTCTCCTCATCTAGCCCTAGATGGTAAGACTCCTTTTGAGGCATGGTGCTATAGAAAACCAATTGTGAGTCACTTCAGAGTCTTTGGTTGTCCAGCATGGGAAAACCTATCTTCCAGGAGTTGCAAGGCACCAGCACCTAAGCCTTGTACCTTCATCGGTTATGAAGAAAATGTGAAGGCTTACAGACTTATAGATCTAGAGACACATGAGATCTTTGTGGAGAAGGATGTTCACTTTGAATAAAGTTCTCCCAACTTATCCTCTACTCCTCTATGTACATCATACACAATGGAAACTAATAGTGACACCAGCGATAGTGCTTCAATAGGTTTAGACATGTGGGGTTCTATTGAAAGTTGCAGTGAGAGGTCACATCAGTCTAGTCCACATGCTTATATTGCCATAGTGAAAGGTCCATCACAGCATGGTACATCTTTTCTTCTAGCTCAAGCTTCACTTAACTTGGGAGACAAACTTAAGGATTCACATCTTCTCATTGATGAAGTAGATCCTTCTACAGTTGTTGCAAGAGCTCACTTTGACCCTCATGATCAATCTTCACAAGTTAGTGTGATTGTGGATCCTATGAATACTAATTAGTGGAGGTCCCTTTGTTAGTTGAAGAGCCAAAGGTTCAATAAACATCCTTGCCAGATCTGCATTCATTCTTTTCAACACAGTTGGAAGGGGTGAGCATCAGCATCAATACAGGGATACTTGAATAGGTTTTAGGGCCACCATACATCTTTAGGAGTGTACCTTTGCCTTTTTTTCTTCCTAAGGGGAGGAACACCATTTTCCATTCTTGGACTAGCTTCTTCATTGGAGCAATTTTCACTTGTTGGCATTCTTCTTTTGGGAGGGGGAGCCTATTCTGTCTCTCTTCCTTCTCTCATTCTCTTATGTATATACTAGATCTATGTCATAATGGGGGGGTCTTGATTACTCCATCCATTGATGCATCCTTATTTATCTCTATTTTTGCAGGAGGGTTTTTCCCATGAGGTTTTCCCTCTTTCCCTGCTTTATGAGAGATTGCATCTTCATTATGTACATGGGTAACTAATATGGCCTAGTAGCTAGGATCCATCTTGCATCTTCATTCATAGTTTTCATAAGCTTAAGGGCATTCCCCTAAGTTGCACTTAAAGGGGGGTGTTGGTGTAAATACGTATTCACTATTTACACTTACCTAAGTTTACTTAGGTTAATGCATTAGTTTATTATTTTGCATTATTTTATTATTTTTATTTGTGAGACACTTAGGATTTTGTGCACCTTTTTGAATTGTCATGTTGACAACATAGGAGTATGCAACTCTATTTTAGCACATGGTTTCTACAACATTGTTTTACCTATCACACACTTGTAGGCTTATCCTCACATCATCACACATACTTTTGTGCTTAATTGAGGATAACCCATATCTGGTGTACATGTGCTTGGTTGTATGAAACATCATAGTGTTGATTACAAGGCATTCTAGATGTATCTCAGAGGCCTTTTTATATAGGCACTCCTAGTGTACTTTTAATCATGGCATATTGAATATATTGTCATTCTAATCATACTCTCTCTTTTTGGTCTACTATGTGCTTGTGTTTGAGTTCTTAGTTCCTGGGTGAATTTTTCCCTTAGGAAAAGTCTTATAGAAACTTTATACTGATGTATGTTTCTTAGTAGACAAATATAACACATTTGTGTAAGCAATTAAGCCAAGGAAGGCATGGTTGACAATATTTGATTATGAGGTTGATAGTGATACATTGAATGCAAATATTATTGCATTATTGAAAGAAGAAAATGACATTGAAATAGAATCCTATGGGTAATATGAATAATATAAGGAAATAATCATGACATACACCAAGATAGCTTCCAAGGAAAGGAAAAGAAAGAAAATGATTGAAGACCTAGAGGCAAAGCTAGGAACTCAAGGTAAGAGAAAGGAACCTTTGCAAAGTACACAAGGTCTTGGAGAAGATGATGGAAAGGGTAGTGGTCATGAGGAAGAGGAAGAAGAAAGAGTCAAGGGTAAAGCCCTAGAAATTGTCACATCACCTAGAAAGAAGGCTAAAGGAACTACAACAAAGCTAATGGTGACATTCCTCTCTCCTCCACCACCTACCAAAGTAAGGACCAAAGTAATAACTTGTGTTGAGAAATCTAAAAAGAAAAGAGTAGTAGAGACTACTAAGCCTAGTGGACCAAAACCAAAGAGAAGAAGACTGATCAACATACCAACCAAAAGGAGAACAAAAGCTATAGATAAGGTATGTATTACCATACAAGCCTCTGATGGTTTATTAGTTTTGGACTTTGATGGTTTACCTAGTTTTGGATATGTAAAATATGATATATTGAATGATGAAGAAAAATCAAAGATTGAAAAAGCCATAGTAAATATGATGGAAAGTCATAGATTGGATACTTTAGAATAAGAGAAGAAAAATCCAATGGATTTTTATAAAAGATTTGATAGGAAGTGGAAACAAGTGGTAGAAGAAGAGAAAAATATTAGATGTGGTGCACTAGCCAAAATTATGTCTGATCTATCATAGGAAGAAAACGAAACATTTTTTGAGAAGTATCGAAACCAATTTTTCCTAAAGTTTAGAATTTTTTATGATATTGCAAAGTAAGACTAAATCTATAATTCAGCAAAATGAGTTACTCTATAAAATTATTTCTGGTTCCACAACTAAAAAAAAAGGATAAATTGAGTTAGTCACTATTCAAGATGATGAGAGTGATGAAATGAGTTTAGGTATGCCTAGTCTGTAAGGTAGCAAGTCACTAGTTCATGTCAATGCCCCTAACACTCTAGAGAAGCCCTTAGATGCAGACAAGGAGGATCATGAGGCAAAATAAATTGATATAGACACAAGTGTAGGCATTCCTACAAGAAGGTCCAAATTTTTTAGAACCCCACACTAAGGTGAATAAGGAGGAAAATAAAATAACACTGTGTGCATCTATTATTTTCTCTAGCATTGATGTACAAACATGACTGAGTGGTGACACCCTCTTAGCATCTCCCAAAATAGTTTCGAGCAACATCACTTCTACACCTCACAAAAGTAAAACAATAAAGGACCTCTCTCTAGATATTGAATTTAGTTGATATGAAAGGACCTCTCTCTAGATATTGAATTTAGTCAATATGAAGTTATTGAGATGGCACATATGGATTTAGAAAATCTCACTCTTGAATGAACAATTTTGTTGCAAGAGATTTTGGCTAAGAAGAAGAAGTAGGAAGATCTACAAAGAGAATATTGGAATTCTTTAGAATAACTGATAGGGGAGATGAATCAATTATTCAAGGTCCAAATGTCCAAATAAAACTTTTACAATTCAATGAACCCATAAAAATTTCTTAGCCATGCATGCATTCAATGTATGTCAATCTAAACTAATATGCTACTGTCAAACTAACATGTAGAAATGTAAAGACATAAAACATAACGCATCCATAAATACACATGACACAATGATTTAACATGGAAACCCAAGGAAAAACCACCAATAACATGCTACTCCTTTCTCACTCTTCTGAAGTGATTCCCTATTAAAGGCTAACCCTATTAAAGGTTACAACATACACTATTAAATGTGACCTAGTTAAGAGATTTCAATCACCTTATTAAAAGTGAGCCTTGTTAGAGGACTTTAGGTCATTCACTTGGAATGACACCTTGTTAAAGGATTTTCTAATGATTTCTAAGTCATACTTTCTCCAAATATTTTACATTAATCTGATACAATTGTTAGAGAGTAATAGTAGAGTGTGATCTGATACAACTTACAACCTTACTTGTAGAGTACAGATCACTATTCAGTCCTCAAATCTTCTTGGCTTCCAATCTTTTTAGTTTGGACAACTTGTTTGCCCTTCAAGCATTCATCTTTCTCTAGCCTTCTTACTTAGCTCACCATTGTAGACTTCTTCTCTTGGGTCACTTGACAAAGAAAACCCTCTTCCTTAACCTTCTCAAATTTTTGCATCCAAAAGAAACTCTCTAACCTCTCACCGACCTTGCTTCATGACCAAACATCCCTAGATATAGGGAATTAGAACTCTTTTTTCCACTCATTATCCATCTAAAAAATTAGGGTTTTTGATGGATTAGGTAGGATACAATGTATCTACCCCATATCTTGTCTTCTCTAGAAACTTCTATAATCCATTTGAATTTTCCATCAAAATGATTTACATAAGATTTTGTGCGTCTAGCTCATCAATCTTATCTTCCTCCTAATTCACAAGTTCCAAGAAAATAAACTTGTTGGCTTTCGTTTGGAAAATCTTTGATCTTATTCATAATCTAGCATCTCGGCATTATCAATTTATTGATGCTTGACACATATTGTTGTACTTTTCATCTACTGTAAAATCACTCAGCATCAAAAGGATTTTATTGGTGCTTGACACATATTAAAATCACTCGACATCTTCTAATTTTCTTAGCACCTATTAGTTTTCTTAGCATCCACTAGAAATTTCTGTCACTCAGCTCCAACTAACTTTTTGCTTGGCTTGCACTATCTTTACTCGATACCTTCTATCAACTTGGTCAAGCTTGGAGATTGAACTTTGTCTAACCATATTCTTTTGACCTTTCTAAGTGTAGCCAAACATTTTGTGACCCCGAGTAGATGATCAATACATTATGTTATTACTATCTTAACTAATTCTTGCACTTCAATACATAATCATAACTCAACCTTTCCTCTAGGTACTTTTGTTACATCTTGTTGATCAAATCCTCTTCATCAATCAACTAAATAATAGTGCTTGAAACATATAAGCAATTGTCTTATTAACATATAGCAAGTTTGACATCAATGAAAAAAAAATGATTGAAAACACTTCTCACAACAATTTTCTAACTCAAATGATCTTTTCAATCATATATCAAAAATCTCACTCTTTGGCATTGATGGCAAACCAAATTTATCAACCAATCAATGAAATGATAAACTAACTAGGTTAAAACAGTAAGGCAATACCAAAAAGAAAGCTTGTGAATAATACTTCTTCCTCTATCAACAACTCCTTCTTAGGTTACAAAATCTCACTTATTTGATTACTTTTTATCATTAATTAGCAAAATATCATAATATCTCCCTCTTTTGTTTTCCTATTTTCTCCCTCTTTCTTTCTTTCAATCTTCTAATCTTTTGATGATGTTTTCTCACTTCATTTCTCCTCTTGTGTATTGTACTTTTATCCAATGTACTTTCTCCCTCTAACTTGAATTTTTTTCTTTGATCCTCTCCCGCTTTGATCAATATGCACTTGATTAGTTTCTTGTACTTTCTCCATCTTTAACAACAATGCCAAAGACATATACTCAATACTTGGCATCTTTATATATGAAGATATAAACTTTTTTAGGCTCTTCAATTTTCTTCCTCTGTCACCTTGCTCGTGACTAATTTGAAATTTTAGCTCTATAATTACTTTAGGCAGTTTCCTAAAGTAAGATCCTACTGCATCAATTTTGTATGAAATGAATGTTAGCTTGTTTGATGCAAGGTACTCCCTCTATCTTTTACATAGCCTTTGATAGTGATATCACCCCTAGTTTACCTCTCAAATACTCATAATCATCTTTAGGTAATGCTTTGGTGAAGATATCAAGAATTTTCTCCTTTGTGCTAATATATTCCATCTTCACCTCTTTGTCTTGAACCAATTCCCTTACATAATGATACTTAATTGTAATGTGCTTTGTCTTTGTATGCATAATATGATTCTTTAATATATTTATAGCACTTGTATTATGAAAATAAAGTGTCACTAGTTCAATTATTTCTTCCTTCATTCATTTTAGCAACAATTTGATCCATACAATGTTTGTGCAATTGATAGCAGCAACAACATACTTTGCTTCAGTAGTAGATTAAGAAGTACAACTCTACTTCTTGCTTGTCAATGTAACAAGTCTCTTTCCTAAGAAAAATGCTCCTCCACTAGTGCTCTTCCTATCATCAATATTTCCAACCCAATCAGCACCAGTGTAGGCTTTCAGTTCAAAGTTTTCATTCTTCTTAGAGTATAAGCCATACTCTTCTATTCCTTTCAGGTATCTCATGATCCTTTTCACTACCATCATGTGATTCTCCCTATGGTTAGTAGAGAATCTAGCAACTATCCCCACAACTAATGCAATATTAGGTATGTTGTGTACTACATATTGCAATTTTCCCATCATGGATCTATATAATTCTTGATTGACCTCAGCTAATTCATCATTATTTGATAGCTCAAGTGTTGTTACCATTGGTGTACTTACTAGTTTTGAGTCCTCAAGTCCAAATGTCTTCAATATCTCCTTGATATATTTTGACTAAGTGATATACACCATACTTCATTTGATATACTTGTAGTCCACAAAGAATTTGACCTCACCAAACATTGACATCTCAAACTCTTGCTTCATTTGATTTGTAAAATCTTTACATAGAGCATCTTGTCCTCCAAATATAATGTCATCAACAAATATTTTAGACAATAGTATACCTTTTTCTTTATTTTTTTCATGTCCAAATTGTTTTTATCATTTGTTCTTTCAAATCCAATCTTAACAAGATAAGTATGAAGTCTTTCATACCATGCTCTTGGTTCTTGTTTCAATCCATACATGGCTTTGTGCAGTCTACATACTATGTTCTTGTTGTTTTTATCTATAGATCTTTTTGGTTGTTCTATGTAGAACCCCTCTTCTAATATTCTATTCAGAAATGCAAACTTAACATCCATCTAATAAACTTTAAAACTTTTGTATGCGGCATAAGCAAGCAGAATTCCTGCTCCTTCCATTCTTGCAATAGGGGAAAATGTTTCACCATAGTCAATTCCTTCTTCTTGTGTATACCCTTTGCAAACTAGTCTTTCTTTATTTCTTATTACTTCACTATTCTCATCTAGCTTGTTCCTGAATACCCATTTTGTGCCAATCACATTCTTGTCCTTTGGTCTAGGAACTAGGCTCCAAGTCTTGTTCTTTTCTATTTGCTGAATTTATTCTTCCATAGTCTTGTACCAATCATCATCTTCCAATGCATCTCTCACTATCTTAGGTTCCTTCATACTTAGCAAACATGATTCACCTCTTAACCTATTTCTTTTCATTGTCCTTGCATCCTTGTCTCTAATGATTTGATCTATAGGATGGTGCCTTTTGACATATTTGGATAGTCTAGGCTCAATTCTTATGGTTGCATTCTATCTCTTAGCTTCAATATCACTATGTGCATCCCTATTAAGTATATCGGCATCTCTTTCATGTGTGCCAATCTCAAAGTTATATTGTGCAATCTCCTCATTTTGCTACTCAACATCTATATGCAACTTAGCATTCATAGGATGTGACTTGGCAATTGTTGAAACTTGCTATTGATTTGTTGCATGATTTGTAGCATTTTCTTCAATAGGCATTCCTTCATAGTAGTATGAAACTGTCTTGTAGTCTACTAGTTCTTTTGTAGGTTCAGCTTCATGTGCTTCTATAAACTCATCAAAATCCACATTTTCTCTTTCCACAATTTTGTTAATGTTAGTAATTAAACAGTTATAAGCTTTACTTCTTGTGGATTAACCAAGGAATATACCTTCTTCACTCTTTGCATCAAACTTTCCACTCCTAACATCTTTAAGAATATAGCATTTTCTTCCAAATACCTTAAAGTATTTCACATTAGGTGGATGACTATACCATAGTTCAAAAGGTGTTGAGTGAGTGCCTTTCTTTACTTACACATGATTCAGAGTGTATACTACAGTACTTACAGCTTCTCTCCAATATTTTAGGGCAACATTTTTCTCCATCATGAGTATTTTGGCATAGTCCATTATAGATCTATTTCTTCTTTCAGCAATTCCATTTTGTGGAGGGGTCCTTGGTGCTGATGTCTATCTCTTGATTCCTCTCTCACTGCAGAACATCTCAAACTCATGTGAAGTGAACTCACCTCCTCTGTCTAATCTTAAGCATTTTAATCTCTTATATTTTTCTTTCTCAACTCTTGTCAAGTACCATTTAACCATTTGAAAAGCATCTTATTTCCATTTTAGAGACATGACAGTCATCATCCTAGAGTAATCATCAACAAGAAGAATTATATACCTATCTCCTTTGTAGCTTTTCACTTTGATAGGTCCACACAAGTTAGTATGAAAAATTTCAAGTATTTCCTTAGAGGTATAAGCTTTACTTTTAAAGCTTGACTTTATCATCTTGCATAGCTAACATTGTTTGCACATTATGTTTTCTAGTTTCTTCAACTTAGGAAAACCTGTAACTCTTTTCATGTTACTTATACTAATTAGATTATCAAAGTTAACATGACATAATCTCTTGTTCCAAAGCCACACATCATCAAATTTTGCAATAAGGCAAGTAGCATATTCTATATCTAAATAGAACAAATTACTCCTAGTTTGATCTCCTTTTCTAATCAGATTTACATTTGTATCATATATCTTGGCTGATTTATTTTCAAACTCACCTTTGCACCCTAGATTATTCAATTATGACACACTTAACAAGTTATAATTCAATCCTTCAACATAATAAGCAATGTCACATGAGATCTTATCTATAAGCTTAACAACCCTTTTCCTTTTATTGAACATGATGCATCATTACCAAATCTTACAGTATTTCTATCATAACAAGTTAAGGTAATGAACTTACTTTTGTCTCCAGTCATGTGATGTGAGCATCCACTATCAATGATCCATTTGTCACTCTTGTTCACACAAGTCATAAGTGCAATAGTTTCATCCTCATCTAATTCATCCTTCATTGCAACATATACCACTTCATCATCATTTTCATCAGAGTTGTTTTCATCAGCAATGTAGAATGACTTCTTACCTTTATCCCTATAGTCTCTTCCATCATCTTGTCTTCTATATTTTTACTTGTTCCCTACTTTGAAGTTCTTCTTCTATGTACATGTTAATATAATATTGCCAACTTCATTGTAATTAAAAAAAATGATAGGCAACTTACCTTTGAATTTACCTTTTCCTTTGTGGAATCTTCTAGCCAACAGTGCTTCCAATTGTTCAATGTCTTCCTCATCTGTACTATTGTCAGTGGATACATACTTTATCTTCCTTTTCTTCTTATTTGGCTTTAGCTCCTAAGAATATTCTAATAACAATTTTTCTTTGAAGTTTAATTCAATACTTTCTTGATTGTAATTGTCAAAATTAGATGATTCAAATGCAATGAGTCTTCCCACTAGGCCTTCAAGAGTTAGATCATTTCATGGTATACATCTTAACTCTAGAATTAAAAATATTATAATGGCATAGACATGAAACAATGTTCTCAAGACTTTACTTAGCATAGTATCATCATCTATTTTACCAGTTGCACCTCTTATAGCACTAACAACTTCTTTTATTCCAGCAACATATTGAGAGATGTTTCACCTTTTTCCATTTTCATGTCATCAAACTTACCTCTGAGGCTCTCTGACTTGGCTCTTTGAACATTTTTGTCTCCTCCAAAGATGGTTTTTAGGGCATCCCACATCTACTTTTCATTTTTGAGGTCTTTGCTATCATCAAACTTGGCATAGCTTAGGGAAGAGGCAATCTCCAACATAGCCTGATTGTGTTCTTTCTTTTTCTTCAAATCTTCAGTAGTTAGGGATCCTGTTGGATCAACATGTTCTGCTCTAATGCAAGTTTGTGCATAATCTCCAAGTCCTCCAAGGTGTAGCCTCATCAAACTTTGATATGCAAGAAATTTATCTGTATTTAGCTTGGGTACCTCTCTCTTTCACATCTTGATATTTATGCTCTTAGTACCTTGAAACTAATCCTCTTAAGAAATTGTGCTTTGATACCAATTGTTGTAATTCTTTAGAATAACTGATAGGGGGGGTGAATTAGTTATTCAAGGTCCAGATGTGCAAATAA
Organism: Cupressus sempervirens; assembly: GCA_028749045.1. Taxonomy (NCBI): domain Eukaryota; kingdom Viridiplantae; phylum Streptophyta; class Pinopsida; order Cupressales; family Cupressaceae; genus Cupressus; species Cupressus sempervirens. The sequence continues at coordinate 815,657,026 of CM053792.1, read as the reverse complement.
AACTTTTACAATTCAGTGAACCCATAAAAGTTTCTTAACCATGCATGCATTCATTGTATGTTAATCTGAACTAATATTTTACTGTTAAACTAACACGTAGAAATGTAAAGACATAAAACATAACACATCCATCAGTACACTTGACATAATGATTTAACATGGAAACCCAATTTGGGAAAAACCACTAGTAACATGCTACTCCTTTCTCACTCTTTTGAAGTGATACCCTATTAAAGGCCAACCCTGTTAAAGGTTACAACACCCACTGTTAAATGTCACCCAGTTAAGGGATTTCAATCAACTTGTTAAAATTGACCCTTGTTAGAGGACTTTAGGCCATTCACTTGGAATGCCACCCTATTAAAGGATTTTCCAATTACTATTAAGTCAACCTTTCTCCAAAGTATTTACCCTTATTTGATACAATTGTTAGAGAGTAATAGTAGAGTGTGATCTAATACAACTTAGAACTTTACTTGTAGATTATAGATCACTATTGAATGCTCAACTCTACTTGGCTTCCAATCTTTTTAGTTCTAACAACTTGTTCACCATTCAAGCATTCATCTTTCTCTAGCCTTCTTGCTTATCTTTCCATTGCAGATTTCTCCTCTTGCATCACTTGATGAAGCAAACCCTCTTCCTTTAGCTTGTTAGATGTTTGCATCCAAAAGAAACTATCTAACCTCTCACCAACCTTGCTTCATGACAAAACATCCCTAGATATAGGGAATTAGAAGTCTTTTTCCCTCTCATTATCCATCTCAAAAATTAGGGTTTTCAATGGATTAGGTAGGATACAATGTATCTACCCCATATATTTTCTTCTCTAGAAACTTCTCCTAGAATCCATTTGAATTTGGCTCCAAAATAGTTTACATAAGATTATATGTCTCCAGCTCATCAATCTTATCTTCCTCCTGATTCACAAGATCCAAGAAAACAAACTTGTCAACCTTTGTTTGGTGAATCTTTGATCTTATTCATAATGCAATAGCTCAACATTATCAATTTACTGATGCTAGGAACATACTCTTGTACTTGACATCTACTGTAAAATCACTCAACATCAATTGGATTTTACTAGTGTTCGAAACATACTAAAAATTACTCAACATCTACTAACTTGCTCAACACCTATTAGTTTTCTCAACATCCACAAGAAATTGCTTTCACTCGACTCCAACTGGCTTTTTGCTTAGCTTGCACTATCTTTACTCAACACCTTCTATCAACTTGGTCAAGCTTGGCAATTGAACTTTGTCCAACCTTTTTCTCCTAAACATTCTAAGTGTAGCCAAAAATTTTATAACCCCAAGTAGATCATCAATACATTATGTTATCACTGTCTTAATTGATTCTTACACTTCAATACATAATCATAACTCAAACTTTCCTCTAGGTACTTTTGTTACATCTTGTTGATCAAATCCTCTTCATCAATCAACTAAGTAACAGTGCTTGAAACATATACGCAATTATCTTACTGACATATACTAGGTTTGACATTAGTGACAAAACAATGATTGAAAACACTTCTTACAACAATTTTCTAACTCAAATGATCTTTTCAAACATATATCAAAAGAGAACATCAACAAAATAAGTTAGAATTTGAGGTAAATTTTGTTAGGCTAACATGGACATGATATTTAATATTTGTAGTAGTTTTTATAGAGATTTTTACCCATTTTATGACATGGATCGTATAGTTCTATATTTTGTGATGAATGAATTAGATGGAGAGTTAAAACTAGGAAGCATCTAGAAAACTCTTTATGAAATCTTTAAATAGAGAAGATGTAGAACTATTTTCAATATAGATAAAATGGTGTAGTTTATGGTGATAAAAGGGAGTGACCAATCTATTCATACAATTCATGTGTGAATGTGTGAACATTAGAGAAGAGGCCAAGACTTTCATTATTGTAGAACAGATCAAGTGACCTAGTAAAATAAATGAAGGGTAGAAAAGATATGTCAGGTCAAATTGGAAAGAGGAGATCCAAGAACTACTTATCAAAGTAGACTAATAATTAGACACTAAATCAGTTTTTAATAGATTGATACAAGGTAAATCTCTTAACAGAGTGATCTTAATAGATCTTTGTCAATAACCTAACAAAGTCCTTACTTTTTTGTAAGAGTGAAATCCTCTAACACGATGAGATCTAAGAGTGTCAAAATATTTTTACAAGGCACACCCCTCATAGGGTAGATCATTAGATATGGTCAAACATTATAATCCTAATAGGTTAACTTTATTACTATAGTAGTGAAGATTGGTAGCTATTATCCCTTGCCTAGTTTTACCATCACCTTGAAGTGTTTCTTGGTAACTGTTGTCACTTAGGTTTGCACCCTTGTCCAAGGCCTATGTGCGAGGACAACCTAGTGAAACATGGAAACAACCTCCAAGCTGTGGGACTTGAACTGTGAGGTTGAGTCTCCGGAGGAGGCCGGCTTCCTCTTACTATCAGGGTGAACCTATCTACTCTTGGAGAGGAAAAGGGAGGAGGAGAGCATGAAAGAAAATCTACGTAGCCTAATCTAAGGAGGTGATGCACCAAAATAGAGTGTTCGGACTGATTCTCTACCCATACATGCACTACTAAACTAGAATGAAACTAAGGATATACACATCCAAACTTGATTTAATCAAATAACCACATACAGATCAAAAAACCAAGATGAATGACACAAGGAAGAAGTTCACTTATATATCATTCACAGGCTAGCAGAGACATAGCCATGCGAATTATAGATTTCCACAAAATAATGGCACAGGCAAGGAGTTCTTGCACTTTAATACCAATGGCTGAAGGAGATAAATAGAGAATCAGACAGTTCAGAGGCACAGGGGGATTCACAATAGAATTGTAGAGAAAAACCAAAGGAAAATCAGAGAGAAAAGTCCCCCCTAAGAAAGATCACAAAATTTCCTTTATAGTTCAGGCATAACTGAGGATTCTTTGCATTACATTTACTTGTCACCTACTGGCATTAACTTCTCACCCTAAAAATCTAATCAAAGATCTGGTGGTTTTGAGTACCAAAATCTCATATTCCTCTAAGAAAAAGCCTAGAGAAGACAGAACGGTGCCAAAAAACATCCCCTGACATAGTAGATAGATCTGTAATGGTGGTAGAACGTACTTGCACTTTGCATTCACTTCTGAGTCGATGGCATTGATCACAGGATCAAAATCTCGTGGCAAAAACCTGATTCATTATTTTTGGCTCATGAATCTGCGAGGTCAAAGTAAGTCAAATAGTTCCTTATGTGCCAAATAGGCCATGCGGGCCAATCGTCTCTCTTTATTTTGCCACCTCCTCAAGGTCCCACGCACTAACCATTCCTTACATTGGACTAGACGCTATGTCGCTATTGATATCTCTAACCGTGATGGTCACCAACCTGACTGTGCCAGCTTTCCACCACCTAGCCGCAACATTAAAACTAATTGCCATGTTGACTGTGATGATTGCACCGGCTGCCAGCCGTTAATCGTCAACCCTGGTTTGCCAGCGAGACACGTGTCAGCAAGACGCTATGTCGCTATGGTAAAGATCGCACAACTTCACCATAGCGATACATCACCTTTCGTTGATCTGCCCTGATCTGACGATTGTGAAGACTCGTCATGCCACTGTGCCATCCTTACCCTGGGCTTATCATATCTGGCACCACCTCAACAACGCACCACACTTGAATGACACCTAGCGTACTTTGGTGAGACCTGGCCCTGTTGATCCACGTGGTCGATGGGCGTTATGTCACTATTGATATTTCTTGAGCAGTTTCTCATAGTGCAATGGTGCCTATCATAGATCAATCTCAATCTGACAGTCAAAACCACCTCGTACTTTGCACATCCCCTGAAAATTGCTAGGCCCGTGAACCACATATGCTCTCACTCATGCACTTGGCACCTCCCCATTGGCCTTTGAAGCATCAACCTAGCAGACTCAAGACTTTGACCCCCGAGTGGCCATGTGTCAATAAGGTGCTATGTTGCTATGAGGAAATCGAGGCCAATTCTCCATAGTGCCATAGTGCCCAACTGATGACATGTCTTCTGATTTGCACGTGTCTTCCAATGATTTTCCACCATGGCACTGGACTCCACCAACTGGGTACATGAGGTACAAAATGGGACCCAACCACTTGCTTGAAGCTCTTGCCATTGATCTTTTCCGTTGTCGTGAACCTTGTCGTCGACACTAGTACTCACCGTAGAAACAACCTCCGGCCAGTCGGGCACTATGTCGCTATCGAAAAACTTGTGTGTTTTTTGATGGTGACATGGTGCCTTGCCGCCTTTTGAACTTTTCGTCCCATGAAAATTGACTATCCATCATAAAACTTTCCCAGTGACACAACCTGCCCACCGTGAAACCTTTTCTGTCAGGCGCTATGTCGCTATGAAGATTTTTCGACCAACACATGATAGCGACATAGTGACCATGTGCTGTGGAACTTTTTTGACCCACCAAAACATGTTGCCCGACCTGTTGGACCCATTGGACACGTGTCATCAGGGTGCCATGTCGCGAACATAAATCTCATGCAGCTTTCGATGGCGAGATAGCGCCAACCGTCGATCCTCATTGGATCTGATGATTACAAACTTGCGGGCTACAAAATATATCATAAGGCTTGGCATTAAAATAGTATTAGCTTAGGAGTTAGCCATTGGATGGGCTGGACATTTTTTAAAATTGAATCTTGGTGGGGCGAACAAATGATAACATTTCTGGCGACTCACATGGAACATGACCCTGCTCGATGCATGACCAGTGCTTGTAAACAATCCATTGGGCCACAGGGTCTAAAAAGTATGAACTTGAGAACTGAAAAACCCTAACCCGTCTATGAGGAGATCAAAACATTGAAAACCCTAGCTCTGCTTCTACAACTAGAAACAAAAAACAAAACTTCCTTTGCAACCTGAGACACCTCAAAATTCGTTACCTCACAGGGAGGCGGTTGTGCCTGCACACTTCTTGAAAAGCAAGAAACAATAGAAAAGAAACTAAACTACTTATGTACATGGATTTCCAAATTTTAAGAAATAGGGCTTCAGATAGATTCCATTGACTGGAATGGGCAAAATTTCACCATTTGGCCTGCTCAACTAAAATGAATTAGCCTGTTTGCAACTGGCAATCAGATAGGGGCCACTCCATAGTGCATCAAATTTGGAATGTCTTCTTGGTTTTGCCCTATCTGCATCCCACTTTAAAACTAAATCTCCTTCTCTGAAGGTCCTAACCCTAGTTTTCTTATCAAAACTCCCTTTCATATGCTGCTGATGCATCTCTAGGGTTTGCATAGCCTTATTTCTCTTTTCTTCTAGTTCAATCAGCTCTGCAATTCTTACTGACATGGCATTATCTTCAATCAATTCTAGTTGATGAGCCAACTCCAAGAATGGGAATTCCAATAAAATTGGGAGTCTAGCCTCCCTACCACATACCCGTACAAAAGGTGAATTCCTAATAGATCTCTTGGGTGTTATCCTATCAGGCCACAGAGCAGTTCTTAATTTCTTATGCCAGACCCTCTGATTGTCTTCTATTGTCCTCTTCATGATTCTGATCAGATTCTTGTTGGAAGACTCAGCCAAACCATTACCCTGGGGATAGTAATTTGATGATGTGCTCAAGTAGATATTGTGATTTATTTCCCATGAACAAACCTGTTTTCCAACAAAAGATTTAGCATTGTCCAAGATGATAGTAGAAGGAGCACCAAATCTAGATACAATTCCATCAAGGAATTCAACAACTAATGGTTCTGTGGCATCCTTCAAGGCAACTGCCTCTATCCATCTACTGAAATAATCAGTAGCAGCCAAAATCCATTTATGACCTACCCTAGATAGAGGATTAATGGGGCCTATAAAATCCAATCCCCACTGGGTAAAGGGTTGATCCACCTGAATAGGATGAAGGGCCCGAGAGCTGCAAGACTTTGTTTACCTAAGAAGAAAGCACATTTCTCACATTTTATCACATATCCATAACAATCATGAAAGAGAGATGGCCAATAATAACCAACCCTCATGGTATTCATGGCAGTTGTTCTCGCAAAGAAATGGCCACCATCAGGGCCATCATGAAGTTCCTTAATCATCCTCTTAGCCTGATGCTCTTCAATGCATCTCAACAGGGTCCCATTAAAATCCCTCCTGAATAGGATACCATCAATTACAACATAGGGAATGGACTGCAGTCTATATTGTCTCATTTTAGTTCTGTCCAATCCCTAAGGGTATCCATCCCCTGATAAGAAGTTCTTCATGTCATTTATCCAGCTCCTTGAGCCATTAACATTTCCTTCCTCCTGCTGCTCTGTTATTACCATAGTAGTTTCTTCATCAAAATCCTGGCTTGATAACATTTCTTTGCATAATCCTCTCCCTCTTACCAGCTTGGTAATCTGAATATCAACGTCATATTCCATTACCCTAGTGATCCATCCAGCTCTCTTTTCACTGATATCCTTGCTTAACAAGAAGTCTTTTACACTGGCATGGGGCACCAACAAATGGATCCTATTATGGGATAAGAGGTTCTTGAATTTCTTCAAGGCTCTGATGACTACAAGGGCTTACTTCTCAACAAAGTTGGACTTATCTTCATATTCTTTGAGCCCTTCACTAAAGAAGGCTATGGGCTGCTCCTCATCCTTGTCATTTGTTTGAGTCAAGACAACAGAGATACTTGACTCACCACCTAGAGTGTAGAGGATGAAATCTTTTTCAAAATTTGGGTTCATGAGAGTAGGGGCTGAGGCTATGGCTATTTTGATCTCTTCAAAACTCTCCTTCCCGTCCTTGGTCCATGAGAAGACCATACCTTTCTTAAGAATAGTTGTAAGAGGTTTCACCATGGTAGCAAGATTAGGAATAAACCTTCTTACAAAATTTATTCTACCAAGGAAACTTTGCAGCCCCTTCTTATGTTTAGGAAGAAGAAAGGCAAGTATTTCCTTCATTCTTTCTGGATCAATGGTCAACCCATCCTTAGATACAATGTGTCCCAATAACTTTCCTTGGCTTGTAGCAAAGACACACTTGGCTAGGTGAAGGGAAACCCCAAACTCTCTACATCTTAGAAATACATGTCTTAGATGACCAAAATGATCTTCTACATTTTTTGAATATATAGTTATATCATCAAGGTACACTAAGACAAACTTGTCAATTAATTTTTTGAAGGCCATCTCCATCGCCTTCTGAAATGTCGCACCTACATTTGTTAGTCCAAATGGCATCTTGCAATAAGCATAGGTGCCCCATTTAGTAGTAAATGTTATCTTATATCTGTCAGATTCTTTAACCAACACTTGGTTATAACCAGAAAACCCATCAAGAAAAGAGAATCTCCTTGACCCACTAACTCTGGACAGGATTTACTCCATGGAAGGGAGAGGATGGTGATCTTTAAGAGAAGCCTGATTAAGGTCTCTAAAGTCCACACACAGTTTGATTTCTCCATTCTTCTACCTTACAGGGAAAAGGTTAGCTACCCATGATGAGTGTTTGATAGGAAATATTATATTAGCCTCTATCAACTTGGATAGCTCTTTTCTCATTAGAGGCTCAATCTTAGGATTCACTGGCCTCTATTTTTGCCTTACTGGCTTGGCCTTATCAATTAAATCTATGGTATGCTGAAACAAACTAGGGTCAAACCCTTTTAAATCATCATATGTCCAAGCAAATACATCATTAAATTCTTGACATAACTGAATGAAGTTTTCTTGCTCAGTTTTAGAACATACCTTCCCCATATTCAGAGATTTTCCATCAACAATTGTAACTGGGGCATGATCATCCTTTTCTGTAGCTAGATTCATCCCTTTGCCTCTTGTTTGATCATCAGGATTAAAGACACTCTCCAAGGTAATGAGACCCTTGGGCAACTTGTTAGAACTGAGATGAATGATATGATCACCATACTGATCTTGTAGTCTTGACTGGTTTCTATCTGAGAATTCTACCTCATTCTGCAAGAAACTCACAATTTTCTCATCAGAATCAAACACCTGCCAATGAGTGTTGTTGTCATGGATGGCAGGCCTCACCACCACCCTTATTTGTTGCTTCTTTTCTTCCTCAAGATTCCCTAGTACATCATAAGTTGCACCCACTGCTGCAAGCCTATCAACATGTTTATTTTCTTTCCTAGGAATGCTCTGAATATTGAATGCATTGAAGCCCTCAAGAAAATCCCAGACTTTGTGTTTTTAAGACACGAGCAGGCCATTTTTGGTGATATTCTGGTTTCTCACTTGGTTAACTACTAACTCACTATCCCCATATACTCTTGAGGCTTGAATTCCTCTCTTTTGGGCAAGTAAGAGACCTTGAATCAAAGATTCATACTCGGCCACATTATTGGTGCAACTGAATTTGAGCCTAAAGGAGAAGTATCTTATTTGTGCAAGAGAGATCAACATAACACCAGCCCCTGATCCATTTCTATTCCTTGAACCATCAAAGTACATACTCCATGTCCCATTTATATCATCATTAGTCCTAATTAGATCAAGAACTTGAGCATCTTTCTCTATTATGCAATATGTACTAAGGCCTATTTCAAGAGTCCCTAACATAGGCTCAAACTGATATGTATTTGCCCACTCATCCAAGAAGAAATCAGGAATCTCTGCTATGGAAGTGGCAGGCTCATTTACTATGTCATTCTCATCCATTTCTAGAATAGGGAAATTCATGTTGATGGTGTTGGGGGTGTAAGATTCAGTGTGATGAAGGGCTTGAGGTTCTGCTCTAATTGAGGCATTGGCTCCATATCTAGTCTTAAATGACATATATGACCAATTAGCAGATATGAATCCACCAATTTGAGCAGTGAAGTCTCTTGAAAGATAGATAGAAAAATAGGGCTTGACTTCAGCAACAGATATGTCTTGCATCACAGTGCAACGAGGGCATGCATGTAGGGTCATCTCCACATTCCTAAGGATACCTATAGTTTTGACAGTACTAACATCTAATTGTAACACATCCCTAACAATGGGCTCATATTTCATTCCTAAAGCATGAGCAACACACCTAGGCATTACTGAGCTACTAGCCCCTGAATCTATCATGCAATTGTGGACTAGTTTTCCCCCTATAATCAGAGAAACATAGAATGGAGGAGGTCTAACCTTTTTATTTGTCTCCACATCCCCTATTGGTTGTACTAGACTTGTGACACTCTCCATGGTAGATGGCTGATCCTTGGGTTCAATCTTCTCTAATTCTTGTTGCAGCATCCTCTTCTGCATTGGTATGGTAGCAACAACATCCCACATAGAAATATTCACATTGGTCTTCTTCATTTGCTCTACCACGTTGAATGGTGTATTGGAAACTTTGGCAAAAACTTTGGGAGCCGCACTTATAAGAGGTTGAGATGGGGCAACATAAGGATCACTTGCATCTTTCTTTCTAGAATCTTGCCTTTTCTGCTGTGAAGTACTTGTTTGTTCATTTTCTGCTTGTATATGAGGTGTAGCACTTGAAGTTGAGGCCTGCTTAGGAGAAGGAGGGGCAGCATGCTCTATGGCTCTCCTCTTTCTTCTTGTGTTATGAGCAACAGAATCCTGGTTTACATTACAATGCTCCCCAATCTGATGATTCATGAAAGAGCAATCATCATGTCCTTGAATATATGAGGCCTCCTTGGGATGATCCTCCTTGTATGGTTTCTTTGCTGCAGGTTCTTGGTCAGTTACGACCAAATAAGATTCTACCTTTTGGCACATGCAATAGGTATAAGAATAGTTGCAGGAAGGATAGAAATCTTGATCTTGGGCCAAGTTATTTTGAGGGACTATAGCTCTGTTCTAATTTGAGCTTGAAGCAGAAGCATGACTATTTTGCCTACCCTGATCAACAGAGCTATTCCATTGATTAGGAGGCCTACCACCATTTGGAGCCTGATATTCCAATTGGGGAGGCTTGCCACTTTTAGCTTGCTACCTTTCTAAGGCCACCACCTTGTTACTCATTTTTTGCATTATAGAAAAACTATCCTCTAATCTCTTTCCTTGGTCCTTCAACTCCCTCCCCTATTCTTGCTATTTTTTATCTAGGGTCTTCTCTCTTTTATCTGTATTCAGCACTAGACCTTGGAGCATCTCTTTGAGTTCATCTATCCCATTTGAGGATGTGGAAGCTTGGGGAACTGGAGTAAGGGCTTGTGATGTAGAAGTTGTAGGAAGAGGGGCCATTGCTAGTTGGTGGTTGGGAACATCAGGAAAGAAAGGCATAGGGGGCCTTGGAGCCAACTTTCCTCCTTGTATTAGGATGTTCTTAGCTTTTGTGGCTATCTCATAGGCATTAGGCAAGGTATCTCCTCCCATAGTTTGGATTGTAGTGGCAATATCACTGTTAAAAGCTCTAAGGTAATGCAAGAAGGCATTAACAGGGGTAGGTTTCACTGAAGTAGGTATTCTATCCCATGTCTTTTGAAATCTATAGTTAAAATCAGTCATACATTCATGGGGGGCCCATTTTATAGTAGTCAACTGCTCTAAAAGTGACAGATGGTCACTTCTATCCTCAAAATGTTTGCATAACCCTGCTCCTAGTCCATCCCAATTAGTTATAGAACCATGAGCTAAGCCTCTATACCACTGTAATGCTTTTCCTTTTAAAGATGAGGCCAGAAGTCTGATAGCAACATCATCCTCCATAATACCATGAATATTATAGACATTTGCTACTTCTTGGATATGCTCTAAAGGGGAGATGGAAGTTTCACCAGTAAAATCAAGTATACTTTTGAGTGCAGATACTGGTATATCATGTCTTTGGGCTAACAATAGAGGACTTCCACCATTAAAGGTGGCAAAAGCATGAACTCTTGGCTATGCCATGTAAACAAGCATTCTATTGATGAGTGTTGATGGCAATCTAGGCTGAGTTCGAGCAACAGGAGGAGTAGAGATAGATCTTATAGGTATATTAACTATTATTACACCCGTAACTTGTGATAATGAAGTTCTAGTCCTCTTTCTTCTAGAATTTGAGAGAGAAAGCTCTTGATATTGAAATTTACCTCTAGAAGACGCCCTTGTTTCAGCTTTGGGCATGAATTTCTGCAACTTTGGCCTGGAACTAGATTTGTTGATGTTCAGATTCGCCAAGTACTTTGAAGGATCAGCCTCTTGAAGGCTTGAATACTGAAGCCAGCACTACCTCTTTAGCATTAATCTTTGAAACTCTTTCTTCTTGACACCAATAGACTTTAATTTTGTTTGAAAAAAGGGTCTCACCGGGCATGCCAAAAATTGTTGTTACTTAAGTTTACACCCTTGTCCAAGGCCTATGTGCGAGGACAACCTAGTGAAACATGGAAACAACCTCCAAGCTGTGGGACTTGAACTATGAGGTTGAGTCTCCGGAGGAGGCCAACTTCCTCTTACTATCAGGGTGCACCTATCTACTCTTGGAGAGGAAAAGGGAGGAGTAGAGCACGAAAGAAAATCTACCTAGTCTAATCTAAGGAGGTGATGCACCAAAATAGAGTGTTCAAACCGATTCTCTGCCCATACATGTGCTACTGAACCAGAATGAAACTAAGGATATACACATCCAGACTTGCTTTAATCAAATAACCACATACAAATCAGAAAACTAAGATGAATGACACAAGGAAGAAGTTCACTTATATATCATTCACAGGCTAGTAGAGACATAGCCATGCGAATTACAGATTTCCACAAAACAATGGCATAGGTAAGGAATTCTTGCACTTTAATACCAATGGTTGAAGGAGATAAATAGAGAATCAAACAGTTCAGAGGCACAGGGGATTCACACTAGAATTGCAGAGCAAAACCAGAGGAAAATCAGAGAGAAAAGTCCCCCTAAGAAAGATCACAAAATTTCCTTTATAGTTCAGGCATAACTGAGGATTCTTTGCATTACATTTACTTCTCACCTACTGGCATTAACTTCTCAACCTGAAAATCCAATCAAAGACCTGTTGCTTTTGAGTACCAAAATCTGATATTCCTTTGAGAAAGAGTCTGGAGCAGATAGAACGGTGCCTGAAAACATCCCCTGACATAGTAGATAGATCTGTAATGGTGGTAGAATGTCCTTGCACTTTGCATTCACTTATGAGTTGGTGGCATTGATCACAGGATTGAAATCTCATGGCAAAAACTTGATTCATTATTTCTGGCTCATGAATTTGTGAGGTCAAAACAAGTCAAACAATTCCTTATGTGCCAACTAGGCCACGCGGGCCAATCATCTCTCTTTATTTTGCCACCTCCTCAAGGTCCCACACACTGACCATTCCTTACGTTGGACTAGGCGCTATGTCACTGTTGATATCTCTAACTATGGTGGTCACCAACCTGACTGCGCCACCTTTCCACCACCTAGCCGCAACATTAAAACTAACTACCATGTTGACTGCAATGATTGCGCTAACTACCAGATGTTAACCGTCAACCCTGGTCTGCTAGCGAGACACGTGTCAGTAAGATGCTATGTCGCTATGGTAAAGATCGCACAACTTCACCATAGCAAGATAGTGCCTTCTATTGATCTGCCCTAATCTAATGATCGTGAAGACTCGTCATGCCACTATGCCATCCTTACCCTGGGCCCATCATATTTGGTGCCACCTCAATAATGCACCACACTCAAATGAAACCTGACGTACTTTGGTGAGACCTGGCCCTGCTGATCCACATGGCCGATGGGCATTATGTCGCTATTGATATTTCTCGAGCAGTTCCTTATAGCACGATGGTGCCTATCGTAGATCAATCTCAATCTAATGGTAAGAACCATCTCATACTCTGCACATCCCCTAAAAATTACTGGGCCCGTGAACCACATATGCTTTGACTCATACACTTGGCACCTCCCCATTGGCCTTTGAAGCATCAACCTGGCAGACTCAAGACTTTGACCCCTAAGTGGCCATGTGTCAACAAGGCGCTATGTTGCTATGAGGAAATCGAGGCCAAATCCCCATAGTGCCATAGCACCCAACTGATGACATGTCTTCTAATTTGCATGTGTCTTCCAATGATTCACCACCATGGCACTAGACTCCACCAACTGGGCAGATGAGGTACAAAATGGGACCCAACCACTTGCCCGAAGCTCTTGCCATTGATCTTTTCCGTTGCTGCAAACCTTTCCACCGACACTGGGACTCACCGTAGAAACAACCTCCAGCCGGTCAGGCGCTATGTCGCTATCAAAAAACTTGTGGGTTTTTCGATTGCGACATGGTGCCTTGCCGTCTTTTAAACTTTTTGGCCTATGAAAACTGACTGTCTGCCTTAAAACTTTCTCGGTGATGCAACCTGCCCACCATGAAACCTTTTCCATCGAGCGCTATGTCTCTATGAAGATTTTTTGGCCAACACACGATAGCGACATAGCGCCCATGGTGCCGTGGAACTTTTTTAACCTGCCCAAACATGTTTCCCGGCCCGTTGGACCCACCAGACACATGTCATCAGGGCGCCATGTCGCGAACATAAATCTCGTGTAACTTTTGATGGTGAGATAGCACCAACTGTCGATCCTCATCAGATCTAACAATTGCGAACTTGCAGGCCGCAAAATATATCATAAGGCTTGGCATTAAAATAGTATTAACTTGGGAGTTAGCTGTTGGACGAGCTGGACATTTTTAAAAATTGAATCTTGGTAGGGCGAAGAAATGATAATAGTAACCAAAATCTTTGTGTCATGTGATTAATAGATTAGATGTATATGTTATTATACTTTGATTATATAAGTTATACATGAATAAGAGATTAGATATGAGATGGTAAATGTGGTCAATAAATTACAGTATTTGAAAAGATTGTAAGTGTTTCAGATCTTGATTCACCCCCCTTTATCAATATCTTGGTTTCCAATTTATACTTCCATTAGAAGATCCCTTCAATAAAATGATCAAATATATATGTATAATTAAACTAATATAAAGGTCTCTTAAGTATATTTTAATATTTCTACACACACACACACACACATATAATTATGAGTAAGATCACATTATACTTAGTTGTAAAAGGGTGCCCCTTCTACTCTGAGGGTGAACTTTAGCTCCCTAGCGTGGGGTGTGTTGGAGCATAAAATATTATAATAATATTCATATTTATTGTATTTCTTAATGATTTACTCCTTTAGTGCCTCTTCAGGCCTCAATATAATTTTGAAAAATCTATTACAAAAATCAATATGGTTTGGGTCAACCTCCTTGGCTATATTTCAATATCATGAATTTTTTTAAAATGAAATATTATATAAAATTGGACATTGTAATGGACTTTTTTGTAACATTATGAATCAATATGAATAATGGATTAAGCTTCTAATCATTGTCCTATCATTTTTATCGCAAGAGTACTTATTAGTTTAGTAATGTAGTAGTAAGAAAATTGTAGTAAAATATTAGGTTTCTAGAAGATAAATCTAGTTAATAGTTTTTACATTTTTTAGGCTGGATAAGATTTTAGATAATTAGCCAATCTACAATGTGAGTCATTATATTCCATATTTTATGGACTAGGTGGTTTTGTATTTCCACATAAATATTATGATTCTATTAGCTTCTAGAATCACAACGAGAATGCAGTGTGAGGCTTAATAGAATCAAATACATTGTAAAATCTAGGAGGAATTTTACAAGTTTAGATCTAAGATTGTTTCTATTTTTTGTTCAGCATTTTTATTTACTATGCATCATTATTTATTTCTAGTTTTGGTTATCTTCTATTTTCTATTGTACATCAATTTTGGTATGAGAGTGTGTAGATCATAGTGTGGTTGGCATTTAAATAAATGACTTTTTGGAGGATCATGCATGATATCTCTATGATTTAATTGAGTCAAATCATGTGGTTGAATTTGATATTATTTTTATTTTTATACAAATTTCAGTTTGTGTATTTATATAGGAATTCCACCGTGATAACACATCAAAACTCATAATCCTAAAAGAATACATAAATGCTAAATCTTAGAAGAAAAAGCCAAAACTTCACCTCCATAAAAAAATTGAGATCTATTAGGCTTGCAAATGGGGTTGCAAGCTTTGGGTTTAACTATGGAGGAAACTTCATAGTTAAGCACACTCAAATTGGAGTAGTACTAGGATGGATGACCTCCTGGGAAGTCTCAGTGCTTCGCCCTTGTGAGCATGACCTAGATCCAATGAGTGATAAGTGTTTCATTTATTCTCATTGGAGATGGATTCATGTTTAATCACAACTCATGAAACATGGGTCAATGAGTTTGACTCAAAATCACACAATTAAATCCTAATAGCATCACAACTTGACTTGCTATGGAAATTATCTCCTACTTATCAATATATTATGCAATTTGAGAGGAGACTTTATTGATTTTAGAATTGATATCCAATCATTGTTAATATGTGAGATTGTTTGAAGTTGCATGTTAAAAGCAGAAGATTTGTATACTCATCATGAAGCATACCATTGCATTGATCCATAAATATAAGGGAATATATATATTGCTTAATTTTATGAGTGTAATATCTTCACTAAAATGTTTTATTCCTAAGAAATTTTTTGTTGCTATGGAGAGAAATTTGGTGGAGCCATTAGAGTTTTTATGTTGACAGGTGAAGCCTTCACAAAAGTTGAAGGAAATAAATTGTTGGGATCCTTTTTTTGAAATAAAAATCAATTGAATATTTTAAAGAGACAAAAATGGTTGTACAAGATAAGAAAGAGTTAAACATTCATGATTGTATTCATAAAAGTTAAGTTGAAGTTTGTAAAAAAGGATAGTGTTGAAATCAGTTGGTTTCCCCTTGAGCCACATGACCACTTATCCACCTGACACATTAAACTCGGTAGGTGAGTTTGAAATATTAAAAGAGAAGGAAAGTTTTTGCAACAAGTCAAAAGGGAATGAAGTCTCATTCATTCTATAAGTAGAGGATCAATAGAGAAAGGAAGGAACATAAGAAATAATATTGATGCAGAGTGTTTAGCATGCAGAAGGAACAAGAAGATGATTAGAGTTGTAGTAGCACAAGATCAACTCTTTTGTTCTCTACAAGTTCATTTTGTCTATCCCATTGAAGTAGTGATTGCTCCAAGCATTATTGTATGCATCCCTTTAGTGCTTTAATTTTATATTACAAATAGAAGTTATAGGTTAAAGTATTTTTTATTCTAGTTGAAGCCCTATACTCCCAAATTTGTAATAGTTGTATATCTTTATATGCATAGAAAGAAGGTAGACATATTAGTCAATCCAATCTTTTGGTTCATTATTGTCTTCTTTCTACGTACTCTACATTTTATTTAGTAGTTGAGAAGATTAGAGTTTCAAGTTCTTTGTTATTATCTCTATGTTTTAATGGTGGAATAGATTAGACAACAAGTTTTTTAATTGACTCACTCAGTTTTCTTGTTAACCAACCCTTTTTGTGTTAACTTGGTCAACATTTTTTGGATTTTAGCTTCTAAATTACAATTGAGTCCACCAATTTCCATTCTGATTCTTATTGAGTTCACTTGGTCAATATATATACTGAGCTCAATCAGTGTAGTGTTATCTAAGCCCATAGGTGTCAATCTCTTCCTTTGGAGACTAAGTCACTGGGGTCCCATTGATACCAAGAAACTCAACATCTACTATTGCCAATTAAATCTACACTCAACACCAACTGTCTATCACTTGGCAACTTTAGGTGTTGAGTAACTAGGCATTAACTATTTGCCAAGAAAAATTTTATTTGTGAAGTTATATTTCTCAGAAGTTAGTGTTCAAGCTACAATGAAACAAATATGATCCATTGTCAAGGTTTTGTAAGTAAAGGTTTAAGTTTATGTTAAAATGATCACTCAATATTTTCATTAAAAATTTAAAAAGTTGTTGAGTTGGACAATAAGTAATGATTTCCTTGTTTGATCTCATATTGTATCTTTTAATATGCTACTTATATAGCTTCTAGGGAATTGTTTCTCAACTCATAGTTCCACTGATAATCTATTAGTTTACAAATCATGGGAAAATAATTTCCTTTAGTTATTCATGATTTTAGTTCCTTGTAGAAGAAGAAAACCTAAAGAAGGAACACATGTTTACGTATGGATATTTGAGCATTTTTTATTATTAATTAAGAACATGTTGTGCATGCATACAATCTAATAAGCTTGTTTTTGTTAATTTCTCTTTAATATTTTGTCTATGATGGTTGTAGACTAATTAATAATAGGTTTTAGTTTTAATTATAATAATGATGCATAATAGAATGAGTTCAACCTATAATAATGTAAATGATTAGGAGTATGAATAAAAAGATAGTGTGCTTCTATCAAACTTGTATAAATTGTCACTTGTGTTCTTTGTTGTTCCCCTATTTTAGATTCTACAATTGGTATCAAAGTGAGTATAGATCTTGGGGTGTGAAGATTGTTGATGAGATTATTTGGGCTAGAACTTTTTGAAGAAGATGAGAGCATGATTTATTTTGAGAAATGTGTGAATAAAAAGTGTTTTATGAGAAAGATTTGCAAAGGCCCATAGTTGAGGTTTTGTTTCAAAAAAAATATTCTACTGAAGGAAAATTCAAATCAAAATTTATTTATTAGTGAACTAAATTAAAGGAAAAAGGGTTTGTGTTTGCTAATGTTTGAAGAAGGAAAAATGACACCACCACAAATAGTTTGTTGAGTAATTGGAAAAAAGGATATGGAAAAAATTGTTTAGCTTTGTTATTTTTTATAAGAAGATATGGTTGTAGCTCCAAAGAATGAAAAGACAAGGTTGTTACTAGGTAATTTATTTATATTAAAATAATTTATGTTTTAATGGGGAAGGTTGGAAAGAAGGGTTATAAAAAAAAAGTTGAGTCTCATTTTTGAGAAAACAAAATTTGAGTGATGAGCTGCTCATGAATTGGAGAAGTGTAATTGACAATTACTAGATAGTTTTAAAAGACCACAAATCATAAATACTAATATTTATGTGTGGTTGAAATATTTAAAAAGGAATTGGAAAAGGTTAAAATGGAAAATATTGAATTGAAGGAAAATTTAATGTTATTTCATGAAATATAGAACGAGAATCTTGATTTGGGTAAAAAAGTTAAAATATGTAGAAAAAGAATAAGAAATGTTGAAATCAATGCCATTATTTTTTTATGTTTCATGTAATACAACTAATCTATGTCAATTTAATGTTGATGATGTAGTCAAAATTTCTTAAGTGAAAGAGTACAAATATGAAGGTAAAAATATATTTATTGGTATAGATGGAAATAAATCTGAAGATCAAAAAATGTTATTTTAGGTATAATTTTGGTTTGAAGATTATGAAAAAGATGGGTTTTAAATGAAGAGGATTAGGGAAACATGGGCATGGCATGAAGGAGCCCATTCAACACATTTAGAGGTGAAAGTATAAAGGCCTAGGATTTAGTAAGAGACAGATTTGATGTCACAAGTATGAAAAGTTTAGAGAAGTCAATTGAAAGAGTTCATTATTCTCATTGTCACATAAAAGGACATTCCAAGGATAAATATTGGGATCATCACCCTTGTAGTATTTTTGGGTTGAAGATTCACAATGCAAAATCATGTTGGAATATACAATGAAGAATCTGTGAAAAGTTGTATGCAGGTGGATTATGGATGGATTGATGGAACTTATTGGAAGAAGGTCACAAAAATGTTGAGAAGGTTTTACAAACCTCAATTTTTTCATGTCAAAAGTAATAGTGGCGGATCCAAGTTCAGATATTTGAGTGATATTGTTGATCATTGCTTGTTTTGATGGCATCTAAAAGTGTCATGGAGTCTTCTCCATATTAGAGAAAGGAGGGGAAGACTTAGCCTTGTGGTGTCTCATGAAAGAGAAAATTTGATGAAAAGTTAGTTTACTTATGGGTGAATTCACAAAGTTGGGTCACAATTTTGCAGAATTCAAATCCTTGGAATGAGACCTCTTAGAAATGGGTACTCAAATTTAAAAGTTGTGCACCCATTTTTAGCTCTGGTACTCAACCCTAAATTTAAAAAATAGGCATCCATTTTATAAAAAGTTGGTACTTGTTTTTTATTTTCAAAAAATGAGTACCCATTTTTAAAAAAATAAAAAATTTGAACTTTTAGAAATGGGTACCCATTTTTTAAAAGTAAAAAATGGGCACCAATTTATAAACATTGAATTTTTTTAAATTTTTGGGGGGACTTTAAATGTTTCTTTTAATTTTTCAAAATAGTTACCCATTTTTTGAATTTCAAATAATAGCTACTTGTTTCTTAAAACATGAGGCACAATCTTTTTATTCCTGCCTTGTATTTTGTTTCAGAATAGGCTTGGTGAGACCAAGCCTATGCCTTGGCCTCTCAAGATTTGGCTAAGGCATTGAACTAGCAAATTCATGCCTTGCCATGATTTTTAAAGGGTCTTCCTGATCAAATTTTTTTTTTACAAAACAAAACCCATTAGAGCTCTCACTGTCTTGATTTCATAAATATAAATTTTAAAGTGTTATGATTTTATTTACTATTTTTGTGTTATTTTTTAATCAAAGGTGGTACCTAAATGTAAAATAGCGATGTTCACTAAAATATTAATAACTTTTTTATTTTATGATTTTTCTTAAATTAATTTATATTTCATCAATCCACATTCAATTCTTTTGAAGTTAAAAAAAATCAAAAAAGTAAAATTTTGATCAAATTATGGTGTTTGTACATGAGAGGTTTTAAAATTTACCTTTATAGCCAATTAAAAATTAATAATAATAAAATTATTAATAAAGAATCAAGGAAAAATATTATCATCAATCTTTGGTGTATTAGGTAACTTTGTTTAAAAGGATTTACAAAAATTTATTTATTTGTTTCAAATTATGGTGTTTGTACATGAGTGTGGTATGGTCCTAGGATAGGCATTTTGAAAAAGTGGTTTTTAAAGATCCATACCAAAAAATATATCTATCATAAGGGCACAAATATAAATTACATATTCAAAAAGTAGATTCCGAACACTACAATTTTTATTCCTGGATTTTTTTTAATATTTAATCTCTAAATGGGTCAAATTTTGACATCAATAAAGAAAAAATTTCAAAAATAGGAAAAACAATTCCACCTTTTTCCCAAAAGTGAGACCTAACTTCTTACACTTACACTTATATTAGAAGTACCATGTGAGTCTATACAACTCTAGTGATAAGAAGTTGCATTGTGACTTGCATGGATCAAGTTTGAGTGCTTGGATATACAACTATGAGTCGTGACATCAAAGGGGAGTATGTAAGGAACTATTGCACAACTCATAGCTCCATAGTTAATCTACTAATTTCCAAATCATTAGCAGTTGATTTTCCTTAGTTAGTCATGATATTAGTTCTTTGCAAAAAATTTAAAATTGAAGAAGGAACATATGTTTCCACATAGATATTTTGACATTAGTTGTCATCAATTAAGAGCATGATGTGCATGCACATAATCTGCTAAGTTTATCTTATTTAGTTTCTCCTTAATTTGGTGTCTACAATTGTTGTATACAAAGTAATAATAAATTGTAATTTTCATTGTAATAATTATGCTATAGAATAGAATGAGTACATCCTACAACAATGTAATTTGTCAAGAGCATGAAAAAAAGATAGTGTGTTTGTGTCAAATCTATTTAATTATTGGTGTTAAAAATTGTCTTCATTGTGAACTTTGGTATTCCCCTATTTTAGATTCTACAAAACCAAGCAAATAATTGGTTAGGGTTGATAGGAAAAAGATGTAAGGATGTTTAGACCTTATATTGCATGTATCTTATTTGAAAAGGAAGAGATGAGGTATTGTTTTTGTATTTAATGATTAGTCCCTAGTGCATAAGGTGGGAAATATATTTTTTGATGCTTTATTTTTTATTAGTTTAACCTCACATTCCATAAAAAGTGCAAAATATATATTGTATATTAAGATTTGTATATTACTCTTTATTAAACTAAAATTTATGTTGTGAATTGTAATGCCCTGCCCTAAGATCCTTGGAAACATTCCAAGGATAAATATAAGCCAAGATAAAATATTTTTCTTAAAAAAATAAGGTTGCACATGACATACAATATATGAGGATCACAAAGATCACAACAAAAGACTAAACAACCATCCAAATCCCCATGATCTTCAAACACCACTACTAACCAAAATGACAAACCACATAAGGATGCAAAAAAATATAAATCTAAAAACATACTAAAATTGAAATAAAAATCCAAGGAATTCAAGAACACTGTAAAGGGTACCTAGAACACCTTTAAAAAACTTCAAGTCAATTCAAAAAGTGCTCACTATCTGCCCTAGCAAGATTTTCCAAAACCTAGGCAATAATTTAAATCAACATAGTATGATAATATCCAGTATCGTATGACCTTTATAATGAAGGCATGCGATACAATCAAAGTTTGGGCAACACTTCTCAAGAAGGCATGAGATAATTTACTAGTATTGCATAACCTTTCTTCAATGGGTGTGTGATACTTTCCAGTTTGGCACAACATTACTCTTAAGAGGTGTGCGATATAATCAAGGGTCGAATGATAGAACACTTTTGGGCATGCAATACTTTAAAGTATTACCAAATATTGATGCATGGTCACTAAGTAACATAAGAAAAGCTCTACAAATGAATGAAGGGATAAAAAAGGAACTTAAAACCTCCACATCAGGGAGTATTGGATCCATAGTCGAGGTATAGGCACTCAAACACAATAGTTATAAGATAGAAACTGTATCTAACCATCTAACATAGCAGTGAAGGGAAAGTACAAAAGGAAACATCATAGTGTACTAATGATCTAGAAAAATATTGCAAAGAACATGAAAACTAAACTAAGTATGTGGTTCCTCCCAACAGTAATAGCATCATAAGACCATGCTCAAGTTCATTATCTTAACTGCAAGGAGGGAGATGCCCAAGGCATGGTTAGTGACTAGAGTGAAGTCATAACAAGGTAGTCATACTAGAAGGTGTGGCTAGATTACCTCCTTTTCAGGGAGAGGTAATGCTTGTTGATTCCATACACTGTTACTTTTTACTAACAATTATTCATTCACCAGAAAACTCATATTTTAAAATGTTTCAAAGAGTATGATATCTCTGAAATCGACTCAGATGTGTCAAATAGAAGCTTTATCTATGATTTACATATATTATCTTTCATTCATGTGATCTTCTGTTCTTGATAATTGAGTATAAAAATATTTGAGAAGCACCTATCCATCCTACACATGTAACATCCCAAACTACCAACTAGATCATTGGTGTTATCTTATGAGGATGTCGCTAATAAAATGAGGTACAACATAAGAAATAGGGAATCTAGCATGCTATAAGTAAAGCATAAGATAATTCTACCGACTAAATTCATCATCTAACATATGTTAAACATCATAATAAGGAAATGCATCAATACTAATGTCATCTAAACATGATATACAAGCATTCCAATGAAAGCATAAATCACAAGAAAGCATACTCTAGAATGCAATGTACAAAGTGAAAATATCCAACAATAGTCATACTAGAATAAAGAACTGTCTCTATACACCAGTCCCTAGTAGTGGTGAAGGTAGCTACACCTCCCAACCAAGTGGAACTCATAGGTCCACTCTCATCGTGTTGATGCAGATAATAATCCAACCATAAACACACATAAAGAAAACATTCATGGCTAATAATAACACTAGACAATATGATGATTGAAACCAAGAACATAAACAATGCATAAACAATAGGTCCTAGTCAAACACTCAATGAGATACTAAGTAGGGGCTGACACCATAGAGAGTTTCCTCACATCGACAAGTTGAAGCTCAATCATGCATTTCAACTCCTCAATAGAGGGCCCTGCATAAACATTTTATTATCTTAGATTTTATTATCATGCAATATTTTATTTAGTTATCACTTGATTAAAACTTCCTCTGCCAACCCTCTAGGACAAGGTCACTAGGTTGTGAGATAGAAACCCACTCCATATGCTACCCTACCCTACCCTTGCTCATCCAATGATAAGTGCTCATAGGCATGCTTAATTCTAACTCAACCCAAATGATCACAACTCTTGGAAGTATAATAGAATATCGAGCCTCGTAAATCACCCAAAAAAGTATGCACACGTACTCGTGTGTGGCGCACCACCATCACAAAGATCATAACACAAGGGCTAAATGAAAACATAATGCAAAAAATTACTCAACAAAAAATAGACTTTGGAGGATGGATGTAGTGTGCATCCCAATTCAACATAAAAGTATAACAATGGTCTGATTAACATCCAAATGGATGATCCAAGCCCACGACCAAACTAATGCCAATAAAATCTATGAAAATAGAGCAGTACAAAAAATGAGGTAAAAACCACCAAAAAGGGAAAACTTTCAAATTAAAACCCATTCAAGGTCTTTGGCCATAAAAACCCCAAAAATTCAATAAAATTTGGGTTCGAACACCATATGCAAAAATGGCTAGTATAACAATGCAAAATTCCAAACCCTCATCCTAAAATTAGAGAAAATGTTCATACCCAACCAGTCGAGTAGAACTAGCAAACAAAAAAGGAGGGGAACACTAGTTCTCAACCTCCTAACAAAATGCTACTAGAAACAAAAGCTAAAACAAAGCAAAAACAAAAAAATGGAAAATCCCTACCTGCCAGGAAAAGGGGCTGAAACTAAAAATAACACAATAAAATAGATTTCATGTTGAAACTATTAGAAATTTGAACACAACAAGGTCTACCCAATTTGGATCCAATGAGACTAGCATTGTAAAGATCCCATGCTCACAGCTCTCACAACAAATAGAAATGTGGTCCTCCAAAAGAGGATTCTTAAAAAAGCTCTCAAATTTGTGTTTTGCAAAAGTGAGAAGTGAGAAAACAATTACTCTTTTCAAGTACTTATTCACTTTTTTAATCGATTAGGGCTAAACCCTGAATCAACCAAACAAAAATTTGCTATTCCTAAAAATAGAAATTCATCTATGGTAAAGCTGCCAAAAATTAAACTCAATAAAAATTAAAGCGCAAAAACCCAAAATCACATCAATTAACTTAAAAACTTTCATGACAATGCAAACTTCTAAATACACAGATACGCTTACTAGTCTTATCACATTATGAAAATGGGTTTTGATTTAATAACCACTGAAATGTTTAATTTAAAGAATTAAAAAAGGATATGTCGACCATACAGGGATGACATTGGTAAAATATGTATAGTTGAATCACTAACTCCATGTGTCACTGCTAGCGATATAAATCTTGCACACTAAAACACATGATCAAGTGAAATTTCATATAGTATCATAGTTGAAGAAATAAATGCATTAAATAACTAATTCAACCTAGTATTCAATTATACCTAAATAATCCATTTACATCACTCACATTCGCATAAAGCATAAAGAGACAAGAATGAACTAAATAACCATAGCATAAAATCCATCACATAACATAATAAAAAAATATTTCCAAATACCAAGTAATCAAATATCATCATAAACATATTGTCATCTCAAAATTGCATCAACATGCAAATATGATAATCTAAATAGCATAACAGTAAAACATCTATGGTACTAAAATCAAAGTATAACGTCTGACCCTCAGGTCATCACAGAGTTTAATTAAAAAGACTATCAAGTATCTTTGAATCAAAATAAACAAGGTATAAACTGCAAACATGAGAGGCACTACACAAATTTCTAATTTTCTAATTGGTTCATTTGATTTTTCCTAGATGTCTTTTTTATTTTTTATGTAAATTTGTTTGAGTAAATTTTGGATAAGTCATGGAAATGGTGGTACATTGTGGCAACACATGAGGAGACCTGCATGAAGTGATACACATGGCTTTTTCTTATCATTGTTACATCAAGGGCATGAATTCTATGAGTTTATTGTAGGGTATGTACAGGATCATTGTGTACCAAACTATGGCCTTAAGTGGTAGTGAAAAATTAGCAAATCAGGGTTATGTCAACTTAACACATAATTTTTAAGTGGTTATGGACTTTATATCAAAAAATTGTATGAAAATAATCTATAGGAAATTGAATTTAGTATCTAAACTACTAGGCCTTATCAGGAGAAAAAAAATAATTGATTGGTCAAAAGTTTGGATTTTAATGCAGTACTACAAAAATTTCATGGCGAAAATAAAAGTAGGTGTATGTCTGACCACCTTAATCAAAATCAAATGATAATTATTTTTTAATATAATTATAGATATAAAAAGTAGACTCATGCCCAGATGTGACACATATTTTTTGGTACTTTTATTCCAAATAAATAATTAAATATGAAGTTTCTACCAAAACTTTTTCAAAAAAAAAAAAAAAATCCCATGTCTAACCACCTTAACTAATAGAAAATTTTACCAAATTTTATTTTATTTTTATTTTTCTTATACTAGGCGAAGCATAGAATGTGAGGAAACTTTTAGATTTAAAAAATGTTATAGCATTTGAAAGTTATAACTATTTTTCAATCAGTATGTCAATCAGAACTTTACAATAATCTTTATTGATAATTAACTATTAAATACTTATCGAACTCAAAATTTGACAGCAATTATATCGATGGAATCTCGAGGGTGATATTGAAAAACCCTTTTCATTTCATTCAGTTTCAATCAAAATAACATTATCAAATGGCTGCCCAAAATCTAAGTGTCACTAAAACCCTCCTCAAACACATTTTTTGGGTTGACCAAGTAGGCTTGGTAAATACTAGGCCGAATCGAATATCCGATATAGCTCGGTGAGCTCCCATCCATTTTTGGAGGGAAATTTCAAAAAGCAAGGTTTTTAAAATTTTAAATCTGGAGGGAGACAAATTTAAAGGGAAATAAACATAAAACAATAACTTTAGACAATTTTAGAAGAAATTATATATTCCCTGAAGGTGTCAACATTAATATTATAATTATTGTTACAATATACTAATATATATGATTATTATTATTAAATATAATATAGTGATATATATCATATATATTGTTATTATTAAATCTATAATCTAGTAATATATATGATTATTATTGTTATATAATCTAATATATATTATTATTAGATTAAAATATACAATATAATATAATTAATAAATATAATATTGACATGTAATGGGTCAAATGGGGTCATAGGTCACCCTATGACCCCCTTCAACCCATAAGAATGATTCTAATATGTCCTTAGGGCTCATAGGACCCCTAGGGACATATGTCATCATGAAATGGGTCGAAAGGGGTCATAGGTCACCCTATGACCCCCTTCGACCCATAAAAATGATTCTAATATGTCTCTAGGGGTCCTAGGACCCCTAGGGACATATGTCATCATGTAATGGGTCTAATATGTCACTAGGAGTCCTAAGACCCCTACGGACATATGTTGTCATGTAATGAGTCGAAGAGGGTCATAGTTCAACCTATGACCCCCTTCGACCAATAAGAATACTTCTAATATGTCCCTCCGGGCCCCAGGACCCCTATGGACATATGTTATAATGTAATGGGTTGAAGGGAGTCATAAATCACCCTATGACCTCCTTCGACCCATAAGAAAGATTCTAATATGTTCGTAGGGGTCCTAGGACACTTAGGGACATATGTCATCATGTAATTAGTTGAAGAGGGTCATAGATCAAACTATGACCCCCTTCAACCCATAAGAATGATTCTAAATTGTCCCTAATTGTCCTAAGACCCCTAGTAACATATGTCATCATGTAATGAGTCAAAAGGGGTCATAGGTGTCATAGGGCCACCTATGACCCCCTTTGAAACATAAGAAAGATTCTAATATGTCCCTAGAGGTCCTAGGACCCCTAGAGACATAAGTCATCATCTAATGGGTCAAAGGGGGTCATAGGTCAACTTATGACCCCCTTTTACCCATAAGAATGATTTTAATATGTGTCTAGGGGCCCTAAAACTCCTACGAACATATGTCATCATATAACGGGTTGAAGGGGGTCATAGGTCAACCTATGCCACCTTTGACACATAAGAATGATTCAAATATGTCCCTAGGGGTCCTAGGACCCCTAGGGACATATGTCATCATGTAATGGGTCAAAGTGGGTCATAGGTCAACCTATGACCCCCTTTGACCCATAAGAATGATTCTAATGTCTCTAAGGGCCCTAGGACCCCTAGGGACATATGGCATCATGTAATTGATCAAAGGGGGTCATAGGTTGACCTATAAAAAAAAATTTAATATGTCCCTAGGGGTCCTAGGACCCTTAGGGACATATGTCATCATGTAATGGGTCAAAGGGGTTCATAGGTCAACCTATGACCCACTTTGACCCAGAAGAATAATTCTAATATGTCTCTAGGGGCACTAGGAACCTTAGGGACATCTGTCATCATGCAATGGGTCGAAAGGGGTCATACGTCAACCTATGACCCCATTTGACCCATAAGAATTATTCTAATATGTCTCTAGGGGTCCTAAGATGCCTAGGGACAAATGTCATCATGTAATGGGTTGAAGAGGGTCATAGATCAACCAATGACCATTTTTGAAGTATAAAAATGATTTTAATATGTCTCTAGGGGACCTAAGACCCCTACGGACATATGTTTTCATGTAATGGGTCAAAGACCTATGACCCCCTTTGACCCATAAGAATGATCCTAATATGTTCGTAGGGGTCCTAGGACCGCTTTGCACATATGTCATTATGTAATGGATAAAATGCTTCGACCCATAAGAATGATTTTAATATGTCCCTAGGGGACTTAGGACCCCTAGGGAACAATGTCATCATGTAATGGGTTGAAGGGGTCATAGATTACCATATGGCCCCCTTCGACCCATAAGAATGACTCTAATATGTCCCTAGGGGTCCTAGGACCCCTAAGGACATATGTTGTTATGTAATGGGTCAAAGTGGATCATAGGTCAACCTATCACCCCCTTCAACCCATAAAAATGATTCTAACATGTCCCTAGGGGTCCTAGAACCGCTACGAACATATGTCATCATCTATTGTGTCGAAGATGGTCATAGGTCAACCTATGATCTCCTTCGTCCCATAAGAATGATTCTAATATGTCCTTAGGGTTCCTAAGACCCCTAGGGACATATGTCATCATGTAATGGGTGAAAGTGGGTCATAGGTCAACCTATGAACCCATTGACCCATAAGAACGATTATAGTATGTTCCTAAGGGTCTTAGGACCCCTAGGGACATATGTCATCATTGTAATGGGTCAAATGGGTCATAGGTCAAATTATGACCCCCTTTGACCCATGAGAATGATTCTAATATGTTCGTAAGAATCCTAGGATCCAAAGAGAAATATGTCATCATGACCCCCTTCAACCCATAAGAATGATTCTAATATATCCCTACGGGTCCATATGTAATCATGTCATGAGTCGAAAACCATAACTCCCTTCAACTCATTAGAATGATTCTAATATGTCCCTAGGAATCCTAAGACCCCTAGTGACATATATCATTATGTAATGGATCAAAGGAGGTCATAGGTCAACCTATGACCCCCTTTGACCCATTAGAACAATTCTAATATGTCTCAAGGGGTCCTAGGAACCCTTGGGACATATGTCATCTTGTAATGGGTCAAAAGGGCTCATAGGGTGACCTATGACCCCCTTCGACCCATAAGAATGAGGCTAATATGTCAGTAGGGACTGTAGGACCCCTAGGGACATATGTCATCATGTAATGGGTCGAAGGGGGTCATAGCTCAACTTATCACCCTCTTTGACCCATAAGAATGATTCTAATATGCTTCTAGGGGCCCTAGGACCCCTACGGACATATGTCATCATATAATGGGTTGAAGGGGGCCATAGGTCAACCTATCACCCGTTTCAACCTATTATAATGATTCTAATATATTTCTATGTGTCTTAGGACCCCTAAGAAAATATGTCGTTTTGAAATGGCTTGAAGGGGGTCATAGATCAAACTATGACCCCCTTCGATCGATTAGAACAATTTTAATATGTGCTTAGGGGTCCTAGCACAATTAGGGACATATGTTGTCATGTAATGGGTCAAATGAGGTCATAGGTCACCCTATTACCCCTTTCGACCTATAAGAATGACTCTAATATGACCCTAGGGGCCCTAGGACCCCTAAGAACATATGTCATCGTGTAATAGGTTGAAGAGGGTCATAGGTTACCGTATGACCCTTTTCGACCTATAAGAATGATTTTAATATGTCCGTAGGGGTCCTAGGACCCCTGAGGACATATGTCATCATCTAATTAGTCGAAGGGGGTCATAGGTCAACCTATGACCCCCTTTAATGCAAAAGAACAATTCTAATATGTCTGTATGGGTTCTAAAACCCTTAAGGACATGTGTCATCACATAATAGGTCGAAGGGAGTCATAGGTCAACTTATAACCCCATTCGACACATAAGATCAATTCTAATATATCTCTAGGGGTCACAAGACCCCTAGGGACATATTTCATCAATTAATGGGTCGAAGGGGGTCATAGGTTAACCTATTACCCCCTTTCTTATGTTGCCATGTAATGGGTCAAATAGGCTCATAGGTCAACCTATGACCCCCTTAAACCCATAAGAATGATTCTAATATGTCCCTAGGGGTCCTAGGGAAATATGTCATCATGTAATGGGTTGAAGGGGGTCATAGGTCACCCGATGACCCCCTTCGATCCATAGGAATGATTCTAATATATGTCATCATGTAATGGTTCGAACAGTGTTATAGGTCAACCTATGACCCCCTTCGACAAATAATAATAATTTTAATATGGCCTTAGGGCTCCTATGAACCCTTGGGACATATGTCATCATGACCCCCTTCAACCCATAAGAATGATTCTAATATATCCTTAGGACTCCTAGGAACCCTAGGGACATATATTGTCATGACCCTCTTCAACCCATAAGAATGATTCTAATATGTCCCTAGGGCTCCTATGACCCCTTGGGACATATGTCCTCATGTAATAGGTCTAATATGTCACTAGGAGTCCTAGGAACCCTACGGACATATGTCATCATGTAATGGGTCGAAGGGCATCATAGGTCACCCTATGACTCCCTTCGACAAATAAGAATGATTCTAATATGTCCCTAGGCATCCTAGGACCCCTAGGGACATATGTCAACATGTAATGGGTCGAAGCCCTTCGGCCCATAATAAACATTCTAATATGTCTGTAGGGGTCCTAGGACCCCTAAGGACATATGTCATCATGTAATGGGTCGAAGGGAGCCATAGGCTAACCTATGACCCCCTTTGACCCATAAGAACGATTCTAAAATATCTCTAGCAGTCCTAGGACCCCTAGTGACATATGTCATTATGTAATGGGTCAAAAGGTGTCATAGGTGTCATAGGTCCACCTATGATCCCCTTCGACCCATAATAAAGATTTTAATATGTCCCTAGGGGTCCTAGGACCCCTAGAGACATATGTCATCATCTAATGGGTCGCAGGGGGTCATACGTTAACTTATGACCCTCTTTAACCAAAAAGAATGATTCTAATATGTCTCTACGGGCCCTAAGACCCCTAGGAACATATGTCATCATGTAATTGGTTGAATGACCTATGAGCCCCTTTAACACATAAGAATGATTCTAGTATGTCCCTAGGGGTCCTAGGACCCCTAAGGACATATGTCATCATGTAATGGGTCAAAGGGGGTCATAGGTCCACCTATCACCCCCGTTGACCCATAAAAATGATTCTAAGATGTTGCTAGGGGCCCTAGGACCACTAGGGACATATATCATCATATAATGGGTCAAAGGGGGTCATAGGTCGACCCATAAGAATGATTCTAATATGTTCTTAGGGGTACTAGGTGTTAGATTGTGGTGACTGATCAGGAAAGTACTGTACAAATTTTTTTTGGAAGTAGCCGACATGGTAGCCGACATATTATGGCCGACATATGGCTGACATGTTATAACCCTAAAGCGGTTTAATACTCGTATAAAAAGGGCTTAGGGTTGGGTATTTTTTATGTGTGGTGATACAAAATTGGTTCTTGCGGCGGTATTGAGCTGTAAGGGATTACGGATTGTAATCAGGTTGTAATCACTGGATTGTAATAAGATCGGACTTGCTGTTTGGTGGATGTAGCCCAGGGATTGGGTGAACCACGTTAAATCTTGGTGCCTTGTGTTCATTTCTGTGTGTTCTATTATTTTTGTTATTGGTTATATTTGCATGTAGTTTTTATTTCTGTCCATGGTTTATCCTAACAAGTCGTATCAAAGCCTAGTTGTTTTTTAGTTATCCTCTGCAGGAAAGTCTCACGGTTAAGTGGGAGTCTCACGGTTGAGTGGGAGCAATGGCAGATGATGGTAAGTTGAGGGTTGATAGGTTTAATGGGCAGAACTTCCAGTTATGGAAGATGCAAATGGAAGACTATTTATATCAGAAGGATTTATGGAAGCCGTTGGAAGGAAAAGCCAAGAATCAGGGAACTATGTCAGAGGCTGAATGGGATCTTTTGGACAGAAAGGCACTCGGAAGCATTCGGTTATGCTTGGCACCATCGGTGGCATTTAATATTACAAAAGCAAAGACGATAGAAGATTTGATGAAAACCCTAGCGATACTGTATGAAAAGCCCTCCGCTTCAAATAAAGTATTTCTCATGAAGCATTTATTTAATATGAAAATGGCAGAAGGTGGATCTATTGCAGATCATTTAAATGAGTTTAATACTATTACTAGTCAATTATCTTCTATGGGTATCAATTTTGATGAATAAATTAGGGCTCTCTTGATTTTGTGTTCTTTGCCTGAAAGCTGGAATGGCTTGGTAATGGCGGTGAGTAATTCTGTTCCTGGATCAAGTACCCTAAAATATGATGATGTGATCGGTGTTATTTTAAGTGAGGAAACTCATAGAAAATCCTCAGGTGGATCTACATCAGGAAGTGCTTTAAATGCACAAAGTAGGGGCAGAACGACTGAAAGAGGAAGTAACTCTGGAAATTGTGGGAAATCAAGAATAAAGTCAAAGGGGAGGAGGTCTCAATCGAGAGGACCAAATGATTGTTGGTACTGTGGGAAACTAGGGCACAAAAGGAAAGATTGCTGGACTCGAAAGAAAAATGAAGGAGATAAATCAGATGGAGACAGAGAGGCAAATGTGGTAAGTAATAAATCCGAAGAGGATGCTTTGCTTCTATCTTTAGAGAGTGTTGATGATTCATGGGTTTTAGATTCTGGTGCTTCTTTTCATGCTACACCTCATAGAGGTTATTTCATTGATTATGTCCAAGGGGATTTTGGGCTTGTTTATTTGGAGGATAATGAACCCTGTCAGATTCTTGGAAAGGGAAAAATTAAGATTAAGTTGCAGAATGGGAATCATTGGCTACTACATGAGGTAAGACATGTTCCAAAGCTGAGTAGGAATTTAATTTCAGCAGGGCAACTCGGTGATGAGGGTTGTGTAATTACTTTTAATGATAAAAATTGGAAGGTTTCAAAAGGTTCCCTTGTAGTAGCAAAAGGTGTGAAAGTAGGCACCTTATATCTTTGTACAGGTCATATTGTTCCTTCTACTTTGATTGTTTCAGAGAAAAATGAATATTCAAGAACAATTACTGCAGTTGAGCAGGGAGAACAAATAGCTGCTGTAGATTCTGATACAGCGCTGTGGCACAATAGACTTGGGCACATGAGTGAGAAAGGTATGAAAGTACTTCATTCAAGGAAAGTTTTACCAGGTCTAAAATGTGTGAATATGGATTTCTGTGAAAGTTGTGTGTATGGAAAACAAAAGAGAGTAAGTTTTGTAAAGACAGGGAAGGAAAACAAAAAGGAGAAATTAGAGCTTGTGCATACAGATGTATGGGGACCGGCTCAGGTATCTTCCCTTGGTGGCTCTCATTATTATGTTACATTTATTGATGACGCAACTAGAAAAGTATGGGTTTATTTCCTTAGACAGAAATCTAATGTATTTCAAACTTTTAAGAAATGGAAATGCTTGGTTAAAAATGAGACTGGTAAGAAATTAAAATGTCTCAGATCTGATAATGGTGGTGAGTATTGCAGTCATGAATTTGAAGATTATTGCTCCACTAATGGTATTCTTAGACAAAAAACTATTCCAAGGACTCCACAGGAAAATGGAGTGGCTGAACGCATGAACAGGACTATAATGGAGCGCGCAAGGAGCATGAGGTTGCATGCTGGGTTGCCCTTACACATGTGGGCGGAGGCTGTCAATACTGCAGTATATTTGATTAATAGAGGTCTCTCTACTCCTTTGGGCTATGGTATTCTAGAGGAAGCATGGACTGGTAAGAAGGTGAGTTATTCTTTTCTCAAGACCTTCGGTTGTGAAGCTTTTGCTCATATAGACTCTGAAAATAGAACCAAGCTAGAAGCGAAATCAAAGAAATGTGTCTTTGTTGGATATGGCATTAATGAATTTGGCTATAGGCTTTGGGATTTTGAAAATCATAAAATTATAAGAAGCCGGGATGTCATATTCAATGAAAAAGTGTTGTACAAAGATCTGTTGCAGCAACATGAGAAGAAAGAAGATGATTATGTAGTGCTGGATGATACTCCAAAAGCTGATGTTCCAGCCATTCCTCATGATGTGCAACAACTGCAACAACAAATACCACACACACCAGTGAATTTTAGACTGTCAACAAGGCCAATTAGACCTCCACAAAGGTTTTCTCCCTCTTTGTATTCTATTTTACTTACTGATGCTGGTGAACCTGAAAGTTATGATGAAGCTATGCAGGTGGATACTACGATTTAGTGGGAGTCTACAATGAAAGATGAAATGGACTCTTTGCTGAAAAATAAGACATGGGATTTGTGCAAGTTGCCTGCAGGTAAAAAGGCTTTACAGAATAAATGGGTTTACAGGTTGAAAGAAGAGGAAGGAGGTAAGAAAAGATTTAAGGCCAGGTTAGTTGTAAAAGGATTTGCACAGAAAAAGGGAATTGATTTTGATGAGATATTTTCTCCTGTTGTTAAAATGACTTCTATTCGTACTATTTTAAGTCTTGTGGCTACTGAAGATTTTCATTTAGAGCAGATGGATGTTAAAACAACCTTTCTTCATGGTGATTTGGATGAAGAAATATATATGGCTCAGCCACAGGGTTTTGAGGTCAAAGGTAAGGAGAACTTAGTGTGCAAATTGAAGAAAAGTTTATATGGCCTGAAGCAAGCACCTTGGCAATGGTATCTGAAATTTGATAGTTTTATGCATGAGCATGGATATAACAGGTGTCATTCAGATTACTGTGTTTATTTTAAGAGGTTGGATGATGATAGCTACATTATTTTATGTCTATATGTTGATGATATGCTTATAGCTGGGTCTAACATGCATCATATTAAGGGGCTAAAATGCCAGTTAGCACATGCATTTGCTATGAAGGATTTGGGGGCAGCAACACAAATCCTTGGTATGAAGATTTGTAGAGATAGGAAGAACAGAACATTGACGCTATCTCAAGCTGATTATGTTGAGAAGGTGTTGCAACATTTCTCTATGGAGAATGCTAAAGCTGTCTGCACACCTTTACCTGGTCATTTGAAATTGACTAAGGAGATGTGTCCCAAGACACAGGAAGAGGAGGATAAGATGTCCAAGGTACCCTATGCTTCAGCTGTAGGAAGTTTGATTAATGCTATGGTATGCACTAGGCCAGATATTGCACATGCAGTAGGAGTCGTTAGCAGGTATATGAGTCATCCAGGTTTTGAGCATTGGAATGCTGTCAAGTGGATTCTCAGATATTTGAGAGGAACATCCAATAAGTGTTTACACTTTGGGGGCTCTACTACTGATTTACAGGGCTATGTTGACTCAGATTTGGCTGGGAATCTTGATACCAGGCTGAGTACTACAGGTTATGTCTTTCCTGTTGGTGGGGCAGCCGTGAGCTGGGTTTCTAGGCTACAGAAGATTAATGCTCTCTCCACTACGAAGGCAGAGTATGTTGCTGCTACAGAGGCAGCCAAAGAGATGATATGGCTTCAGTTCTTCTTGGAAGAATTGGGACATCCTCAGAAGGATAATTATTTGTTCACAGATAGTCAGAGTGCCATTCATCTTGCTGAGAATTCAGCTCTGCATTCTAAGACCAAACACATACAGTTGTGGTACCATTTCATTCGGTTAGTTTTGTAGGATGGCCAGTTAAAGCTGGAGAAGATACATACCAATGAAAATTCAGCAGATATGTTGACAAAGGTTGTCACAAGGGAGAAGTTGAACTCCTCTTCAACTTTAGTTGGTCTTTTAGACTAAATGTGAATAAAAGAACAGCAGAGTCCAGGGTGGTTTGATCCAGTGGGAGCCCCATGCGGTAGTTGTATTGCTACAGGATCAGTCTCCAAGTGGGAGATTGTTGTTTAGTGTGGAGCCTGATCAGTCCCCAAGTGGGAGATTGTTAGATTGTGGTGACTGATCAGGAAAGTACTGTACAAATTTCTTTTCGAAGTAGCCGACATGGTAGCCGACATATTATGGCCGACATATGGCTGACATGTTATAACCCTAAAGCGGTTTAATACTTGTATAAAAAGGGCTTAGGGTTGGGTATTTTTTATGTGTGGTGATACGAAATTAGTTCTTGCGGCGGTATTGAGCTGTAAGGGATTACGGATTGTAATCAAGTTGTAATCACTGGATTGTAATAAGATCGAACTTGCTGTTTGGTGGATGTAGCCCAGGGATTGGGTGAACCACGTTAAATCTTGGTGCCTTGTGTTCATTTCTGTGTGTTCTATTATTTTTGTTATTGGTTATATTTGCATATAGTTTTTATTTCTGTCCATGGTTTATCCTAACACTAGGACCCCTAGAGATGTATGTCATCATGTAATGTGTCAAAGTGGGTCATAGGTCAACGTATGACCTCCTTTGACCCATAAAAATACTTCTAATATGTTTCTATGGGCCCTAAGACTGCTAAGGACATATCTGATCATGTAATAGGTCGAAGGGGGTCATATGTCAACCTATGATCCCCTTTGACCCATAAGAATGATTCCAATATGTCGTCATGTAATTGGTCGAACGGGGTCATAGGTCAACCTATAACCCCCTTTAACTCATAAGAATGATTTTAATATGTCTTTAGGGCCCTTAGGACCCCTACAGACATATGTCATCATGTAATGGGTTGAAAGTGGTCATGCATCAACCTATGACCCCCTTTGACCCATAAGAATTATTCTAATATGTTTTTAGGGATCTTACGACCCCTAGAGACAAATGTTGTCATGTAATGGGTCGAAGGGGGTTATAGATCAACCTATGATCCCTTTTTAAGCATAAGAATGATTCTAATATGTCTCTAAGGGCCCTAGGACCTCTAGGGACATATGTTTTCATGTAATGGGTCGAAGACCTATAACCCCTTTTGACCCATCAAAACGATTCTACTATGTTCGTAGGGGTCCTAAGACATTTAGAAACATATGTCATCATGTAATAGGTCCAAGGCTTCGACCAATAAGAATGATTTTAATATGTCCCTTGGGGCTTTAGGACCCCTAGGGACAAATGTCATCATGAAATGGGTTGAAGGGGGTCATAGGTCACCCTATAGCCCTCTGCGACCCATAAGAATGATTCTAATATGTCTCTAGCATTCTTAGGACCCCTAGTGACATATGTTGTCATATAATGGGTCGAAGAGGGTCATAGGTCAATTTGTCACCCCCTTCGACCCACAAGAATGATTCTAATATGTCCCTAGGGGTCCTATGACCCCTACAGACATATAATATCATCTATTAAGTGTAAGGCGATCATAGGTCAACCTATGCCCACTTCAACCGATAAGAAAGACTCTAATATGTCCTTAGGGTTCCTAGGACCCCTGGGGACATATTTTGTCATGTAATAGGTGAAAGGGGGTCATAGGTCAATCTATGACCCCCTTCAACCCATACGAATGATTCTAATATGTTCCTAAGGGTCCTAGGACCCCTAAGAACACATGTCATTATGTAATGGGTCAAATGGGGTCATAAATCAAACTATGACCCACTTCGACCCTTGAGAATGATTCTAATGTGTCGCTAGTGGTCTTAAGATCCCTGGAGACATATGTCATCATATAATGGGTTGAAGCTATGACCCCTTTGACCCATAAAAATTATTTTAATATGTCACTATGGGCCCGAGGACCCCTAGGGACATATGTCATTATGTAATAGGTAGAAGGGGGTCATAAGTCAACCTATGACTCCCTTCGACCCATAAGACTGATTCTAATATGTCTCTAGGGGCCTTAGGACCCCTAGAGACATATTTCATCATTAAGTGGGTCAAAGGGGGTCATAGGTCAATCTATGACCCCCTTTGACCCATAAGAATGATTCTAATATGTCCTTATAGGTCCTAGGATCCCTAGGGACATATGTCATTATGTAATGAGTCGAATGAGGTCATAAGTCAACCTATGACCTGCTTCGACCCATAAGAATGATTCTACTATGTCTCTAAGGGTCCACATATGTCATCATATAATGGATTAAAGAGGGCCATAGCTCAACCTATGACCCCCTTTGACCCATAAAAATGATTCTAATATGTTCATAGGGGTCCTAGGATCGAAAGGGAAATATGTCATCATGACCCCCTTAAACTATAAGAATGATTCTAATATGTCCCTGGGGGTCCATATGTAATCATGTCATGGGTTGAAGACCATAACCCCCTTTAACTCATTAGAATAATTCTAATATGTCCCTAGGCATCCTAAGACCCCTAAGGAAATATATCATTATGTAATGGATCAAAGGGCTTTGACCCATTAGAACGATTCTAATATGTCCCTAGGGGCACTAAGACCTCTAGGGACATATGTCATCGTGTAATGGGTTGAAGGGGGTTATAGGTCAACTTATGACCCCCTTTGACCCATTAGAATGTTTCTAATATGTCTCAAGGGCTCCTAGGAACCTTCGGGACATATGCCATCTTGTAATGGGTCAAAAAGGGTCATAGGGTTACCTATGACCCCCTTCGACCCATAAGAATGATTCTAATATGTTGGTAGGGGCTGTAGGACCCCTAGGAACATATGTCATCATGTAATGGGTCGAAGGGGGTCATAAGTCAACCTATCACCCTCTTTGACCTATAAGAATGATTCTAATATGTCTCTACGGGCCCTAGGACCCCAACGAACATATGTCATCATGTAATGGGTTGAAGGGGGCCATATGTCAACCTATCACCCCCTTCGACCGATTATAATGATTCTAATATTTCCCTATGGGTCTTAGGACCCCTAAGGACATATGTCATTGTGAAATGGCTCGAAGGGGGTTATATATTAAACTATGACCCCCTTTGACCAATTAGAACAATTTTAATATATCCTTAGGGGTCCTAGCACACCTAGGGACATATGTTTTTATGTAATGGGTCGAATGAGGTCATAGGTCACCCTATTACTCCTTTAGACCTATAAGAATGATTCTAATATGACCCTAGTGGTCCTAGGACCCCAAAAAATATATGTCATCGTGTAATGGGTTGAAGAGGGTCATAGGTTACCCTATGACCCCCTTTGACCTATAATAATGATTCTAATATGTCTGTAGGGGTCCTAGGACTCTTAGGGACATATGTCGTCATCTAATCAGTCGTAGGGGGTCATAAGTCAACCTATGACCCCTTTTAATGCATAAGAACAATTATAATATATCCATATAGGTCCTAAAACCCATAAGGACATATGCCATCATGGAATAGGTCAAAGGGAGTCATAGGTCAACTTATAATCCCCTTCGACACATAAGATCAATTTTAATATGTCCCGAGGGGTCACAGGACCCTTGGGAACATATTTCATCACTTAATGGGTTGAAGGGGGTCATAGGTTAACCTATTAGCCCCTTTCTTATGTTGTCATCTAATGGGTCAAATAGGGTCATATGTCAACCTATGACTCCCTTTGACCCATAAGAATGATTCTAATATGTCTTTAGGGGCTTTAGGACCCCTAGAGACATATGTCATCATGTAGTGGGTCAAAGGGGGTCATAGGTCAATCTATGACCCCCTTTGTCCCATAAGAACAATTCTAATATGTCCTTATAGGTCCTAGGATCCCTACGAACATATGTCATTATGTAATGGATCGAATGGGGTCATAAGTCAGCTTATGACCCCCTTTGACCCATAAAAATGATTCTAATATATCCTTAGGAGTCCTAAGACCCTTAGGGACATATGCAAGCATGTAATGGGTCGAAGGGGGTCATAGGTTCTTTCGAATTATAAGAATGATTTTAATATGTCCCTAGGGGTCCTAAGATCCTTAGGGACATATTTCATCATGTAATGGGTCGAAAGAGATAATAGGTCAACCTATAACCGCCTTTGACTTAGAAGAATGATTGTAATATGTCCCTAAGTATCCTAAGACCCCTAGTAACATATGTCATCATGTAATGGATTGAAGGGTCATATAGGTCAACCTATGACCCCCTTCAACCCATATGAACCATTCTAATATATCTATAGGGGTCCTTGAACCCCCAGGCGAATATGTCATCATGACCCCCTTTAACCCATTACAATGATTCTAATATATCTCTAGGGGTCCTATGACCCCGAGGGACATATGTCATCATGTCATGGGTCGAAGGGGGTCATAAATAAATCTATGACCTCCTTCGACACATTAGAACGATTCTAATGTCTTTAGGGGCTTGAGGACCCCTAGGGACATATGTCATCATGTAATAGATCGAAGGGGATCATAGGTCAACCTATGACCCCTTTTGACCTATTAGAATAATTCTAAGATGTCTCAAGGAGTCCTAGTACCCCTCAGGACATATGTCATCTTGTAATGGGTCAAAAGAGGTCATAGGGTGACTTATCACACCCTTCGACCCATAAAAATGATTCTAATATGTCGCTAGGGGTTGTAGAACCCCTAGGGACATATGTCATTGTGTAATGAGTTGAAGGGGGTCATAGGTCACCTTATGACCCCCTTCAACCCATAAGAAAGATTCTAATATGTCCCTAGGGGTCCTAAGAGCCCTAGAGACATATGTTGTCATGTAAAGGGTCAAAGGGGGTCATAAGTCCACCTATGACCACGTTTGACCTATAAAAACAATTCTAATATGTCTTTAGGGGTCCTAGGACCCTTAGGGACATATTTTATCATGAAATGGGTCGAAAGGGGTCATAGGTCACTCTATGACCTCCTTCGACCCATAAGAACAATTCTAATATGTCCCTAGGAGACCCATGACCACTAGAGACATATATCATCATCTAATGGGTCAAAGGGAGTCATAGGTCAACCTATGACCCCCTTTGACCCATAAGAATGATTCTAATATGTCTCTAGAATCGTAAGACCCCTAGGGACATATGTCATCCTGTAGTGGATCGAAGGAGGTCATAGGTCAACCTATCATCATTTTTGACTCATAAGAATAATTTTAATATGTCTCTAGGGGCCCCAGGACCCCTACGAACATATGTCACCATGTAATGTGTTAAAGGGGGTCATAGGTCAACCTATCACCCCCTCTGACCCATTAAAATGACTCTAATATTTTTTTATGAGTCTTAGGACTCTTAGGCACATATGTCATTGTGTAATAGGTCGAAAGGGGTCAAAGGTCAAACTATGACCCCCTTCGACCCATTAGAACAATTCTAATATGTCCTTAAGGGTCATAGCACACATAGGGACATATGTCATCATGTAATGGGTGGAATGGAGTCATAGATCACCATATGACCCGCATAGATCCATAAAAACAATTTTAATATGTCCCCTAGGGATATACGTCATCGTGTAATAGGTCGAAGGGTGTCATAGGTAACCCTATGAACCCCCTTCGAACCATAAGAATGATTCTAATATGTCTGTAGGGGTGTTAGGACTCTTAAGGACATATGTCATTATCTAATCGATCGAAGGGAGTCATAGGTCAACCTATGACCCCCTTTGACACATAAGAACTATTCTAATATGTCCCTATGTGTCCTTAGACCCTTAAGGACATATGTCATCATCTAATAATTCGAAGGGGGTCATAGGTCAACTTATCACCCCATTCGACACATAAGATCGATTCTAATATGTTTCTAAGGGTCAGATAAGGACCCCTAGGGACATATGTCATCATTTAATAGGTCGAAGGGGGTCATAGGTTAACCTATGACACCCTTTGTCTCATAAGAACGATTCTAATATGTCCCTAGGGGCCCTAGGACCCATAGGGACATATTTCATCATGTAATGGGTCAAACTAGGTCATAGGTCAACTTATGATGCTCTTCAACCTATAAGAATGATTCTAATATGTCCCTAGGGGTCTAAGGGACATATGTCATCATGTAATGAGTTGAAAAGGGTCATAGGTCACCCTATGACCCCCTTCAACCAATAAGAATGATTCAAATATATGTCATCATATAATGGGTCGAAGCGGGTCATAGGTCAACCTATGACCCCCTTTGACCCATAAAAATAATTCTAATATGTCCTTAGCGCTCGTATGACCCTTAAAGACATATCTCTTAATGACCCCCTTCGATCCATAAGAATGATTCTAATATGTCCTTAAGACTCCTAGGACCCCTAGGAACATATATCGTTATGATGCCCTTCGACCCATAAGATTGATTCTAATATGTCTCTAGGGGTCCTAGGACCCCTAGGGACATATGTCAACATGTAATGGGTCGAAGGAGGTCACAGGTCAACCTATGACCCCCTTTGACTGATAAGAATGATTATATGTTGGTAGGGGCACTAGGACCCCTAGGGACATATGTTGTCATGTAATGGATCGAATGCCTTTGACCCATAAGAACAATTCTAATATGTCACTTGGAGCCCTAGGACCCTTAGTGACATATTTCATCATGTAATAGGTCGAATGGGCTTATAAGTTAACCTATGACCCCCTTTTGACCCATTAGAATGATTCTCATATGTCACTAGGGGTCCTAGGACCCCTAGGAACATATGTCATCGTGTAATGGGTCGAATGACGTCATAGGTTAACCTGTGACTCCCTTAGACCCATAAGAATGATTCTATTATGTCCCTAGGGACATATGTCATCATGTAATGGGTTGAAGGGGGTCATAGATCTCCCTATGACCCCCTTCGACCCATAAAATTTTTTCTAATATGTCGTTAGGGGCCGTAGAACCACTAGGGACATATGTCATCATGTAATGGGTCGAAGGGTGTCATAGGTCAAACTATCTCCCGGTTTCTTCAATAAGAATCATTCTAATATGTCCCTAAGGGTCCTAGAAGCCCTAAGGACATATGTCATCATGTAATGGGTTGAAAGAAATAATACATCATCCTATGACCTGCTTGGACCCACAAGAACGATTCTAATATGTCCATAGGGGTCCCATGATCCTTAGGGACATATGGCATCATGTAATAGGTCGAAGGGGGTCATAGGTCAACCTATAACCCCCTTTAAGTCATAAGAATGATTCTAATATGTCCCTAGGGGTCCTATGACACCTGCGGACATATGTCATCATGTAATAGGTCGAAGGGGGTCATAGGTCCACCTAGAACCCTCTGCGACCCATTAGAATAATTCTAATATGTTTTTAAGGGTCCTAGCACCCTTAGTGACATATGTCATCATTTAATGGGTCGAAGGAGGTCATAGGTCAACCTATGACCCCTTTTGTCCCATAAAAATGATTCTAATATGTCTGTAGGGGCCGTAGGACCCCTAGGGACATAAGTCGTTATGTAATAGATTGAAGGTGGTCATAGGTCAACCTATTACCCCCTTCAACCCATAAGAATGATTCTAATATGTCCCTAGATGTCCTAGGACCCTTAGGGACCTATGTCATCATGTAATTGGTTAAAAGGTGTCATAGATCACCCCATGACCCCCTTCGACCCATAAGAACAATTCTAATATGTCCCTAGGCACTGTAGGACCCCTAAGGACATATGTTGTCATGTAATGGGTCAAAGGGTGTCATGGGTCAACCTATCACCCCCTTTAACCCATAATAACGATTCTAATATGTCCCTAGTGGTCTTAGGATCACTAGGAACATATTTGATCATGTAATGGGTCACAAGAGGTCATAGGTCAACCTATGACCCCCTTCAACCCATAAAAATGATTTGAATATGTTCGTAGGGGTCCTAGGAGCCCTACGGACACATGTTGTAATGTAATGGGTTGAAGGGTGCCATAGGTCAACCTATTGCCCCCTTCGACCCAAATGAACAATTTTAATATGTATGTATGGGTCCTAAGACCCCTACAGACATATGTCGTCATGACCCCCTTGAACCCATAAGAATGATTCTAATATGGACCCTTAGGAACATATGTCATTA
Source organism: Cupressus sempervirens (assembly GCA_028749045.1). Taxonomy (NCBI): domain Eukaryota; kingdom Viridiplantae; phylum Streptophyta; class Pinopsida; order Cupressales; family Cupressaceae; genus Cupressus; species Cupressus sempervirens. Next base: position 815,613,589 of record CM053792.1, on the reverse strand, counting down.
TGTAATGGGTCAAAGGGGGTCATAGGTTGACCTATGACCCCCTTCAACCCACTTGAATGATTGTAATATGTCCCTAGGGTCCTAGGACCCTTAGAGACATATATCATTGTGTAATGGGTTGAAGGGGACCCATTATAATTATTCTAATATGTCCCTAGGGATCCTAGGACACCTAGGGACATATATCATCATATAATAGGTCAAAGTTTGTCATAGGTCAACCTATGACCACCTTCGACCCATTAGAATGATTATAATATGTCACAAGGGGTCTTAGGATGCCTAAGAAAATATGTCATTATGTAATAGGTCGAACGGGGTAATAGGTAACCCTATGACCCTCTTCTACCCATAAAAAAAATTCTAATATGTTCTTGGGGGTCCCATGACCCGTAGGGACATATGGCATCATGTAATGGGTCGAAGGGTGTCATAGGTCAACCTATCTCCCCCTTTGACCCATAAGAATTATTTTAATATGTTGCTAGGGGCCCTAGGACCCCTTGGGACATATGTCATCATGTAATGGGTCAAAGAGGGCTATAGGTCAACCTATGACCCCCTTCGACCAATAAGAATCATTCGAATATGTCCCTAGGGGTCCTAGGACCCTTAGAGAAATTTTTTATCATGTAATGGGTTGAAAAAATTAATACATCATCCTATGACCCCCTTGGACCCACCAAAAAAATTCTAATATGTTTGTAGGGGTCCCATGATCCCTAGGGACATATGGCATCATGTAATGGGTCGAAGGGGGTCATAAGACAAGCTATGACCCCCTTTAACTCATAAAAATGATTCTAATATTTCCCTAGGGGTCCTAAGACCTCTACAGACATATGTCATCATGTAATAGGTCAAATGGAGTCATAGGTCCACCTATAACCCCTTTCGACCCATAAGAATGATTCTAATATATCCTTAGAGGTCCTAGCACCCCTAGTGACATATGTCATCATTAATAGGTCCAAGGAGGTCATAGATCAATCTATGACCCCCTTTGTCCCATAAGAATGATTCTAATATGTCCCTAAGGGCTGTAGGAACCCTAGGGACATATGTCGTTATGTAATCGATCGAAAGAGTTCATAGGTCAACCTATTAACCTAGTTAACTCATAATAATGACTCTAATATGTCCCTAGGGGTCCTTGGACCCCTAGGGACATATGTCATCATGTAATGGGTTGAAGGGGGTCATACATCACCCTATGACTCCCTTTGACTCAAAAAAAAATTTAATATGTCTCTAAGGGCCGTAGGACCCCTAGGGACATATGTCATCATGTAATGGGTCAAAAGGTGTCATAGGTCAACCTATCACCCCCTTTGACTCATAAAAATAATTCTAATATGCCCCTAGGTGCCCTAAGATTCGTAAAGACATATTTCATCATGTAATGCGTCAAAAGAGGTCATAAGTCAACCCATGACCCCCTTTGACCCATAAGAATAATTTTAATATGTCCCTAGGGGTCCTAGGAGCCCTAGGGACATATATCATAATGTAATGGGTTAAAGGGTGCCATAGGTTAACCTATAACCCCCTTCAATCCATAAGAATGATTCTAATATGTCTATATGGGTCTTAGGACCCCTACAAACATATGTTGTTATGACCTCCTTGAACCCATAAGAATGATTCTAATATGGACCCCTAGGGACATATGTCATTATGTAATAGATCGAAGGGGTTCATAGCTTGCCCTATGACCCCCTTCTTCCCACTTGAATTATTGTAATATGTCACTAGGGTCCTACGATCCCTAAGGACATATATCATCATGTAATGGGTCGAAGGGGGTCATAGGTTGATCTATGACCCCCTTCAACCCATTAAAATTATTCTAATATGTCCCTAGGGATCCTAGGACCCTTAGGGACATATATCATCGTGTAATAGGTCAAAAGTTGTCATAGGTCAACCTATGACTACCTTCGACCCATTAGAATGATTATAATATGTCACAAGGGGTCCTAGGACCCGTAGGGAAATATCTCATCCTGTATTAGATCGAATGGTGTAATAGGTAACCCTATGACCCAGTTCGACCCATAAGAACAATTCTAATATGTCCCTAGGGGTCCCATGACCCATAGGGACATATGTCATCATGTAATGGGTTGAAGGGGGTCATAGGTCAACCTATGGCCCCTTTTGACCCATAAGAATGATTCTAATATGTCGCTTGGGGCCGTATGACCCTTAGGGACATATGTCATCATTTAATGGGTTGAAGGTGTTCATAGGTCAATTTATGACCCCCTTCGACCCATTAAAAGATCCCAATATGTCCTTAGGATTCTTAGCACCCCTAGGTACATATGTCATCATGTAACAAGTCGAAGGTGATCATAGGTCAACATATTAGCCCCTTCGAACCATAAGAATGATTCTAATATGTCCTTATTGCTCCTAGGACCCCTAGGGACATATGTCTTTATGACCAACTTCAACCCATAAGAATGATTATAATATGTTCGTAGGGTTCATAGGACTCCTAGGGACATATGTCATCATGTAATGGGTTGAAGGATGTCATAGGTCAACATATGACCCCCTTTGACTCAAGAATGATTCTAATATGTCACTAGGGGCCCTATAACCCCTAGGGACATATGTCATAATGTAATGGGTCGAAGGGGGTCATACTTCAACTTATGATCCCCTTTGACCCATACGAACGATTCTATTATATCGCTTAGGGCCATTGGACCCCTAGGCACTTATGTTGTCATGTAATAGGTTGAATGGGATCATAGGTCAAATGATTCTAATATGTCCCTACTGGTCCTAGGACCCCTAGGGACATATGTCATTGTATAAAGGGTCGAAGGGGGTCATAGGTTGACCTATAAACCCCTTCGACCCATTAGAATGATTCTAATATGTCTCTCAAGGTCTTAGGACCCCAAGTGACATATATCATCATGTAATGGGTAGAAGGGGGTCATAATTCAACCTATGACTGCCTTCAAACCATTAGAATGATTCTAATATGTCCCTAGGGAACTTAGGACCATAAGGACATATGTAATCCTTTAATGTGTTGAAGGGTCTCATAGGTCACCCTATCACCCCATTTGACCTATAAGAATGATTCTAATATCTCTCTAGGGGTCTTACAACCCCTAGGAACATATGTCATCATGTAATGGGTCGAATGGGGTCATAGGTCAACTTATGACCCCCTTTAACCCATAAGAATGATTCTAATATGTCCCTAGGCATCCTAGGACCCCTAAGGACATATGTCATCATGTAATGGGTTGAAGGTAGTAATAGGTCCACCTATAACCCCCTTCGACCCATAAGAATGATTCTAATATTTCTCTAGAGGGTTTAGGACTGCTAGGAACATATGTCGTCATTTAATGTGTCGAAGGGTGTCATACATTAACCTATGACCCTTTTTGTCCCATAAGAACAATTCTAATATGTCCCTAGGGGCCCTAGTACCCTTAGGGACATATGTCATCATGTTATTGGTTAAAGGGGGTCATAGGTCACCCTATGACCCCTCTCGAGCCATAAGAACGATTCTAATATGTCCTTAGGGGTCCTAGGACCTCTAGGGACATATGTCGTCATGACCCCCTTTGACCCATAAGAACGATTCTAATATGTCCTTAGGGGTCCTAGGACCCCTAGGGACATATGTCATCATATAATGGGTCGAAGGGGGTTATAGGTCATCCTATGACCCCCTTTTACTCATAAGAATGATTTTAATATGTCCCTTGGTGTCCTCGGACCCCTAAGCACATATGTCATCATGTAATCGGTCGAAGGGGGTCATAGGTCAACATATGACCCCCTTTGAGCCATAAGAACAATTCTAATATGTTGCAATGGACCTTAGGACCCCTTGGGACATATGTCATCATGTAATGGGTCAAAGGAGGTCATAGGTAAACCTATGACACCCTTGGACCCATAAGAATGACTCTAATATGTTGGTAGAGACCCTAGGATCCCTATGGACATATGTCATTGTTTAATGGGTCGAAGGGGTTCATAGGTCAACCTATGACCCCCTATGACCCATACAAATAATTCTAATATGTCCCTAGGGTTCCTAGGACCCCTACAGACACATGTCATCATGTAATGGTTTGAAGGAGATCATAGGTCAAGCTATAACCCCCTTTAACTCATAAGAATGATTCTAATATGTCCCTAGGGACCGTAGGACCCCTACGGACATATCTCGTCATGTAATGGGTTGAAAGGGGTCATTGGTCAACCTATTACCCCCTTCAACCCATAAGAATGATTCTAATATGTCTGTAGGGGTCATAGGACCCCTAGATACATATGTCATCATGTAATGGGTTGTAGGGGGTCATAGATCACCCTATGAACCCCCTTCAACCCATAAGAAAAATTTTAATATGTTGCTAGGTGCTGTAGGATCCCTAGGGACATATGTCATCAAGTAATGGGACAAATGGTGTCATACATCAACCTAGCACCCCTTTTGACACATACGAATGATTATAATATATTGCTAGGGGCCCTAGGGCTCTTAGAGACATATGTTATCATGTAATGAGTCAAAGACGGTCATTGGTCAATGTATGACCCCCTTAGACCCATACGAATGATTCTAATATGTCGCTAGGGTCCCTAGGACCCCTAGGGACATATGTCATCATTTAATGGGTCGAAAGGGTTCATAGGTCAACCTATGACCCCCTACCACCTATTAGAACAATTCTCATATGTCTCTTGGTATCTTCGGACCCCTAGGGACATATGTCATCATGTAATGGGTCGAAGGGGGTCATAGGTCAACCTTTGACCCATAACAACAATAATAATAATACACTAGGGACCCTAAGACCCCTTGGGACATATGTTGTCATGTAATGGGTCGAAAGGGGTCATAGGTAAAACTATGACCCCCTTGGAGCCATAAAAATGATTCTAATATATCGCTAGGGACCCTAGGAACCCTAGGGACATATATCATCTTTTAGTGGGTCTAAAGGGTTCATTGGTTAACCTATGATGCCCTTCAACCTATTATAATGATTCTATTATCTCACTAGGTGTCCTAAGACTCCTAAGGACATATGTCATCATGTAACAGGTCGAAGGGGGTCATAGGTCAACCTTTGGCCCTCTTCGACCCATTAAAATGATTCTACTATGTCGCTAGGGGCCCTAGGACCCCTAGAGACATATGTCACTGTTTAATGGGTGGAAGGCAGTCATAGGTCAACCTATGATGCCCTTCGACCCATTAAATAGTGACCTATGTCGCTAGGAGCCCTTAGACCCCTAGGGACATATGTCACCATTTATTGGGTGGAAGGGGGTCAGAGGTCAGCAGTTCTAATATGTCCCTAGGGGTCCTAGGACCCTTAGGGACATATGTCATCGCGTAATGGATCGAAGGGGGTGATAGGTCAACCCGTGACCCTCTTCGACCCATTAAAATGATCCTAATATGTCCTTAAGGGTCTTAGGACCCCAAGGGAAATATGTTATCATGTAATGGGTCGAAGGGGGTTAGAGGTAAACTTGTGACCCCATTCCACATATTAGAATGATTCTAATATGTCCCTAGGTGTCCTAGGACCTTTGGGGACATATGTCATTGTGTAATGGGTCAAAGGTTGTCATAGGTCACCCTATGACCCCCTTCGACCCATAAGAACGATTTTAATATGTTTCTCGGGGTCCTTGGACCCCTAGGGACATATTTCATCATGTAATGGGTTGAAGGAGCTCATAGGTCACCCTATGAACCCCTTCGACCAATAAGAATGATTCATATGTCATTGTGTAATGGGTCGAAGGGGCTCATAGGTCACCCTATGAACCCCTTCGACCAATAAGAATGATACTAGTATGTCCCTAGGGGTCCTAGGACCCTTAGGGACATATGTCATCATGTAATGGGTCGAAGCGATTCATAAGTGAACCTATCAAAACCCTTTGACCCATAAGAACGATTCTAATATGTCCCTAGGTTTCTTAGAACACTTAAAGACTTATGTCATCATGTAATAGGTCAAATTGGGTCATAGGTAAACATTTGACCCCCTTCAACCCATAAGAATGAATTCAATATGTCCTTAGGGGTCCTAGAATCATTAGAGATATATGTCGTCATGTAATGGGTCAAAGGGTGTCATAGGGTAACCTATGACCCACTTCGATCCATAAGAACGATTCTAATATGTCCCTAAGAGTCCTAGGATCTCTAAGGACATATGTCATTATTTAATGGGTCAAAATGGGTCATAGGTTAATCTATGACCCCTTTTCTACCATAAAAAAGATTCTAATATGTTGTTGAGGGCCATAGGACCCCTAGCGACATATGTCATCATGTAATGGGTCCAAGGGGGTCATAGGTCAACTTATGATCCCCTTCAACCCATAAGAATGATTCTAATATGTCCCTAGGGTTCCTAGGACCCCTAGGGACATATGTCATCATTTAATGGGTTGAAGGAGGCCATAGATCACCCTATTACCCCCTTCGACCCATAAGAACAATTCTAATATGTCGCTAGGGACTAGGGACATATGTCGTTATGTAATGGGTCAAAAGGTGTCATAAGTCAACCTATCTCCCCCTTTGACCCATAAGAATGATTCTAATATGTCGCTAGGGGCCCTAGGACCGCTATCAACGTATGTCATCATGTAATGGTTTGAAGAGGGCCATAGGTCAACCTATGACCCCCTTCGACCAATAAAAATCATTCTAATATGACCCTAGGGGTCCACATATGTCGTCATGTATTGTGTTGAAGGAGGTAATATGTCATCCTATGACCCCCTTGGACCCACAAGAAAGATTCTAATATGTTCGTAAGGGTCCCATGATCCCTAGGGACAGATGATGTCATGTAATGGGTCGAAGGGGGTCATAGGTAAAACTATGACCCCTTTTGACACATAAGAATGATTCTAATATGTCCATAGGGGACCTAGGATTGCTATGGACATATGTCATCGTGTAATAGGTCGAAGGGGGTCACAGGTCTGCCTACAACCCCCTTCGACACATAGGAATGATTCTAATATGTCCCTAGGGTTCCTAAGACCCCTAAAGACATATATCATCATTTAATGGGTCGAAGGAGGTCATAGCTCAACCTATGACCCCCTTTGTCCCATAAGAACAATTTTAATATTTTCTTAGGGGTCGATGTCCATTAGGGACATATGTAGTCATGTAATGGGTCGAAGGGGTTCATAGGTCCACCTATGATCCCCTTCAACCCATAAGAATGATTCTAATATGTCCCTAGGGGTTGTAGGACCCCTAGGGACATATGTCATCGTTTAATGGGTTGAAGGGGGTCATAGGTCAACCCATGACCCCTCTTGAGCCATAAGAACGATTCTAATATGTCCTTAAGGGTCTTAGGACCCCTAGGGACATATGTTGTCATGACCTCCTTCGATCCATAAGAATGATTCTAATATGTCTCTAGGGGTCTTAAGACCCCTAAGAACATATGTCATCATGTCATGAGTCGAAGGGGGTTATAATTCATCCTAAGACCCCCTTTGACCGATAAGAATGATTCTAATATGTCCCCTGGTGTCCTCGAAACCCTAGGCACATATGCCATCATGTAATGCATCAAATGGGGTCATTGGTCAACATATGACCCCCTTTGACCAGTAAAAACAATTCTAATATGTCGCTAGGGACCTTAAGACCCCTTGGGATATATGTTATCATGTAATGGGTCAAAGGGTGTCATAGATCCACCTATAACACCTTTCGGCCCATAAGGACGATTCTAATATTTCTAATATGTCCCTAGGGGTCTTAGGACCCGTAGGGACATATGTCATCATGTAATGGGTTGAAGGATGTAATACGTCATACCATGACCTCAATGGACCCACAAGAACGATTCTAATATGTCCGTAGGGGTCCCATGATCCCTAGGGACATATGACATCATATAATGGGGCGAAGGGGGTCATAGGTAAACCTATAACCCCCTTCGACCCATAAGAATGATTCTAGTATGTCCCTAAGGGTCCTAGGACCCCTAAGAATATATGTCATCATGTAATGGGTTGAAGGGGGTAATAGGTCCACCTATAACCCACTTCGACCCATAAGAATGATTCTAATATTTTCCTAGGGGTCCTAAGACCCCTAAGAACATATGTCATTATTTAATAGGTCTAAGGGTGTTATAAGTTAACCTATGACCCCTTTTGTCCCATAAGAATGATTCTAATATATCCCTAGGGGTCCTAGGACACCTAAGGACATATTTCATCATGTAATAGATCGAACATGGTCATAGGTCAACCTATGACCCCCTTCAACCTATAAAAACAATTCTAATATGTCCGTAGGGGTCCTAGGACCCCTAGGGACATATGTTGCCATGTAATCAGTTGAAGGGGGTGACCTATGACCCCTCTTGAGCCATAAGAATGATTCTAATATGTCTTTAGGGGTCTTATGACCCCTAGGGTCATATGTCGTCATGACCTCCTTGGACCCATTAAAATGATTCTAATATGTCCCTAGGGGTCCTAGGACCCCTAGGGAAATATGTCATCATGTAATGGGTCGAAAGGGGTTATAGGTCATCGTATGATCCCTTTTGACCAATAAGAACAATTCTAATATGTTGCTAGGGACCCTAGGACCCCTTGCGACATATGTCATCATGTAATGAGTTGAAGGGGTCATAAGTAAACCTATCACACCTTTGGACCCATTAAAATGATTATAATATGTCGGTAGGGGCCCGAGGACCCCTAAGGACATATGTCATCGTTTAATAGGTCAAAGGGGTTCATAGGTCAACCTATGACTCCCTTTAACCCATTATAATGATTCTAATATGTCCCTAGGGATCTTAGGACCCCTAGGGACATATGTCATCGTGTAACAAGTCGAAGGGGGTCATAGGTCAACCTATGACACCCTTCAACCCATTAGAATGATTATAATATGTCCCTAAGGGTCCAAGGACCCCTAGGGACATATGTGATCGTGAAAGGGGTCGAAGGGGGTCATAGGTCAACCTATGACCCTCTTCCTCCCATTAGAATGATTCTAATATGTCACTAAGGTTCCTAAGACTGCTAGAGATATCTATTGTTATGTAATGGGTTGAAGGTGGTCATAAGTCACCCTATGACCCTCTTCAATCCATAAGAATGATTCTAATATGTCCCTAGGGGTCTTAGGACCCTTAGGGACATAAGTCATGGTGTAATGGGTCGAGGGGGTCATAGGTCACCCTATGGTCCGCTTCAACACATAAGAATGATTCTAATATTTCTCTAGGGGTCCTAGGACCCTTAGGGATATATGCCATCATGTAATGGGTCGATGGGTGTCATAGGTCAACCTATAAAACCATTTTACCCATATAAATGATTCTAATATGTCCCTAGGTGTCCTAGAACCCCTAAGGACATATGTCATCATTTAATGGATCGAACGGGGTCATAGGTCCACCTATCACCACCTTCAACCCATAAGAACAATTCTAATATGTCCCTAGGGGTCCTCGGACCCCTAGGGACTGATGTCCTCATTTAAAGTGTTAAACAAGGTCATAGGTTAACGTATGACCCCCTTTGACTCATAAGAATGATTCTAATATGTCCCTAGGGGCCCTAGGACCCCTGGGGACATATGTGATCATGTAATGGATCAATCGGATCATAGGTCAACATCTAACCCCTTTCAACCCATAATAACTATTCTAATATGTCCTAGGGGTCCTAGAACCCCTAGGGATGTATGTTGTCATGTAATCGGTCGAAGGGGGTCATAGGTCACACTATGACCCCCTTTAATGCATAAGAACTATTCTAATATGTCCGTACAGGTTCATTGACCTATAGGGACATATGTCATCATGTAATGGGTCAGAGGGGGTCATAGGTCAACCTATGATCCCCTTTGACCCATAATAATAAATCTAATATGTCTTTATAGCTCCTATGACTCCTAGGGATATATATTGTCATGACCCCCTTCGACCAACAAGAATGATTCTTATATGTCCCTAGGGGTCCAAGGATGCCTAGGGACATATGTCATCATGTAATGGGTCAAAGGGGGTCATAGGTCAATGTATGACCCCCTTTGACCCATAAGAATGACTCTAATAGTTTTCTAGGGGCCCTACGACCCCTAGGGACATATGTCATCATGTAATAGGTTGAATGACCTATGACCCTCTTTGATCCATTAGAATGATTCTAATATGTCCCTACTAGTCCTAGGACCCCTAGGGACATATGTCATCGTGTAATGTGTTGAAGTGGGTCATAGGTCAACCTATGACACCCTTTGACCCATTAGAACAATTCTAATATGTCCCTAGGGGTCCTAGAACCCTTAGCTCATATGTCATTGTGTAATGGATCAAAGGGGGTTATAGGTCAACCTAGGACCCCTTTCAACCAATTACAACAATTCTAATATGTCCCTAGGGGTCGTAGGACCCATAGGGTCATATGTCTTTGTGTAATGTATTGAAGAGAGTCATAGGTCAACCTATGACCCCTTTCGATCCATTACAACAATTCTAATATATCCCTATGGGTCCTAGGACCCTTAGGGTCATATGTCATTGTGTAATGGGTCGAATGGGGTCATAGGTCAACTTATGACCTCCTTTGACCCATTAGAACAATTGTAATATGTCCTTAGGCATCCTAGGATCCCTAGGGACACATGCCATCTTGTAATAGGTCTAAGGCAGTCATACGTCAACCTATGAGCCTTTTTGACCCATTAGAATGATTCTAATATGTTCCTAGGGCTCCCAGGAACCCTAGGGACAAATGTCATCGTGTAATGGGTCAAAGGGGGTCATAGGTAGACCTCTCACCCCCTTCGACCCATTAGAATGATTGTAATATGTCCCTAGGGGTCCTAGGATCCCTAGGGACATATGTCATCGTGTAATGGGTTGAAGGGGTTCATAGGTCAACCTATGACCCCCTTCGATCCATTAGAATTATTCTAATATGTCGCTAGGGGTCCTACAACCCCTAGGGACATATTTCATTGTGTAATGGGCTGAAGGAGATCATAGGTCAATGAATGACCCCCTTCGACCCATTAGAATGATTCTAATATGTCCCTAGGGGTCCTCGGACCCCTAGGGAGATATGTTGTCATGTAATGGGTCAAAGGGGGTCATAGGTCAACCTATGACCCCCTCCAACCCATTAGAAGGATTCTAATATGTCCCTAGGGGTCTTAGGACCCCTAGGGACATATGTCATCGTGTAATGGGTAGAAGGGGGTCATAGGTCACGTTATGACCCCCTTCGACCCCTAAGAATGATTCTAATATGTCCCTAGGTGTCATAAGAATCTTAGGGACATATGTCATCGTGTAATTGGTCGAAGGGGGTCATAGGTCAACCTATGACCCCCTTCGACCCATAAGAATAATTCTAATATGTCCTTATAGCTCCTAGGACCCCTAGGGACATATATTGTCATGACCCCCTTCGACCCACAAGAATGATTCTAATATGTCTGTAGGGGTCCAAGAACCCTTGGGGACATATGTCATCATGTAATGGGTCGAAGGGGGTCATACGTCAACGTATGACCCCCTTTGACCCATAAGAACGACTCTAATATTTTGCTAGGGGCCCTATGACCCCTGTGGACATATGTCATCATGTAATAGGTTGAATGACCTATGACCCTCTTTTACCCATTAGAATGATTCTAGTATGTCTCTAGGGGTCCTAAGACCCCTAGGGACATATGTCATCATGTAATGTTTTGAAGTGGGTCATAGGTCAACCTATGACACCCTTTGACCCATTAGAACGATTCTAATATGTCCCTAGGGGTCCTAGGACTCTTAGGGACATATGTTGGTGTGTAATGGGTCGAAAGGGGTCATAGGTCAACCTATGACCCCCTTTGAACCATAAGAATGATTCTAATATGTCCCTAGGGGTCCTTGGACCCATAGGGACATATGTCATCATGTAATGTGTCAAAGGGGTTCATAGGTCAGCCTATGTCCCGCTTCGACCAATAAGAATGATTCTAATATGTCCTTGGGGGTCCTTAGACCGCTAGGGACATATGTCATCATGTAATGGGTCAAAGGGGGTCACAGGTCAACCTATGACCCCCTTCAACCAATAAGAATGATTCTAATATGTCCCTAGGGGTCCTAGGACCCTTAGCGACATATTTCATTGAGTAATGGGTCGAATGGTGTCATAGGTCAACCTATGACCCCCTTCCACCCATAAGAACGATTCTTATATGTCGCTACAGAGTATATCACACTAAATTGCTAGAGGCCGTATACAACATCAGAATCTAAACCTTTGCCTATAGTGGATAACTCAAATAGAGGGTGATAAATAGTTGTTAAAGATGTATATCCCTACATGGAGAGTCATGGACCAACACAATGTATAAGCTTCTGTTTCGAGCATGGATTAAAACAGTATGCTAACGACTAGAATAACCTTGTCGAGTATCCCTCTCTGCTACTTGCACACTATGGTATTGTCTGATTTCATATGGGATGGGTGTCAATCTTCTTCAAATCAAAGTCCATTTTCCTATTCTCACCGCTAGTTTCAAAAGAAATTGGATTATTGCATGAGGGCATGGAAGCCGCAAAGCCTGAAGGCATGGAAGCCATAGATGAAGATTTGACATGGCAATTCTAAAGCAAAGTGGTATTCAATATTCATCCACATAGCATGGGTAATATATCTTATCGGGATTGATAGAGACAAAGTCTTAAGGAGTCATGAAATATTTTGGAAAGAAGAAAAATCTGCGAGTTTAGAAAAAGCCTGCTCTCTAAAATTTCAGAGCGCAAGTCTAAAGGAGTCACAGAAAAGACAAATTCCTTCATTCCTTCAAAATTTTGCTTTCCATAAAAGCAAAGAGTGCAGTTTTAAATCAGTGGGGGAAAAAGATTAAACCTTTCATTCCATGAAAACCTTGACCTTGTAAAGCGTGAAGTGCAATTTTTGTATAATGAAGGAAATATTATGCAAAGAAAAAAATCCTCCATTCTGGAAAAAAGCCGCTCTCGTAAATTGATTGGAGCACAAGAATTTGTTAAAAAATTGTGAAAAGCAGGAAAATTGAAAATTTTGAGAAAAATTCAAAATTTAGAGGAAGAAAGTGAAATTCCTTGAGAAGTGAAAAAATAGGGTTAAGAAAAAAAAAGCAAAAAAATGATTTTCCTTCAAAAAGTTTTCTTTGGATTTACATTAAAAAATTAAATATTGGTAAAACTAATATTTAATTTGATTTTTTTTGAATAATAATCCAAAAAATTAAAAGAATGAGATTAGAAAAAGTTGCAAATAAATTTGATTTTTTTTCATTTAAAAATGGAAGTTAATTAAATATAAATTTTTTTAAATTGATATTTAATTAATAAAACTAAAAAAAAAAAAATCAAAATAGAAGAATACTTAGCTTCATCATGAAGCTAAGAGCATAAAAAATAGCAACTTTTTGAATCAAATAGCAAAAAAGTGACAAGTGGCAAAAAAAATGGAAACCTTGATGGTTAAGTAAAGCAACTGCCTAAGTTTAGTCTACAGGTTTAAAGGCATCTTTTTTGAAGGATGATTTCTATAAGAATCCCTCTCATTCATTCAAGCTCACATAGAAATTTGAAGAGCAAATCGAGAATAGGAGTAAGATTCGAGGAGTTCAAGGAAGCAGATTTTTTGAGAAAATTTTTGAAATTGTTGAGGAGTTTTCTGGGAATTCATGACAGAAGATTTTGAATCCTATTAGAAAGGAATTTTCTTTGTAGTGAATTGTGAAATTTCATATTTCTCGTAGAAGTGTTAAAAAGTGAATCTTGAAAGGAGTATGGAAATTTTGGTGAAAATCCAAAATCTTTGTCTTATGGACAAGTCATATCTATTAAATTCAATACTTTCCTTGCATAGTCTTATGTATGTATGTTTTCTATTTTGCAGGAAAGGAAAATGGCAGAGCCCAAGGGAACAGGCGAAACGCGAGGACAATTGATAAAGAATGAAAGGAGAGGATTCTATCCTAAATCCAAAATTGTGTCAAAGTGGGTAGAAATTGGAGATACAAGTCTTGGCAGCCTTGATTTGAAAGTTTTTAACCGGAGAATGCTCAGATATAATGACTATCACCCAACACACATGGCTACAAAAATTGTGAGAAGTGGAACTTTTGCTGTAGCTAGTTTGCCTCCTTCTTTTCAGCATTCAGAGTTAATCGTGGAATGTACCAAGCACTACAGTCCTAGAGACAAAACCATCTAGGATTCTGAATGAAATATTCTCGCAAATTGTTCTTTGGCATCCTTTTCTGAAGCTTTTGGAATTCCTTCAAATCCAAGAATGGTCACAAAAACACAAGAGCAAGCACTGAGAATCTATACATCTGGAATCAATTTTTGTGAAGAAATAATCAGCAAAAGATGGTTGAAAAAGAATAGACGTCATCATTCCAAGATTCCTAAAGAAATAGTATGGCTCGACTTGGAGAGGGAATATAGTGATATGGTCGTGATGTTGAGTCTCATATATGGCATGCCTTATTCTTATAGGTTTGGATCTTGGATATGGTATTTTTTTGAGCAAGTGATGGAGGAAGGCGATAGAATAGATTGGACTGGGCTCATAAGTGATAACCTAAATGAGCAGTTGATGAATCTAGAGCATACAAGGAGATTTTACATGAGCTCCTATGTCATCTACATGCTAGCACAGAGGACAAATTATGATGGACTATGATGCAAAGGACAAATTGGAAGTGGAGGCCAACACCTCAAAGTCCATGAATGTTACCCACAGTTGCATTTGTATTCAAAGGATGATTACATGAGGGTTAATGACATATTTTCCATGCACATAGTAAGAACTTTACAAAAGAGGCCACATATAAGAATGTCAATGGGTGCAATGAAGTTGGTTGAGGAATATGGTGCTTGGTTCATTCAATTTCCTACCTTTTCATACCTCTGAGTTCAAGGATTCTCCATGGAGCCATACAAACTTTCCATGTATCCAATAGATAAGATGGTCTTGTTAGAGCTTACTCGACAACTTACTGCCTATGACAAGATTCAGAAAGGGAAGAAGAAGTTGGGATTGCAGTTTCCAATTTCCATAGGAGAAAGTAAAACTGAGGTATGCTCATGTCTAAAAGTTGTAGAGAAATCATCAGATGAGCTCCACTTCTTTCGCCTTCCGCTTTATCCAAAGAGGAATGATTTTGATCCTTACAACAAGATCACATCAGCGGGAGGATCAAAGTACCAACACAAGGTTCACCTTGAAGACTTTTGGGCAAATGCAGTAGATGAGAATGAGATTAGAAAAAGGTTGCATTCAAGACTACCATTGAACATTATTAGAACATGCAACATATTCAAGGTTCCTGATCAAGTGGGGGAGAACCCAAACGTGATGCGAAAAGGATTCAATATAGAAATGAAAACTCAACCATTTGATTGGAAGAAGAAAGAAATTACAGATCTCAAAGCCCTTTCAAAACTAATCTTACATTTTACAGAGTGGTGGATCGAGCATAAGCTTGAAAAATTAGTTGCACTAGCTAATGGATTCACATATAGGTTGCTTGGCCATAGACCACTGAGGGATGAAAGATCAAGACAAATATCTAAAGGGAATGTTGAAGAAAGGGGAACTCCATCCAAAGATGTAAGAACCAAGAAAGGGAAGGAGGTACCTCGAGAAAAGTATCCTAGGATTGAGGAAGCCATCCAGGAACCTCAAAATAAGAAGCAGAAACATGGAGATGCTCCCTCTTCTTTGATTCAAACTCCAAGTGTCCAAGAGATAGAAACTTTTGAAAGGCAGGATGTAGGGACAAGTATAAGGAGATTTGAGCAAGAAGAGAATTTGGATAGGCCAATTCATGACAGGCTGAGTATAAATGCCTATGAAAAGTTCATGCAAGAAAGAGGGAGAGATCAAGATATTGCTACAGAAGAAAGTCTTGCTATGATCTTAGAGCAAGAAATGATTAATGATGGAGGTGGTCCACTAGAGGAAGAAACTCCAGGAGTAGCAATAAATCTTCCAAGTGTTGAAGCTATAGTTCCTGAGGTTACAATGGATAGTCCAGGAGGTGAAGAGGAGATTGACATTTGAGTGGTCCAATGGAAAGAACAATTGGTAATTCCGGGGGACAAAAGTATACCCATTCTGGAATGGTTGAGGCAACGAATTCAATTGTGTCAACAAAGGGAGGTTGATCTAGCAATTGAATTACAAGAAATTTTGGACCAATCAAACCAATCAGAAGAACAAGGGAAACCAAAAAGATATACTAAATTCATCAGAGGAGAATTAGGATCCAGAATCTTGCAGATTGTGACTCCCACAGTTGATAAAGGGAAAAATCAGATTGCTCCAGATGAATACCATGTGACAGAAGTATATCTTGCTCGGTCCTCTCAAGAGAAAATATTGGAAGAATTTGATGACTCCACACAGGCTTTGAAGGATAGGTTGAAGAAAGTAGAAGAAGGGTATGAAAAGCAGAAAAGAGAAATTTGGGCCTTATGTCAGTACATCAATAACTTGCCTCATCCAGTAAGAGAGGAAGGTCCATCATTTGTCCCTCCAATAGGTGTTTCTAGTGAAGTGGTAGGTGTATTGACAGAATCAAGTGGATTGCTCAGGGTGCAAAGATTTGGATCAAAGGAATTTAGGAGGTACCCTTCAAACATGCAGAAGAATTAGTGCAAGTGCACAATAGGGCATTGGCTGCAATCTCTAGGATCTAGTGCATGGAGGAATCATGGGTGGATGAGCATATTTACCAAGAAGAGGTGATTACTGACATTCAGAGTTTGATGGATACCCCAAAGTAAGAATTGATTGATGGTCAAGTTATCAGCAAGGGGGATGTCTATGATTTTATTTGATGGTACAGTGCAGTGATCATGGCTAAGGAAATGTTTGATAGCTTTACTAGGGAATCTAGTTGATGGAAAAAGATTGTTGATAACATCAAGAAAGGCATATCAAATGTAGTTGCATCCTTGTTATCAAAAAGATTGGGGGAAGAAGAAATGACAACTGATAATCTAAAAGTCAAGTTAGAGGAATTCTTTCAGCTAAATGTATATGTAAGAGATGATTTTGAGAACTTCTCCATCTTCTCAAATACAATGCACACTACTAAGGACTTACTACTAGATTGGGATGAAAGCTTGGGAAAACTAGAAAGAGCAATTGTAGTTCTAGAATTCAAGCAAGAGTCTGCACCAAGCATCAGTACAAAAGAGTTGGAAATAGTGTTAGATCGATTTTAATCTTTCAGGCAAAGAAATCAAGGATAGATGCATTAAATGCATAGTGGGTGTGCATAGGGATCATTTATTACACCCCACTCCTTAAACGAGCATGCATAGTGGGCATTTATCACCCACTATAGTAGTGGATTCCTTGTGGCATTAATGTATATTCCTTTCCATTGCCCTAACCCTAATTAGGGCTGATGTGGCATGATCTTGGCCATCGGTTATTGTGATCATCTAGGCCACCTATTGTAATCGATGGCCTATATAAAGGCCTCATTTCTCATTTTTAAGGGAGATTTTTATGAGATTGTTGCTATGAGTTACTGAGATAATAAAGTTTTCATTGGAGTTTGGTGAATACTTGACGTATCTTAGTTCTTGCTTGTTCTCCTAAATTTCTTCAAGTAAATTAAGTTTAGCATAGTCAATGTGTGGTGATTACAATGGAGAATGAGATGGTGTATTGATGAATTCCTTTGGTTCATACTTTTGACATTTTAGTGATTCTAATTTGTTGTGTAAAGTTAGCCTAAACCTTTTCATGCATATGCTCAACTTCTATTATTTGTATACATTGTTCTTTATGATGGTGTATGCGGTGATATGAAAATCTTTGGCATAACCCTTGAAGATTGCACTGGTTCACACTTAGTTGTAGTATAACTTGGCGAAGTAGAATTTAGTAAATTAAAGAATTTGTCCACTAGAATACTATTTGTTGTTATCACTTCCCTTAGAATTAGAATAGAATTCCTGAACCTCATCTTATTTAATTTTTGCATATTTTGTGAAAAATTCAAAAAGCACTTCATTGAAAAACCTTAAGATAGCTCCCACATCCAGTATGGCTTGAAATAAATATGAATAAACACATAAGGTCACTTGTGATCATCAAAAAATCACATCAACCACCGATCTTATCCATAGTCAAGACCTAACATTAAAGGAACTTTGAAGTCATTGTATGATCTTCTAGAAATCTTAGCATACACAAGACTTTATTCAAGAAAGGATAAGATATTTTGGTATTTTGTTCTACTATTTGGTGAGTCATAAAACACGCATCAACATTGGGCTTCTAAAATCATCAAGATACTTGATAGATCAACTTTATGTCATAGAGTTGATGGTTGTTTCTTTTATAGAAATGCTTGCTTAAATGATAAGTGTTCAGAATGTGGTGGCTAATCCAAGTTTGACACATGTTTCTATGAGGGGTGCGAACAAGATCTTCGAAAGACAATAGTGAAAAAAAAGGTATATGAAACAATGAAATACACATTGAAGAGTGGTGGTGAGACCTCTAGATGTGAATTGGTTGGAAAAGATATCAATGTGGCTAGTTTTATTTCAGATTTCCAGGAAAATCTTTTTTACAAAAATGCAAGACATAGTCATAGGTCTCAGTGGTTGAATCAACAATTTAGAATGTGCAAGGAGACTTTTCACATTGGAACTATTATATCAGTTGTTGATTTTTCTAAGAACTACACATTGCAACCTCAAAATGAGACACAATCTCAGTATTGCAACTCTATTTGGATTTCTATTTTTATTCACATAACATATAGACATGCCCCTGATAGTGCGGAAGATAATCAGAATATTATTAGAGAGTATCATTTTTATATGAGTGATGATAGATCTCACTCTCACAAGTTTGTGCAACATTTTTTCGAGAATTATTTTGATTTCTTACATGAGCATGCAATTGCTATGGATAGACATATCATTTGGTCAGATAACTATACAGGTCAATTCAAGAAATCTTGCATGTTTTATTGGTTGTGTAGGATGCATGTAGAGAGAGGGGTGCCTCATATTTTGAGTTTTTCTGAGTCCAGCCATGGAAAAGGGGAACATGATGGAGTAGGGGCATGTGTGAAGAGAACTCTAGTTAAGGAGCAACTAAAAATTTCAGCAGCGAAGCTTCTTGATGCTCATAGCATTGTTGATTGGTGTAGTTTAGCATTATCACAGGCGAAGACTCTTGATTCAGTGGTACATAGGCTCTTTTGGTTGGTTGAGGAAGGGTTTGTAGCTGATAGATCAAATTGTGCTATAGTGAGAGACTCATAAAAAATGCATTCATTCCAGAGCTTTGATTTTAGTACATGGACCATTTGGACATGACAGTTAGCTTGCTTTTGTCCTAGTTGTTTTCAGTGTGATTGAGATCACTATGAGTCAAGTGAGTGGGTGGACACATGAGCTCCACATTATCTTACTCCATTTTCTATCATACCCTATATCAAAAATAATGACATGGAAAGTTCACTTGAGCATAACCATCTATCAGATCTACTTCAGCTAAGACATGTCTTTGCATTGGTTGCATCACAAGAGAATGATGAGAAATCTGATTATTGGTTAGCATGTTGTGTAAGAGGTAAAAAAAAACTTGCACAATCGATCATAGATGATGACGGATTCACATATCCTACTAGTTTAGTGGTTGTTGCTAGAACATGGCTGTGGACATACACGCTTAGAAGGAATGCAATTCCTGCATTCAAAGACTATCAGAAGCACAAAATAATTCTCATATATTCACATCTTAATATAGCAACAAATGTAAAGTTGTTGAAGCATAAAGGAACACCAAAAGTAAAAGAAATTTTTACTATTGCTAATGATGATCATGAAGCCTTGTTGGAGATCCTAAAATAGAGAGAAGACCCTATTGCAACACTCGACTAGGTATATTTACTTCTTATTTTATTTTCTTCATAATGATTCAACAAACTGATGATTATCTTGTTTAATACAATAAGTTACTAATTTTTTTAAGATATTAGAATGTAGGTACATCATGAAGATTTTGGGGGGGGGGGGCGGGTGGGGTGTGGTATTGGGGAGAATTCCTAAGATTTATGATGTATTATGATGTAAAATGTTAAAAAAAATTGTATATGGTTTTTGTAATAATGAAAAAGATAAGTTAAATTAGTTGCACATTCTAATTTGTATTTTGGTAGGTTCTTTGTAAGGAGTTATAAGAGGAAGATATTGAACAAGTTATTGCAAATCATATTTGCATGTGATACAAGGCTATAAGGACAATTTTAAGAGCATTTATAACTATATGAAAGATAATTTCTTGCGGATATCTTATTACTAGTTTGGCTTTTTCCTTATTTGACATAAAGTTGACATTATGATTATTAAAACTATTTTTATCAAACTAATCAAATAACAAAAATCTATAAAGTATGCATGAACAATTAGAATACTTGATTTCTTCCATTTTGCAACCAATCATGGCATTTGAAAGCATAAAGAGTCATAATATTGTATAATGTTTTGAAAGACTTTCATATTGAAAAGTTGTAAAGGACCATGAGATTTGAATTTTAGTAATGTATAGGTTTGCATAGGGTAATATAATCATTAGATAGGTCCTAATAAGGTCTCATAATAATCTCAAGTCATTTCATAAGTTGAGACATTCAATAAGTCACTTAAAATTTAGCTTATTGCTTTAGAAAATTCAAATCTTGAATGTAATGGCTACATGAGCATTTTGGAGGGAAACTCCATAATTTAAATTTTATGAAGGAATAGGAAGTGAAACCAATTGGAGGTGGTTGAGGGGGTTATTAACCATCCCCTAAAACTTATAAATAGTGTATGTACAGATTGTAAGGGCAGTATGTACGGACTGATTCATAATTTTGAATTAAAAAACTTGGATTTTAATAGAAATTTGAAGGTTCTTTGGAGTTTCTAAGTTATTTATGATATTCTAATGCATTGAGGCATCTTCTAAGATCTTTAAGGAACTTTAGGACCAAGTTTTGATTTCATTTTTGAAGGGTTATTCATCTTACTTGCTGATTGTTGGCTGTAGCAGTCCTTTTCATAAGCATTTTGACAATTTTTTCATCTAATCATGGTCATTCCATGAAATTCTTACCTAATTCTTCATGTAATTCCATTTTCATAACATGTATAATGTCTTCTAACCTTGAAATGATCAACTAGCCAGAATAATTGGTGGCCGCTGAACATAAGAGGGTGAAAACAAGGGTTGAAAGTGAGGGGACAGTCCTATAGGAAGAGATTTTCCTTAAAGAGGATAGTTTTTGTGAGTTGATTCATGTTTATGGTGATAAAACATAGATGTCTAAATTTTTAATTAGTCCAAGAAGGCTTGGCACGTGTGAGATTGGTGATGCCCTAGGAACAAGGGTTTTGAGAAGGTGAATTGGGGCTTTTGGGGTTAGGGAACCCATAGAATGAAATTGAGAGTGGATTTGTCTAATTGAAGTAATTTTAGGAGCCTATGCAAAGTTTGGATTCCAAATCTTAAGTCCTTCTAGTGGTTGCTTTGTAAATGTATCTTTTCTACATTGTTAAAAAATAGGAGAAGTGTGAAAGTTCATTGATATTTTCCAAAGGAAGGGTATCTAAGTCTTGTATATGTTTTGTGAAAGGATAAAGGGTATCCAAAACATCCATTTATTCAAGGAGTCTTTTGGAAAAAATAAAATTTATCGGCCTATTTGTCTTGCTGCTTTCATAGAATTGTAAAGTTGCATAGACAACATTTTGGCATGTTGTGCATTTTGGCTTGAAAAGTATTGAAACTCAAGGTTAAGTGTTGGAACATGGTGAATATGTCAAAAAAAACTCATTGAAGCCTTAAAACCTCCTGGAGTTGACCATTTGTGGGATTTGACCATCAAGACCTAGAAGGGTCACTTGGCACATTGTTAAAATTTTTCTCATTTTAGGTTGTTACTTGGGTCCATCACCCTATCCTCTACATCACTTGTATATTGTCAACATTTGGGACTGAAGCAACATGTTGCATTTGATCCTTTCCATAATCATCTTTATGTTCAAGTGCATCATGGTTCATAGTGTTTCTCCTTTTTGTTGGTTCATCATGGTTACCATGCATTATTACAACCATGCCAACTCTTCCTCCATTGGTTACCATGCTTAGAATCATTGGAAAAATTGCATATACTCTAATTTTTTAGTAGCAAGGTTCTCACAATTTTTTTTTACAATACTATAAAAATAATCTTCTAAGCTTTGGTTAGCTACCATCTCCAAATGAGCTATTCATTAATATGGTGATTTAGCATCATTCTAATATGTTGAGCTCTTAGGCTCACCCCTTGAAACAAGAGTAAAATTGATAAGAATTTCTTTGCATGCAGTCTCAAGCCTCCCCAAATGAACTAGTCATTACCAAGGTGGTTCAACATCACCCATTAGTGTTGAATCCTTAGGCCCACCCTTCCAATTGAGAGGAAAGCTAGTTCTTAGTCCAATAACATTAATGAAATATAGGGAACACTAATGCAAAGAACCTAATCATTTTTATTTTCTTGATTTAATAAGGTCTAGGGATAGATCTAATGATCTCCCTGTGACCATCCACATTTGTAATGGACATAAGACCCCATGGTGCAAATATAATCCTTCGCCATCAATTGGTCCAATAAAGTGGATTTTTGGTAAATTTCATGTTTTATAGGTAAGTCTAGATTTTTAGAACATTAATAGGGTCCCTAGGAGTTTTTAGAGTCCATTTGCAATCAAATTTGCAATAAAACTTGTCTTAGCGCAAAAATTGCAAAAAGTTGCTTAGCAACTTTTGCAATTTTCTTGACAACTTTTCAAAATCTAACTCTTGATGGCTAGAACTATTCAAATCATTAGTGCCATTAGCTCTAGGTGTGTGGGTGAACCCTAGTGACACCCTTTTTTTGGCCATGGAGACCATCCATCGTCTGCGGCCACCCCGTACCAAGGAGTCCCCAAGGTTCTCTAAGTGCATTTTGAGGTCGATCTTCTAAGGGTCATAACTCAAAGCTCATGAGGGCTATTGATGAACTATTGAATGCTACAAGACAATGATGTTGAGGCATAAAATAACCTATCTCATTTTTGAGAGATCACATTCTATTTGGATTTGGCATAGCGATCTCGCTCGATGCCAAAACTCATAGTGTGCCTCAATTCATAGGTGCACCACAGTGTAACTTTGAAATCACCGATCTTGGTATTGAATCGTCAGTGCCATTAGCTCTAGGTGGGTGGATGAACCCTAGTCACACCTTTGTTCTAGCCACAGAGACCATCCATCATCTGTGACCACCCTGTACCAAGGAGTCTCTAAGGTGCTCTAAGTTCATTTCAAGGTCAATCTTCCGAGGGCCATAGCTTGGAGCTCATGAGGACTATTGATGAAATATTGAATGCTACAAGATGGTGATGTTGAGACCTAAAATAACCTATCTCATTTTTGAGAGATCACATTTTTTTTGGATTTGGCACAATGATCTTGCTCGATGCCAAAACTCGTAGTGTGCCTCAGTTCATAGGTGCACCACAATGTAACTTTAAAACTGTTGATCTTGGCATTGAATCATTAGTGCCATTAGCTTTGGGTGGGTGGGTGAACCCTAGTGACACCCTTGTTTTGGCCATGAAGACCATCCATCGTCCATGGCCACCCCATACCAAGAAGTCCCCAAGGTTCTTTAAGTGCATTTTGAGGTCGATCTTCTGAGGGTCATAACTCAGAGCTCATGAGGGCTATAGATGAACTATCGAATGCTACATGACAATGATGTTGAGGCCTAAAATAACCTATCTCATTTTTGAGAGATCACATCCATTTGGATTTGGCACAATGATCTCGCTTGATGCCAAAACTCGCAATGTGCCTTAGTTCATTGGTGTACCACAGCGTAACTTTGAAACTACTGATCTTGGCATCAAATAATCAGCACCATTAGCTTTGGGTGGGTAGGTGAACCCTATTGACACCCTTGTTCTAGCCACAGAGACCATCCATTATCTGTAGCCACCTCGTATCGAGGAGTCCCCAAGGTTCTCTAAGTGCATTTTGAGGTCAATCTTTCGAGGGTCATAACTCAGAGCTTGTGAGGGCTATCAATGAAATATCAAATGCTATAGGATGGTGATGCTAAGGCCTAAAATAACCTATCTCATTTTTGAGAGATCACATTCTGTTTGGATTCAGCACAACGATATCGCTCGATGCCAAAACTCGCAGTGTGCTTTAGTTCATAGGTGCACCATAGCATAACTTTGAAATTGGTGATCTTGGCATCGAATCATTAGCGCCATTAGCTCTGGATGGGTGGATAAACCCTAGTCATACCCTTGTTCTAGCCACAGAGACCATCCATCATCCGTGGCCACCCCATACTGAGGAGTCTCCAAGGTGCTCTAAGTGCATTTTAAGGTCGATCTTTCGAGGGTCATAACTTGGAGCTCGTGAGGACTATTGAATCACTGTCAAATGCTAAAAGATGGTGATGCTGAGACCTAAAATAAAATATCTCATTTTTGAGAGATCACATTCTGTTTGGATTTGACACAATGATCTCACTCGATGCCAAAACTCGCAGTGTACCTCAGTTCATAGGTATACCACAGTGTAACTTTGAAATCGTTAATCTTGGCATCAAATTGTCAATGCCATTAGCTCTGAGTGGGTGGGTGAACCCTAGTGACACCCTTTTTCTGGCCACAAAAACCATTCATGATCTGCAACCACCCCGTACCGAGGAGTTCCCAAGGTTCTCTAAGTGTGTCTCGAGGTTGATCTTCTGAGGGTCATAACTTAGAGCTTGTGAGGGCTATCAATGAACTATTGAATGCTACAGGATGGTTATGCTAAGGCCTAAAATAACCTACCTCATTTTTGAGAGATCACATTCCATTTGGATTTGGCACAACGATTTGGAACATTGAAGGAGGAGGCATACTCAATCGACAAATATGAGTTATCTGCTTTGCCAAACATAAATAAATCTTCCTAATTGCATCTGAATAACAATAGTTGATACCATCTATATGAATGTAACTATCAAGAATAAGTGAAACTTCATGATCTTGAAATTTAATGTTTACCTCAAAGAGTTAGATGGTTGCCCCCATTTTTGTGGCATGTATCACTGAATCATTTGTACAGTGGAAATATCCCATCCATTTTTTGATGGACTTGGTAGTAACTTCATCATTTGAAGCAAACATATAGACTAAATTTTCCCTCAACTGACTAGCCAGGAAGCCAAGGAAATCAAATCTTTTGTTGCCTATTGTAATGCCTTCCTTCAAAATTGACAATATTCTATCATATACTTGTGATCTTTGTGGACTTGCATGAAAACCATATTTAATTTTTGTAGTCAAAATAATTAAATGAAGCTTATTAAAGTCCTCCACAAAAGATACTTTGAGGAAATCATCAACATAATTTCAAAAATACCTTGTCACTCGACTTGAAATATTCAAGTTGGGGCCCAAAAAGTAGACCCTAGTCGGAGTAACTAAGGCCCGATGAAATTTCAATGTGTCATTATGTCTAGAAATTGTTAGAGACTTCAACTAATTTTGACTAGTTTACAACTTCTTTACTTGATTTTGAAGCCATGTTTCTAGGTCAAAACATGTCGACTTCAATATATGCAATTCTATTAGGGCCAGACATATGTGCAAAACTGATTTCTTCTCATTATTTAGCAAATCAAAAAAGTGACAATTTAGTGTTGGGCCACTGAGTATCCCATAATGAATAAGAGAGTTGATTTGAAATAGTATCTCATAAGGTAGATTAAAACCCTCTGGAACATTAACAGTTGGAACCATACATGGAAAGGGAGAAAATGAATTGCCATTTTCTAGAATAAGTTGCTCTATCATTGCTCTATGTAGAGGCAAGCTTTCAATGATTTTAGTAAGCTCGATACCATCAGGAAGTTTGAGACAAAATGCATTTGACTATCCAATGTTATAGAATGCTAAGAAATCTATTGTCCTACACCAGATAATCTCAATGTCCTCTTTGCAAAATTTGTAAGGATCCTGGTCAATCATCAAACATGATCTCTACACTGCAACCTTCTTAAAAATTCTTGGACCAAACTGCTACTGCGACAAAAACAAATAACATCACATGTTAACTTTATTATCATTCTGCTCCAAGTTTGCAAGCACCATAATATTTTTAATAAAAAGACAATTGCGTGTGCAATAGGAGGTGAATTTAAAACCTTGCCTAAGTAGCAAAATTTAATATCCCTCAAAAATTGTATACCTATTTTACAAGTTGTGATAACAACTACCTTTTCCTCATTTAACAAATTCTTAGTTATCAAAGGTGGGTGTGATAGAAAGTCAACATGTAAGTATGCTTAGAAAAGGGTTAAGTAGCAAACAATAAATAAGAAAGCTAGGGCACTTCTTTGAGAATCTAGCATCATGTGTTAGTATTTAATGTTAAAAAAATTACTTATATGTCTTCTATTCCTATTATTACCTATATAAGTCACACATCTTTTTTTATGTTATTACAGTTTACGTTTAAAAGAAAAAATAACAAAAACAAATAACATCACATGTTAACTTTATTATCATTCTGCTCCAAGTTTGCAAGCACCATAATATTTTTAATAAAAAGACAATTGCGTGTGCAATAGGAGGTGAATTTAAAACCTTGCCTAAGTAGCAAAATTTAATATCCCTCAAAAATTGTATACCTATTTTACAAGTTGTGATAACAACTACCTTTTCCTCATTTAACAAATTCTTAGTTATCAAAGGTGGGTGTGATAGAAAGTCAACATGTAAGTATGCTTAGAAAAGGGTTAAGTAGCAAACAATAAATAAGAAAGCTAGGGCACTTCTTTGAGAATCTAGCATCATGTGTTAGTATTTAATGTTAAAAAAATTACTTATATGTCTTCTATTCCTATTATTACCTATATAAGTCACACATCTTTTTTTATGTTATTACAGTTTACGTTTAAAAGAAAAAATATATGTTAAAAGCATTTGGTTAGCTCAACCACTTAGAATAAGACGTTTCCAGTGCCAAGGACATTGAGAATAAATATTGAATTCATATGATATTAATTTTTAAATGGGCTAGTGAACTGACTGATTTTGATCTTGAAAATTTTATGGTTAAAAAGGTTTTGAGTTAGAGTAGTGCAAGGATGGAGATTTTTAAGAAGTTTTTTCATCTATATTAGCATTTCCAGAATGCAATAAGTGCTAAATAGACCATACATTCTTATAAGTCATAAATCTGTACAAACCACTACTCATAATATGAATCAATAAATTAAATTTGAACTGTAACATACCATTTATTAATAATGAACATGTTAAAAGAAAAATTTAAAATTGATGATTGACAAACTAAATGGATGTCTTCTTTTCTATATTTTTCATTCGTTCATCAATTAGACCAGCGTATCCATAGACAAAGTACTCAAATATATATCAAAATACATAGATCCATATTAAAAAATGTGGCTGATAATGCCATCAGAATGTGTATAATATCAATGTTTCTATATACAATGTGGCATATACCATCTCAAAATGTCTCATGATGCATCCTACGACAACTATACTATCCTAGGGTGCTGGTGGATGATCAAAATGTAGCCTCTTCGGTGCACTAGGTGGATCAGATGCCTCCTACATAAACAAAAATGGAAAATGCAAAGTTAGACTACTAAATTTATATGATTCTTTGTATCTAACATTGAATTACTCAAATGCATAATGATATTTTTTTTAATAAAGATTTATACTATCAAAATTTAATAATAAATACCTCTCTCATCAATCACCTGTGCCAGTCAAGAGTCCTCTCATATGCCCTCGGCAATGCTTCTACCTCTCTGATTGTGGGCTGTATATGTTCAAATACGTTTGTCAGATGAATCTACAATTTAAACTATAACATTATAATTCATAGCATGCTAAATTTATAACATATTTAATCATGAATTCAAACTACAACTTACTAATATAGGCTCCTCCTTAGGAGAGAGTGGTTGCATCATCAAATCTACATAACTCTCCCGTCAGACCTCACATGCACTAGGAGTCTCCTATGAGATACAAAATAGTAGTTGTTAATATCATGGAAATCAGTTTTGAATTTATTTATGAAGATAAGGATAATAAAAAATAAATGATACTTATACATACAATGGGGCTCTCAGTGTGAATGGAAATTCCTGATGGTCTACGACGCAAAATCTGTACATGCTCATCGCCAGTAGCCAAGCCCTATATACAATAAAGAATGTAATTAAATGGGATTACCACAAAAATGTTACAAGAATGCATCCATATTTAATCAAATAGAAATCACCTAATTACCTTTCCTTTGTCAATGCGTACTGGCTCACCCCCCACACTTTGTCCCCTCGGGATAGGTGGTACCTGCAAGATAAAAGAAAGTTTAGCAACCATATATGCTACAATATCAAATAGAAAAAAATGCAAACACAACATAATGTACCATAGATGTCTCAAGGCCAAATGAAATAGCTGAGAGCATGGCATCATCAATCTATCTGAGCTCCTCCTCGATCATCAACTAAACATGAATGAAGATCACATACATATAAAAGTCAATATGGCTTAAAAATTAAAATTACTATATTATAAAAATTAACTTTAAATTGCATATGTCATAACAAAAAAAGTATACATGTATCAACACCGAAGGATTCCATGCCTCTGCATTCCCCTCCTCTCTTGCATCAGGGTCTGTAGCCTCTGCGTGTGTGAATGGTGTATCCTCATCTAATACAAAATGACACTCAGGAAGATCACCTATGGGACCCAGGAAAATATTCTTGCACGTAATGCAAGTGTGAGGCACACAAATGTGTGATGAGCTAGCCAATGATGAACTGACACCAACATCATCAACATGAGGAGGCATGACTAACCTAGCCTTAGATATCATTAGGATACTCAACCTATGAATGGTTCTGATGGTCTGAGAGCTAGCCTCTATCATAATATTTGGATGATGCACTCGAGGAGGAGGGGAGATATCAGTGGGGGGGACAAAAGTGCCAACTTTCTTCTACTTCAAAGAGGGTCTATCTTGAGGAGCTCCTAGTCCTAAGCCCATGTTGGGCTTCATGCTCCAATAGTTCACTTTAAGTTTCAACACAAATTCTGCATATAATTTTCTAAGGAAATAAAATGGTATGTCTAAATTTCCATGTGGAGGGATATAAAATACCATCCACCAATGATTGCAAAAGTTTGCACGTATGGCATCATTTGTGCACCATTTAATGGATAGTTTAGATTTTTTTGGGTCAACTGGTAAACCCATTTTTGGGTTCCCAAAAAGGCTAGCCAAATTGTCTTTGGTTATGTTGAGGGTCGCAACCTTATCATAGTCCAAACCATCATCAAACATCTCATGCATTTCATTACGCCAATGAAGAGAGACATTTTGTTGGTTCATAAGGATTTCAATGTTATCCACTATGGTGTTTAAGGTGGATAACATAGGAGCCAATGTGAGTACATTATTATATGTTCTATGAAAACCTCTCAACTCGGTGAGATTTTCATTTATCAAATCCTCAATTCAAGGAGGGTTTTAAGGGGGTAGAGGATCATTTGGTGGATGGCTTTGTGGGGGTACTGGATTGTTTGGTGGGGGGTTATGAGGAATATTATTCCCTGCCTCAGTGTCATCATTTTGATCAACCATTCCTATTGAATTGCAAAACGTAATATATATTTTAAAAAAACCTTAATTTTAACCTTTTTTTTCAAAAAAACCCTAGATTCAACTAAAAAAAACAAAATCATGCTAAAATCTATTGAATTTAGGTTAAAAATGAGTTGGAAAAAAAAAAAACATACCTTAATATCTGATATCCAATATTCAATCATATATCCGATCACCCTAGCAAAAAACTAGCTCCAAATAACGTAATAATGGGCCCGCAGGTCTATGTTTTTTATTTTATGTTGTGCATAGATATCAGATATCTGATTTTATATCGGATATCAAATATATTACATATTAATTATAACATATAATATCTTACATTTTTATTATTATATGATATTTTATATATAATGTATTACATTACATTATCTTATATATATATTTTTATTATATTATAATAAAATAATATAATATTTTATATTATATTATATTATTATAATATAATATATTATTATATTATTATAATATAATATTATTATAATATTATATAATAATAATATTATATTATATTATTATAATTTATAATATATTATACTTTTTTATTATAATATTATATTTTATATATATTATATTATATATATATTATATTACATTAGTATATGTTATAATATTAAATATCATAATATAATATTATTATTATAGTATAATATTATACAATTATAATATTATAATAATATTATTATATTATATAATATTAAATAATATATAATACTTTTATGATATAATATTTTTATATTATTATAATATAATAATAATAATATTATATTATATTATAATAATTATAATTATGGGATTGTGATTATCGGATATCTTATAAGGCTCGGCCTTACCTTCAAGGTTTGGTACCTAGATAGGTGGAAAAAAGTCAGAGCAGATTTTGAAGCACTTTTGGACGTCATCAAACTCTATTTTTTTCACATCGCCAATTTTTGGCACACCATGATCCTGCACATACCCTGTAGAGGTTGCTCTTCCAATCCACCAAGCATAGTGTTTTCAATCCAAAGGTATTGTTCTAGAACTCTTCTTGTGCATGTGGTGGATCTATTTATGTGGTTTTGATTTTCAGTTATAGTTTGTATGCACTTTTTCAAATATTAGACCTTTATTTTGTCTTTTTTCTCCATTTAACTAACCATCTCTAGTCTACCACATTTCTTCCAAGCAATAGGGGTTGCACTTGAAATTGGGGTTTCCTTTACTAGGTCTGAGTGAGATGGTGATTGTGCTTTTTTCTCAATTTGTCTTCAACTGACTGCAAATCGATGCCCTATAAAATGTAACATACAATATTAGGTACAAAATTTCCCATTAAATTATTTTTTTCCACCTTGTTGGCTATCTTTCTTTTTCCTGTAGTCTTTTTATTTTCTTTTCTATAAATTTCGAGGAAGATTGGGCTAAAAATGAAATTTTGGTAATTTTCATGGATAACAAGATGTGCCATTCACTAGAGATTTCATGTGGCATTTTGTAGGCTACTAAAAATACCACATTTTCCCTCTTGGTATTAAAATATGTCTGTCTTAATCTTTAACATATTGGAATGTGATTACTTCTCAAATTTTCTTAGTAATATTTTATTCCTAATAAACTTGAACAACATAGTCATTTTCTTTATTATAGTGAGGTTTTTAATTTAGGATCCTTCATTTTTATTTTAGAAGTAAAAGCCTCAAAGTACGTACCTCAAAATGAATTTCATTGAAATCAAAAGCCTTTTCACTTCATGAATTACTTTCTTATGGTTTTAGTGGTCTATAGGGCTCATCTTTAAAGACTGATAGATTTAAGATTTTACTCCTATAAATAGTATTTGGGTTTGTGTAGGATCATGTTCAACCAAGCTATGGCCTTAATTGGCAATGAAAAACTAGAAAATAAGGGTTATGTTAACTTGATACATAATTTTAAAGTAGTTATGGGTTTTATATCAAAAAGTTGTAAGAAAAGAATCTGTACAAAATTGAATGTAATTTCTAAACTACTAGGCATTATCTGGAGAAAAATAATTTGATTGGTCAAAATTTTAGATTTTAATGCAATACTACAAACATATTAGGGAAAAAATAAAAAGTAGTCATATATCTAACCACCTTAATCAAAATCAAATGATAATATTTTTTAGTATAATTATAGATTTAAAAAAAGTACATTCATGGCTGAATGTGATGCATATTTTTGGGTATTTTTATACCAAATAAATAATTAAATATGAATTTTCTACTATAACTTTCCAAAATAAAAAAACTCCCATGTCTTACCACCTTAACTAATTGAAAACTTTACCAAATTGAAAAAAAAAAATTCCTTATACTGGCCAAAGCATAGAATGTGATGCAACTTTTGGATTTCAAAAATGTTATACTATTTGGAAGTTATAGCTATTTTTCAATCAGTATGTCAATCAACACTTTATAGACATATTCATTAAAAATTAGCTAATAAATGCTTATCAAACTCATAATTTGATAGCAATTTTATCGATGGAATCTTGAGTGTTATAGAAAAACTCATTTCATTTCATTGAATTTCGATGAAAATAATATTGTTAGATGTTAGCAAAACTTGAAAAACTCAAAGTTTGAATGTTAGCAAAACTTGTCTCAAACATGTTTTTTGAGTTGACCAAATAGGCTTGGTAAATAACAAGCCTAATCGGGTACTCAAAAAATGGTGGCCAAAATTCTTTCAAACATTCATAGGCCAGCCCAAATTTTGGAAAATTTGCTAGGAAACCACCCAAATTTTGGAGGTAAACCAAAATTTTAGAAGTGTGGGCATTATTATTATATATGATTATGATGATGATTATTATTATATATAGTAATATAAATGATTATTATGATTATTATTACTATAATTAAATATAATATAGTAATATATTTATTATTATATTAAAATATATTAGTATTATATTGTTATTATTGAATAAAATATTGTCATGAAATGCATTGAAAGAGGTCATAGATTATCCTATGACACCTTTTGACACATTTCAAGACAATGTATATGTTACCCAATAGGTCCCTAGGGGTCTTAAGAGGGGTCCTACGACCCTTAGGGACTTATTTGGTTACATAGATGTTGTCATAAAATGTGTCAAAAGGGGTCATAGGATAACCTATGACTACTTTTGATGCATTCGAACCAACCAAATAGGTCCCTAGGGATCTTAGGGTCCCTAGAGACATGTGTTGTCATGAAACATGTCGCAAGGGGTCATAGGTAATCCTATGACCCCTTTCCATGCCCCTTTTCCATGCATTTGAACCAACCAAATATGTCCTTAGATATTCTAGGGCCCCTAGGGACATATGTTTTCACAAAATGTGTTTAAAGGGGTCATAGGCTACCCTATGACACCTTTTGACACATTTGAACCAATAAAATAGGTCCCTAGAGGTCCTAGGGATCCTAAGAACATATTTCATCATGAAATGCATCGAAAGGGATCATAAGATAACCAATGACCCATTTCGACACATTTGAACAAACCAAATAGGTCCCTAGGGTTCTTATGACCCTTAGGGATATATGTTATGAAATGTGTCCAAATCAATGCATTCGAACCAAAAAAATAGGTTCTAGGCATATAATATCATGATATGTGTCTAAAGGCACAATATGTTTTCCTATGACCCCTTTCAATGCATTCAAGCCAACAAAATAAGTCTTAGGGCCCCTAGGGATATATGTTGTAATAAAATGCATTAAAAGGGGCCACAAGATAACCTATGACCCCTTTTCATGCATTCTAAGGAACCAAATAGGTCCTTAGGGGTCCTAGCACACCTAGGGACATATGTTGTCATGAAATGTGTTGACAGGGTTACAGGATCATAGGATAATTTATGACCACTTTGAATGCATTTGAAGCAACCAAATAGGTCTCGAGGGGCCCTAGGATCCTTAAGAACATATGTTGTCATAAAATGCATCAAAAGGGGTCATAGGTTATTCAATGACCCCTTTCTATGTAGTTGAACCAACCAAATAGGTCCCTAAGGGTCTTAGGGCCCCTAGGGACATGTGTTGTCATGAAATGTGTCAAAAGGGGTCATAGGTTATCCTAGATCCCTTTTGACACATTCAAACCAACCAAATAAGTCCCTAGGGGTCCTAGGGCCTCTACGGGCACATGTTGTCATGAAATGCATCAAAAGGTGTCACAAGTTATCCTATGACCCCTTTCGATGCATTAGAACTAACCAAATAGGTCCCTAGGTATCCTAGGTTGCCTAGGAACATATGTTGTTATGAAATTCAATAAATGAGGTCATAAGATAACCTATGACCCCTTTTGATGCATTCAAACAAATAAAAATAGGTTCCTAGGGGTCCTAGGGCCCCTAGGGACATCTATTGTCATGAAATGTATCGAAAAGGGTCGTAGGTTATCCTATGACTCCTTTTCTTGCATTCAAACTAACCAAATAGGTCCTTAGGGGTCCTGCGACTTGTCGATACATATGTTATCATGAAATGGATTGAAAGGGATCATAGGATAATCTATGACCCCTTTTGATGCATTTAGACCAACAAAATAGGTCCCTAGTAGTTCTAGGGCATCTAGGCAAATATGTTTTTATGAAAAGGGTAGAAAGGGGTCATAGGTTATCCTATGAACCCTTTTGTCTATTCAAACCAACCAAATGGGACTCTAGGGGTTATATGGACCCTAGGAACACATGTTATTGTGAAATGCATTGAAAGACATAAAAATTTTTGATGCATTCGAACCAACCAAATAGGTTCATAGGTGTTCTAGGGCACCTACAGACATATGTTGTCATGGTATGGGTTGAAAGGGGTCATATGATAACTTATGATCCCTTTCAATGCATTTGAATTAACCAAATAGGTGCCTATGGGTCCTAGGACCTATAGGGACATATGTTGTCATGAAATTTGTCAAAATCAATGCATTTAAACCAACCAAATAGGTCAATAGGGGTCCTATGACCCCTAGGGACATATGTTGTCATGAAATGCATTGAAAGGGGTCATATGTTTTCTTGTGACCACTTTCAATGCATTTGAACCAACCAAATAGGTTCCTAGGGGTCCTAGGGCTCCTAGGGACATATGTTTTCATAAAATGCATTAAAAAGGGTCATAGTATAACCTATGACCCATTTCAACACACTCAAACCAACCAAATAGGTTCCTAGGGGTCCTAGGACCCTTAGGGAAATATGTTGTCATGAAATTCATTGAAAGGGGTAATAGGATAACCTATGACCCCTTTTGATGCATTCGAACAAGCCAAATATGTCCCTAATGTCCCTAACCCCCAGGGACCTATTTGGTTCTTTTGGATGCATCAAAAGGGATTGAAAGCAATTCATTTGAATGAACAAAATAGGTCCCTAGGGGTTCTAGGACCCCTAGGTACATATGTTGACTTGAAAGGCATCAAAAGGGGTCATAGGATAACCTATGACCCCTTTTTATGCATTCAAACCAACCAAATAAGGAAATATTTTGTCATGAAATGCATTGAAAGGGGTCATAGGACAATCTCTAACCTATTTTGATGCATTTGAACTAATTAAATAGGTTCCTAGGTGTCCTAGTGCCTCTAAGGACATATGTTGTCATGAAAAGGGTCGAAAGTGGTCATAGATTATCTTATAACCCCTTTTGACGCATGCGAACCAACCAAATAGGATCCTAGGGGTCCTACAAGACCTAGGGACATATGTTATCATGAAATGTGTCAAAACAATTTATAGGTTATCCTATCACACTTTTTGATAGATTCAAGCCAAAAAAATAAGTCCCTAGCAATCCTAGGGTCCGTAGTGACATAGGTTGTCATGAAATGCATAAAAAGTGGTGGGTGGAAGCACAAACTTATGTTATTTTTGGTGATATTTGTAGGGGTTTTGACTGAAATAGTTTTAGCTAGATTGGTTCTGGCTGAAATGTTTTTGGCCAGAATGGTTTCAATCGGAACGTTTTTGGCTGTATAGACATGGTGCTTTCTTCCATCAACATGGTAGTGAGGTTTTTGACCAAAAACCTTTCAGCTAGAAGTGTTTTGACTGTAACCCATATGGTTTTATAAATAACTAAAAATTTCTCTCCGTGGTCATTTTCACTATTGATTTCACTATAGCAGTTACCAGGTAGTCAAAGTGTTTCAGTTGTAATAGGTAGGTAATTTTTTTATTTTTAAAAATGTTTTTTAGTTATTACATGATAATATTAATTAAATGAATTATTTTTAAGTGTTTTATTAATTAAATTAATTAAATTTTAATTTTTTTTGAGTAGTTGATAATAAAACATTAGTTACATTTTACAAAATATTAACATAGTAAACATTTTACAAAACATTAGCATAGAGTTTAGTAGTTGATAATAAAACATTAGTTACATTTTACAAAACATTAATATAGTAAACATTAATGTTCAACAAACCTATTAGTTATATTTTAGTAAACATTAACATAGTATAGATTAACAACCAACCTATTGGTTACATTTTACAAAACATTAACATAGTAAACATTAGTTCAACAAACTTATTAGTTACATTTTACAAAACATTAACATAGTAAACTTATATGTCCTAAATATCATTACATTTTACAAACCTATTAGTTACATTTTAGAAAACATTAACATAGTAAACCTAGATGTACTAAATAACATACATGCATATTTTTTTATTCACATACATGAGCTAGATGTACTAAATAACATGTGCATATTTCTAGTTACATTCAACTTTGTACATATTTATATACATACATGTTTTAAATTAAATTTAACTTTCAATTTTATATGTACTTATGTATGTATATCTTTACTTTGCATTTATAGATATCTAGATCTTTGCATATATCATTACGGCACCTGGTATTGGTGGAGCACCTATGTCCTCAGGGGAGGCTAGTGTTCATGGAGGGGGTCCTAGTGTTGAGTTGGGCACAACACATAGATCAACATCATCTACTAAGGAGAGACAACATTTATTTATAGATACTATTGCCAGATTATCTTGTGCTCTTTAGTATCTTGATTCTACATTGTTAGCTTCTATCGCTCTCCCTAATAGGGAGAAGGTTGTTTCTATTAGATATAAGTTATGCCGGATGATCGAGACGATCTCTGGGTACAACCCATTTGATGATATTAGTATTGAGACATTTTACTCTTCCCTTTTTCATAGTGTCACTGGCACTGTAAAGTATTCACAAATTGATGGTCAGGTCTCCACCACTATGGTGAAGACCATGTTTCCCTTTTATACATATAGGGCTAGGGTTAGAGGTTATTTAGTGATGAAGTGTATAGATCAGCTCGTCACTCCACTTATATATCCTCAGTGGTTAGTTGCGCATCACAGGTGGCCATAGAAGGATGAGTTTCCCCTTTATTTTTGCAAACAATTGTTTGTAAAATTTCATTTACATCAAGATGTCAACTATATAGATTATCCAGGTCATGTTGGATAGGGCTGAGGCTGACTATTAGAGAGATCTAGACCCGTAGACACCCCTGCGCCCATTAATAAATGGGCAATGGTGGTTCCAATTTCACATATCCAAGATAAATGATCCAATGTATACAAATTTATAAAACAAATATCCTATCAATGTTAAATGTTAAAGTATAAGAGCTATATAGACATAGCTGAACAATAAGTACATAGGTAAACTAGAGCTCCATAAACAATGTATTGTTAGGATCCTCTCTAGTTTTTATTTTCTCTAGAAGCTTTTCATGTTCTTCAATAGATAGTTTCCACTTTTGATTCCCATGATGTCCTCTTCTTTGTATTGCTTCAAATTGTAACTTGGTTCCTCTAACATGGTTACTGTAATATCAAACCTTTCCTCCAAGATTGTATTCAATAAATTCAATACCACTATTAGTTACCCTTGTTTGTTGATAATATGTTCCTTCAATAACAACTAATCCAATTTGATATGATTGTTGATCAACATCTATAGTTCCTTCTAGCAAATTGTGTTTTTCTTTTGTGCATCTTAAAAGATAATAGTCCACATTTTCCACATTATCTGGTAAGCCTTGAATTGCAAAAATATCTCCTACATGTATATAAAAATATAGATAAATATAAATTAATTTAAAAATGAATATACATTTATATTAATTTATATATATGTATATATACACACAACCCTGCCATAACTAAATGAAAAATATAATCAGCTGAATATATAGGATCATGAATGTCAATGCCAATGTTAGCATCTTAAAAAGGAGGCTTTCTAACTATCTCCTTCAAATCCCAATGTGAAACATATCCATTTACAATATTTCCACATGCACTCACTCGATTGTCTTTAATGCAGTCATCACAAAAACATGTTTTCTCTCTTACTTTAATTACTGGAGGTTTATGGTTTCCTATAGTCATCACTTGATGCAAACTTCTAATACCAGGGATTGTTTGAAAATTGTAAGGATTAGATCAATCTATATCTATTACAAATACATTAAAAATAATGGTCATATTTCAAAATATTTATATTTAATATAAAACTAAATAATTTGAAAAATACATTAAAAATAAATATAACTTAGTTCACCTTTCACTTCCCAAAAGTAATGCTTATTGTATTCAGTATCTCGAGTAACAAAATGAACTTTACACCATTCAATAATTTGATCTGCACTCTCTATCCTATTCCCTATATGTACATACAATATGCATATATATAAAATTCAAAAGTATATATGCTACTATTATTAAACATGCACATTAAATGCATATATTTACCTACAAGTTTATGTTGTTGAAGCACACACTTTATACATGCTCCTGCTCCATTATGCTCCCCTTTTCTGTGTCCACTTTCAAAGAAATTCCATAAAAACCTAACATTGGTTCTAGCATGTTGCATTGCTAACCAATCAAATTTTTTTGTAGATGTGAATTGTCCTATGAACATGAAACATGATAAGTATCTACAATTATCTATGTAGATGTATCAAATCAAAATAGGCATGTACAAATAAATATAAGTTAAATAAATGTGTAAGTTTGTATATACTAACTTGCACATCCATCAAACCAAATCTAGTGCTCTGAAACATTTATTCCACAACTTTTGAGATCTTCAGAGAATATTGCAAAACAATGAGCCACATAACTCCTATCATGAACTCTATCACCACTAATATATAAATGAACCTCTTTGATGATGATGCATTCATTTTCATCCAACCTTTATATCTGATCCACCTCAAATTGTCCATGTCTATAGGTCACTTGCAAAAATATTGCAAGTTGTTCAAAATGATAATATTGCCCTTGAAGCTCTCTTTGAGGTGCAAATGTATAATTCTTAGAAAAATCTACAACTAAAAGTATACAACGAGGTGGAAAACATTTTTTAGAATCATGAAACTGTTTATCTTGCCATCGTGCACCATGACAATGTTGGATATGTGAATATATTAATGGACAAAACTTAGTCATAAACTCATCATAATGCAATTCAATCTCCTTCAATACAATTTTTCTGGATTCATCTCTTGTCTCATTTTGGTATGTTTCATATTCATATCTCATCCATGAAACTGGTGTGGATTCATTAATATTCTCAATTTACATTTCAAAAATTTTGCATAAATCTCTACAATCTTCACACTAATTTTTGATGCATTGCACTTTGAACTCATTTGAATCTTCTAATTTATCACATAATATGGACTTCACAAATTGTGTTGTACTATTAGAGATGACCAAATTAGGATCAAGTACTACCATTACTTTTTTATATGATTGCAACTGTAGACCAAATTCAAAATGATTTTGGCAACAAGTTTCATGCATCTTATTTATGTGTAAAAAGGAAGGACGCAAACTCTCAAAAATTCTCTAACATATTTTGACATTTGAAAATTCTTCTTGACTGTTTGAAATAATTCACTTTGAGTTATATCTATGAAATATTTTGCATGTTCAATTTTGGCCACTGTCTCTTGATCTTTAATCTGTATAATATCACGCCTGTTGGAAGAAACATGAGAATATGTGGTCCAAAACTCAATAACTTATCTTTTCACATCTTCATAAATTCTATCTTTTTGAGGAACTCTACAAATATTGACCTAGTTATTCTCAATGTTATCATCTAGCATATTTCTCCTCTTGATGTATCTCTGAACAATTCTTTTGGATATATGTCATACATTAGAAATTACACATACCTATTTTATATGTGTTAATTTTCTACTAGATATAGTAGTCATCAATTCTCTACATGCATTACTCAAATCACCTCCTCGAGTTGTATTGTCAAAATTTTTATAAGCATTTTGCAAGTTTTCAACAATTGTTTTATTAATATTATGCACATGGTTTTTCTAGTTATCAACACCCAACAACTCTAAAACAAGTCTCAAATATTTTCTCCTAAATAACTTGACAAATAATTATGCTTGTCCAAATATACTTTTATGTTTGAAATATTCATCCCACATGTTCTGACAATGCTTTCTAATAGTGTTATCATTTATCATATCTTTAGATGGAATTTGGTTAAAAAGTAGTTCCTCATCTAAATCTATAAAAAAATTATGCCTTCTAATTCATTTCTATCAATAGAACAACCAATTCCTTCCTCTTCATTACTTTCATTCTCTTCATGAATCTCATCCTATTCAAGAATTTCAGTAGGTTGGTTATGGTTACGTTTAGTATGACCTTTCATTTTGTCATCTCTTTTCCTATCATATTTCCTTGATCTTTTCCTTTTACTACCCATTGAATACTTTTACCTATAGAAACAAAAAAATAAATTTAGATTTTGAACACTAAATACCAGCTAATGTTTCAATTTATAATACATAAAAATAAAAATAAGTAGACGGGAAAAAACACCTTAAAATTTTTTGATCCTTTGTGATTCTAAGGATTTCCATGAAATGGTTGCTGAAAATGGCTTCAAAAATCATTGTCTTCTGAAAATGCTCTTCTACTTTTTGTTGTTTTCTATATTTATTAAAATAAAGAAAACACAAATCTTATTTATTACATGAAATATTTTAGAAACTAACTTATTTTATACATGAAACTACCAAACTAATCACTTGCAATTTGTTGGGTCAATAGGTGTTCTGACCAAAACACTTTCGGCTAGAATGGTTCTGGCCAAAATAGTTTCGACTGAAACTGCCTATGTGGCATCCTAGGTGGCAACCACACAAGCAAAAATAAGAACTTCTGCAAACTTCTCACTTTGAAAGCCAATTTGACCCACTAAATTGATTTTTTTAAAAAACTAAAAATATAGTTTTGTAGGTGTCAGAGTCAAGATTA
Source organism: Cupressus sempervirens (assembly GCA_028749045.1). NCBI lineage: Eukaryota > Viridiplantae > Streptophyta > Pinopsida > Cupressales > Cupressaceae > Cupressus > Cupressus sempervirens. The sequence goes on along the minus strand of CM053792.1, from coordinate 815,572,422 downwards.
TGATCATATCATTTTCTTTTATTTGATTATGGATAATATGTTATAATTTAAAAATATTACAATTAGGTTTTTTTAAGTTTGGGAAGATGTCTATTCAAAAATAAGAAAAAAAATAGTAAATCATGTTCAAATATTATTATTTTTAAATGTTACGTTAGAGGAAAGAGTCTTCTTCAAGAATATGTAATTTGTTTTAAAAAATATATAAATTTGATAGAAAAAGTTTGACGTGAGAAAAAAAACTATCAATTTATGATAACTTTGAATTTTACCAGTTATAACTTGAGAAATATTAGCTGAATTTCAATTTTTCTTTTTTGGTGCACTAGGTATAGATGTTGACTCTAACATATTTGAAAATTAGACCAAAATATGAATATTTACCTATATTTGTTTGACAAGAAAAAAATTCTATATTTTTAGCATTTAAAAAAAAAAAAAGACTTTAAAAAATAAAAAATAGATAAAATTTTCACTCAATTTTAAAATAAACTTACAAACATATGTATATGAGAAATATTAGTATGCTAATAGAAACCAAATTTAAATAAAGCTTCTACAAACTAAACAAAATTCATAAACTTCAAGATAGACTAAGATGAGCTCTCAATTGAGAATATGAGCCATTAGTGGGCTCTCTCAATGAGAAGCTCTCTTGTTGAGTAGCTTTATCTAAATGGATAGGATGTATGCTCAATATGCTTCCAAAGGCTTCAATGGATGATTGTGGATTTTTGGTGTGGATAGATGGCTTTAGTATGGATTTGTCTCTCAAAATAGCATTATAACTTTACTTCATGGATTGTGTTATTTTGCAAAGGGGAAGGATCCAATTTATAGGCAAGAGGCTTGAGGAATTGAGGGCTAAGATGCAAGGATGGGGAAAAACTCATGGAGGGCTTAGATTGCATGAGAGGAGAGCACATGGATTGTGCTTCCTTACAACCAATTAGGGAGTGACACATGTCACAGGGTGAGAGGATGGAGGAAAGGGCAAGGATGAGTCAACAAAGGAGGCTCAAGAGATAAAATCTTCATAAAGACCCTTCATAAGTGCTTTGTAAGAACATTTATGACTTTGTGGGTTTTATAAAGTTTTGTGGTTGAAGATATTTGTGAGAGATACCATGAAATTCAAATTTGAGGGTTTAGGGAGGTTTTAAGCTTGCCCAGGGTTGTAAAAATGATTAGAGGAAGGGTTAGAGATGGCTTAGGACTAGGCAAGTGGATGGCAAGTGGATTGCAATTAATGAGGGTGGGTGAAGGAGGAGATATTTGTTAACTTTGGCTTGAGTTAGCAAGTCTTAACCCATGTTTAGGGAATGTGACAAGGTTAGGAGGGGATTAGGATTAGGGTTAAAGACATCTTCTAGAAGAGTCTAGGCTTTGGATGAGGATGAAGACTTTCTAGAAGAGTCTAGAACTTCCTAGGATAAGATTTTATGAAATAAATAAAGTTTTATTTATTTCAAGGGTTTGGGTTGAGGAGATATTTATTAAAATATTTTTAATAAACATGAGGATTAATATTTAATCTTAATTAAATATTTTGAGTTGGGATTAGGGGTAGGAAATGATGGGATTAGCCTTTAATTAAAATTAAAGAAGGATTAGAAGATTTTGGAAGAGGTTAGTGGTCTTAAGGAAATTGGCCAAGTTTTGGGCAAAAAATAAATTTTTTAATTTATTTTAGGATTTTTGGTCAATTTATTAATTAAATAATTAATAAATAAGGAAATAATGTTTAAATAATATTTGAACATTTTTGGGAGGGATTCCTTAATTAAATATTTTTAATTAAGATAAAGGGATTTAATGGCATAAAAATTAATTAATTAATTAATGATGATGTCATCAGGGAATTTTTCAAAAAATAAAAATACTTTATTTTTTTTAAAGGATTTTTAGGTGTCTACAACATAAACTTAATTGAATTTTACACATTTCATTAGTTTACATCATCTTCAAATTCTAAACACAAATGCCACTTTTACATCATTAAAGTTGAAGACTTTAAATTTTGATAGCACTTTTCCTTTATAAAAGGTGACACAGGTTTGTGCTTTTACCCTGGTCATAGAAAAACCTATGATCCATTTTGATGCATTCGAATAGACCAAATGGGCCCCTAGGGATAGACCCCTAGGGACGTATGTTGTCATGAAATGCATTGAAATTGACACATTCAACCAACCAAATAGGTCCCTAGAGGTCCTAGGGACATATGTTGTCATTAAATGCATTGAAAGGAGTCATATATTTCACTACGACCCCTTTCAATGCATTCAAACCAAGAAAATGCGTCCCTAGGGGTCTTGTGGCCCATAGGGACATATATTGTTATGAAATGCATCGAAAGGGGTCATACAATAACCAATGACCCCTTTCAACACATTTGAACCATCCAAATAGGTTCTTATGGCTTCTAGGACCCCTAGGGACATATGTTGTCATGAAATTCATCAAAAAGGATCGTAGGTTATCTTCTGACCCCTTTCCATGCATTTGAACCTTCCAAATAGGGACCCTAGGGACAAATGTTGTAATGAAATGCATTGAAATGCATCATCGATTATCCTATGACCCCTTTCAATGCATTTGAACCAACCAAATATGTCCCTAAGGGTTCTAGTAGCCCTAGAGACATCCGTTGTCATGAAATGCATCGAAAGGGGTCATACGTTATCCTATGACCCATTTCAACACATTGAAACCAACCAGATAGGTCTCTAGGCATCCTAGGGCCCCTAGGGACATATGTTATCATGAAATGCATCAAAAAGAGGTCATAGGTTATCATATGCCACCTTTAGATGCATTCAAATGAACCAGATAGGTCCATAGGAGTCCTAGGGACCATAGGGACATATGTTGTAATGGAATACATCGAAAGGGGTCATAGATTATCTTATAGCCCCTTTCAACTCATTCAAACCAACCAGATAGGTTCCTAGGGTTCCTATGGCCCCTAGGGACATATGTTATCATGAAATGTGTCAGAAGTGGTCATAGGATCCCATGACCCCTTTTGACACATTTGCAAACCCTTATGGACCTATTTTTCTCATTAGAATGCCTCGAAAGGGGTCATAGGATCCTATTATCCCTTTCAATCCATTTCATAACAACATATGTCCCTATGGGTCCTAGGACCCCTAGCAATCTATTTGGTTGGTTTGAATGTGTTGAAAGGGGTCATTCAATCCTATGACCCCTTTCGACTCATTTCATGACAAAATATGTCCCTAGGGGCCCTAGGACCCCTAGGGACCTAGTTTGTTTGAATGCATCAAAAGGGGTCATGGGTTATCCTAGGGACCAAATTGTGTTGAAAGGGGTCATAGGTTTTCCTTTGACCATTTTTGACACATTCAAACTAGCCAAATAGGTTCCTAGGGGTCCTAAGGTGTCTAGGGACATACATTATCATGAGATGCATCAAAAGGGGTCATAGGTTATCCCATGATGCCTTTTGACACATTTGAACCAACCAAATATGTTCTTAGAGGTCCTAGGACCCCTAGAGACATATGTTGTCATGAAATGCATCAAAAGGGATAATAGGATAACCTATGACACCTTTTGATGCATTCTAACCAACCAGATAGGCCCTTAGATGTCCTAGGGCCCCTAGGGACATATATAGTCATGAAATGCATCAAAAAGGGTCATAGGATAATTTATGATCACTTTTGATGCATTCAAACTAACCAAATGGCTCCCTATAGGTCCTAAGGCCCCTAAGGACACATGTTGTCATGAAAGTCATCAAAAGGGTTCATAGGATAACCTATGACCCCTCTCAATGCATATGAACCAACCAAATAGGTGCCTACAGTTCCTAGGACCCCAAAGTGATATATTTTTTCTTGAAATGCATCAAAAGGGGTCATTGGACAACCCATGACTCCTTTCAATGCATTCAAAGCACCAAATAGGTCGCTAGGGGTCTTAGGATCTCTACGAACATATGTTGTCAAGAAATGTGTCAAACATTTGATGCATTTGAACCAACCAAACAAGTCCCTAGGGGTCCTAGGGTCCCTAGGGACATATATTGTCATGAAATGCATCAAAAGGGGTCATAGGTTATCCTATGACTCCTTTTGATGCATTCAAACCAACCAAATAGTTTCCTAGTAGTCCTAGGGCCTCTAGTGACATATGTTGTCATGAAATGCATCAAAAGGGGTTATAGGATAACGTGTGAACCCATTCAATGTATTTGAACGAACCAGATAGGTTCTTAGGGAGTTAGTTTGAATGCATTGAAACTGGTCATAGGTTATCCTATCACCCCTTTTGACATGTTTGAACCAACCAAATACATCCCTAGGGACATATTTTTTCATGAAAGGCATCGAAAGGGGTCATAGGAAAACCTATGACCCCTTTTGATGCATTCTAATGAACCAAGAAAGTAACATATGTTGTCATGAAATGCATCAAAAGTGGTCATGTGATAACCTATGACCCCTTTACATGCATTCTAACCAACCAAATAGGTCCCTAGTGGTCATGGGACCCATAGGGATATATGTTGTCATGAAATGCATTGAAAGGGGTCATAGGTTTTCTTCTGACCCCTTTGGACACATTTGAACCAACCAAATAGGTCCATAGGGGTCCTAGGGCCCTTAAGGACATATGTTTCCATGAGATGCATTGAAAGGGGTCGTAAGTTTTCCTATGACACATTTGATGCATTCAAACCAACCACATAGGTCCCTAGGGGTCATAGGGCTCCTAGGGATATATGTTGTCATGAAATGCATCAAAAGCCTTTCGATGCATTAGAACCAACCAAATAGGTTGCTAGGGGTCCTAGGACCCATAAGAACATATGTTGTCATGAAATATATAACCTATCACTCCTTATGATGCATTCAAACTAACCAGATAGGTCCATAGGGGTCCTAGGGGTGCTAGCGACATATATTGTCATGAAATGCGTTGAAAGGGGTTATAGAATAACCTATGATCCCTTTTGATGCATTTGAACCATCCAAATAGCTTCCTAGGGATCCTAAGTTATCTTATGACCCCTTTTGACCCATTCGATCAAATCATATATAATATACTATTAAATATAATAATAATTATATATATATTAATATATTATATTTTTAGGTCATAATAATAGTAATAATATTAGTAATAATAATATATATTAATATATTATATTTAATAATAATAGTAAAAATCTTAATAATAATCGTATTAATAATAATAATCATAAACATATATATTACTATATTATATTTAATAAAATACTTATATATAATAATGTACAAATTTGTTCGCATTGCCTACACTTGCTAAATTTAGACATCTCTCCAAAATTTGGGCATCCATTTTGGGTACCCAAAATATTGGCATACTTTTTCTAGAATATTCTCTATCACTATAGACCGGACAATCATGTTTTTTGGGGGCTATTTTCATAGGTTTGGAGAAAAATGATTTCTTGGGGCCCATACGAACAAGAAAAGTTCTATAATGTATGTTTAGGTGTTTGATATTATTTTTTGAATGGGGAGCAGTAGTTGTTGAAAGGATAAATGCAAAATGAAGGTATTGAATGAAGACATTGCAGCATATAGGGAAAGGAACAAGGTAAATCACTGAAGGAAGAGACAAGGTGTGTTAAATATGAGTGGTGTTGATGATGTATTGATTGAAGGTGAAATAATAGAGTCAAATAATGAATATGTATAATTGAAAATTTGGAGAATGAAATTTTACCAGTTCATAATTTAAATTGCATGATTGACCATGTCAAATATTAAAATGCATAGGAACATTACATATCTCCTAATTAATATCGGCATGAAGGTCCTAGAACACCAAAATGGATAATTGAAATTAATGAAACAATTATTACCAATTCAGAAGGGAAAACTCACAAAGAACCATTCAGTAGTGGGCTTCAATAGTATATAAGATCATTTTTGACAACAAGATAGTGGTGGAGAAATGTCAACTTTTTATGCACTTATTAAAGATGCAAAAGATGAGACCTATGTTTTCCAAATTGAAGCTTCATGTCAACAAAAAATTGGAAAGAAATGTTGTGAAGAATATTTTCAATGCTCTCAATAGCATTGGGAAAAATAGTAGGGAGAAGGATAAGAGAGTTGCTTGAAGGGTTATTACAACCTCTTTGGTAAGTCATCATTTGAGAAAGGGTAGCTATATGAGAAAAACTTGTATTGACTTGAACCTAAATCATACTACTTTAAGAAGAGCACTTAGTAGATGAGGAAGAATTGATGATCCTCTTCAAAATGAAACACAAAATTTTGGTGGGAACTTCCATGTTTTGATAAGAAGCTATCTAATGATGTGAAGGAAGAAATTCGATAGTTATGGCACTCTAGCTCAAGGATATCACCCAATGCTAAAGATGTGTTAAATTTGAGAATTGACATCAAAGACCACATGCCATATCCTAAACATTATTCAGAGGTAAGTTAAACTATGTTGTTCAAAGAATTTAGAGAGAGTCATCCAAGATAACATATATCACAAAGAGATTTTGAATTTTTGAAGCCATTTTATTGTGTGCCACTTAAAATTTGTCGAATTTTCTATGCACCATGAATTGTTACGCTCCATGCATTCTACTTTCCATAGTAAAAAAATGTTGGAGAATTATGGTGCTAGTGAGCTTCCAAAATCATCAAGAGGCTCGATCAATTTTTATGTTGTAGAGTTTATGGTTATTTCTTTTATAGAAATGCTTTCTTAAATGAGAAGTGTTTAGAATGTGGTGGCTTATCCAAGTTTGACACATGTTTCTATGATGGGTGTGAACAAGATCTTGGGAAGACACTAGTAAAAAAAAATGGTATATGAAATGGTGAAATACACATTGAAGAGTGGGGTGAGGGATCTAGATGTTAATTTTTTGTGAAAGAAATTAGCGTGGCTAGTTTTATTTCAGATTTCAAGACAAATCTTTTTTACAAGTATGCAAGGAATAGTCATAGGTCTCAGTGGTTGGATAAAAAATTTAGAATGTGTAAGGAGAATTTTCTCATTGGCACTATTATATTAATTATTGACTTTGTTTAGAACTACACATTGTAGCTTCAAAATGAGACACTGTCTCAATATTACAATTTCATTCAAATTGTTATTTTTATCCACATAACATAACTAGACATGCCCTTGATAGTGCAGAAGATAATCAAAAGATTATTAGAGAGTATCATTTTTATATGAGTGATGATAAATCTCACTCTCACAAGTTTGTGCAACATTGTTTCAAGAATTATTTTGATTTTTTATAGGAGCATGACATTTCTATGGATAGATATATCATTTGGTTAGATAATTGCACATGTCAATTCAAGAATGATCATATGTTTTATTGGTTGTATAGGATGCATGTAGAGAGTGGGGTGCCTCATAGTTGATTTTTTTTGAGTTTAGCCATGGGAAATGGGAATATGATGGAGTAGGTGCATATGTGAAAAAAGCTCTTATTAAGGAGCAATTGAAGATTTTAGGAGTAGGGCTTCTTGATGATCATAGTATTGTTGATTGGTGTAGTTCAACATTATCACAAGGGGGGACTCTTGATTCAGTAGTTTTTTGGTTGGTTGAGGAAGGGTCCATAGGTGATATATTAGACTGTGCTATAGTGAGAGACTAATAAAAAATGCATTCATTTTGAAGCTCTAGTTATAGTATATGGACCATTTGGATATGATAGCTAGCTTTCTTTTGTTCCAGTTCTTTTCAGTGTGATTGGGATCAATGTGAGTCAAGTGAGTGGGTGGACACATGGGCTCCACATTATCTTACTCCATTTTCTATCATACCCTTTATCAAAAATGATGACATGGAAAGTTCACTTCAGCATAACCATTTATTAGATCTCCTTCAACCATGACATGTCATTGCATTGGTTGCACTATAAGGGAATGATAAGAAATCATATTATTGGTTAGCATGCTATGTCAAAGGTAAAAAAATCTTGCACAACCAATCACAGATGATGATGGATTCACATATCCTATTCATTCAGTTGTTGTTTCTCAAACATGGTTGTGTACATACATGCTTAGAAGGAATGAAATTCCTACATTTGAAGATTATCAAAAGCATGAAACAATTCTCATATACTCGCATCTTATTATAAAAGAAAATGTGAAGTTGTTGAAGCATCAAGGAAGACCAAAAGTAAAATAACTTTTTACTATTACTAATGTTGATCATGAAGCTCTATTGGAGACCCTAAAAGAGAGAGAGGACCCTACAAGAACACTCAACTAGGTATTTTTTACTTCTTATGTTCTTTTTTTCACAATGATTTGGTGAACTGACGATTATCTTGTTTAATACAATAATTTACTAATATTTTCTATGATATTGGAATGTAGGCACATCATGAATAGTAACCATGCATGAAGATAAAAAACTAAATAAGAAGCACAATGAAAAAAATCTATTCTATTTTTGACACTACTATTTTTGAAATTACAATTTTTGACACTACGAGTTTTGATAGTTGTCTATTGATGTAATAATGATGAAACATTTGAGATATTGTAAATGTAAACTTTTTAATTTAATGTAACAAACAAAGATGATTTTACTTAATGCAATGTATGCGGAGGGAACTAAAAAATAATTATTTTAATACATACTAACACCAAACTTGCATTGTGCCTAGTGCAAAAGAATTTAGAGAGGTAAAAAATAATTATTTTACTTAATACTAACCCTAGTGACACCCTTATCTGACAGCATAGAGTTTCCATCATTCATGGCCACCTTGTACTGTAGGATGGTCATACTAAGGCTTACAATAACCTATCTCATTTTTGAGAGATCACATTCTATTTGGATTTGACACAACAATCTCGCTCGATGCCAAAACTCATAGTGTACCTCAATTCATAGGTGTATCATGGCATAACTTTGAAACCACTAATATTTCCATTGAATCATTAGTGTGACTAACTCTAGATGGGTGGGTGAACCCTAGTGAAATCCTTGTTCTTACTATTGAGAGCCTTCATCATTCACAACCACCCCATACTAAAGAGTCTCCAAGGTGCTCTAGGTTTTTTTCAAGGTTGATCTTTTGAGGGTCATAACTTAGGTCTTGTGGGGATAGTGATGAAATGTCAAATTTTATACAATAGTCATGTTGAGGCCTAAAATAACCTATCTCATTTTTGAGATATCACATTTCGTTTGAATTCAACACAATAATCTCACTCGATGCCAAAACTCACAATGTGCCTCACTTTATAGGTGCATCACAACGTAACTGTGAAATTGGTGATCTTGGCATTGAATCATCTGGGCCATTAGCTCTAGATGAGTGGGTGAACCCTAGAGACACCATTTTTCTAGCTATGGAGAGCCTCCATCATTCACAACCACCCCATACCAAAGAGTCTCCAAGGTGCTGTAAGTGTGTTTTGAGGTCAATCTTATGAGAGTTGTAACTTGGAGCTTGTGGGCTATTGATGAAATGTAAAATGATACAAGATGGATATGTTGAGACATAAAATATTATATCTCATTTTTGAGAGATCACATTCTGTTTGGATTCGGCATAATGACCTCTCTTGATGCCAAAAATTGTAGTGTGCCTCAATTCATAGGTGGATCACAACGTAACTTTGAAATCAGTGATCTTGGCATTAAATAATTAGTGCCATTAGATCTAGATGGGTGAGTGAACCCTAGTAACACCCTTTTTCTAGTTACAGAGAGTCTCCATCATTCGTGGCTAGCCAGTACTGAAGAGTCTCCAAGGTGCTCTAACTACATTTCAAGGTTGATCTTCTGAGGGTTGTAACTTGGAGCTTGTGGGGGCTAGTCATGAAATGTCAAATGCTACATTATGGTCATGTTGAAACCTATAATGAATTATCTCATTTTTTAGAGATCCATTCCATTTTGATTTGGCACAACAATCTCGCTTGATGGCAAAACTAGTAGTGTGCCTTAGTTCATAGGTGCATCACAATTTAACTTTAAAACTACCAATATTGACATTGAATCGTTAGTACCATTAGCTCTAGATGGGTAGTTGAACCCTACTAACACCATTTTTTTGATTACAAAGAGCCATCATTGTTTGCATCCACCCTATACTGAAGAGTCTCCAAGGTTCTCTACGTGCATTTCAAGGTTGATCATTCAAAGGTCATAACTAGGAGCTCGTGGGGGCTAGTCATGAAATATCAAATGCTATAGAAATTTCATGCTGAGGCCTATAATAACCTATCTCATTTTTAATAAATTGCATTCTTTTTGGATTTGGCACAACAATCTCACTCGATGCAAAAACTCACAATGTGCCTTAGTTCATAGGTGCATCACTATGTAACTTTGAAACCCCTAATATTGGCATTAAATCATCAGTGCCATTAGCTCTAAATGAGTGCATGAATCCTAGTGACACCATTGTTCTAGTTTTGGTGAGCCTCTATCATTCATGGCCACCCTATACTAAAGAGTCTCTAATGTGCTCTAAGTGTGTTTCGAGGTCGATATTATGAGTGTCATAACTTAGAGCTCGTCGGGGTTATCAATAAAATGTCAAATGCCACAAGATGTTCATGCCTAGGCCTACAATAACCTATCTTATTTTAGAGAGATCACATTCCATTTGGATTGGGCACAACAACCTCTCTCGATGTCAAAACTCATTGCATGCCACAATTCATAGGTGCAATACTACTTAACTTTTAAACAACTGATCTTGGCATCAAATCGTCAGTATCATTAGCTTTAGATTGGTGGGTGAACCCTAGTGAAACTCTTTTTTTGGTTTTGGAAAGCGTCCATCATTCATGGCCACCCCGTACTGAAGAGTCTCCAAGGTTCTTTAATTGTGTTTCGAGGTCAATCTTTCGAGGGTCATAACTTAGAGCTTGTGAGGCCTATTGATGAAACATCAAATGCTACAAGATGGTCATGCAGAGGCTTACAATAACCTATCTCATTTCTAAGGTGCTCTAAGTGCATTTGGGCAGATGAACCATTGTTACTTCTTAAGGTATTGCAAAGATCATTTAGAATTAAACATTGCATCAAAATTTAATAATAAAGGTTGTTAAAATGTTATTCACAAATTATTGCAATTGAATCAAATATAACAAACATGATCAAAATGAATGATATTCCATCAACATGAAAAATACACATGATCCATGATCAATTGAACAATATTATACTAAACTAATATGTATATCATTGTGCACATAAATGACAAAAATATATATTAAAATACATGTATCCATAGACAAATTACACAAATATATATCAAAGTTCATGTATTTATAGACAAATTATCCAAATATATATCAAAATATATAGATCCATATACAAAATGTTGTTGATCATGCCATCATAATGTGTATAATATCAATGATTTTGTATAAAATGTGGCATGCGCCACCTCAAGATGTCTCATGATGCATCCTATAACAACAATACTATCCTATGCTATTGGTGGATGATCAAAATGCAGCCTCTTTGTTGCACTAAATGGATGAGATGCCTCCTACATAAATGAAAAAGGAAAACCCAAAGTTAAATTACTAAATTTATATGAGGCTATGTATCTAACATTGAATCACTCAAATGTTAAACTTTCATCATAAATAACTCTCTTGTCAACCTCCTGTGCCAGTCAAGAGTCCTCTCATATGTCCTTAGCAATGCTTGAACCTCATTGATTGTGGCCTGTGCATGTTCAAGTATGCTTTTCAGATGAATATACAACTTAAACTATAACATTATAATTTATAGCATGCTAAATTTATAATATATAATCAAAAATTCAAGCTATAACTTACCCCTGTTGACTCCTCCTATGGATATAATGGATGCATCAACAAAGATAAAAAACTCTGGCATCCAACCTCATGTGCACTAGGTGTTTCCTATGAGATACAAAATACTAGTTATTAATATAACATAAATCAATTTTGAATTTATTTATTAAAATAATGAAAATAAAAAATAAATTATACTTATACATATGATGGGGCTCTCACCATGAATGGAAACACCAGAGGGCCTATTACTTGGAATCTTCCTAGACTCATCACGAGTAGCCATGCCCTGTATGATAAAGAATGTAGTTAAATTTCACTACCACAAACATTTTACAAGAATGCATTGATATATAGTCAATTTAAAAGTACCTAATTAACTTTCCCTTGTCAATGGGTTGTGCCTCATCCTCCGCACTCTGCCCCCCATTGACAAGTGATAGCTATAAGAGAAAAGAAAGACTATAAACTATATATGCTCCAATATCAAATAGAAAAAAATAATGAGAACACAACATGATGTACCGTAGATGTCTCAAAGAAAAATTAAATAGCCCAGAACATGACACTATAAATTTGTCTAACCTCCTCCTTAATCATCAACTAAACATGAATCAAGATCACATACATGTATAAGTTAGTATGCGTTAAAAAATAAAATTACTTTATTATAAAGATTAACTTTAAATCACATATGTTGTAACAAAAAAATGTATACATGTACTGACATAGAAGGATTCCATGCCTCTACATGTCCCTCCTCTCTCATGTTAGGGTGTTTAGCCTCTGTATGCACATATATTGTATCCTCCTCAAATACAAACTGATACTCATAAAGATCACCTATGGGACCCAAACAAATATTCTTTCATGTTATACAAGTATGGGGCACATAAACATGCAATGAGCTTGCCAATGATGAACTCATGCAAGTATCATCAACATTGGGAGGTGACACTAACCTAGCCTAGGATATCAATAGGCTAATCAATCTATGGATGGCTCTAATAGTTTGAGAGCTAGCCTCTATAATGATATCACGTTGCTGCACTAGAAGAGGGGGGAGACATCAGTAGGGGGGAAAAAAGTGCCAGCTTTCTTCCACTAGGAAAAGGGTCTATTTTGAGGAGCTCCTCCTCCTACACCCATGTTGGGCCTCATGCTCCAATAGTTCACCTTAAGGTGTAACAAAAATTTGGCATACCATTTTTTAATAAATATAATGACACCTCTAAATTTTTGTGTGGAGGGATGTCTAAAACCATCCACAAATGATCCCAAAAGTTTGCACTTTTAGCCTCATTTGTAGACCATTTATTTCATAGTTTGGGCTTTGTGCATTCTACATGTTTACTAGTTTTTGGGTCCACAAAAAGGTTAATTATATCATCTTTAGTTATATTTAGGGTCACAACCTCATCATAGTCCAACCTATCATCAAACATGACATGCATTGTTCATGCTAGTGAAGAGCAACATTTTATTCATTGGTAAGTGTTTTAATATTATCCACTATGGTATTTAACATGGATAACATGGGAGCCAATGTGGGTATAGTGTTATATGTGGTTCGCAAAACCCTCAATTTGGAGAGATTTTCAAATATCAAATCTTCAATTTGAGGTAAGTTTTGAGGGGGTAAGGGGTCATTTGGTGGACAATTTTGAGGGGGTTATAGGATCATTTGGTGGAGGGTTATAAGGAACATTTTTTCATGCCTTAGTATCATCATTTGGGTCAGCCATACCTATTAATTTGCAAAACATTATTTCTATTAAAAACAACCTAAATTTCAACAATTTCTATTAAAAAAACCTAATTTTAACAAATTCAATTTAAAATAACTAATTTACAATAATATTATTTAAAAAAAAAAACACTTACCTTTATCTAATACCCATTCATAAATTGGATACCCGAATGGAGCTCAACAATAAAACAGAAAAATGCAATGTAAAAAGAGCTCTCAGTTTTTTTTTATAGAAAATCTATGTCATAGGTTTCAAGTATTTGATTTCATATTGGATGCCTAATATAATATCTAGTATTTAATATGAAATCAGATACCCAATTACTAATTGGATACCCAAAAAGGCTTGGTCCAAACTTTTAAGCCCTTGTATCAATATGGGTGGAAAAAAGTCATAGCAGATTTTGAAATGCTTTTAGACATTTTCAAACTCCACTTTTTTTTACATCACCACTTTTTAGCATACCACGATCCTACACATACCTATTTTCTCCCCTTGGATGCCTTGCAATTAGGCCTGAAGCTTTTGATAATAATCTTCACTTGTTAGCCCTTAAGTTTTTGAATGGTTTCTTTCTCTCCCTATGTCCATCTTTTTCTTCATGGGTCAATTAAAGCTATTTATTGTTGAGAATGAATTTTAGATCTACAATAATAATTTAACTAATTCCTAAGGCTTTATTACTCTACTAGAGTAATCTATGATAACTAATAAATAATATTAATTTAATATTATATTTATGGACATTAAAATTAATAAAAATTATCATTCTATGTTTAACATTAGGTTTTTATATAAAAGAAGTGTCCTCATAGTATTGGAATAGGTTGGTGAAGTGTGTAGGGAAGAAGCTTGTGAGATGGAAAGGAAAAAATTTGAGCAGTACAAGGAAACTTTAGCTTCTCTCAACTTCCTTACAAGGCATACCTATGGAATTCCTTTCTCTCTTTAAAGTCCCAAGTAGATATAAAGATATTACTTTAAAAATTCAATGAAACTTTTTATGGTTTGGAATGGAGGACAAGACTGGAATAAGTTTAGTTAGCTGGGAGAAAGTCTGTCAACCTAAGTCCTTGGGGTGATTGAACATTAAAAGAATTGAGCATTTGAATAAGGCCCTCCTTGTTGGATGGAGACTGATGATCTCCTTGAGTAGTTGGTGTAGTATTTTTAGCACTATGTATCTAAGGGTGACTCACATCATTGACATCTTGGGACCATTTTGTTTCCGCTAGGATAAAAAAAATTGGAACAATGTTGTGCACAACCATAGAATTATGAAGAAGGGTACTCATTGGGGTTTGGGGAATAGGAAAAATGTTTAATTTTGGGAGGATCAATGGCTCCACAATGGAACCCTTATGAATATGAGGTTCCAACCTCTAAGATATTCATGTACCAAACAATATGGTACCCTAGTTCATAACTACATTTCCCTTGATAGAAAATGGAAAAGAGTTTACAATCGAGATAATCCTAGTATGATGCTACTTATGGAGCTTCAAGAGATGTTCTATAATTTTTTTATCCCCTTCATCATGTTGGATTATTATTTAATATGATACTTACCCCCTTTATAGAGTTCATGATAAAATATTCTTATACTTGTTGTCTTAAGGGAGGTAAAGCCCTAAGGGAATGGAATAATGATTGGCACCCCTTGATCCTGCCAACGATAAGTTTCATCTTGTGGATGGCTCTACACAAGGCTATTCTCACCATTCATAATCTAAAAAGGAGAGGATTCTAGCTAGCCAAACATTGTGTGTTATGTTAAGTAACTTAGCAAAATCCATTCAACACCTCCTCATACCTTGTCCCATTTCTATAAAGGTTTGGAGGGATATTTTATCTATGTGGGAGATTCAGTGATGCTTCAATGAGTACCTCCATCAATTTGTTAACTAGGGTGGTCCTTCTAATCACCCTACCTCAAAACCTTATGGAGTGTCATCTCCCTAAATGTTTTGTTGAAAATTTCAAAGGAACAAAACAATTGCATGTTTTAGGACAAAGCTACTCCTAGCACAATGGTGGCTTAGAAGGTAACTAGGCTCCTGAAAAAATGTAGTGGATTCTGGCATTGGAAACATCCCTACCCCTTCCCTCCCATAGGGACCAAGACATGAGATGGGATAATTCTTTGGACTTAAGTATGAAGGTGGTAAGATTTGACAACTCTAAAGTTGTTTCTATACGTAAAAGCATTTTGCACCTCTCGAAAGTTTGGATGAAACTCAATTTTGATAGCTTGTTTGTTGCTAGAAGGACTATAGATGGTGGTGTTTTCCAAGATAATACAAGTAAAATGGTGGTTTCCTATGCTAGGATATGTAGAGGTGGATCAAATAATGAAGTAGAATCTTTGGCCTTACTATGGGTAATGAGGATAGTGAGAGCTAGAGGAATTAATAGACTGGTTATCAAGGGAGATTCTATGTTAATTATTAAAGCTCTAAAGGGTGAAGGCCAATGTAGATGGAAGATAAAAGTGAAAATAGAGGAAATGTGTAGCCCTTTCAATGGGCTTCTTAAAGTCCATGTGGACCACATCTATCAAGAAGGAAATTGAGTTGTGAATGACCTAGCCAAATTTGGTCATAAAGTAGAAGGAATAAAGGAATAGTAAGACATCAAACAAACCCCACCATCCACAAAAATGATGGTGGAAAGTGAACTTTCTCTTTGTGGGGCAATATATTGAAGTACAAGAGGTGGCATATTGGTATGGATTTGGGTGGGTGGGAGAACCCAAGAATTAAAAAATATAAAGTTTGGAATATTTGGAAAGATTGTGTGCTTTTTTACATTTAGGGTTCCCTCACCATGAAAATTAATTACTATAGTGAGAGCATGATCCACATGGATTTTTTAAGAATGAGAAAACTACCAAGGATGATAGTTATGAATAATAATAATGGAAATTTCCTTGCACCTTACTCAATGCACAACTGGAAAAGGTTAATTTCAATGGGAGAGGTATCATTCACACATGCTCAAGCTAAAGGGGGATTGGAAAATGTGAAGCCTTATGATTTTATGATAATTATTGATTGCTTTCTTAGGTACATTTTTAGCATTATATCTTTAAATTGCCTCAGCTTCCAAGTTCTATCCTACAACATGGGAATGTCAGTGCTAATTGAGGATTTGTTGATTGAACTTAGTGAATACATAGGTACTAGAAACCACATTGAACTAGATAAGATTGAGGACTACATTAGGGATAGTAAGGAGGTGTGGGTTTATATGTAGGAATGTGGTTTGTTGCCATTCATGGAAGGCATTGAAGGGTATGATGAGCATGTGTCCCTACATTTCATCAACACCTAGAGTAATAGGAAGGTGAACATTAATTCGGTGGTTTTCAAAATCATGGAGGAGCTCATCATGATAGTTGGTGGGTTGTCTCTCAAGAGAAGGAGTTCGCATAGGCAAGCCAAGGTTTCTAATGAAACAAGCTTGAGAAAATTCCTTTTCCTAAGGAGGATCATGTTTGCATGTAGGGTGGTTTTTCAAGGGAGGACCTACCCAAACCTTAGGATATAGTGTGCTACGCTATTGTGCACTACATCACTCAAAAACATCAATTTTAGCACCTATTATATTATTACCACTTTGCTATTTTAAATCATTTTAGGAACAAGGACTTGATTTCCTTTCCACACCTTAATTTTCATTTGATGAAGGATAGTGTGTTTAGCATTAGGAAAATGAGAGATGAAGGAAGACCCTTTTATATCTTGCACCAGGATTTCATGTTTAAAAATTATAAGTTCTAGCTCATCCTCAACCAGCCTGTTCTTATTAACCCCCTTGCCACTATTACTCTGCAAGTCTCCATAGACCCTAGCCCTAGTTTCGCTTCAAAAAAGGTGGACAAAAATTCTCTAAGTAATAGGAAAAAAATCAATGTTATTGATTTGATACTGATACTAGGAAAAATAATAAAGCTACAATGAACTCCACTAAAAGGCTAAACCCCCCCAATAGGAGGTGAGTTCTAAGTCCATTGACAGTGAAAGAAGATCTAGTAGGAGAAAGAGGAAGGTTATATATCCTATCTTTATGGGTAAGTATGTTCCAAGCCCTTCCCACATTTTGGACACCCTAGAAGTGAACCCTTCCCTTGATAAAAGCTTGGGGGAAGATATCACCTCCCACTATGAAGGATGTGGCTAAGGGTTAGGAGAAGAAAGGGCATCATAGCCATAGGTAGGGTCAAAGTAAATCATGGTTGGATAGGCTAGACAAATCAATTCATGGCCTAGCCAACAATCAAGAAGCTTGGTGTTGAAAGGTTGAAACCCTAGCTAATTTGTCTAGTAAAGTCATGAATTCAATAGCCCCATGTGTAAAAGAAAAAAAGGGATGAGAAGGATGCAAGAAAATAGAGTGAGACCACCCAATCCCTCTTAAACTTCCTAGTGGATGATTGGCTAAAGAATCTCATGGAGAAACTCATCAAGCAGGAGGTGGAGAAACCAACCACGGAGGATCTTGATGAAAGGGATGAGGAGGACCTAGAGGAGAAGGATGGGAACTACCCCACATGCTTGTTTTTCTTTTGTTTTCTATAATATTATGGTTAATTGTGAACTCTATCCTTTATGTGGAACTTTTGGTTAATGTAGATATTAATCATTTTAATAGAAATGATTGCAATCTATGCTCCTAGATTTTTACCTATGTTAGGGGTAGTATGGTTGATACTAATATTTTGAAGTATAATGTTGTGGTGTTAAGAATTATAATGTTTTTGATCTCTAGAAAAGGGATTGGTTGTATAGTAGGGGGTAACTACTAGCCAGTCTCCAACCTTCTGTACTATAGGGCCAACCCCCCTTTTTTGGCTGCTATCTAAATACATAAAAAAAATTAGGTTTCTATGTTTTTTTGAATATATTTTTATTTTTTGTGACATTTTTACTTAGCAAGAGTACAATTTTGTTTCTACGATTTCCCTTCTAGTGGGGGCTTCCAATTTTTATAGCCTTCTCCTCGTAGATAATTTTAACATAATTTTTTTAAAGTTTTGAGATAAGTTTAGTTCTCCATGTTGATTTCATGTTGTTTGGGACAAGATCATTAAGAAATGCTGATAATGAGAGCTCAGGACAAGGTTAGTAACCATATTATTGGTCTTTCTATACTCTATTTTGTCTTATTGATTGATCTAGATCTTTCTTAGGATTATTACTATTTCCACATAAATTATGTTCAAAAAAATCCAAATTCTTATTTCTTATATATTTTCTACATTTTTAAATGATCAAGAGTTCCTTGAGTTGTCTTCAATATTCTCTAATTTCACAGTTTTAGAGCTTATCTATTTGTATTATATTTTATATACATGTTCATCTATGCATAGCTATCTTTAAAGATGCAATTTTATGTTGTTTGTACACTTCAATTACATAGAACCTAGGGGTTCTATGTATGTGACCATCAAATTTTTGCTCTACGATTCTATTAGGATCAAACACTAAAAAAGAACTAGGTGAGATTTTGTTGAGTATGGAAATAAGGGTTGAAAAATCATTTTGTTAGGTATCACTATGTTTGGACAAACTTTTCCAAGGGTTGACAAAAAGTTTCTATGTAAGGAAAATTTGGCGTAGTAGAGGAAATGACTCCAAAATTTTATAGAAGGTCATGTTTTGCATGTAGAAATGTTTCATATGTTTTTGAAAACCATTATGCATTATTGGGATACCAAGACATGGAAAGAAATAAAATGTTACATTGTGTGCAAAAAGTTATCATTGACAACATTTCAACTTGTTAATGTTGCATGACAACATTTTGGGAATAATCATGCAAATTTCCAAAATTCAATTATGAGTTGGAAATAATTAATGAAAGATGATGGAAGGTCATCTGTAAGGTTTTTCTTATCATTATAAAGAGCTTGATAGACTTTTTATTGGTAAACAAGCTATAAATTGCTTGTAATTGGAACAACTCATGCTTAATAGATTGAACTCGTTAATTTTCCACTATAGATATTTAGTTTAATTCATTTTCTAAAAGAATGATCTTTGGTATTTTTTTGTGTAAATAAAACTCAAACCTCTAAACACTGGTCTCTAGACAATTCAATGGTTGTGCACAAAAAATGAATCTACCATGAAAATCCATTGCAGGAAATTCACGACCTTTGAAAGTTAGAGGGTAGAGTTTGTAAGCCTTATTTTCCTCTTTGTGGGAAGCTAAAAAACCCATTTTTCAATTTTTAACTGCTTTCCCTTGGAGAACTCTTCCATAGCTCAACTAGGACCAAAGAGAAACTATGGATTACAACTTGTAGGAATTGTTTGGTTTGACTGATCCAATGACTTGAAGATATGTAAGGGGTTCATAAAGAGCCTTGGTAATTAATTAGAGATTTTTTTAATCTATTTGAGGGGATTTTTAGTTTAAATTTTAATGTTATCCTATTTCCAATATAAATCAGCTACATTAAAGTTTTGGCATTGTATAGATAGTCATAGTCCAAAAATCTCCAAATTGTAAAAGAACATACAAATTGTTATTAATAATGGTAATCATTTTATAGGGTTTTTTAACACTTTTTCAAAACTAGAGGCCAAAAACTCAATTTGGAGGCCTATTTGTGACCTAATAGAGATAGTAGGCCTAAAATATAGGAATATTGGGAATTTTAGAAAGAAGGTTATTTGATAAAAGAAAATGGGGTTCTGATGAGTGAATTAGTGTATTTGGAAGCCCTATGCTTCCTTAAAATTTTCTTGTGGAAAGGATAGGAATTCGGTAGTGAAATTACCTTTGCAAGTTTAAGATAGAACCATTTGTACATTGACTTGATAGAGAATCTTTGGGAATAAAGTAGAAAAAGTGTTGAATCCTTATAAGGTGGTTAGATTTTTTGATACAAGAAACCCTAAGAAGTTCTACTACTTACCTAGAGAATATATCACAACATCTCATTTAATATCCTCCTTATTCAATAGTTATAAGAGCCTAAAAATATTTTGGGTAGTGATTTTGGCACATGTAAATTATTTAGTTAGTGGGTGAATCCATCATGATGACTAATACAAAGTTGGCCAAGAAGGTAGATGACCATAAAGAGTAGAATGTACTTCTTTAGAAAAGTCTTAATGAGTTAGAAAATAAGCTTGTTGATGTTGAAAATGATAATCAAAGTCACTAAGAAAGAGGAAAAATAAAGAAAAAGAAGTGGCAGTAAAAGATGAGGTGCTTGAACTAGACCCTATATTGCAAGAAGAACCCTTTCATAAGACAATGAAGGCTTTGAGATGAAATAAAATAGGAGAACCCCTATTTAGTGGTAAGACAGAACTTGATATACTCATGGAATAGATAGATGGTCTAAAAACTAATTTGAAAGGGATGGTGTGAGCGAGGCACTTAAAGTGAAGGTAGCCAAATAAAGATTGGAAGGCATTGTCTTAACATGGTAGAAGTTTAATCAAATAGAAAAAAGGAAAGAATCATTTTACTACCTAGAAATAGATGGTTTCCAAGATCAAATAAACTTACACACCTAAAGACTATGAGATCCAACTTCATAGAAAGAGATAGAATTTTAGACATAATTTGTTCAATGTCAATACATACAATTAAGAGTTTCAAAGATTATGTTTGCAATCTATTGTAGTAGAAGTGGAGAGTTTCAAGGTCACTAGATACATGAATGGATTAAGGTGAATTATCCAAGGAGTGATTGGATGACTAAGGCATACCATAGTTCAAAGGTGCTATAAATTGGCACTAAAGGTGGGGGAGAGAAGTAAAAGGAAACATGTGCAAGGTACTAGAGGAAGCAACAAAGGGAGAGATAGTAGAGGCCATAGGGGATATTTTGATGGAAGAAGCATAGAAAAAGATCCCAAGGGGAATCTAATTTTTCCAAGAAAAGTAGGGATTCCATTAATAGAGGAAAATATAGAGGAATATGATCTAGTAGTAGAAGAGGCAGGTCTATAGAATTAGGGAGATGATCTACTTTTCTACTATGAAATATAATAATTTTAACCAACTTTGTCACCTTTCTTGTAGGTTTTGTGAGAAGAACTATTCATCCCAAGAAGGATATCAGAGGGTTAACTATATCTAAGAGGATACTATAATTTATTGAGAGATTTTTTGAAGCATGAATACTAAAGATATTCCTATGGGGGAGTATTATTGATATATTACTATGATGATATGTTACATTCATGATAGAGTTTGTCATTGATGTCAACATAGAAATTTTCTATGGTATTTGATAGAAGAACAATAGAAAGATCAAGTTGGTACAGATGGCTAGTTGAGAGTTCTAACTATCCAAGGATATGAGAGATACATATGTGTATTTGGTATGTGCAATTAATTTCTTAAGAAGGAATGATAAGTTTGGAACAAGTAATGCAAGTTTTGGTGATGTATGTTCTGAGATAGAGTTTATAGAGGCATTTTATAGTAATCTTGTTATATCTCTTAGCGGAGTTATTATTCTAAGAATCTAGGTGAGGATGTGAAGAAGACATGTTGGTGATGTTGTGGCTAAGCTCTCTCATCATAGTATTACATGTACAAAATTTTATTCAAGCTGTAAGATGGAAGATTAATGTTATCACTAAGTGTAACATGTTCTTAATGTGGTCCTATAATGGTTAATTGAGAAGGTCTAACAGCTAACTCAAACAATTGTTTTATGGACTCAGTATAAAGGAAAGACATTTTTATTTACCATGACATGGATGAGGATGATATTTTTAAGTAGCACAAGAGTAGAATGTGAAGTTGAGTAGAGTAGAGTGGAAGTGAAGGAAACTTCATTGCTGAGGTTTTGCTGAGTGATCTAAGGTTTGATATTTTGATCTAAGGTTTGTGACTTGATCTACAAGGTCTGATAGTGATTGGTTTGGTTGAAAGAAAAAAAGGAAAGAGGAATATAACAATAAATTACTTGTTTGAGCAGTGAGCTCTTCTTGCACACATTGTACTAAACTCTTAACTGGGTTGGCACAACTCCTAACATGGTTGGATCTCCTAATAGGGATTCAAAGTCTCCTAATAGGGACTCATATGTACTAAATGTTGTAATAGACTCCTAAAAAGGTGCATCCTCTAATAAAGGATATTTATATTAGTACATCATCTTGTGGGCATATTTTCCACTAGGGTTTCCCTAGTTAATATATCTAGTGTAATTTTATATGTGCATCTTTGTATGGTTTCTGTTTACTTTGGTTGAATGGTTAAGTTTGTTTAAAGAAGATAAATGTTTTAATTGTTGGATAACTGATTTACCCCCTAGTTATCTTGGTGTACTATTATTTCTAACAATTGGTATCAAAGCATCAGGTCCTTGAAGATAAAGTTTAACAATTTTGGGAGATCTATGGTGAGCATGTTGAAGAAAAATAGTTTGAAGTTTGATGGAACAAATTATGACAGATGGAAGGAAAATATGAAGACACATCTTTTGTGTATGGGTCCAGGATATTGAATCTTGAAAAAATCAGCAAAGACAATCATTGCTGAAAAGGA
This sequence comes from Cupressus sempervirens, assembly GCA_028749045.1. Taxonomy (NCBI): domain Eukaryota; kingdom Viridiplantae; phylum Streptophyta; class Pinopsida; order Cupressales; family Cupressaceae; genus Cupressus; species Cupressus sempervirens. Next base: position 815,549,336 of record CM053792.1, on the reverse strand, counting down.
TTTGAAAACTTGTACTAGGGTTGAAAGAGACATTTTTATGTGTGACATGGGAGGTAGAGAAGCACTATTGACTACACTTCTTGAAATTGAATACAATCAGGTAAAATCACTTGCTACTTCACATTTGATTTGGAAAGCTTTGGAAAACAATTTTGAATGGTGATGATCATTCTAACAAATTGAGGCTACAAAGTTGGATTTGTGCATTTCAAGATGCTAAAATGACGAAAGATGAATTTGTAAGAACATTTGTAGGTAGAATATCAGAGATTACTGCAGGTATTAGATCTAAAGGAGGAACCAAAGAAGATGATAAGATTATATGGAAGATATTGAAGAGCTTAATACCACAATTTAAGCTAGTAGTTCAAATGATACCATTATTCATATCTTGTACCAAAGATTTCACAAAGGAAACATTGCTTGGAAGACTTGAAGTAGTTGAGAATGAGCTTAGACAGTCTGGAGAGTTGACCAAAATAGAGATAGCTTTTAGTGCCTTGAATATTTGACCTAGTTTGTCAAGAAGCACAAGTGCTAGAGGAGATTTCACTAGCAGCAAAAAATTTGAGGAAAATAGGAAGATTGAAGGAGTAACCTTCTAGTAAAAAGAGAAAAAGGAGGTAAGAAAATCTTTAAATGTTGGACTTGTGATGAATATGGTCATTATGCATCTAAGTATCCTATAAGAGAGAAAAAGTACAAAGGAATCACAAACTTAGAAAAGACAGAGAGTGTTTGTATACAAATGAAAAAAATGATTTTGATGAACAAGCACTAAGTGCTAGTGATGATGAAATAGGATTTTTTGCAATTAAAGAGGAAGGTCTTGAAAAAGTAGCATTGGTATCACAGGTTGAAAATAAATCTAAGTAGATAATTGATAGTGGTTGTTCACATCATATGATTGGTGATATGAACAAGTTTTTTGACATCAAAAGTTAGGATGGAGGCATTATTAGCATTGGAAACAATGCAACATGCCAAGTCAAAGGTATTGGATCTATAACTCTTGATCGTAAAACTAACATTGAGGATGTATATTTTGTTGATGGTTTGAAGCACAATCTTTTGAGTGTTGGACAACTAGTAGAAAAAGGTTATCAATTACAATTCACAAAGAAGACATGCATGATCAGAGACAAAGAAGGAAAGGTAATTGGAATAGGAACTAGATCTAGAGGTAATGTATTTTAATTGAATCCTACTAAAATGACATGTTTGGTTGCAAAGGTAAATGAAAGTTGGTTCTTTCATAAGAGATTTTGTCATATAAAATTTGATAGTATTGTGAAGACTAGTAGTACGTTTGCAATTAGAGATTTTCATAAGATTGTAAATCCTACTAACACAATTGGCAAGGAATGTGTTTTGGCAAAGCATAACAAAACTTCTTTCCCTGCAAGAAGTTCACTACTATAGAAAAATTGGAAAGTGTACACATAGATATCAATAGTCCTACAAAGATTAAATGATTCTATGGTGAAAGGTATTTTATGATTGTAGTTGATGACTTTTCTAGAATGATGTGGGTTGAATTTCTTAAAGAGAAATCTAAAGCATTTGATAAGTTTAAGATATTCAAGATTAGAGTTGAGAATGAATATGGCATGAAGATTAAATGTTTAAGATCAGATAGAGAAGGATAATTTACTTCAAATGAGTTTAACGTGTTTTGTGAAGAAAATGTAATCAAAAGATAGTTATCAACTCTAGAAACCCCTAAATAGAATGACATTGTAGAGAGCAGGTACATATTAGTTACAGAAGTAGCAAGAGCTATGTTAGCTGAGAATGATGTATCTAAGATTTTTTTGAGAGAATATGTCAATAAAGTAGTCTACACTATGAATAGAGTGCAAGTTAGAAAAGACACAAACAAGACTACTTAGAACTGTGGTTTGGTCACTCACCTATAGTTAAGTATTTTAGAATTTTTGGAAGTAATTTTTATATCAAAAGATATAATGATATTGGTAAGTTTCATACTAGAAGTAATGAAGGTATGTTTCTTGGTCATTCTTTGAAAAGAAAAGCTATAGATTCTATAATTTGAAGATGTAGATGAAGCATGTAAACATGATTATTGGAAACATGCTATGAAAGAGGACTTAGATCAGATAGTAAAGAATGAGACATGAGAATTGGTCCCTAGATCAGTAGACATGAATGTGATAGGAACTAAATGGGTATTCATGAACAAGATGAATGAGCAAGGAAAAGTTGTAAGGAACAAGGCAAGATTGGTATGTAAAGGTTACTCACAGAAAGAAGGAATAGACTATGATGAGACCTATGCTCTAGTGGCTAGAATATAAGTAGTAAGATTATTCTTATCCTATGTAGCACAAAAGAAATTCAAACTATATCAGATGGATGTCAAGTCAACATTTCTGAAGGGAGAATTTGAAGAAGAAGTGTACATTAAGTAGCCTAAAGGTTTTCCTTTGATAGATGATAAGGAAATAGTATGAAAACTTAAGAAAGCATTGTATGGCTTGAAGCAAGCACCGAGAACCTAGTATGAAAGGTTGGACAAGCATTTGACAAATCTTGGATATAGAGAAGGTATGGTAGACAATAATCTATATTAGAAATAAATTAATGATGGTTTGATGATTTTGGTAATATTTATTGATGATATCATATTTGGAGGAAATGATGAGAAAAGTAAGAAGTTTGCAGAAGAAATGAAGAAAGAATATGAGATGAGTATGATAGGAGAAATAAAATATTTTTTGGGATTGCAAATTATACAAAATAAAGAAGGAATCTTGATTTTTCAAACTATGTACTTGAAGGATTTACTAAAATGGTTTGGATTGGAAACATGCAAACTTGTTGGAACACCTATGGTGACTAGATACAAGTTATCTATAAAGGATGAGACATCTACTATTGAGCAGAAGAAGTAGAAATCTATGATTGGAGGACTACAATATTTGACTCACACAAGGCTAGATATAGTAAATGTAGCTGAAATTATTGCAAGATTTCAAGGCAATCCCAGAGAAGCACATTATGAAATAATCAAAAGGATATTTAGATATCTAAAAGGAACGAAAAATCTAATTATTTTACACTAAGTGCTTAAAATGATGATAATTGAGTAGACAATATGGATGATAGAAAGAGCACTAGTGGTAGAGACTTCTTTCTTGGAGGAAAATTAATTTATTTGTTAAGAAAGAAGCATGATTGTACATTACAAAGTATAGTGGAACCATAATATGTTGCAACAACAAACAATTGCAATCAAGTTGTTTGGATGAAGCAGATGCTGAAGGATAAAAGGATAGAATTCAGTGAACCTATTATCATACATTGTGATGACATAAGCATAGTAAATATGTCTAAAAATCTAGTGTTGCATTTGAAGACCAAGCACATTTATCCTAAGTATCACATGTTGAGAGAAAAAGTTGTAGAAAAAAAATTAGATTGGAGTATGTGAGTACAAAAGAGAAGATTGTGGATATATTCACTAAGCCTCTTCCCAAAGAGACTTTTGAGTATTTGTGAGGTATGTTAGGGGTTATGCTCCTTCCTAAATCAGAGTAGAAGATGAAAATTTGTATTAGTCTAGTGTAACAAAGCACTATTGTTGTCGAGACTGAATGTTGATGCTTCTTGTATGGGGGAGTACCTATGAGGAACGGAGTCATCTAGGAATCTTGTTGGATGTTGTTTTGAATAATGTATTTGGAAACTTGACCTAGTAAAAATTAGTTGTTGTAGAGTTTAATGCAGTGAATTTTGTTGTCGAAACCTTTGACATTGATGTTAATGGGGGAGAAGTTTGACATGAAAAGAATCATTAGGAAAACATCATGAGAAGATTATGAGGAAGAACAACATGTTCAGAAGATGGACAACATGGAATGAAAGTTGGACATAAAGAAAATTGAGGTATATAAATGGGAGAGAATGATTGATGAAGAGGATTTGAAAAGTAATATGAACAGTCTTTTGTTGGTATTCTTGGAACTAGAAATTTTCAATCTATGTTGCCATCAATGCCAAAGGGGGATATTGTTGAGATATTGTTGGAAGCATGAATACTTATTATATTCCTATGAGGGAGTATTATAGATATGTCACTCTGATGATATGTTATATTCATGATTGAGTTTTTCATTGATGTCAACATATTAGTTTTTTGTGGTATCAGAGAGAAGAACAATAGAAAGATCAAGTTGGTACAGATGACTAGTTTAGTATTCTAACTATTTGATGTTATGATAGGTACATATGTGTATCTAGTATATGTAGTTAATGTCAAAAGAAGGAATGATAAGTTTGGAAGAAGTTATGTAAGTTTTGGTGATGTTTTTTTTGAGAAAGAGTTTACAAAGGCATGTTCTAGAAATCTTTTTATATCTTTTAGTAGACTTATTATTCTAAGAATCAAGGTTGAGGATGTGAAGAAGAAATGTGGTGATGATGTGGTTAAGTTAGCTCATAATAATATTACATGTAAGGAAATTTATTCAAGTTGCAAGGTGAAAGATTAATGCTATCGCTAAGTGTATCATGTTCTTAATGTGGTCCTATAATGATTAATTGAGAAGGTCTAACAACCAACTTAGGAAATTGTTTTATGGACTTGGTATAAAGGAAAGACATTTTCCTTTATCTTGACATGGATGAGAATGACATTTGTAAGCAAAAAAATAGCAGAATGTGAAGTTGAATAGAGCAAAGTGGAAGTGAAGGAAACTTCATTGCAAACTTTTTGTTAAGTGATCCAAGGTTTGATATTTGGACCTAAGCTTTGTGACCTAGTCTATGAGGTCTAATAGTGATTGATTCAGTTGATAGAATAAGGAAAGAGAAGCATAATAGTAACTTAATTGTTTGAGTAGTGAGCTCTTCTTGTAGTTAAAATTTCATTTTTGGGTAGTGGGCTCTTCTTGCATACATTGTACTACAACTCCTAATAGGTTAGAATCTCCTAACAGGGATTCAAAGTCTCCTAATAGTAATAGGGTCCATCCTCTAACAAGGAATATTTATATTAGTACATCATCTTGTGGGCATCATTCCTACTGGGGTTTTCCCTCTGATCAAGGGTTTCCCTAGTTAACATATCTAGTGTAATTGTCCATGTGCATCTTTGTATGGTTATTGCTTACTTTGGTTGAATGGTTAAGTTTTTTTAAAGAAGATAAATGTTTTAATTGTTTGATAACTGATTCACTCCCTCCTCCCTCTAAGTTATCTTGGTAGACTATTGTTTCTAACATAATTGTGATGTGAATAGAGTGGAATTTGGATTTATTGGTTGAGACTAAGCTCATGTTAAGAAGGATTTGATAAAAGAGGCTATAAAGGAGGAGCCAAAAAAGAGGAGATACTTGTTCAAGATAAATTGCAAGATAATGGGTAAGTGTGTAGAGTTTCTATAGACATAGGGTCTACAGACAACATAATATTAGAAGAGTAGTGAATAATATGTAATTATAAGAATTCCTCATACAAACTCATACCAATTTACTTGACTTTACAAAGGGAAGAATGTTATAGTGAATGAACAATCTTGGGTGGAGGTCACCATAGAAGTTTATAGGGATAAGATGTTATTTGATGTTTTCCAATGGATGTGTGCTACCTACTATTGGGTAGACCATGGTAGTATGATAAAAACACAATTTAGAATGGGTAAAACAACTCATGATCCTTAAAAAAGGGTGGTGTCACCTACTAGATTTAATCGATCATAGATAGAGAAGAGGGTAAGCTAGTTAGGCCTAATATTTTATTTGTAGGAAAAAAGGAGTTTTCTAACACTCTTATGGAAGGTGAAGAAGTTGGGGTTGTGTTGTGATCTCACAAGGCATTCCCCATTTCTCATAGAAATGGGGACCCCCTAGTAAATTTTCGCCTACTAGGCTCCTAGTCTAGAGCCTCAGTCACTTTTGACCCCCCACAAGAGTCTAGGTCAAACCCCTATACTTGACTAAAGAGACTGAAAGAATTAGATACATAGAAAGAAGTTTTAATAAGAGGAATTAACACTTTGAAGTAGGTGCACATGTGTGCACCATTATGTAAGTTCACAAATGTGCAACTTTAGAAGTGCACATCTGTGGACTCCCCAAGGTGTGCATTTCCACACATTCTCATTGGTCTACACATGCACACATCTTGGAGTTGTGCATGTGTACACCTCTAGAGGTGCGCACCTATGCATCCTCTTGGGTGCACTTTCCCTTAGGTATATATAAGACCTTGAACTCCTACGTCTCTCTTGGTTTCTCATTTACTCCCCATTCAGTCTGCACCTCTACACGCTTCAATGTGTACAAATCTATTGCTCCCCCTTAAGAACTCAACAAACAAAACACAAGGTCAGAAACCTTCAAGAAGGTGCACACATATGCACCTCCATGAGGTGTGCATGTGTGCAACTCTACTTAGACACAAACATCAAAACAAAGCTAACCTAAGTACTATAAAGGTGCAAACATGCACACCTCCACAAGGTACACATGTGTGCACCTTTCAAACATAACAAGAATCAATTAATGTACAAAATGATGCTTTGAAGGTATTAGAAGTATGCACATGAGCATCTCTACAAGGTGCACATGTGCACATCTCTGCACTTGCAAAAAAAGGAACCTAAGTTTTTGTATAGCTCCAATTGCCATGCACACTTTGATGTACATAGCTATGTACCCCATAAGGATGCACACATGTGCATATGTGCAACTAAGCACAAAAGGCTATTCCAAGGCTAAAGAAGCACACTTGTGCACTATAATGATGTAATATACTCAATTTTAGGGGATCATGGAGGGGTTTAACATTTTCTATTGTGTTCTAATTGATTTTGACCAATGTTAGAGTAAATTAGGGTTTGTTTTAGGTTAAATTTTAGCTTATCAACTATTATTTACCTTTCTTCTGCAATTAAGATGGTGTCATCATCCTCTTCAATAGTATAAAAGATAGCTCCAAAGCTAGTAGTATTCAAGTATGAAGGGGCACCAAGGAAATCCTTGTTTCAAGATGGGTATGTTGAGATCAAAGACACAAAACTTGGTCATCTAGACTAGATCATGTTCCTTACAATCTACAACAAACCTTAATAACAATCTACAATGGTGTCAACACTTATTTGGGCATGCCCCATTAATACAACATCATATCCAACATCTATCAAGTCCTTAGAGCTCATAATGACTCTTTAGGAAACTATATGACCAAAGAGAAGGTCATTAATAGTATTATAGGAGAGATAGTCCTAGACCTCCAGACTAGAAACATTGAGAAGGTAATCCATCTTCCCAAGGCCAACCAATATTTGAAGATACCTTGTGATAGAGGAGAGAGATGGTATTATAAGAATGAAAAAGAGGCCAGAGAAATAATTCAATCCACTTTCTTAATTTATTGAACACCAGTGGGTCATAGAGTTAACATAGTTGACATGAAAATGAGATATATGAAGGATGACATTAGGTATGCAATTGTGCTTTTGAGTAGAGTCATAGAACTTCATACAATAGGACACCTTCAAACCTGGATGGTCCACTTTATAGAAACTATCAGGATAACAAAGATTTTGATTAATTGGACTACTATCCTTAGTGATAATTTTCATGAGAAACTTGTAGCTGTAAAAGCTCATCCATGATTCCACATAAAATCATATATGGTGTATTTATTGGAAACAAGAACCATGGACTACCTAGGCCTCTACTTTAAAGGGAGCATGCAAGATGCTAATACTTCGCCCTATGTGGTATATCCACAACTCATGAAGAATAAAATCTCAAAGAAGAGTGTGGAATATAGGGTGGTGAATGATGGCTTCAAGTTTGCAATCATCAAATTATTAGAAGGTGATTATGCAAAAAGGATGTCAATAGAAGTAGTGGCTAAGATCCTAGAGATCAATACTTACTATATTCAGTTTACAAAATTCACCTACCTTAGGGTAGTTGACACTATAGAAAAGCCAACGAACCTCCCAAGATATCCATCTGATAGGCTAATCTTGCTGGAGATTGTGTGCCAACTCACTTCTTCATAAGATAGAGTGAGAAAACAACATAAGAAGAGATGGGTATGACCTATCACAATTGGTTCTTTTGAGGTAAAGCAAAAGAAAGACATTGAGACCTTTTATTATGAATAGGATCAAATCCCTTGGAAGAGTAGATCTTCTCTCACCCCTACTTTGACAACATGAGGGTGGTACAACACTTCGCAAGGAAGCAATTTGTACATGAAGATGCATTGGAAGATCACTGGATGAATGCAATAGATGACCATGATATCTAGTAGAGAAGGTGTTGAAGATAAAAATCACTCCAAAGGCTATGGAAAAGAATACTAAAGATACCTTGGATCCTTTATACAATAGGGACATGATTTTTGACCAACTAATAATGAATGCAAAAATTGAAAGGGATGAGAATGTAGATATAAATCATCGGGCTACCTGCATATATTCAAATTGAAAAATGAATGGATCAACCCTTTTAGAATGGATCCAATTCCTCAGGCTATTCCTCTAAAAGCCACTGCAATGCTAATTACAGGAAAAGGTGCATTAGTCACAATGCCAAGCTTCCCTGTTCAATCCCTAGTAAGGCTAGAACTGGTACACCAACATGAGAGGAGGTTGAGTACTTTAGGGCTGATAAGCACATGATAAAATGAAAGGATTGCCTACAAAGAAAAAGGATTAGACTACTTAAGCACAAGCACCTCAACAAGAACATGCACATCCTAAACAAGCTGAGCCTGAAGTGTAAGAGCCTGCTCAAGAGCCCATACAAGAGCCACAAGCACCTCCGAAACTAGAATTGGTAGAGGAAGAGAAGGTAGAGGAATAGATTGTGCCACTAGTGGCTACACAAGAGTAAGAAGCCTCCCCCTTAGCTTCAAAAAGGGGTAACATTGAATCAACTATGACAAGAACATGGGGAAGAAGATTAAAGAAGAAGAACATTGTGTCCCCACAAGTGCCCAAGAGAATCCTAGAAGTAGAGGAGAAAGAAGAAGAATGGGAGAAGATTGAATATGTCCCCCTAATTGAAAGGACCCATTTAACAAGGGAAAATGAGGAGGAGAGAAGAATAATTTCAATAGTGACACCTCAATCTACTCTAAAAGATCCTATCCAGGTATCGACATCAAAGGATAAACAAAAGAAATGGATAGATGGCATGGTGGTTCAATAAAATGATGTCTTTGACCTTTCCAACTTTGACTTCATGCTAGTGGGCACCCATATGGTGGGAGAGAAGACAAGATATACTCCCATGAGTGAATCCTTAGGAGATGATTGGAATCAATTGGCATCTCTACCTCAAGGACCTCTAGGCATTCCACCACCACCATCTCAAGACTTAACATTTTTGGATCAAGGCTTAGTGACTCTACTTCCATAGGCTACAAAAATAGAAGAACAAGCAATAGAGGAAGTGAAGCCCCAACACCTACATGATGATCAAGTATTTAAGAAAGAAAAAATACCTGAAGAACCTCAAAAAACTCCTTAGGATGCAGAGATTAGGACCTTAGTCCAACCAAATACAGAGACTCCAACTGTAGATCTTTCTCAATAAGAAAAGACTCTAGAGAGGACTGATAAGGGGAAGGGGCCTACAGTAGAAACAAACTCTTCAACAAAAATACATGTCTCCCATAGGTACCACACTAACATGGTTGAAAGGAGAGGTCATATTATATCATAAAAGGAAATTGAACTTGACTATTGAGGAGGGAATGAGAGAAATGGTGAAAATAGTCATCAAGCTTAAGCCATCTATGGGTGATATGCAAAAATTTTCCTTAATAGTGAATAACCAAGATTATGACTTTCTTGCATAAATAGGCATTCCTCCCCAACATGCTGACATTGAACAAATGACTCCTAAGGACTATCAAATCAAGTAGGTCATATTGATAAGACACATAGTAGACACTCCAAAAGTGATGACCACTATAGGGATGAAGGAGATGTTCAAACATATGGACTAGGATGAGTATAAATTAATAGCACTACCAAAAAAAAAGAGATATTTTAAGAAGTTATTTGTATGAGGTTTTGGGCCCTGTTAACTCATAATCCAAAGATCACTCTTGCTGTGACATTACAACGTAAAGGCACATGAATGGAATAGTTAGACCCATTTTTGGAACCATGTTAGAAATGGCATGGAAATTTTCAAGAGAAATGAATGTAGATAATGCAAGGTAACTTGAACCTATTACACCACATCTAGTCAAGTGCAGACAAATTGGTTTCCATAGTAAACCAAGATTTTGGGTTACTCGATCAAGTACATACCTCAACAAAATGCTTACAGGTGTTAACATAAATAAAAGGTAAAAGGCATTGTATGCTGATTGAGGTGTACACTAATGAGGAATTAGAAAAGCTCAATGATTTGATTGAGAAGATATTAGAAAACAATAAAGTCATGGAGCAACTACACATAGACATCCAAAGGATAACAAATCAAACTCAAGAGAAATTTTTGGGAGTAGAAAGGTACTACAATGTCACTTGCCTTGAGATTTTGGAAGATGAGTCCAAAACCAAGCTCATTGTAGTGCACTTAGTGGTCCAACAATTCTGAAGAACTTTTGAAGATGCTTCATCATATGAAGGCATAAGGAAAGCATTCAAGATTGAAGAGGTATTGTTGGAGTTGGACACTAAACTTGACGATTTTGTAGCAACTCGAATAGAAGTCAGTAACTACCAATAGTTAGTTAAAGATAAAAACACGGCTTAAAGATAAAAACAGGGCTTTAGATTTTCTAGAAGCCACCCAAGTAGCAAAGATCATGGAGAAATTCAAGAGTAAACATCCAAACATCATTTTGGTATAAAGGGGAAGAAAAATAGATGCTAGAAATTCAGTTTTGGTACTAATGAAAATTTTGAATTTTTGGAACCTATCACCAAGATATGCAAGTGTGCAGGTGCACTTTTCACATAGGTGTACTGACAATTTTGAAGAAGTGGTGCATCAATAGTTAACTAGTGGTTTTTAATTTAGATAATTCCATGCACCAAAAACACATTTTGATGGTAGTTCAACTCCCAAAAATGCATAGAGAAGGCTAAGCTTCCATTTTATAGAGTTTCTATAGACTCCTAGATCATCTTGTAATTTCATTCTTCTTATCTTCTCATTATTTTATTTATTATGATCATGTAAAGGATCATGCACCCATTAATGAATATAAACAGAGGTGGAGACCTGCTTATCACCATTTAGAGAGTCAGTTTTATATAATTAGATTTGTTTTATTAGTTTTTAGCATGTATTTGCATTTTAAGAAGTCTCACTCCTAACACAAAGGGAGGAGATAATTTCTTAAAAATACATGGATGTAATATCTACTCCAAGCCATTATTTTGATGCAATAATATATGCTATCAGTGTGCTAATTCTTAGTATAGTTATTCTTGCCAAAGTGTAGTATTTTTGTGAATGCATGTTCAAGAATAATAATAGATCTAATGCTTTTATTGTGTTGTTATGATTGTGTGACTTTTTAATTCTAGTGTTTTCCTCGTGTTAACGAAATATGCTAACACAATGAATTGGAGAAAAGATCACCTATTTTTCTTGCATAGTGTCTTATCTAGCATGAGCACACTTTTTGTGGTCTTGTGATTTGATGAAACATGTAACATCTTTCAGTTATTATTGAGTTACCATCAATGATTACATTAGTGGAATTGAGGAAGTGTTGCTCCTAATTTTATTTGTTTCCTACCTAACCTTTTTATGATTTATTTCATAGACATGTTACTATGGTTTATGTCCATTAGGAATTACCCTTTTAGGTTATTTGATTTGAATCTCTCATTATGTTATCTTTTTTATTTTCCTTTTTAACACTTGGTCAAAAAAGGAATCCATATAGTTGCATCGATAAATTACATTCATCATAATATAGAAAATACCAAATAATATATCTCTTTTGTGGTTGGTTTTTTAAAAAACAATAGATAAAATAGATTAATTAAAATTGTTCAGAACTAGAAAGGGCCTCCTTGTGAACATACACATTTATATTTAATTGAGTAGATTTCAGTAGGTCGCAAGATCACCTGAAACCTTGGATTTTATCCTCAGTTAGATTTTAAAGAGAGGAGTTCAAAAGGATTCCTATAGTTGAAAATCATTCAAAATGAAAGCTCAACAGGTTGAAATAGAAGTAAAGCTCGACAAAGAGGAGAAGGTCACGAAGATGAACATATGTACAACTGTGCAAGCTTTTTTTAGAAATTAGATGAAGAACATTGTAAGTGATGGTAAACCTTCTTTATTTCCACCAAAAAGGACTATAAGCCACCAAATTTATTTCATCCTAAGGGATTCTTTACCCAATAAAGATGAATACAAGATGACACCTCAAAAAGTGAGGAAATATCTAGGAAAGTACAAAAATGCTTTGATAGTAGATGAATTGGTAAAAGTATTAGACCATGTGCAATTCCCACAATTTTAGCACCAAATATTGGTGGGATAACAAGATGTAACATTGAATCAAGGGCTATAAATAATATCACATTCAGATATAGGTTTACAATTCCTTGGATTGAGTGTGTAATGGTCGTCTATGAGGAGTACAATATTTGACCAAGATAGAACATAAAAGTGACTATCATCAAATCATGATTAAAGAGGGAGATTTGACTAAGACACCATTAAAAAATATAGAAGGCCTTTATGAATGATTGGTCATGCTATTTGGACTCACTAATGCCCCTACCACATTCATGAGACTTGTGAAGTACATGTCAAAGAGTTGCATTGGTATAATCATAATTGTTTATCTAGATGAAATCTTAATTTTTAGCAAAAATAAATAAGATCATATTATGCATATCAAAAATGTCTATTAAGGAAGTTGCATGATGAATAACTTACTATCAATTTGAAAAAATGGGAGTTTATGATGTAGGCCATTTATACCTTGGCTTAATGGTATCAAAGAGTAATTTGAAGATGGAAGCATCAAAGTTTTAAGCAATCCTTAGTTGGCCTACTCCCAAGATGGCAGATGAGTTGAGAAGTTTTCATTGATTAGCTTTAATTTATAGAAACTTTATAATGAATCTGAGTTTTATTTTCATCCCCATACTTGATACCATAAAAGGAGCTTTAGAGATCACGTACAAATGTGCTAACATGGTAGAAAGGGGCTTTGATAGAAAGGGGCTTTGAGATCTTGAAGAGGAAGGTAAACACAAAAAAAATGTTAGTGGTACCATGTTTTGATACACTCTTCACCATAGAGTTTGACATGAGAAAAAATGTAAATGGGGAAATATAGAGCCAAGATAATAGACAAGTGGAATTTTTTAGTTAAAATATTAATAAAGCTAAAAAGAGGTACTGATAATATGGCCTAGAGTTAATAATTTTTTTTGAGGAACTAAGAAAATGGAGGCATTATGTATTTCCTAAGAATTTTTTTGTTTATATTAAGAACCAAGCACTTAGTTTTCAATAACTCACAAGAAAAATTGAGTCATTGGTAGATCAAATGGATGCAATATCAGATGTCACCTTCACAATCAAGAATAAGAAAGTTTAGTGCAATAAAGTTGCTAATACTTTGAGTAGAAGGTTACTATCAATCAAAGAAGTGTAGTTGAAAATCATTAGAATTGAAAGCTTTAAGAAGCTATATAAAGAGAATGAAGACTTTGTAGAATCATATAAGGTATCCTAATATTTCAATAGTCATTTGAACCATAAATATTCATACTTTATATTACAACAATTTTTTTTAAGGGTGTAAATTATTTGTGCCAAAAGGATCAATGAGAGAAAACTTGATTTATCAAATGAATAGTGGTAGTTTTAATGCACACTTTTGATTGACCAAAACCTTGGAACTTGTAAAAATGTTCTATTATAGATAAAGACATAAGGATATATATTAAATAGTACATGATATGTTAGAAAGCCAAAAAAAATTCTCCACATGATGGACTTGATCACCCTTTACCAATTTCAAATGGGCCTTAGGACTGTGTTGCTAGAATTCTTCAAAATAATTGAGAGGGGGCCTAAATAATTTATTTATGGTCCATATGTCCAAATAAAACTTTTCATATCTTAGTGAACCCATATCCATACAAAATTATTATGCATGCATCCATTAGATCATATAATGCTTAAACTTTGTAGGTTACTATCCTAGGTCAAAATAACTTTGTAGAAATATAAACATGAAACATAACAAACTCAATAACACATTTGACACAATGATTTTATGTGGAAAACCAATTTGGGAAAAACCACCAGTAACATGCTACTAATTCTCACTCTTTTAAATTGATGCCCTATGATAGGTCAACCTTGTTAAATGTTACAATACAAATTCTTAAATGTGACCTAGTTAGAGTATTTCAATCACCCTATTAGAAGTGAGCCTTGTTAGAGGACTTTAGATCATTCACTTGCACTATCACTCGATTAAAGGATTTATAAATGACTATTAGGTCAACCTTAATCCAAAAGATTTACCCTAGACTGGTACAATGATTAGAAAGTAATAGTAAAGATTGATCTAATAACAAATTACAACTCACTTGCAGATTAAAAATTTGTGTTTCAATCCTCTATTATGCTTTCTATTCACACACTTCAGCTCTAATAGCTTGTTCACCCTTCAAGCATTCATACTCTTAAGCCTTCTTTCTTTTCTTTCCAATAATAGTCTCTTTTGTTTAGCCACTGAATAAAGAAATACCCTAGACTCATTGTCATCCTTAGGTTCTCACACATGACAACCTTTTCTTCTGAATAGATCTCTCTATTAATAGAGATTTAATATCTTTTGTCATTTCACCTTAATCATCCATTTTAGGGTTAGGTAGGATTAGGTAAGATTTAATGAATCTATCCATTTTTCCATTTAGTTTCTCTAGAAACTTCTTGTTTAATCCTCTTTGAATTTGCCATAAAATGGTTTACCTTGAACTCTGTACAACCAACTCATTATAGTTATTTTCAACATGCTTTATACAATTCAATAGAACAAAATAGTCATCTTAGAGTTGTCAAATCTATGATTTAACATGAATATTGGCACTTGGCATCACTATGTTGTTACTCGACTTCCATACTATTCTTCCAACCATCTTCCACTAGTTAACTTGTCAAATGCTAAAGTTTGGTGGTGCTCGACATCAACTAAACTTTACTCGACTTACACTAAGTTCACTTAGCATACACGAAAACTTCACTTTTCTTGACTCCAACTAATTTTCTCCTCGGCTTGCACTAACTTTTCTCAGCACTTATCATCACTCAGTGAAGCTTAGCAAACTCAATTATTCTTGTTCTTCTAGACTTAATGAGTGTATCCATCATTTACAGCGTTAAGTAGATAAAAAATACACTATATCATCACTATCTTTATTGATCTTTGTACTCCTTTGACAAACCATAACTCAACCTTTCCTCTAGTAGTACTCAAATCAACTAGGTAGTTGTCGTACTAGCAAATAGCAAGTTTAACATCACTAGCAAAAAAATGATTATTCCTATATATATTGTTCACTTGAAAACACTCTCATACCAACAACTTCGCTCTTTGGCATTGATGGAAAACCATTACCAACAAAAATACTAAAATGAAAATGATTCCTTGTATTGAAATCTCTCTCTCTCTCTCTCTCTCTATTAGTAGTTTTCATCTTCTGTATAGGCTACAAAATCTTGTTTTGTTCAATAGACAATCAACTCTTCCCTATGACTCCTTTCATCTATCATCTTGCAAGGCTTCTCCCTCTACCTTTCTCTATCTCCATCTTACTAGGTAGATGTATTTATTTTAATCATTTCTTTCTCTTTAGTGAACATCAGGTACACTATCTTCCTCTGAGTAAATATTTCAAATATGTCTCATTCTTTCTCACTTTGATTGGTATTCTTTATTACTCCCTTTTCTTTACTATCTCTCCCTCTTTGAAAATAATGCCAAATACTTGTCATCTCAACATGCAAATGTTAACAATTTTAGTTTCTCCGTTTGCAACCTCACTAGTGAATGTATATCAACTAGTTTTAGCTCCATCATTACTGTAGGCATCTCCTAATGTAATATCCATTGCATCAAGTTGTAAGATACAACATTCAACTTGGTTGATGTAGGGCACTAATCAGGCTTTTTAAGTATCTTTGGATAGGGGTGTCACCCATTTTTACCTCTTAGATACTCATGATCATCCTTAGGTAATGATTTTGTGAAGATATTAGCTATTTTCTCTTTTATATTCACATATTCCATCTTTACTTATTTATCTTGAACTATCTTTCTCAAGTAATGATACTTGATTGTAATGTTTTTAGTCTTTGTGTGAATTGTAGGGTTCTTTGATATATTTATAAAAATTGTATTATCATAATAAAGTATCACACATTCAATGATTTCTTCCTTCATACCTTTGAGTAGATGTTTGATCCATATAATGTTTGTACGATTCATTGTAGCAACCACATATTTAGCTTCAATAGTAGATTGAGATATGAAATTTTATTTCTTTCTGGTCTAGGTGGCATCCTCTTTCCTAAGAAAAACACTCCTCCTCTAGTTCTCTTTCTTTCATTAATGTTTCTAGCCCAATCAGCATCAATGTAGGCTCTCAACTCAAACTTATCATTTTCCTTGTAGTATAGACCATAGTCTTTTTTTCCTTTCAGATATCTCATTATTCTCTTAATATCTGTCAAATGATTCTCCTTAGGATTAGCATAAAATATATTGCAACTATCCCAATAGATAATGCAATGTTAGGTCTGCTTTGTAGTACATATTGCCATTTGTCAATCATAGACCTATACAATGTTTGATACACATCAACTGAATCATTATTCTTTAACAACTTGTCTCCTATCACCATAGGTGTGCTAATTAGTTTTGAGTCATATAATCCAAAAAAAATCAATATTTCTTTCACACACTTAGACTGATCGATGTATATACCATATTTCATCTGATATACTTACAAACCATCAAAGAAAATAACCTCTCAAAACATAGACATCCCAAATTATTTCTTCATTTCATTTGCAAATGCCTTACGTAATCCATCTTTACCTCCAAATATGATATCATCAACAAAAAATTCAGCTAGTAAAATACCTTTAGCTCCTTTTGTCTTCAAGTAGAGATTGTTGTTATCATCAGTCCTCTCAAATCCAATCTTTATCAGATAATTATGAAGCAAATTTCATATGATGATCTTGGCACTTGCTTTAAACCATATAAAGATTTGTGTAGTCTACACACCATATTCTTGTTGTTAGAATGAAAAAATCCTTTTTTTTTTTCTTTATAAACCTCTTCTTCTAATATGCCATGCAGAAATGCTGACTAAAAAACTTTGAAACCTTTGTATGTAGAGTATACAAGCAGAGTTCTTACTCCTTCCAATCTTGCAACAAGGAAAAATATTTTTCCATAGTCTATGCCTTCTTCTTGTGCATACCCCTTGTAAACTAATCTTGCCTTATTCCTTGTGACTTCACCATTTTCGTCAAATTTGTTTCTATACACCCACTTGGCTCAAATAACATTCTTGTTCTTTGGTCTAGGAACTAGCATCCATGACTTATTCTTCTCAATTTGTTCAATATATTCTTTCATGGCTTTACTCCAGTAAACATTATCTAAGGAATATTTCACTGACTTAGGTTCATGTATGCTTAGAAAACATTTATCATTTCTCAACTCATTCCTATTCATTGGTTTAGCTTCTTTGTCTCCAATAATTTGTTGAGCATGATGATGTCTTTTGACATACTTTGACTATCTTGGTTCTTCTCTACCCTACTCATTAGGTCTATCAACTTTTGAATCACTATGTACATGTTTATCAGGTAACTCAACATTTCTTTCAGGTAGGCCAATCTCAAAATCAGAATGTACCTTAGCTTCATTCTGCAACATGGCACTTGATGGTAGCTTGGTTCCTGAATGCAACTTGACATTCATTAAATGTGACTCAATAGTCATTGAAACTTATTGCTGATTTGCAACTTGATTTACAACATCTTCATCAGTAGGCATACCTTCATATACAATACAAAAGATTTATATTCCTATGGTTCTTTCATAGGTTCAACCTCATGTACCTATTTATATTCATCAAACTTCACATTTGCACTTTCCACAACTTTATTAGTGTTATTATTTAAACTCTTATAAGCTTTACTTCTTCTAGAATATACCTTCTTTACTTTTAGCATCTAATTTATCATTGATAAAATCTTTAAGAATATCTCCCTTGCTTCTAAATAGCTTAAAATATTTTACATTGGGTGAGTATCCATACCATAATTCAAAAGGTGTTGAATGAACACCTTTCTTGACTTGCACACAATTCAAGGTATAGACAGTTGTACTTACAACCTCTCTCTAGTATTTCAAAGCAACATTCCACAATCCATTATAGATCTATTCCTCCTTTCAATAATTCCATTTTTTGGAGGGGTCCTAGGTGAAGATGTCTATCTTTTGATTCCTTTGTCATTACATAACATCTAAAACTCATTTGATGTAAATTTTCTACCTGTGTGAGATATAAAAAATTTTAGGCTTTAACTTGTATCTTTCTCAACTTTTGCTAAGTACCAGTTAAATGTTTGAAAAGCATCATATTTTTGTTTTAGAAATATAATTGTCATCATCATAGAATAATTATCAAGAAATAACATAATGTACTTGTCACCCTTGTAGCTTTGCACTTCAGTTTTTCCACACAAGGACCAATATGAACAATCTCCAAAATTCCTTAAAAGTTGTGAGTCTTACTTTTATAACTAGATTTTTTAATCTTTCCTAACTAACATTGTTTGCAAATTATATTTTCAAGTTTCTTCATTTTAGAAAACCTCTAAATCTTCTCATGTTATTGATACTAACCGAGTTATCAAAATTAACATGACATAACCTCTTGTTGCATAATCATGCATCATCAAATTCTTCAACAAGAAAAGTAGCATTATTCATATCAAGATAAAATATATTACCTTTAGTTTGATCACCTTTCCCATCAATGTCATATATCTTATCTATTTTGTTGTCAAACTCAACCTTGCAACCTGAACTATTTAGTTTTGACACACTGAACAAATTATAGTTAAGTCCTTCAACCTAATAAGAATCATCACACAAAATATTTCCTATGAGTTTGATAGATCCTTTTCCTTTTATTAGACAGGGTGCATCATTACCAAACCTTATACTATTTCTATTATTACAATTCATGGTAATGAACTTGATTTTATCTCTAGTCATATGATGTTAACACCCACTATCAATGATCCATCTGTCACTCTTGTTCACATAGGACACCAATGTAATTTCCTCATCCTCATTAGAATCATCCTTTATTGAAAAATAAACTACTTCATCTTCATGATCATCAAATCCATCTTTGGTTTCCTCTTTTGCAATATAGGAAGACTTCTTGCCTTTGTCTTTGTAATCTTTGTTGTCCTCATCTCTTCTACCTCTATATTTGTCACCGCTTCTATTTTTAATCTTCACTAAACATCTAGTAGCAATATGACCAACCTCATTGCAATTAAAACACATTGTAGGTAACTTACCTTCAAATTTGTCTTTCCTTCTATGAAATTTCCTTGCTAGAGGTGCTTCAAGTTGCTCTACATCAAACTCATCTATGTCACTATCACTACAAACATATTTGACCTTTTTATTATTCTCGTTAGGTTTCTTTAATGACAACCTAGCTTTGAAAGTAGATTCAACATTGTTAGTTTTGAAATTATTAAAATTAGAGAGCTCAAAGATAGTGAGCCTATAGGTACCAAATCTTCCAGAGCCAGATTTGAACTTGGTATACATCTTAGTTCTTTTATGGTAGAAATTCTAATAGCATAGATAGGCAACAACATTATCAGTACTTTACTCAATAAAGTATCATCATCAATAATACCATTAGCTCCTCTTATAACATTAACAATAGCTTTTATTCTAGAGCAATATTGAGCAATATTCTCACCTTCTTGCATCCTCATATCATCAAATTTACCTCTAAGACATTCAATTTTTGCTCTTAAAATATTTGTATCTCCTCCATCAATGTGTGCAAAGTATCCCACATCTTCTTTGTAGAATCACAATCCTTGATGTCATCATACTTAGAATAACATAGGGTAGAGGCAATATCAAACATTATCCGATTGTGTTCTTTCTTCTTTTTTAGAGCATCAACAATTGGGGCTCCAATAGAATCAACATTCCTAGTGACGATGATAGATTGTGCATGGTCTCCAAGACCTCCTAGATGTAGCTTCATCATACTTTTCCATGCAAGGAAGCTCTTGTTTTTAAGCTTGAGTATCTCTTTTTTTGACATTTTGATCTTTTGCTTCTAGTACCTTGAAACTACTCCTCTTAAGTAGATGGCTCTGATACCAATTACTGGAATTATTTAGAATAAATAAGAGGGAGGGTGAATCATTTATCCAAGTTACAAATGTCCAAATAAAACTTTTCATAGCTTAGTGAACCCATATCCATTAAAACTTATTTTGCATGCATCCATTATATCATATAATGCTTTAACTTTGTAGTCTACTATCGTAGGTCAAAATAACTTTGCAAAAATGTAAACATGAAACATAACATATTCAATAACATATTTGACACATGGATTTTACATGGAAACCCAATTCGGGAAAAACAAACAGTAACATGCTACTAATTCTCACTCTTATAAAGTGATGTCGTGCAAAAGGCTAACCCTACTAAAGGTTACAATACACACTATTCAATGTCATCTGGTTAGAGAATTTCAATTACCCTATTAGGAGTGAGCCTTGTTAGAGGATTTTACATCATTCACTTAGAATTTCACTTGGTTAAAGGATTTACAAATGACCATTAGGTCAACCTTAATCCAAATGATTTACCCTAGAGTAATACAATGATTAGAAAGTAATAGTAAGGCTTGATTTGATAATAAATTACAATTCATTTGCATATTATAGATCTCTGTTTCATTCCTCCATTCTACCTTTCTTTCACTTTAGCTCAAATAGATTATTTTGCCTTCAAGAATTTGTACTCTTAAGCCTCCTTACTTTTCTTGCCAATAGAAATCTCTTCTGTTTGGCCATTGAATAAAGCAATACCATAGACTCCTTATCTTCCATAGGTTCTTGCACATGAAAATCTTTTCTTCTAACTAGCTCTCTTTATAAATAGAGATTTAAGATCTTTTGTCATTTCACCTCAATAATTCATTTTAAGGTTAGGTATGATTACGTAGGATTCAATAAATCTACCCACTTTTCCATTTGGTTCCTCTAGAAACTTCTTTTTCAATATTATTTGAATTTGTCAAAAAATAGTTTACCTTGAATTCTATACTGCCATCTCATCATAGTTATCTTCCACATGCTTCACACAATTCAAGAAAATAAAATAGTCATCTCAAATTAATCAAATCTATGATTTGACATGAATACTAGCACTCATTATTTATATGTTGTTACTTGGCTTCCATGTTGTTCTTCCACTCTTCTTCCACTAGGTAACTTGGAAAACACCAAATTTTACTGGTTCTCAGCATTAATTAAACTTTACTTGACTTACACTAAATTCACTTAGCATACACTAAAATTTCACTTTGCTTGGCTCCAACTAATTTTCTACTCATCTTGCACTAACTTTTTACAACACCTACTATCTACTCAATCAAGCTTAGCATACTCAATTCTTCTTACTTGTTCTTCTAGACTTAATCAATCTATCCATCCTTTATATCCTTAAGTAGATAAAAAAAATACACTATATCATGACCACCTTAACTAATCTTTGTATTCCTTTTACATGCCATAACTCAACCTTTCCTCTAGGTTCTCTTATTAACATATTTGATCAAATCCTCTTCATCAATCAAAAAAATGATAGTACTTAAATAAACAAAGTAGTTGTCTTACCAAAAAGTAGGAGGTTCGACATTAGTGACAAAAATATTATTGTTCCATTATAGATCCTTCACTTCAAAACAAACTCATATCAACATGTGTAAGTATGGATTTATTGTTGGACTAGCTAAATGAAAGAATGTTTTTGATATAATTTATGTTGTAGTAGAGAGGAT
The DNA here is from genome assembly GCA_028749045.1 of Cupressus sempervirens. Taxonomy (NCBI): domain Eukaryota; kingdom Viridiplantae; phylum Streptophyta; class Pinopsida; order Cupressales; family Cupressaceae; genus Cupressus; species Cupressus sempervirens. The sequence goes on along the minus strand of CM053792.1, from coordinate 815,527,195 downwards.
TAGAAGAATGATTCATTTTATTTCTTACAAGGGGACTCAAGATGCCATTAAAATATCTAATTTATTCTATAGGGAGGTGATTATGATTCATGATCTACTAGTGAACACAATATTTGATAGAGATACAAAGTTCATGGGACATTTTTGGAAGATCTTGTTGCAAAGGTTAGGCATTAACTTATAAATTTGGGTCTTCTTACCATCCCCAAATAGATGGGAAGACTAAATATTTGAATAAAACATTGGGAAACCTCCTGAGATGTTTCACAAAAGAGTTTGGGAAAGCATAGGATCAAGTCATTCACCAAGTAGATTTTTCCTACAATTGCACTATCAAAAGAGCAACATATTAAAGTCCCTCTAAAAGAGTTTATGGTTTACATCATAGAGGTATACTTTATCTTAGAAACCTTTAAGACATGGAAATGAGAATTATGCATGTAGAGGACTTTGCATGATTCACAAAGGAAAATCATGAGAAAGTTATGAATAATTTGACATAAAATACAAAAAAAGATGAAGGAAAAATTGGACAAAAACAAAAAGAATGTGTATTATGTTATGGTTGACCTAGTGATGATGCATTCGAATAATGAAACACCTCCAAAATGAGTACCTAGCAATTTGCAATTGAAAATAATTGGTCCATGTAAAATATTGGCCAAGTATGAAAGAAATACCTACAAAATTTACATGCCAAAAGATATTGGTCTATCTCATATTTTTAATGATCCTAGTCAGATAGAAGGAATGGAGTTTTATATGTTACACTGGTGATCATTTATTTCACTTTACGTTCTCAACTTAGGCCATAAGAAAAAAAAATACTAGATTCAAAAGTTGTAAATAAGCCAAGGCATGTGACTAACATAGAGTACCTAATCAAGTAAAGGAACATTCCTAGAAATGAGGCCGCTTCAATATAGAATAGTGAGTTAAACAAAAAGGGTATTGTTCCTTAACTCCTTGTGACTTGGACTCTTTACTATTGGGAGAGGATAGGGATTCTATCTATGTGACACTCAATTTTTGGTTGTGAGATCTTATTAGTATCAAGGAGAGAAGAAGGACTAGATAAGAGTAACTTGAGTGTGAAAATAAGGTTTTGGTATCACCATGTTTAGGTAAGTGTTTTCAAGGTTGGGAAAAATGTTCCTATATAAGCCAAATTCAGAATATTATGGGAAATTACATTCTTAGAAGGTCATGTTTTGCATATAGAAATGTTTCATAGGTGGTAGGAAACCATTATGCATCATTGGAATTCCCATATTTAGAAAGAAACCAAAAGTTGCATTGTGTGCAAAGTGTAGTCAATGACAACTTTGCAACTTGTCAATCCTACATGGCAATATTTTGGGCATAAATTTGAAATCACCCAAAATAAGTTCTAGGTTAGAACCAATTGCTGAAACATGATAGAAGGAAATACTTTAGGTCTTCCTTGACATTAGAAATAGTTAGGTGAAAATTTGGTATGATTTTCAGTGGTAATGTCTAATAGTTTATTAGTAAACCAACTCTAAAATACTTGCAACTAAAGGACTTGAGCAATACAAATGCACAAAACTTGAAGAACACCTGGATGCAAGAACTTCTCACATATATAAGAAAAGACAAAGAAGAGGCAATGGTTTTTTTTTCTAAGAATATGAAAAATCTATTTTTAGATTGAAAAAATGAGAGATATTTACAATAGATCAATCCTTATAGGAGATTGAAAACCTAAATGGAAAACCTTAAGATGTAAATGACATTTAATAATTACTAATTAAGTATTAGATGGAAATCCAAGTGCATAAAGGGAAATATTAAGAGGGAGTAAAGGTGATTTAATAAATGAAATTAAATTAACCTTTTACTCTAACACCCCTCTTAAGATGATCAACAATGCGACTACAAAGAATGCACAAAATCAAGGAAACCACAATGTTGAAAGTAAACTTGGGTCCCAAAAATAAGTCCTAATGAGGTACCCAATCACAACCAATCTCCATGAAATAGAGAAATAGGGAACACCATGAGGGAAAAACCCTAATCCAAAAAAAAGATTAAAAAAAGTATAAATGATATATCTCAATAGACTCTCTCAAGACCATAAGTACAATGAAACTTCCCATGATAAGAGCTTGAGACTCCATAGCCCCCCTAGAATGCAAGAATTCCTCTATCAATGAACATACCAATGTGGACCCAATTTAAAAGAAACAAAGGCTGTGGACAAGGAGGGTCAAGTCCCTAAAGGTAAGGTGAAACTAGAAGTCCTAGTTGATACTCAAAGGAGAATGCATGATAATACTAAAATAGAATCTCCAATGGAGCTGGGATAATAGGTGTGTTGAATATGTCATCTGAGAAGAGATGTGTGTCTTCTAATATATCCTCAACAACTATAGTAGGTTTCTCGATCAATGGAACTATAATGATTGGCAATGCTGAAGAGTGATCTTGTGTAATGGATGGAATCTGGAGAGGAGTTGGAGGTGTAGAAGTCACAACACTAGTCTCTAGAACAACACATAAGTTCAAGTGACCTAACTTCCACTCAATAATCTTTCATGAAGAAGGAGAGTGAGTCTTTGATAATGGAGATGGTGGACCAAAATGAGAGAAAGAGTATAGATGGGAAGAGTGATCAACAGTCCCAGTAGAAATAATATTTTATGTCTCACCATCTCTGATGTTCACTGAATCTTATTGAAATGTAACTGTCTTCTATATCCCATTTTTTAGATAGAGAGAAGGTTAGAAGAAAAAGATGGAACACAAATTACATCATGAAATGTACCATCATCAATTCTAGCAGAACCTTTCCCAATTATAGACATAACAATGTTGTTCCCTATCAAAAATTTTCGATTAGGAGAAGCCTCAAAACAAAAGAATAAATCCTAAGAAGATGCCATATGGTGTGAAGCACCTAAATCTAGTAACCATCTAGAAGAATCTAGAGTAGTATTTGCACATTATTGTATGACCTTTTCCTATATATTTACCATCTAACCAGAATAATGATGATGAAGAAGATCTATGAGAAGCATCTAAGAAACATCAATCTTCCTCTTCTAAAAGAGAGCTATCAACTGTAAAACCTATTTTCCATAGCCATCTAACTTATTCTCATAGAAACATAACTCATCATGATTGGGCTTTTTTTTTATTATGTAAAATAGTTTTTTTATTATATTTAGGTCAACAACATAAATTAAACTAGCAAATCAGTTCAAGCATTTAAGAAATAGAAAAAATAATAGGCCAGGCCTAGATGATAACTGAAAGAAAAAGACAAAAAGGCCAAAAGCCAGGAAAGAAGAAATAAACAAGAAGAACAATTAGGGAATGAGGTCTTTAGCCAACTCCTTATTCTTTAACTCCATATCTTCCTTGGCCTCTACCTCATTAGTCTTAGAATGACTATCATCTTGAGAAGCTAGGTCAACCCTTGTCAGTCTTAGAGTGATGATCATGATTGGGCTTGTTATGATAAGAAAACTTTATTCTTTCTAGCTTTAGTTTATCTCCCTTAGGTGGAGATGACCTTGATGAACTATGAGGGCTAGAATCAATCTAAGATCTAGTAGGATGTGACTTTTTTTTCTTCTTCTTCATCCCAAAAGATGGCCAAGCTAAAAATACATAAGTTTGTGATCCTGTGAGAGAATCCAACAGAGAGACTTTATCTTTATCTCAAGTCAAATGATCACAAAAAACCTCAAAGGATGGCATGGTAAATATATTACCCAAAGCATCTTTGGTGGAATAGAAGGTAGAAGAAAACATCTAAAAGTTTCCATAGAGATTTGAAAGGATAGTGTAGATGCACTCAGTGTCAGTCTTGGTTTTCCCAAAACCTTGCAAGAAATATCTTAGTAGTTTGAACTTCATAAAGAAGTCCTCAATGGAAGGAAAAAAATCTAGTACAAGAGAGGTAAGCTCTACCTCATTCTAAATTTCTTTGAACTCATTCATGATACCAAAAAATCTATTGAACTTGTCCCACATTTCTTGAGGAGTGGATCACTCATCAAGATGAAACTATATGCTATCTAAAGCACTCAAAGAAATTAGACCCATGACTTCATCCATCTTATTCTTGTGCTACAAAGTCTGATATTGACTCTAAAATATTGGTTGCACTACATCTAAACATGACCACAACCCTTTTGACTGAAGAGGTCATGTCATCAAGGACTTCCATGTGTGATAGTTATGAGGGGTCAGAAGTTCTAAAAAATAAGAGGTTTCGGCCATTGTTTCAAAAGGTGTTTGATTTTTTTATAAAAAATTTCTGGTTTACAAATGTAAATAACAAAAATAATAATAGAAAATACCCCTCACAATGCAAAAAGCTAAACCCTGGTTGCTAGAAGGAATGTGTATACAAGAAAAAATCAGTTTGAGAATAACATTTAACTTTAGTAAATTTACTAATAAAAAAAATAGATAATCTGTATAGTGCTTGAGAAGAGTTTTCCAATGCTTCTTTTAGATAAGAAAATGGAGCTAAACTGAGCAATTTATGTCCCCAGGAAGATAGAAAGCATCATCTAACTTCAAGACAAAAAAAAGTGCAAAAATAGAGTTTTTTTTCAAAAAATTCCTTCCTCAATGTGTCCATCTTGAAATTAGATTTCCAGCAATATGAGATTTGTCAAAAAGTACATTCTTATGCAAAAGATGCGGTAAAAAACCACCAATAGGTTTTTAGATCAAAATAAATTAAACACATCACAACTTGAAGGCCATCAAACTTTGGCCCAAAATTAATGACATCAACACCTGTTTTGTTTTGACATCAACATATATGTAGGTCTATCAACACCTCCATACTTGTTGATGGAGCCTACTTTTGTATGCAAACTTTTTAAAGTTGCAAGTTGCAAGCTAATGCATTTTTAACTTTTCAACACCACTTTTTTTGTTAAAAACAAGGGTGTTATTTTATTTATTTTTTAATAAGAAGGCATACCTACATTGGGATGCATGCTAGGACCATACAACTCTAGTATGCAAAGAAAATTTCCTCTCTAGTCAACCTTGTCCAAAACAAATGAATTTTATATGAAAATAAGGGCTTTGACATCTATTGAATCCAATCATGATGTCTATTTGGACTCAAAGAGATTTGATTTTCATACAACACCCTTATTTTCACAAAAAATACTAAAAAAATAGCTAGATCTGATCCAACAAACCCTCATTCCTTCTTTTTTCAAGAATTGAACAAGCTACAACAAATCTGACTTTGATATCATGATAGATTTGAGCAGTACAAATCTATAAAACTTGAAGAACACCTACATGAAAGAACTTGTCATAAAGAAGAAAAGTCAAAGAAGAGGAAAGTTCTTTACTGTAAGAATATGAGAAATATATTATCAAATTGAAAAGATGAGATATATTTATAAAAGACCAATCCTTATAGAAGGAGATGAAGAAACCTAAAAGGGAAACCCTAAGACGTAAATGATATTTAATAATTACTAGTTAATTATTATATGGAAATGCAAGTGCATAAAGGGAAATCTTAAGTAGGGAGTAAAGGTAATTTAATAAATTAAATTAAATTAACCTTTTACTCCAACAACAACTGGAACAAATTATGTTGAATGGATTGAACTTGTTAATTTTCTACCACAGAAATCTAGTTAATTTCATTTTCTAGTTAATTTCATTTTCTAGTAGTAAATTCTTTGGTTTTTTCTCTTGTTAAGTATTTTGTGTAATAAAACCATACATCCAAACATTGCTCTCTATGGAGTTCAAGGTTTGAGCAAATAAAATGAGTCTACCATGGGAATTTCATTGCCTTTTGAGGTTAGAGAGTAGATTTTATGAGCCTTGTTTTCCTTTTTTTTATAATCTAGATAATGAGATTTTCTATTTTTAGCCTCTTTTTCTTAGCAAGATTTTTGATAGCCATTCTATGAAGGTAATTCAAAACAACATTTCTATCCTCCTTGCTATGACGGTAATCTTGGCATTGGTGACTTGTTAAATTGTATATAGGAGATAGAAAAGTATTTTGAATATTAGAATGTGATAGTAGTTAAGAATGTGATAACTAAAAGTACAATGTTGAGAGGGAATACATCTTTACCATGGCACATTTACTAGTTCATAAATAGAGATGGGGGAAGGCAAAGATTAATACCTATGTCAAGATGGTTGGTAAGTTGAAAGGTAAATTTATTCATGATGATAATGAAGTTAGTTTAATGTTAAATAAATTATAGAGGTTGAAGCCAATGGACATGGATATGGAGGATTATACTATGGAGTTAAAAAAATTATATACTATCTAGATACATTTATGATGAAGTAGAAAGCGTTGGTAGATACCCATGTAGGTTGAAAAATTATATCCAAGATAAATTGTTTTGGTGAAGATAGATAGTATTAAGGAAGTATGGTGTACCCACAATCACTAAACACTCAGGAAATGTAAAAATATCTTGCCTTGAATAGACTAGCTTGCTTAGTCAACACTAATGCTTGGTCAACACTAGATTTTCTTTGTACTAATTATAGCTCAATTGACACTAGCATCACTTGTCATTCCTTTTCCATTTACTCTATTGCTCAGGTTTGCTTAACTTTCTTGACATAAAAAATCAATTTTCTTTATCAAAGTCTATCTAATCAAATGTCTATTGTAGCTTCCTTTTCATAACTCAACCTCTCCTTTAAGTGCTAGTGTTATGAGAATTTTCTCAAATCTTCTTCATCAATAAAATAGATATGAAATTTAGATTAGGTAGCAATATGTCTCATGAATAAATTTGACATCAATAACCAAATAATAATTGTTCTAATCATAAGTTTCCAAAAATCTCCCTCTTTGGCATTGATGGAAACATCTCTATAATCCTACAATCTCTTCATCTCAATATATCAAATGTATCTCACTTGGTTACCATACAATCCAAAAATATTTCTCCTTCTTTGATATAATTTTCTTCTTTGTCTATCTCTCTCTCTTTTACTTATGTCTCCCTATTTGTGTATTTCTCCCTCTTTGACAACAATGTCATAGACACTTTAGCTTTCTAATCTTCATACATTCGAGTTATGTAGATTTTGCATGTCTGGCTGATTTTTGGCATCTGTCTATGAATAATCCCTTATGATTTACTTTACTATATAGCTTAGGAATGTCCCTAAGTAGAATTGTATTGCATTAATGTTTAGAATATTCTAATTAGCATATTTGATGCAATGTACCTTGCCTCCTTAAGTATCTTTGGTTAGGGGATTCACCCCTAATTTACCTCTAAGATATTCATGAACATCCTTAGGTAAGGGTTGTGTAAATATGTCATCAATTTGTTCTTTGGTGTTCACATATTCTAGCTTTACTTCTTTATCTTGTACTAGTTCCCTTAAGTAATGATACTTGATAGAAATGTGCTTTGTTTTAGCGTGCATCACTAGATTCTTTGAAATGTTAATAGAACTTGTGTTATCACAATAGATAACCATTGGACTTGTAACCTATTCTTTTATACCTTTCAGTAATAGCTTCATCCACATAATGTTTCAATAGTTCATTCAAGTAGCCACATACTTGGTTTGAGTTGTTGATTGGAAAATACAATTTTGTTTCTTGGTTGTCCATGACACCAATCTCTTTCCTAGAAAGAATGCACCTCCACTAGTAATTTTTATGTCATCAATTTTTCTTGACCAATTTGAGTTACTAAATACCTTCAGTTCAAATTTATCACTTCTCATGTAATAGAATCCATAGTTTTTTGTATCTTTCGAATATCTCATTATCAGTTTTACAAGCATCATCTAATTCTATTTAGGATATTATGAAAATATATCAACTATCCCAATTGCTAAAGAAATATATGGTCTTCTATGAACAACATATTACAATTCTCCAATGATGGATCTCTATGAGGTATGGTTAACATCAATAGTTTCATCATTCTTAAATAGCTTATGTCTTGTTGACATAGGTATGCTTACTAGTTTTGAATCCTCCATTCCTAAAGTCTTTATTATATCATTGATGTATTTGGATTGTGTAATAAAAATTAAGAACTTCATTGGACATACTTGTAATCCAACAAAGAATTTTATCTCAGCAAACATAGATATTTCAAAATTCATTCTTCATTTATTCAACAAATGATTTTCATAATGCTTCTCTTCCTGCAAATATAATGTCATCAACAAATATTTCAGATAATGGTACTCCATTGTTCTTAACATTCTTGTAATATATAGATTATTGGTATCATTTGTCCTTTCAAAACCAATCTTCAAAAAAATAGTTATGTAATCTTTCATACCATGCTCTTGGGACTTGCTTCAATTAGTAAAGGGCTTTGTTTAGTTTACAAACCATGTTCTTCTTGTCTTGATATACAAATCCTTTAGGTTGTTCAATGTATACTTCTTCCTCTAGTATACCATTCAAAAATATAGATTTGACATCCATCTGATATGCCTTGAAATTCATATAGGGTGAATATGTAAGGAGCGTTTTAACTCACTCAAGTCTTTCCATAGGAGCAAAAGTTTCTCAATAATAAACTCCTTGTCCATATCCTTTGCATACTAATCTTTCCTTAGTTCTTGTTACTTCATCATTCTCATTGAGTCTTTTCCTGAAACCCCATTTTATTCTAATAACATCTCTATCTTTAGGTCTTGGTACCAAAATCCAAGTATTGTTCTTCTCAATTTGTTCAATTTCTTCCTTCATTACCTAAATGCAATCTTCATTCTCCAAAGCATATTTTACTATTTTGGGATCTAATTCATAGAGTAAGCATGTGTCATCTTTGACTTTGTTTATTGCCATAATACTTGATTTAGAATCACCAATTATTTGATCATGTTTCTGATGTCTTCTCACATATTTTTCTAGCATACCAATTAGGTAGTTTTCTTCTTTGTTCTTCTATAAGTTCATCTTGAAAATTAATCTCAAACACATTTTCTCTTCCTTGTTGAGGTTCTAGTCTAGCTTCTATATTCTCAATATTTTCTATCTAATGGTCAACATTCCTTGTTTATGGCCCAACATCTTTAGTTTGGTGCTCAACACCCACTCTCTACTACTCAATAATTTGTTTCTCTACAACATTTCCTACCTACTAAGAGACTACAGCTTGGATTTCGTACTTATTAGGAGTTCATTCTTTCAAAATCATCATCCACATAGATGAATATACTATAGTCTTTAGATTCTTCTTTGCATGGGGTATCACTTTTTTTGGAAAGTAATCAATTTTCACAATTGAACTTTCCACAACTCTATTAGTGTTAGAGTTCAAACACTTATAATCTAAATTCTCTTAGTGGAATATCCTAGGAATACATCTTGCTCACTCTTTGCATCAAGTTAAATCCATTCCTATTATCTTTAAGTATATAGCATCTACTTCCAAAGACTTCAAAATATTTTAGATTAGGAGCATATCCATACCATAATTAAAAAGGTGGAGCATTTGTACCTTTCTTGAGTTGTACTCTATTCAAGGTATAAACAATAGTACTAACATCCTCTCTCCAATATTTCTTTCATACACTCTTCTCCGTCATTAATGTCCTTGCACAATCCATTATTTATATGTTCCTTCTTTCAACTATTTCATTCTAAGGAGTGGTCCTTGGTTCTGAAATCTATCATTGCAAAATGTATTGAACTTATTGGAAATGAATTAATCACCTCTCTTATACTTCAGAATCTTCCATGTTTCTTTTTCAACTCCTTCTAGATACCACTTGAATAACTTAAAAGTATCAAATTTAGCTTTAAGAAATATCATAGTCATCATCCTAGACTAGTCATCAAAAAAAAGAATAGAATACTTATCTCCACAACAGCTTTGAACATCAATATATCAACATAGTTCAATATGAACCAATTCCAAAATATCATTAGTAGTGTATGCTTTTCTCTTAAACCTAGACTTGGTCATTTTTCCCAATTGACATTGTTTACACATAAAATTTTTAAGCTTCTTTAGTTTAGGAAACCCTCTTACTTTCTTCATCTTATTGATATTCACCAAATTGTCAAAGTTCACGCGGCATAATATCTTGTGCCATAACCAAACATCTTCTTGTTGTGCAAACAAACAAGTCTCACTAGATAAATCTAGATAGAACAAGTTACCTCTTGCCTGTTCACCACTTCCAACTATCTTACCATCAACATCATGTATCTTGGTCTTCCTTATGTGAAATTCAACTTTGTAACCTGATTTATTCAACTGTCAAACACTTAAAAAATTATAGCTAAGTCCTTCAACCCAGTAAACATTGTCACATGTTATCTTGTCACTTAGTTGAATAGTACCTTTACCTTTCACAACACATGGGATATCATTACCAAATTTAACACATCCAAATTTTTATGGACTTATATCCTCAAATTTTTCTTTATCACCAGTCATATGATTTGAACATCCAATGCTAGTTATCCATATAAAACTTTTGTTTACATATGAAATTAATGCAATTTTATCATCTTCATTAGAGTCTTCTTTCATAGCAACATATACTACTTCATCATCATTACTTTCATATTCATTGTCAATTTCTTCTTCAACAATATAACATGATTTCTTACAATTTTCATCCTTGTTTCTCTTGAAGTCTCAGTCATCTCTTCTTCCTTTGTACTTTCTTTCCTTCCTTTTATCCTTATTCTCTCTCTATCAGGACACCTAGCACCAATATGACCAACTTTTTTGCATGAAAAACAAATGATAGGTAGTTTACCTTTGTATTTATCTCTTCCTCTTGCAAATATTTTTACAATAAGGACTTCAAGTTCATCAATATCATCATCACCACTATCACCGTCACTCCACATATTTTCCTTTCTTTTTGCTAAGAACCAATTGTGACTTAAATGTGGATTCAATAGTAGTAGATGTATAGTTATCAAAGTCAGACATCTCAAAAGTAGTAAGTCTACCAATTATACTTTCCAAGGTCAAAATGTTACTTGGTGTGCATATTAGCTCTTGGATGTCAAATACTCTAATGGCATAGATGGTGGGTAGAATCCTCAATACCTTTCTCATCACTAGACCTCATCCTTGATTTCTCCATTTTCACCTTGAATAGCATTAACAAACTCTTTAACTCTCATGTAGTATTGTACTATATTCTCACGTTCCATTATTCTCGTGTCATCAAATTTACCTCTTAGGATTTATGATTTGTCTCTCAAGAAATTGTCATCACCTCCATATATGGTCTTTAGTTTGTAGCACATTTTCTTTGCACTGTCATGGTCTTTTAGGTCATCAAGCTCAAAATAGCTTAGGGATGATGTAATCTCTAACATAGCTTGATTGCATTTTTTCTTATTCTTCAGTTATTTAGCTATTAAAGGAGTAGTGGTCACCTTTACATACTCAATATCCACAAAGTTAATAGAAACATCACAAATACTAGATATGTGCAACCTCATCAAGGTTTTCCATGTAGGAAAGTTCTCCTTATTTAGTTTGGGTACATCTCTCTTGTGAGTCATGATCTTTAGCTTTAAGTAACTTCAAACTTCTCTCTGTAAGCAATAAGCTCTAATACCAATTTTTAGAGATGTTTAGAATACATAACAAGGGGATGACTCAAATACTTAAGGTCCTTAAGTACCATTTGAACTTTTAAACAATAAAACTCTTATTATTCTTCTTATAATGTTGTTGCCTAGTCTCTACTATTACTCGGTCTCTACTGTAAATACAATTTACTATTCCAAATATAGCATGCATTTTTGAATATAAAATGTAAATCATATAAGGCATTCAACACATATTTGACACTAAGATTTTATGTGGAAACCCAATTTTGGAAAAACCACTAGAACCATGTCACAAATTTTTCACTCTTTTGAAGTGAGCTATGTTAGGAGCCAATCTTGTTAAAGGTTACAATACACACTATTAAATGTGACCTTGTTAAATGATTTAATCACCCTATTAGGAGTGACCTTGTCAAAGGACTTTGACCATTTCATTTTGAATGTCATCTTATGAAAGGATTTACATAGATTGTTAAGTCTTTGAAATGATTGTTAGGTCAATCTCTATTAAAATGATTTCAATACAAAATGTTTACAATATTTAGAAATAAATTTGTAGGTTTTGATCTATGTTATTACAACTCACTTTGCAAGTTTAGATCTTTGTTCGGTCCTTATGTTGACTTGCTAACAATCCTTCCATTGTTAGCTCTGATCTTGATTCACTTGGAAACACTTGAAGCAATCAGTCTACTATTCTCAACAAAACTTAAGTCTCCTTCTTAGATTTACTTATCTATATCATCATCATCTCTACAATATTTCTTCTTTAGCTTTACATTCACTCACAAACTTGTACGTTTCTAATCCACCATTGTCTATGTGTGCCTCTTGCATATACTTTCACTCTTTGATAATTTTTTTGGCTTTGTACCTATTTAAATAAGCAAATCTTTCTTTACCATTTTCCATCACCACCATAGATTTTAGGGTTTATGATACAGTTCAAGTCAATTCATTGTATCTATCCACCTTCTTAATCATCCTCAAGAAACTTCTCTAGAATCTATCTATTAGGTCTTTACCTAATTTTGTCCTTTAATCTAATGATCTGACTCATCAATCTTATCTTCAAAACAAGTTACATCTCCTAAGAAATCAATAAATTTGGCTAGGAATCATGATTTCCTTGAACTCATCTTCAACAGTATTACTTAGAAATTACTAGATTTTGACACTTGGTCATCACTAAATACATGGGTGGTGCAAAAATTTCTGGCTTGGCATCGACTAGCATTCTCAGTCAATATTGATGCTCAATCAAAACTACATTTTCTTGGCACTAACTATAGCTCGGTTGAAACTAGCAACATTTGACATTCCTTTGCAATTTACTCTATTTTTTTGGCTTGGATTAAGTTTTTTGACATAAATAATAACTTTTATCAAATTCTATCTAATCAAATGTCCATTGTAGCTTATTTTTCATAACTCAAACTTTCCTCTAGGTGTTATTTTTATGAGAAATTTTTAAAATCCTCTTCATCAATCAATTAGATGTGCCATTTAGATTAGGTAGCAATATGTCTCATCAATATATTTGACATCAATGACAAAATAACAATTGTTCTAGTTGTAAGTTTCCAACAATCACTTAAGATATTTTAATAGAAAGTATACTTTAGGTGGTGACATTTCTTATCAAATTTCCTCTTTATGTGTGAGATCTACTTCCTATGTATTTAGCATATTATCATCATCCACATATTGCACATACTTCATTACATAGTGGAGGATGATACACCTTTGGTGAACATATGATTCCATCTTATGTGGGTGATAGGTTGTATCATAGCTATCATGTGTTACCTATATATGTAGGCATAGCTACATTGTAAATTAATCCATCAATTATAATAGTATCTTTTAATTGAGCCATATTATTAAATTTGGTTAATTCATCTATTGATCTAGGTTATAATATTCTAACATTATATATGTCTTAAGAAGTTCATTGGGCTTTGGGGTTTGGAAAATATATTATCTCTATAAATATGCTAGCATCCTAAAATATTTTATAATAATGTTAATTAATTTTTTAGATAACATTATTGTGTTAGAATTGCTCCAAAACATTGTGTATTGCATATTGACTGTCATTGTAAGTGATAAAACTGAGCTATATGCCTATAGTATGGTTATTGTCCAAAGGGTTTATTAATCAAAATATAGTGTTAAGGTTTTATTTATTTAATTATTGGATTTATATGTGCATAGAATTTTTAATTTAAAGTTATAAGAAATTTTTGCATTTACTCTTATATTTGATTAGCTTGGGATGGGTTACTTTTCTTTCAACTTCCTTTTAAAAATTTCTAGAAAGCATTAGGATATTTTCCGAAAAAGCAATAACTATAAGGATTAGAGAAGTGTATCTCTTAGCTAGTAGTATCCAATGGAGATACATATAGTTGACTTGTGTCTAGCATACACTTTAATCAAGTTATAGATTACTAATATAAATTAACATAGGTAAGTGTATTAGAGAGCTCTTTAGGTCATAGTAATGATATATTTATGAGGTAACGATTAATTTCATATCATTATATTATGAATTTTAGTCCTAGTCAAAACATCTAATGTTTGCCCCCTTCAAGTGGCATTTTTTGGAAGTTGTTTGTTAGTAATATGTTATTGCATTTATTTCCTATTTTATCATTCTCTTGTAAAAATGACCTCATTAAAGATCTATTTCATATGCAAGCCTTGCATCATTAGACAGCTAGATGCATTGAGTTTGATTAATGTTTTTAAAAAATAATAACAAGATTTACAATTTAAAAATCTATTTTAAATAAAAAATCATAAGACCCTATGACTTCGTAAAAAATGAAAAGTGAAAATGTCTAAATGAAAAAAGAAATTAATCCAAAGAAATTATACATTTTAAAATAAAATAATCAAATTTATTTAGTATAAATTAAATTAACATTAAATACATTTTGAATAAATCTCTTTAAGAATATAGAAATATAGATATTCTAAAATTTGAAAACTTCCGCCTCCCTATCTAATGTTCCCAAATTACAAGTACCGTCTTCTTTAAAGAAGAAATTTTGGGAACTAGGATTAATAGGAAAAAACAGTTGCTTTTAATATATAATTTTCTGGTACCATGTGAAGTGCCATGGCCTTCTCACTTTGATGATGAAACATAGACTGATAGGTCATACATGATTTCAAAACAATAGGAATTGCTATTTGATTTCGAACCTTATGATCTCTCCAAACGCAGCAAGTGCCAATTGACTCATACGAAAAATTGGGTGAATGAAAGATTTGAGCCCAACATAGGCATCCTTCTCAAGCTAGTATAGATGATACAATTCGGATTTCTTGAGAGAAGATGTAACATTGAAGTAGTTGAGTAGTGTAAACCACTTCTCCCTGCTTTTGACCCTGTGCACAGCAATGGTATCAGGAATTAATTCATGAGAGCAGTTGGCATTAGTGAGAGGAAAGTCATACATTGCAGGCTTATTACTAAACCTATTCTTAGCCTTCTTCCCTTCATTTAACCACCGTCCCACCATCATATCCTCTGGCCCCACTGTATTATTCTTAGCAAAAGAAGATTCCTCTATCCACTTCACCAGATCCCATGAGAGGGCATATCCCATACCAGACATATGCCTAGCAAAAGGATCATTTGTGTAGCAATTTGTAACAAAGCCATAGTAAGTGTCATTCCTTGGCAAAGGCTTTAGTGACTGAGCCAAACTATCAATCCTAAAATAAACATCATCATCTGCCTTGATAACGTAATCATACTGCAACCCAATATTTGCAAGACTAGAGAAATAAGTATATGTCTTACCTTTGTCCATGTTCTCTTCACAGTTCAATACAATGATATCATTGTAGGTCATGATCTCCAGGGGCACAAGTATTCTTTGATCTTCCTTGGTCAGATTGCAGAACACAAATCTCACGTCCACTTTTGCATGGATTGTGGATTGGCTTCCATAAACCATACGGAGAAAATGTCTTTGCTCATACAGATCTGGCCTAGTTAGGATTCCAATCAGAATACTAAACTCATACCCAAGCTTTGAGTCATTTCTCTTATCAGATTCAATGGCTGCAGTGAAGTTCTCCTTAATAACCTTTGTGCAGTTCTGAATATGATTTGAGCAGTTACAGTTGATGAAGATCTGGCTGCCCTGAGAACCCGCATAAGTATTATCATCCTTTCTCAGAAAAAATGGCCGAGAGGATGCATTAAGACTATTTCCATTATAACTATATTCTATTACGCTGTTGAAACCAAATGGACTTCTTACTATTTGTCTGAATTCTGATATATCTACAAAGGCCATTAAGAAGATAAGGACTGTGAATAGAAATAGGAGCCGGCCTGTTCTAGTGATTGAGATGAGAGGAAACCAAGAATAGGGTTTCCTGAAATCCTCCATGGCTCTTTCTCCAAGAGGCCAAAATAAGAAATAATCATAAATCCTTCACATTCAACATTAGATCTCAGGCTTGGGCTCTTTAAAACTTATATAATCTTGCTTGCTTTCATCTCCTCTTCCTCCTCCTATTGCTACGGATTTCCTTTTGCTTTCATTACGCTTCTGTTTTTAAATTTTCTTCACCTTGTCTATTATAAGGTGCACATGGGAGTTGAAACTGAATACAGCAGTTTATTATCAAAGATAACATGGGATTTTTTCATCTTCCACGACGGGTGACACAGAGGAGAGTTTCAAGCTTTGAATAGTGATTTTCCTTGAAAATAGTGAGGTGTAAATTCCATATCTTGAGGCGAAGTTCACGTATCAAAAAGTTGCATGGGGATTCCCGCGTCCCAAACTAGGCGACCCACGTCGCAGCTCTTCATCATCTCTCACATTGACATGCGACAGAGTAAGATTAAATCTTCAACTTCAAATTCAGCTCATCATCATCAATAAACATTGAGAGGCATCTCTTTGATATGAAGGCATATCAATAGTGATATTGTAAACCAAAGCGTTGTTCGTGTAACATCAGAGCTGTGTTGTAGGGATCTAAACGATGCTTGAGTTCAAGTTCAAATCTTTAAATATATAAAATATGATGGAACAGTTAGAGTTTGAGATATAGTATAAATAATGATAGTAGTTGATTTGTTTTGAGAATTGTCCATGCAGGGATCGAGAAGCTTCTTGACAAGACTATTTTTAAATTATTTTTTAAATCTCATGCCTTCTCAATTATGGTACAATCTAGGATAATAAATGATAATAGTAATGAATTCAGGAAAACAAAAAGAAAAGTCAAACATCATGATTTTTTCAGATTCACGAAAATACAAGGAAAATTTTTCATAAAAATTGTTGTTTTTATCAGAAAATATACAAATCATGAAGATCAAATGTTGAAAATTTGTGAAAAAAAAGTCATTTTTTTGAAATTAGTCAATAATGCAATTTGTAAGAAGGATCACATCCAAGAATTAATAGCAACTGTGAAAGCTTACTTGCACTTTCTGCCCAACTAGTATACCAACTTGTATACACATGTTGCCCAAAATGCTTGGGTTTTGGGTTTGGTCATTCTACATTATAAATTATATTAAAGAAATGTTCGAAATAAATATATGTCTTATGCAATAATAGATTCCAATTAGGGTTTCATATATGTATGTTCACCAAATTATTTAAATGAAACTAATGTCTTGTTATTAATCAATATGTTTCTATTATGAAGTATCAATTAGCCATGTTTAGCAATAACAAGTTATGTGATTCCCTAAGAACAAAATCTTTAATTATGTTCTAAATGATAAGATTTGTTGAGTTTAGGTATTCCCAAATTTATGTATCAAATGGAACATTTTTGCTCAAGATTATTTAGAATATTTGATGGTGAATTTTTTAATAAGCTTTCAAATGAATTTCAAAACTTAATCATGATTTAAGTGATTATTAATATAATTTTTATATTGAAAAAGTTTAATCAACAATATATATATCTTTCAACCTGATAATCAACCAACCCTCATTAATATACAAATTGAAGGGAGGTATTTAAATATCAAGGGACAATAACTTAGAAAGGACTGCACATATTGTTTTTTACATGAGCATCCAAAATAACATTGGATTTTGATTGTGTAAATAAGCACTCTAGAGGCCTTTATATATAGGCACTCCTAGTGTACTTTCATATGGCATATTGAATAAATATGTCATCATTTTGATCATACTCTCTCTTTGGTCTACTATTGTGCTTGTGTTTGAGTTTCTTGGTCCTAGGTGAATTCTTCCCTAAGGAAAATTCATACATGGTATCAAAACTCAGGGAGATTCTCTACACATTGCCATTTGAGACCGTTCATGCTTCAACACCTCGACCTGAATCTGGAGAATCTGCAAACATTGAGTGCGTCTAGAGCTAAATTTGACCTCCCCATTGCATTAGAACATCAATTCGGTGAAGAATGACTATAAATTAGCCTGTGCTAGGCTATAGTTGATTGTGAGGCAAATTTTTTTTGCAAACCGGTACCCGAAGGCATTGATTTGCAAATCAACACCCAAAGACACTGATTTGCAAACCGATATGGTCATTTAATCGATCTAATTATTTTCTTTTGAGATCTGCATTTTAAGTAATATTTCTAGCTAGAACAACAACTACAGTATAACTGGATTGGTGAGACCAACAATTGAACTAATGCCTTCAAATATCTCAGGCATCTTCCAACGACCTTTTTTGCCAAGACTCCACTTCATAAGCGAGCAGCATTTTTTGTTTTAAGTGGAGAAACAATTGTTACTTTAATCAAATTATTTATTCCCACACCTGTAATGTGGGACTAAATAAAAAAAAGTTCCCACGGTTCTTTTAATTCTGCCCATCGAAATACACAAAATCGACGACAGAACACCTATCTCTAGCAGCCCATAGTGTAAAACCTAGCCCGCAAAGTATTAAATCCAACTCTACCACTGTCATAAACTGGCATTCGCAAAACTTTAGAGTTCTGGCAAAAAAAAACTCTAGTAGTAGTGTTAGTAGTTTTGGTGACTGAAATACATTCTAAGCACTACTTTAAAAACTCAGCCACTGTGCATTTAAATTTGGCAGTGCTTATTCAATTTCCATGTTAGACAACAAGTCACCATGTGGCCCACTAAAAATAGGACAAGCGGCAGACAGCAAACCCCGCCACTGCTATAATTTATCCACATAGGATTCGCACAGTTAGCAACCAACACAAGGCCCACATTAGCATCCAGCTAGACAACCACATTGCATTGCATAATCAGCATCCTATAGACTATATGCAACCTCAGCCAACCCTATCAGCATTTTCTATATGGTTTTGTACGATGTGACATCATGCTGACATCATCTCTAGACTTGGAGTTGTTGATGTCATCACATCTATGAGCCTAAATTTGACGACCATCTAAACATCTAGGAAAAATTTGAATTGCTATGATGGTCGCACGATTATCAAATTTAACTTTGTCTTTTGCTGGTGCAAGCCCTCTCCAGATTGATTTTTGATTTTGTAGTTTGACTTTGGAAGGCCATATCTTAGTCACTTAGACTCCAAATTAGGTGTGATTTTTTTTGAAATTGGGTAGAATTTCCTAAATTTTTTAATGGTGCAACTCTTTTCTAGTTTTGGTGTAAGGATTTGTTAGAATTTGCATTTTTGGTGACTATACTTGCATAATCCTACATCTTAAAACTTCAAACATTCTGTATGGACACATCTAGAGTCGAAAATAGGTTTCATTTTTTTTGAAAGTGCATTATCTTTTGTCTACTTTCTAGATCTACAATTAGATTATAGGGTTGTGTGGACAAAAGTGTCACTTTAAAAAATAGGGCCTTTCTTTGTTTTGTATTAATTCAAATTATTGTGCATTGTAAAGTTCCAGATTTCTAATCTTTCAAGAGGTTGTAATAAGAAAAATTAGAAGTCCATGAGGGCCAAAATTGGCAAGTGGCTATTGTAATCACACTATTTATAAAGTACCAAATGCATCTATTTTGGGGGTGTTTCTTGATTTACTAAAAAAGGGGAGTGTTCTTGGTGTTGTGTTCCTTTTTCTTCTACTATTTTATTTCATTTTCTGCATTATGAAAAATTTTAAGTTTTTAAAATTAACTCCACATAACTATACTACATGGTCCATCAAAATGTGGTATCATTTAATGCACAATAGAGTTTCTCAATATGTAGATGGTACTCTTCCTAAACCAGCAGGTGATAATGTATTAGCAAGTGATATTTTAGCTTGGGTGGCAATGGATAGGAAATCCCTGGGTGATATATGTTTGGGGGTTGATGACAAGATCATGTATCAAATTAAGAAGTCTTCTACATCCAAGGAAGCTTGGGATACCCTCAAAAACCTATATGTTAAAGTGTCTAAAGAGGATGTTTTCAAAATTGAAGATGAGCTTGTCTCCTTAGATCCTATGTTATTTGGTTCTATATAGGATTTCATCTTTAAGATGAATGAACTAAGAACAAAGCTTATTGATTGTGGGAGTTCTATCAATAATGACAGATTGATCTATCTTATTCATAACAAGCTGCCATTGAAGTATTCCACATTTGTTTCTTCTTATAACACCTCAAAGACTACATTAGGGTCTACCTATAAGAAAGTATCTTTTGATGAATATTTTGATCTATTGGATATAGAAGAGAAGAATTTGAAATCAAAGGGGATTCTCAAATCACCTAAGTCTAAAGCATTGGTGGCCATCAATGAGGGTTTTTAAAATTTAGCTAGACAATCTACAAATAAAGGAAAGGGTATGAATAAGAAGTGGAAGACCAAATCAAAGGATGTAGAAAAGACAACACCACAATCCAATCAACAAGGCAAGTCTTTCCCAAATTCCAACAAGAAGGGGGACAATAATAAGGACAAGAAAAAGTGTGCTTATTGCAAGAAAATGGGTCATGAAGAACATGAGTGTTATCATAAAAAGATCGATGAGTTGGCCAAAATCATGAAGAAATGTAATGTTCCATTGCCTAATGCTTGTAAGGATAAAGGGTCTTCTTCAAATTCAAAGGGAAAAGGGCAAGCACTCATGGAAAATTCAAATTCTTCAATGGAATGGATACTTGACTCAGGAGCCTCATCATATGGGTTCTTCAAAGGAGGATTTTTCTTCATTGAAGCAATCAAAGGTACTACACATCTTTGTAGGAGATGATACCAAAATAGAAGTTGAAGGGAAAGGAAACGTAGAAATGGAAAATGGAGAGTTTCAACATATTCTCTATGTTCCAAACCTAAGTTCAAATCTCCTAACAATCTACCAAATCACTCACCTCAGAGATGGTCACAGAGTTGAGTTCCTTCTAGACTTAGTATAGGTGCACAGTCTAAAAGATGACTCATTGGTTGTAATAGGGAAACTTAATCATGAAAAAAGGTTGTACTCTTTCTCTCACTTTGTGCTCAAGTCTCCTTTAAAATCCTTGTTAACACAATCCAATTCTCAAATGCAATTATGGCATGAGTGGTTTGGTCATGTTTCCTTTCACTATCTTCAACAACTTTGCTTAAATAAAATGGTCAAAGGTCTACCCAAAATCAACTTTTCCCATGGTGAATGTTCAACTAATTTAGTGGATATGCATTCAGAGGGAAAGTTACAAAAAGGGAAGTCTTCAAGAGCACTAGTTGTTCTCCAAAGCCAGGGTAGCTATATACTTACTTTTATTGATGACTTTTCAAGATACACTTGGGTCTACTTTCTTTGTCATAAGAATGAAGTGTCTGACAAGTTTCTAGCCTTCAAGACTCATGTTGAATATATGTTGAGGAAATCCATCAAAGTTCTTAGAATGGACAATGGAAGCATGTATGTAAATAGAAGACTAATAGATTTTTATAGACTTGAGGGAATTGATCTTAAGAATCTACTAGCATTTAGTCCACATATGACAGATGTTGTAGCATTGAGGATCCAAACTCTTAAGTCTATGGCAAGTTGCATGATACAAGCTAAGTCTTTAGATCCATCACTTTAAGTCAAAGCAATTAGTAGTGTCGCTTACATTCTTAATAGGTCTCCTCATCTAGTCTTGGATGGGAAGACTCATTTTGAGGGATCCTGTGGCAGAAAACCTATTGTGACACATTTTAGAGTCTTTGGTTGTCTTGCATGGGCAAAGATATCTTCTAGGGGATGCAAGGTATAGTCACCTCGACCTTGTACTTTCATTGGTTATGAAGATGGTGTAAAGGCATAAAAACTATTAGGTCTAGAGACACATCAAATCTTTGTGGAGAAGGATGTACACTTTAAGGAAAGTTCACCAAGCTTGTCCTCTAATCCTCTCTACACATCATATCATGTGAAAATTGATAGTGATACTAGCGATAGTGCTTTAATAGATTCAGACATGTGAGGTTCTATTGATAGTTGCAGTGAGAGGTCACATCATTAGTCCAATCCACATGCATATATCACCACAGTGATAGGCCCAACACAATAGGGTACATCCAGTCTTCCATGTCCAGTTTCAGTGATAGATTTGGGGGACATCATTGATGATCTATCTCTTCTTCTTGATGCAGTAGCACCTTCTTCAATTTTCATGAGGGCTCCATCTAACTGTCTTGTTCATTCTCTACCTGATTGATTGTTACAGGTTGAAGTGATTGTGGATACTTATGATCAGCAATTATAGAGGGGTTCTTCATTAGCTAAGGAGACAAACAATTCTTTGAGATAGGTTCTTCGGCCAGCTGAGCAGGTTTCAGAGACATCACTTACCTATGGGATTCTTTCCATGCACAAAAAA
Organism: Cupressus sempervirens; assembly: GCA_028749045.1. Taxonomy (NCBI): domain Eukaryota; kingdom Viridiplantae; phylum Streptophyta; class Pinopsida; order Cupressales; family Cupressaceae; genus Cupressus; species Cupressus sempervirens. The sequence goes on along the minus strand of CM053792.1, from coordinate 815,504,855 downwards.
AGCATCTCATTTGTACCCTTGGCCTTTTTTCATCCTAAGGGGAGGAACACCATTCTGTAGTCTTGGATCAACTTCTTCCTTAGAGAAATAGTCATTGGTAGGCGTTCCTCTGTGGGAGGGGCGAGAGCCTATCCTACCTCTCTTCCTCATCTCATTTTTCTCTTATGTATATACTAGATGTATGTCATAATGGGGGGGTCTTGATTACTCCATCCATCCATACATCGTATGTTATTTTCATTTCTCTTTTTGGGGGAGGGTTTTGCCATGAGGTTTTTCCTTTTTCTCTGCTTTATGAGAGATTGCATTTGCATTATGTACATGGGTACCTAACATGGCCTAGTAACCAGGATCCATCATGCACTTCATCCTAGTTTTCTTAAGCTTAAGGGCATTCCCGTAGGTTGCACTTTAGGGGGGGCGGGGTGGGGGGTTGTTGGTGTAAATGAGTATTTACTATTTATACTTACTTAAGTTTACTTAGGTTAATGCATTATTTTATTATTTATTTAGGTGAGACACTTAAGAGTTTGTGTACTCTCATGAGTTGTCATGTTGACAACATAGTTATTCTCACTCCTTTTTTAGCACATGTTGTCTACAACAATGATTTGCATGATACACCATTGTAGGCTTATCCTCTCATCATCTCACTTACTTCCATGCTTGATGGAGGATAACCCATATCTGGTGGACTTGTTCTTGGTTGTATGACTCATCATGTTGCTAACTTCTATGCATTCTATAAGCTCTCTAGGGGCCTTTATATACAAGCACTCCTAGTGTACTGTCATATGGCATATTAAATGAATATATCATCATTCTAATCATACTCTCTTTGGTCTACTATTGTGCTTTTATTTGAGCTCCTTAGTCTTGGGTGAATTCTTCCCTAAGGAAAATTCTTACAGCTTTAAAAATCTCAACATTAAGAAGAAAATAAGTAAAAACTAGAATTTTTGATAACTAGGTTCTGGTTGAACAATAGTACCAATAGGTTTTTTTGTAAATATAGGACAAGTATTTACCCCATTATCAGTCTCGAGATGAAATTTTTTTAGAATACTGCTAAGTTCATCAATTTATGTTTGTGTAAGAAAACTTTGATATTTCTCAATGTACTACACTACTTTAACTTCATCTTTGTAGATCTGCAGAACTCCATTAATGATCAGCTTCATGAATCTAGATTTTGGAATCTCCAAGGTGTAAGATACCTTTGACATGATGTAAAAATGTATGAGTTTCAGATTAAACTTAGTAGGGCAGCTTCTGATGTTTTGAAATATCTCCTTGTTCCTTTCCTTCCAAAGAAACCATAGTACTTCTCTAGTAAGAGAAACCCAAAATTTGTTAAGAGATAAGTCAGAAGATCTCATGTAACTAGCCAAAATTTCACACCAAGAGAAACTAGTAATATTCTTCCAATCAATAGGAGAATAAAAAAAAATGACCCAAACTTTGGTTGCATAAGTACAATACAAAAAACATTCTAAAAAATTTCAAGTTTATTACACAAATTATAGGTCATAGGCTCAACACTACAGGATGATAGCACTAAGCAATCAACAAGCTTCTTAATCAACAAAACCATCTAAAATGAATAACCTTAGGTTCATAGGGATCCTTCCAAAAATAATCAAAGACAAAATGCAAGCTTGAGAAAGGACAGTCTAAACCCCAACAATTAACTATACATTGTAACACAAAGTGATCAATTTTAAACATTCAATAAATCTATGTAGTAGAAGTGTTTCAATAACAATGCCATAATTCCATTTTATATTTCTGATAAAAGTATCACTATCCATGATGTTTCCAAGTTTCTGCTTGCATATCACTTTGGACAAAAGAGTATAGGTCTTCCTTTGAGATTTGGGGATATCAAACTTACTGGATATCTCATCCCATGACACAAGCCTATTATTCACCATTAAATCATTGATAAGAGAAATACCTTTCTCATTCCATTTTTTTCTAACCAACTCTAAGTAAGAGCAAGAAGTTTATTATTCAAATATAGACCCCACCAGATTGATCTATCAACAACAATATAATTAGGATGTCTGCCTATGGCATTCCTACAAGAGATGAACTCCCTCACTTGTGACCATGCAAACCACAAGGAGGTAAACACTTTAGACCTAGACATCTTCATCTTAAAGTCTCCCATGATATATTACAAAATGAAATGTTAGCCCAGTGTTTACCTTTTTTAATTACAGACCATCCAACATTGTTTGTCACAAGAACCTTCCAAGGTTCATTCCCCCAAAAAGCTTTGAATACCATTTAGCTACAAGAGCAATACCTTGAATTATAATATCTTTAATCCCCCACAACACCCCCCACCCCCAGACACAATTTTTTTGGGGAGGCAACACCATTCCCATTTAACAGATTTCCTCTTCTTGGATCCCAAGCCATTTGACTAGAAAATGTCTCTAAGAATTTTTTCAAGCATATTAAATTGAGATTTAGTAAACAACCAAGTCAAAGAAAAATAAACATGTTGGGAAGAAAGGACCCTTTGAAAAACTTGAACTATCCCAACCAATGAAAGGGAGTGGGTCTGCCATCTTATATGTTTTCTATTAATCTTATTGAACATCCACTCCCACATATCAACAAAGGAAGATTCCAGAGAAAATAGAATACCCAAATATCTAGTAATAGTATTAGGCCCAGTCCATTTCCAACCCATATTTGTTAACTAGCTAGGAGGAACCTCCTTCCATCCAATAAAAAATGACTTGTGGGGGAGGCAATTTGGCTCTAGAAAGAATACAGAAAAAATTAAGTCTATTGAAAGCCACAAAAAAAAAAATGAGATAGTTCCAAGAAAAGAGTAGTGTCATCCATAAACTAAGCATTGATCAATTCAACTATATTAGGGAGCATGATTCCCTTAATAGGATGCCCTAAAGAAGGGTTCCTTAGTATGTAAAAAAGAGCATCTGTAGCAATCACAAATAAGAATGTCCCAATAGGACAACCTTGTTTGATAGACTTCTATAGGATAATAGGGTTTGAAAATTCCCCATTCTCCTCAATAACAATAGATGAATCCTTAATTGGAATTTTAATCAATTTGCAGAAGTAACAAGGAAAGCCAAAAGCTTTCAACATTCCAATGATAAAGGACCACTAAACTCTATCATAAGCCTTCTCAAAATCAAGAAGGATCATAGCCACATCCTACCCACTAGCCTTATCCCAATTCATATCTTCCCAACTAGTGATAAGGTTCTCCAAAATATATCTACCCTTTATGAAACTAGTTTGAGTGACTGAAACAATATTTTTTTGTAATCTTTGCAATTCTTCTCACCAAAAATTTAGCAATAATTTTATATGATAAATTAAGCAGGGTGGGCCTCCAATTCTTGACTAGGGATCTATCCCCTTATTTAGGGAGCAACTTAATTATCCCTCTATTCACACTACTACATAGACAACCAAATTCAAAGGCATCATTATAAAAGAAGAAAAAGCTTTTACCAAATCCATTCTATATTATCTTTATAAAATTCAAAAGGAAACCCATCCAATCTTGGAGATTTGTCATTAGTCATAGCTTTGATAGCCTCTTGAATCTCATCTAGATAATTTTTTATTAAGTTTGTCACTTTCACTTTCAGAAACCATCTTCGAGATCATCTTCAAGCATTCTTTCAACTCTTTATGTTGATCCTGCAAAAATTTAGAAGAGAACAATTCAGAGTAGAAATTGAAAAAAAAAAACCTCCTTGATAACTTTTGGATCATTAGTTTTACCACCCTCCACTTAAATATCTTCTATCTTTTCTGCCTTTTTCTTAGCCCTAATGATGTTAAAAAAAATCTTGATCCTATATCTCCCTATCTTAGCTAGTTCATTATTTCATGGATCCTTTTCCCTTGGATCTTATATTTATGAAGAAAACCTAACTGATGCTTAATATAAACCAATTAATTCAAAAGCAATTGGTCATCTAGTTTATTCTGGATGGAAAATTTTGCTTCATTTATTTGGTTTGAAGGTCATTCTCTTCTACATTTCTATCATTGGCCACATTTTTCCTAATAATTTGATAATTTTTTTTCCAAGATTCCACTAGTTGGCACCATTTTTAAACTGGCCTTAAAGATTGATTACACATTTTTGACAAGAATATCACCATTTTAATAGCCTCTTTATTAATGGGGTCCTTTAGTAATGTGGTATTTAACTTAAATAATTTGTATCTATTACTCTTATTGTTAAAATTTTCATCCTTATTTATCATAATTCTCATAGAAATAGGAGAATGATTTGACATTGCAATGACACAATTATTGGAGAATGACCCTCTCTAGTCTGAAATGAAAAAAAAGAATATTTTAATAGTATACCTTGTCCAATCTTTAGTAGACTCTATTTTGTCATCCTTGATTATTGCACCATGTGAACCAAATATTCTTGAAATTATCCCTATTATTTTCTAGAGGGTCAATCAAATTAAAACATCTTTTGAATTTTAACTAGAAGAATTATTCATTACCTTTCCAAGAATGTTTCAATCCACCTTGTTTATCACATCTGGCTACCACCACATTTGTTAAAGTCCCCTACAAAAATCTAGCATGCTTTAGGAAAATTAGATGAACACCAATCTCTTAACACAACTATTTCTCTATAATCATTTGGGGCATATATATTTCATATCCCAATTACTTACTCCTCATGTTTAAATGTCACCCAAAGTGCTCTTTGACATCTTGAGAAACCATGTTGCAAGATAGAGTCAGTCCAATGGGGACCAATCAAAATGGCTACTCCACATTTTCCTTTCTCATGTTTAGAATGAAACACTATAGCTTTGTCTCACTTGATTTTTCTCACGCATGAAAAATGACAACTTTAATTTCTTACATACATATGATGTCCTTGTCTTTAAACTTATTACACCACTTTCTAACAATATATTTCCTATCTATCATTTCAAGTCATCTAACATTCCAAATATGAATATTAATCATCATGAGGGAGACTAATAAGAGGGATGATTTGGGGCCTTATAAAGTCTATTAAAACAATTTGGGATAGCATTCTTGCCACCAGTACTACCAAAAATAGACCTCTTCTCATATGTTTTTCTTTTTTTCCTAACAACATCAGTGAATTCTCCCATTGCATGTACATCTAAAGTCTTTTGAATCACAAGTGAGGGAGTAATAAACTCCTTAGGTTTACCACCCTTACTTTTAATAACCTATGCCTTCGCCTTAATGGATCTAACGACAAGCTGATGAGCATTCAATCTGGCAAGTATCTCACTAAGGCTAATCTTAGCAGAATCACCTGAGGAGGTCATAGTGAGGGTCATGGGATGAACTTCACCAAGAAGATATCTGGTCTACATAGCTAAGATAACCTCAAACTCTTTATTATATAAAGGATTATCTAAGGAAGAAAACCCACCACACTCGAATGAGTCATCTTTAGAAGAAATTTTTGATGACAAAGAGTGGTTTGACATATAACTATCAAAGTTTTAATTCTGGGTAAATCAAAAACCATCCATTTTCATTGCCTCAACATTATTAACCATTTATGGAATTATTTATTTAACATTATTAAATTTCACCTTAGCTTTATCAAAATTCACTTTAAGAGCTGGATAATTTTTCTTGATATGTTTGTTAAGCTTACAATGAAAAAATCCATGCAAATTACCTAACAGAGAAACCTTCCATGAGAAATTTTCTCCTTCAAGGTCTAGAGAAATAATATTAGGAAAAACCAAATTAGTATTATTAATATAATTGTCATTTAGATATAGTTTTTATTAGGTAGGTAGTGATTAAAAAGACTCAAGTCCCTGTTACAACACATGAAACATATAACTACAATATTGTGGGCAATAGAGTAGGGAGAAAAAGGGCATACAACACTACCACAATAGACAAAGGGTTTTATGAGGCCCCTCACAAACTTGTGGGTTTCCCATAAGGACTCTCGTAATTTCACTTCTAGAGACCTGTTTGATAAGATAATACAAAGAATGCAATAAGGACAACAAGGAACCCAAGGACTAAGCAAGACCTGACAAGCTCAAAGTAAGAACTTTTGGTAGCTATCTAGTTTACTAACAAGGAAGATCTAACAAAAGAACCAATACTAGAGTGCCAAAAAGAATCAACCTTTAACTACAAGAACAAACAAAAAATAAGAAATACTAAATGGACATAGAAAGAGTTTCAAACCATGATGTAGGACTGTCTTGGGATTTTTGATATCCTGTATCAATATTTTATGTTCTATTTATGTTGTATTTCTTCTTCTTTCTCTTTGTGTGTGTGATTCTTTGAAATTTACTTCTAACATGTGTGATATTGGCTTCTTATAGAGGACATTTCATCAATAATTACACTATGGTTGAGAATCTTATGGCTTGGTATCCTTCGAGTTCCAATTTATTTTTCCTAAGTAGAATGTTATTCATTGGCACAATTAGAGCTGTGCAAAATTTTGGTTCTTCTAAGATGACCTTTATGTCATGATGGTTATTTTTAGAGTAATAAAGTTTTTTATTATTAATTAAATCATATTGATGTAATTATTAAGTTATTTATTATCTCTAGATTACTTAAGCTAAACTTTAGGCATATAATAATTAATTCTTTAATTAATTATTATCAGGCAACCTACATTTTACTTGTTAGGGTTTTAATATTCTTTTATAATGATTGATCTCTTTGTAATTTACTAATTCACTTTTGACAATGGAAATTTCAAATTTTTCTCATCAAGAATGTGTCATCCATGGATCTAAGAATTCTAGCCTCTGTAGCTTTTGCTTCTCTCTTTCTGTGAGAGGTGTTTACATGTAGGTGATTCTAGGGAGCTTTGGGGTTGATCTTTCATCAACTTCAACATGGAATAAGAGCTCCAAATTTTCATGCCCCTAATCTATTTATGAGAAGTTTGGCTTGGTTTTTAAACCTGTGTTTTTTCTTTCTTTTAGAGGCTTCCATTTTTAAACATTATTTTGTATGGGATCTATGGGGTTACCATTTTTCAGTGCACTTTGAGTCCAAATGGACCTTGTTGTTGAGCTTAGAGCACCCAAAATCCCCTTATTTTCATATTGAATTTGTTCAATATGGATACAGATGGAATCAGAGGGAAAAAAATATTCCTCCTAGATTGGCAAATTTCACGAGGTCACAATTTTAAAATTTATTAGCAAAGAAATCAAGAATTTTGATTTCAAAATCAAGGTTTTTGATTATGTAAACCAATATTTTTCTGAACAAAAAAAATTTATTTTTGGCACATAAATTGAGGCTTTGTGGTACATAAAATGAGGTATTCTAGTACAATATTTGAGAATTTTGGTGTGGAAATCAAGAGAGTATTTTGTATAGAACTAGCACACCTCCTGAAGTGATTTTGGTATAGAAGTAACATGCTTTTGATAGCAATTTTTGCATATATTATACATGTTTCCCGAGAAAACTTCTAGTATGAATTAACATACTTCTTGAGGTAATTTCTACTACTGTCAAGCATATTTCTCGATGCATTTTGGCATGGGTGCCATGATAGTGATTTTTTTTTCCCCTTCTAACTCTTTTTTGACCTACCTATGGTTTTTTAACTTTAAGTTGGTGATTTGGACTCCATTTTTTACAAATGAGATATCATTAGAAAGTTGATCCCTAGCCTATCATGATGGTGCAGTTTATTTGAATTTTTGATGTTCTTTGGTTGTCACTTTATATATTCAAAGTCAGAGGTTCTATTTTGCACTCTAGGAGATATATGTTGAGCATCTGATCTTCGATTTGGAAATTTTTTATATCATTGGAAAGACAATTTCTACTCTTTTTATTGGTGTAGGTTATATTTCTAGATTCTTGTCCAAGCACATTCTATTCATTTTTTTTGTTTTTTGCATTTTAATGGATATCTTAATTATTTAATATTTGGGGATCATTTTCATTTCTATAGGTGATTTTTTATGGGTTGTACTAGATCTCTTGTATCAGCTATATGTCTCTTTTGATCTTCATTGATATCCTTTTGTATTACTTTTCCAAACACATTGGAATAAATTGTCACTATTGCATTTAAGGATATTGCTTATCTTTTTGGTTTGTTGTACTCTCACTATATTATAAATTGTCTTGAGGCGTTTCATTTTGGCCATATTTATCATCTTCCATTGTTAAGTGAGTGTTCTTTCCATGAAATTAGCTTCGTGATGTGTTAATGACACTTGTCATTATAGGTGATTGTACTTCTTTTGCACTCTTGATATTTATGGCTCTTCTTTCTATAGGAAATGTTGCATTTAGTTTTAGTGGTCATGTTTTACATCTCATCATTATAGGGGTGTTATGTTGGTTCTATTTCTTTCTTGGTTTGATTGAGTGGGTGATGTATTCAATATTTGCTCCTATTTACTAGGTGATTACAATGGTTGGATAACTATGCATTTTAGTGAGATTGATCATTTACCATATAGACATTATTTCATTCTATTTTTTGGAGGCCATGAAGATACCTTCCATCTTTGATTGGTCATCTCTTTAGACTTAGTCTTCTCTACTTGGTTATGTTCTATGTAGTGGAGTTTCTCTAAACTAGTAGTTTGGTAGTGTTTGCAGCTTCATGCTTTAGTGGTGCTCTTCACAATCATATTTTATTCCTATCTTCTAGGACATTTTGTAGTTTGAAGGCTTCCTAAGTCCTTCACTAGTTATTTCAACATTCTTTCCATTTCTTTTTGGAGTATAGTTTATCTTGTGTGGTTTTCTGTATTTCTACTCTTTACAAAGATTTGGTTGTGCTTGCGTACCTCATTAGGCTTTGTTTTAGGGACCAAATTCTATTTTCAGTTGTAGTTTCTTTGTTTTTAGCTACTCCCTAAGTTTATCATAAGGGAGTGTTAGAGTAATAATTTTTTTTCTTATTATTTAAATCATATTGATTTAATTATTAAATCACTTATCATCTATAGTTTACCTAAGCTAAACTTTGGATATAGAATAATTAATTCTTTTATTAATTATTATCATGCAACCTAGGTTTTACCTATTATGGTTTTGATCTCCTTTTATAAGGATTGATCTCTTTCTAATTTATTTATTCAATTTTGATTACAACAATTTCTCTTTTTTCTCATCAATAATGTCTCATCTATGCATTTGAGAGTTCTAACCTCCATGGCTTTTTCTTCTCTCTTTCCCTAACAGGTGTTTGCATGGCATGTGATTCTTGGGAATAATGGGGTTGATCTTTCATCAAATTCAATAGTTATATATCTAATGTTCACAATGTATGAAGTTGATAAAACATCCTATAGGAATATTTAGAGGTTAATCTCTATTTTTTTTAAATCAAACATTTAATTTAATATGTAATTGATGGATGTAACTTCATAGGGAGTTTTTTGATATGTTTGAAGGAAAATTTCTATTGGGTGTACATAAAATTAACTAAATCTATTAAGGCTCATTTGGTAATGGGAATACAAGTGGAATAGGCATATGTATATTCTTAAGATTTTGAATTCTCTATTTGGATGAACAAAATTGGAAATGGAATAGGAACAAAATTGGAATACATATTCCAATTTTTTCCCAAAAATGAGTATTTGCAATTCTACCTAAATAGGTAGAATAGGAATACATATTTCTATTCCAATTCTTTTATTTTAGAAAACATAAAATTTTGAGTCCATGAATTCAGCATCAAATTCTTGGTGAACCAAACAAGAATAAGAATACATAACCACATCTTCTATTCAAGAATAAGTGTTCCTATTACAATATTTATATTCCCGCAACCAAATGGGCCCTTATTCTATAGAAGAACCTAGGATTTCTCTACTTGTGACCTTCAAATTTTTGTTCTAAGATACTATTAGGATCAATAAATGTGGAAGGACTATGTGAGTGTACCTTGAGTATGAAAATAAGATTTGGAAAGTTGTTTATGTTGGCATATGATGAGGATATAGTTTGGTTGGAATGTAATATTTTTGTCATTCATGTAAAATAAGCAAGAAACCTATAAGGAAATAAAATATTGGCATATTAGGGGAATGATCAATTAGAATCAAGTGGTAACCAAATACTATTAAAAATAGCATGTACTAGATCAGTGTAATATGTTATTTGTTTGAATAATTATATTCTAGTATCAAATTGAGAAAGTTGAGTATCCCAGCCGAAAATAGAGAAAGAAAAGTGATGAACCCTAGAATCAAAGGTCTATGTTCTATAAAGGATTAAAACAATCAAGGATGATCATGAAAACATGTAAATGATGATAATAGAGAAGAGGAATTGAGAAGACACATGGTTAACATCAACTAAAAAATTAAGGAAAGAGAAATAGTTATTTAATAGACCTAACAAGCTATGTCATGTCAAGTTATCTTATATGAATCCCTAGTCAATTTTCTACAATGTGTATTAAGCCCTTTAACAAGTTAGTCTTTGAAAGGACTGCCTTCTAGATACAATTATTCAATTGTCTATTTTCCTTGATGTGACAAAAATGTCATATTAGTTATCAGTCAGAGGCTACCAAGCTTAGTTGGTTAGCAAGGCAAAAAAATAGAGTCTTTCGAGCTCAAAAGTTTAGTAAAGAGAATTACAGAGTCTACCAAACATTTCTAGAGGTTACACTATGAAGACAGTTTCTATCGAGCTCACTTAGGTGTCGAAGGATTTTGACATAGAGGTTAGTGTTTATCAAACTCCCAAGGTTAACAAAGAAAAGTTATCCTCTATAGAGCTCACAAGGTCAGCCTTCACTCACTCTACAAAGGATTTTGTAGAGTTCGCAGTATTTACCGAGCTTCACTTGGTTAACATTGGAAATCATTTCTGGAGTAGTGTTTACCAAGTAGGGTTGGCCAATGAAGGATTTCATTATTTTGGGAAATATAATTTATTTGTTTCATGTAATTTTTGTACCTGACTGATGTATTGGTTATTGGTAAATATAACTTGTAATTTAGCCAACTTGACAATCTGTAATGTATAAATAAAAGGTCAAGTTAGGGATTCTAATTGTAATAAATGGGAATGAAAATGAATTTGACTATGTGAAGAATAAGTGTAAGAAAATTTTGAAGAAGAATCAAATATCCTTGAGGAGAAGGAGAGTTGTATTCGATCAATGAAGATCTATTGAAGCAGAGAAGAGATCTATACTAGAAAAGTTCAATTGCATCTCATTCAAGTCAGTTATTGTTACTTTCTCACCATTGTAGTAGTAATTCCTAAATCCTTAACATAGTTGGTTTAGTAGCCATTTTGTAAATCCACTGACAAGGTGGATAGTTCTACTAAATTGTTCTCAAGTCCTCTAGCATGGCCACTCCTAACAAGGTGATTAAATCTTCTAACCAAGTCACACCTAATAGTGTATTTTGTAACCTTTAATAAAGTTGGCTCCTAATAGAGCTCACTTCAGAATAGTGAAAATTGGTAGCTAGTTACTTGGTGGTTTTTCCCATATTGGGTTTCCACGTTAAATCTAGTGTCTCTGTTGATATTATTTTCTTTTGAATGCATGTTAATAATTGTGAATGCCCAAAGATCAGTAACCAGTTAATCTACCGAGTTACAACATTTTTCTGTGTGGATACTGACTGACAATAGTAATTAAGTTTGAAGACATCTAAGGGATCTATGGATTTGTTTTTGTGGTAACTGATTCAACCACCCCCAACCCCCGCCCCCGCCTCTCAGTTAGTCCATTTATAATTCCAACAATTGGTATAGGAGCTTTTGGTGCTTGCAAAAAGAATTTCAAGGATCCAAGCTAAAGATTAGGGTGTCTTACAAGAGGCAAATTCCAAGGCTTAATAGGAATAACTTTTTAGCATGGCAAGGTCTCATGAAACTCCATCTGGCTTCTATTGGAGACACATGATTGGAATATTTGGATGAAGCATATTTATATCCTTCTAGTAGATTATCTGCTAATGAAATTGCTGAGAATAAGACTCATAACATCATGATGATAGATATTGCATATGCTCTAAGCTATGAAGAATTTGATGATGTCAAGGACTGCAAAACTGCCTTTGAAATGTGGAAGAAGCTGAAAGATATTTATGGAGGAGATGATAGTGTAAGAGGAGCCAAAGTAGAAATTCTACAAGGACAATTTGATTAGATGAGGATGAGAGAGGATGAAAACATTTTAAAATATGTTGAAAGAGTCAAAGCAAGTGTTAGTGCAATCAAAGCTTCTAGAAGAGATATCAAGGAGGAAACAATTATAAGTAAATTTCTTAGAACATTACTTCCCATTTATGCAATTAGAGTTTATGCAATTCAAGAAAGAAGATGTGAAGCAAATCATAAGATAAATTTAGAGGCCATAGTTGGAAAATTGACTACATTTGAGCTAGATAAATATGATAACTATGTTCCAACTAGCAAGAACATTGAATTAGCATTTGAAGCCAAGCTTTCACTCAAGGAGAAAGCCAAGAAGATAAAGGATTCTCAGTCAAAAAGTGAAGAAGAATTAGAATAGAGATCTTGAGGTAGTTGAAGATCTACTAGCAAGGAAATATTCAAGAGGCAAAGGGAAGGTAAGGTTCCTCTAATCTATTTTTCCTATGAAAAAATTGGAGATATTGCTGCTAAGTGCCTAAAAAAGAAAAACAAGGATGAGAAGAAAGGTCACAAGTGCAATGGAAAGAAAGACTTCAAATCATTCAAGGACAAAGGCAAGAAAACATGTTTCATGGCTAAGGATTTTAATGATTCTGATGATAAAGAAGATTAAATTGTGTACATTGTTGTGAAGGATGAGTTTGACAATGATGAGGAAATGACACTTATTTCTCATGTGAGAAAAAATAATACATGGATCATAGATAGTGGTTGCTCTCATCATATGACTGGTGATATAACTAAGTTTGAACATTATGAAGACTATGACAGTGGTAGTGTGAGATTTGGTAATAATGAACCTTGTTGCATAAAAGAAAGAGGAAGAATCTCACTAACAAAAGAGCTTGTATGTGATAATGCATATTGGGTAGAAGGACTAAAACATGATCTATTGAGTGTGGCACAGCTACTCAATAATGGATTCAAAGTGGAATTCATGCATAGAAAACTAAGACTACTAGATGATAGAGGAAAGTTGATTGGATCAAGCATTCAAACAAAAGGTAACTTGTTTTATCTTGAACTTGGTGAATGCTCATGCTTTATTGCTCAACTTGAGGAAAGTTGGTTATGGCATAGGAGGTTGTGTCATGTAAACTTTGATAACTTGGTGAAAATAAGTAAATTCAGGAAAGTAAGAGGCATTCTTAATATAAAGAAACCTAAGGTTGGTCTATCCAAGAATTTTCAAATTGGTAAGATGGGAAAGACTAGCTTTAGAAGTAAGACCTACTAGTCTGAAGAAGTCTTAGAAATTGTGCATACTGATTTGTGTGGCCCTATTGGAATTGAAAGTTATACTCGTGAAAAGTTATTCATTCTTTTTGTTGATGATTACTCAAGAATGATGACTATCATGTACCTAAGAGAGAAATCAAAAGCATTTCAGAAGTTCAAATGGTATTTTGCTAGAGTAGAGAAGGAAAAAAGGAAAAGACTGAAATGTTTGAGGTTAGATAGAGGTACTGAATTCATTTCCCTTGAGTTCAATAACTTTTGCATTGAAAGAGGGATCAAAAGATAGTTATCAATGCCTGGAACTCCTAAGCAAAATGAAATAGCTGAAAGAAGGAATAGATCTATCATGGACTATGCAAGAACCTTAATGATTGAAAAGAACATTGCTATCAAATACTAGAAGTAAGCTATCAACACTATATTTCATACCTTGAACTGAGTACAGCTGAAGAAGGATTCATTCAAAACCCTCTATGAGTTATGTTATGGCTATAAACCTAATGTAAGTTACCTAGAAGTATTTGGAAGCAAATGTTACATTTTGAAGGAATCTAGAAAAGGTAAATTTGATGTGAAGGGTGATGAAAGAATTTTTTTTGGTTATTCTTGCAAAAGTAAAGCATATAGATGTGTCAATTTGTCTACTCACAACGTAATAGAAAGTGCACATGTGAAAGTTGATGAGTTTGTAGAAAGAACTAAAGAAGAAAGCAAAAGAGAACTAGAAGACTATAGGAGATTTGTTTTCATTGTTCCTGATACAGTGCCAGATACACCTATCAATTAGGAATCTTCTACTCTCGAGTCTTTAGTAACTGAGCTACAGGAAGTTCAAACTGAGCTACAGGAACTTGAGTCACATTCTAATGCTACTAAGTCAATGCCTATCGAGTTTGATGGACCTGAGTAGTAGATAGAATAGCCAGAACCTGAAGCTGAAATGCAAGAGGATAAGAATGCAAAGCATTCAAAAGGCAAGGAACCTATATCATCCAAGTATGTCAGGAGACATCATGCATCGGATCAGATCATTGGAGACAAATATGAAGGTACTATGACAAGAAGTAAGTTGAAACGTACTTGTTTACTTGCTAATTTTCAACCTAGAAGTGTCAAAGATGCATTAGAAGATGAAAGCTCGATTGAGACTATGAATGAGGAGATAGAGAAAATAAAGAAAAATAAAACATGGACTCTTGTACCTAGGCCTAAAGATAAAAATGTGATTGGAACTAAGTGGGTATTCAGAAATAAGTTTAATGAAGATGCTCAGGTATCAAGGAAAAAAGCTAGACTGGTATGCAAAGGATACTCTCAAGAAGAAGGAATAGACTATGGAGAGACTTTTGCTCCTGTTGCAAGATTGGAAGGTTTCAAGACCTTACTTGCATATGCTACATATAAAGGATTTAAAGTTTGTTAGATGGATGTCAAGTCAGTATTTCTCAATGGTATACTGGATGAGGAGGTGTACATTGAGCAGCCTAAAGGTTTTGTTGATCCAGACAAGAAGGACATGGTCCACAAATTACACAAAGCATTGTATGGTCTGAAACAAGCCCCTAGAGCATGGTATGAAAGATTGCATAACTATCTTATTCATATTGGTTTTCAGACAACTAATGATAATAGTAGCTTGTATATCAAGGAAGGATCAGATAATAAATTTTTTTTGGTAGAAATATTTGTGGATGATACTTTGTTCATAGGAAATGATGATCTTTGTAAAGAATTTTCAGAGCAAATGAAAAAGTAATTTGAAATGTCAATGTTTGGTGAGATCAAATTATTTTTGGTCTTCAAATTTAGTAGAATAAGAATGGCATCTACATTACTCAATCTAAATACATCAAAGAGATACTGAAAAAGTTTGGTATGGAAGATGGCAAACCAGTTGGGACTCCTATGCGTACTGGATTGAAACTTGCCAAAGATGATGAATCAAAGGATGTAGATTAGACATTATATAGATCTATGATTAGAGAGTTGTAGTATGTAGTGCATACAAGGCCAGATATTTCCCTTGTAGTTGGTATTGTAGCAAGATTTTTAGCAAAACCAAGAGAAAATCACATGATGGAAATAAAAAGGATTATGAGATATTTGAAAGACACTAAAGATTATGGATTATGGTACAAATTCGGAGGTAATCTGGATTTAAAAGTGTTTACTAATGCAAATTGGGCAGGAAATGTTGATGACAGAAAAAGTACAAGTGGAGGAGCTTTCTTTCTTGGAAAGAGGTTGGCTTTTTGGACAAGTAAAAAGAAAAATTGTACATCCCAATCCACAACAAAAGCAGAGTATTTTGTAACCTTAGTAAACTATTCTAATATTGTTTGGTTCAAATAGTTATTGGAAGGTATGAAGAAAGAAATCAAAGAACCTGTTGTTATGTTTTGTGACAATAAAAGTGCAATTAACATATCTAAAAATCTAGTGATGCATTCAAAAACCAAACACATTGCAATAAAGTATCACTTTGTTAGAGAATTGGTGCAAGACAAAGAGGTTAGATTGGAATATGTCCATACAAAGGAACAAATTGCTGGCATATTCACAAAGCCTTTACCTAAGGATGCATTTTTGTATCTAAGAGGTAAGTTAGGGGTCATTGCCCTATCTAAAGCTCACTAAAATGAAGTTTTAGTGATACATCAATAGGTATCAAGTTGAAGATCTTTTAGTTGATGCAGAATAATCATGGAAACATTGTATATGAATCAGTACTTAAGGTACATTTCTATTCATTTGGTTTGTGTTGTCTTTGGCATGTGTTGTCAAAGAGGGAGCATATACTGTCATAAGCTTTCTAAAATTTGAATTTGTTTGTGGAGAGTTTTTTGATTATGTAATTCCTTCACACAGAGAGATTATTGTATTTAAGAAGTTTGTGGAATGAAATGTAAGAGGAAGAAACATTCTATTAGAAAAAGACTTGTTTCCAAATTTCATTCTGCTATGACATGTTGTGTTGCCATCAATGCCAAAGACGGAGATTGTTGGATACAATTATTCAATTGTGTGTTGGCTTTGATGTTACACAAATGTCATATTAGTTAATAGGCAGAGTCTACCAAGCTTAGTTGGTCAGCAAGGAAAAAAAATAGAGTCTAACAAGCTTAGAAGGTTAGCAAAGAGAATTATAGAGTCTACTAAACATTTCTAGAGGTTACACTATGAAGATAGTTTCTATTGAGCTCACTCAAGTGTCAAAGGATACTAAGATAGAGGTTAGTGTTAACCGAGCTCCCAAGGTTAACAAAGGAAAATTAGCTTCTACCAAGCTCACAAGGTCAGCAAAGGAAAATTAGTTCTTACCGAGTTCACTCGGTCTACAAAGGATTCTACAGAGTTCACAGTGTTTACCGAGCTTCACTTGGTTAACACTAGAAATCATTTCTGGAGTAGTGTTTACTGAGTAGGGTCGACCAATGAAGGATTTCATTATTTTGGGAAATAAATTTTATTTGTTTTATGTAATGTTTATAGACAACTAATGTATTGTTTATTGGTAAATGTAACTTGTAATTGAGCCGACTTGACAATTTATAATGTATAAATAAAAGGTCAAGTTGTGGATTCTAATTGTAATGAACGAGCATGCAAATGAAGTTGATTATGTGAAGAGGAAGTGTAAGAAAATTTTGAAGGAGGACTAGATATCTTTGAGAAGGAGAATTGTATTCAATCAGTGAGGATCTATTGAAGTAGAGCAAAGATCTATACTAGCAACTTGTTCAGTTGCATCTCATTCAAGTCACTTATTGTTCATTTCTCACCATTGTAGCAGTAATTCCTAAATCTCTTAACAGAGTTGGTTTAACAGCCATTTTGTAAATCCTCTAACAAGGTGGATAGTTCTACTAAATTTTTCTAAAGTCCTCTAGCAAAGCCACTCCTAATAGGGTGATTAAATCCTCTAACCAACTCACACCTAATAGTGTGTTTTGCAACCTTTAACAGGGTTGGCTCCTAACAGAGATCACTTCAAAAGAGTGAAAATTGGTAGCTAGTTACTTGGTGGTTTTTCCCATATTGAGTTTCCACATTAAATCTAGTGTCTCTTGTGTTCATGTTATTTTTCTTTTGCATTCATTTTAATAACTATGAATGCTTAAAGATCAGTAACTAGTTAATCTATCGAGTTACAACATTTTTCTATGTGGCTACCGAGTGACAACAATAATTAAGTTTGAAGACATCTAAGGGATCAATGGATTTGTTTTTGTGGTAACTAATTCACCCACCCCCCTCTCAGTTACTCCATCTATAATTCCAACACTGTCATTTTCATATAGGAACTTTTGTAAACCCTTTAACAAAGTGGATTCCATATAGGTAGGATGAAATCTCTTAATGTAGTAGTCTTAAAATATTTTTTGAAGACTACTTAGCCTTGTTGACCATATAACATTCATTAGGGTGTGTGGTATTTGTTTTTGTGGCTATTGTGGAGCATGGGGAACTATTGGAACATCATTCTTTATAGTATCATCCAACACTTCATAATGATTTACTTTCTTCTCATGTTGTTGCAATAGATCTTTCTACAACACTTTCCCATTGAATATGACATCCCTACTTCTTACAACTTTATGATTTTCAAATTCTAAAATCCTATAACTAAATTCATCAATCCCATATCAAACAAATCTGCATTTCTTAGATTTATCTTCTAGCTTGGTTCTATTTTTAGAATCTATATGTGCAAATTATTGACTACTAAAAGTTTTGAAGAAAAAGTAACACACCTTCTTACCAATCCATGCTTCCTCTAGAATACCATGGCCCAAAGGAGTAGATTTACCTCTATTAATCAATAGTAGTATTGATAGCCTATGCCCACATGTTTAATGGTATCCCAATATGCAACCTCATACTCCTTCCATGCTCCATTGTTGTCATGCTCATGTGGTGAGCCACTCTATTTTCTTTTGGAGTTCTTGGAACAATTTTTTGTCTACAAATACCATTAGTGGAACAATAATCTTCAAATTTATTTCTACAATAATCACCACCATTATCATATATGAGACATTTTAATTTTTTATGAGTCTCATATTCAACCAAGAATTTTCATTTTTTAAATGTTACAAATAAATCAGATTTATATACAAGGAAATAAACCCATTCTTTTCTAATTGCATCATCAATAAATGCAATGTAATAATTATAGCCACCAAGGGAAGACACCTAAGCTGGTCTCTATAGAGCTTTATGCACAAGCTCTAATTTTTCTTTTTTCTTTTCCTTCCCAATATTCACAAAATTCACTCTCTTTTGTTTTCCATACACACAACTATTATAGAAATCCATATTTACACATTTTAAACTTGGTAAAAGTTTCTTTGAATGATGTAATTTCATACCTTTCTCACTCATGTGCCTAAGTCTGTTGTGCCATAGTTCTATTTTAGAATCTCCATCATTTATTTTTTGTTCTCCCTTCTCAACTAGACTAACTGTCCTTAACATTCATTTTAAAAAAATTGAAGTAGAAGGAACAACTTATAACTTGTACAAATATATAAGGTGTGTACTTTCACATCTTTTTCTACTATAAGGAAACCTTTTGAAACCTTCTTTTTTATATCATTAAAAGTAACTGTACGACCCTCATATCCCAGTTGCCCTATTGAAATTAAATTCCTTGTCAGTCTTGGAATTAGTCTTACCTCTTACAGAGTAGCCAATGATTCCCATTCTCCAACTTAAGCTTAATTTTTCCCTTTTGAACAATTTGAAAGGGTTCATTAACTTCCAAATAAAAAATCCCAAAATCCCCTTTCTATCTCCCTTCTTCCACTTCCATTTATGTTAGCAACAATAACCATTGATCACTAACAAGAATCATCTTGTTTATCTCTTTAAATAGAAAACTCTTGTGATTCTAAAATCGTCTATATTTTTCCACCTAACCAAGATCATAGATCTAAAATTCAATAAATTAAATTCTCAAAAAATATACTCAATATTAATCTTTATTTTTTATATCATAATTTTTATTCTCCTTCGTCAAATCTTCTTTAAATTTCTACAGTCATTGATCTCATGACTAAATTTGTCCTTTTATTTGAAACATCTTAAATATTATTAATAGTTCCCAAATTTTATCCTCAAACTAAATCTTTTCTTAACTTATTCTTATTTTTCATGCTCGATGAACACAATAACTCAGGAAATATATAAGTCATTCAACACTAAAATTACTCATATAACACTATACTTCTACACTTTTTGCTAGGGGTTCAATGACAACTATAATGGCTCAATTAATATTGCACTTCTTCATTTACTGATTAACTAGTCTTGCATATACACAATCTCTAATATTTCATTAATTCATGTAAAATAATCAAACACACTCTTTATTGTTAAAATCTAGCTCATTCACGTGCATGTTGAATACCATACACATATCAACACTCATCATACTTTTTAAGGTCATCTTCATCAATCAAATAATATGGAACTC
This sequence comes from Cupressus sempervirens, assembly GCA_028749045.1. NCBI lineage: Eukaryota > Viridiplantae > Streptophyta > Pinopsida > Cupressales > Cupressaceae > Cupressus > Cupressus sempervirens. The sequence goes on along the minus strand of CM053792.1, from coordinate 815,484,964 downwards.
TGTTGAATTACTATAAAGTCTAACTAACTAAGGCTTGACATAAATGATAGTTATAACAACTGATATAAATCTTTCACAAAATTATCAGTTGGGTCAAACAATATTCCCCTTTGGAATTGATGGCAACACATAAACATATGATTTTACACTACAAAATATTACATCATAAGATAATCAAATATATGTATGAGAACAACAATGCATTTGTTCAACTCTCTGACTTTATTCAAGTTTTGTGTAAGATCAAAAAAATCTTCTTGACATATTGTTATCGTTTGAAAGAACTTATATTTATGTACAATAGTATCTTCTTATTATCTCTATCCATTTGACTAGTTCATTTTCGCTAGTGTATTACTCCCCCTAACTAGATCATTACATCTTCTCCCCTTTTGACAATAATTCCAAAGGTAACTATAATTTCCAATATGAAAATTATTAAACCTTTTAGTAATATCCTGTACCTTTCATTTATAGTTTACATGAGTTTCATTACAATCACTTTTCATAATTTAGGAAACTATCCCTAAAGAATGAACTCTTGTACATCAACTATAGAAACATATATATGATTATCCATGAATTGATGTGACATACATACTTAGTTAATATTGGAGAGGGGAAGGACCCCTTACTTACCTCTTAGATACTCAAAAGAATCCTTAGCCAATGGCTTTGTAAATATGTCAGCAATTCTCTCCTTAGATATCATATATTGCAATTTTCAGTTGCTTCTCTTGTACTTATTCCCTCGAGTGCCAATACTTGATAGATGTATTCTTGGTTTTTGTAGGCATCACATGGTTCTTGGATATGTTTATTGTACTTATGTTATCACAATAGGTAGTCATAGGCTTGGAAACTTATTATACTCCTTCCAATAATTTATTAATCCAAATAATATTTAGACATGTGATTGTAAAAACATACTCAGCTTCAGTAGTAGATTGTGATATGTAACTCTATTTCTTTCTCAACTATGTAATTAGTCTTTTTCCTAGAAATAAACTTCCACCAATAGTACTTTTTCTATCATCAAGATTTCCATCCCAATTAGCATCAAAGTTAACTCTAGGTTCATATTTGCCTTCTTGTTTGTACCACAATTCATAGTTTTCTTTTCCATTTAGGTATGCAAATATCCTTTAAATAGTAATCATGTGTGTTTTTGATGCCAGAGAATCTACTTGCGTAAGGTACATCTTGTATCACCCAAAAATATTCTTAGTGTTAGTTTTTGTTTAATCTTTTTGTATTTGAAGATAAAATTTTTGGTTGACTCAAGATTCCAACTCTCATAATTGTACCATTAGTTTTTTGGGTTAGTGTTTATGGGCACATGTGTAGAAAATGCTTTATTTTGTAATATAGACATAGTTATGATGAATTAGAGGGTTTATCCTATATAGATGGTTATACTAGTATTTTTTACTACTACATAAAATGAATCAAGTCAAAGCACTTCATGGTTTGAATGTTATGGTAGTTTTATGTTGCCTAGAGACCTCCTAAGAATGTTTCAAACTTAGGTTTGAGGTACTAAATGTCCCTGTATTGTCCCAAAATATGTTCCCAATGAAACAATCTAGTACATAGGCATCTAGAGAAATTAGAGATATTTCTAAAACTTTAAAATATTTGTCAATCGAAGTTCTAGATCAAAAGTTATGCCTCCCTAAATTTTGACTACCATTTTTCGAATCTTCTAACCTTGGACTAACTTCTAATTTGCCTTCTAGAACATTATACTTTTGAGGTGGTAACAAAATTAAATATTCTAAAATTTATTCCCAATCCTAAACCTATTTCAGGTTACTTAAGGTCATTTCTTGCAATGTAAAGGGAGTTTTTGTAGAGTATGAGAGAAGGTATAATGAGAGAAGGGTTTTTCTCTAGAATCTGATTATGTCGTAAGCCCATATGGTATATATTTGAGTATGTTTTATCTTCAATGAATGCAATAACATATCATTTCTAATAATAAAAGTCTCACTTTCTATTGTGTTCATTTTTTCTTCGATTGTGCCCTTATCAAGTGGTATCAGAGTTAGGCTTTCAAGTGTATAGATAGAGTGTCAAATGTGATGCAATTTATACCAAAATTCTATGGTTATGAAATGTGAGATAGTGAGAAGATTACTTCATGAGTAGAGCATGGCCGAAGGGCTAGAGGTGTTCCCCTTAAGCTTAGAGCCCTCAAAAGATAAGTTCAAGAATTGCAGGACAAGATTATTTGAGGGATGAATCTTTTCATACGGGATGAAATTAAGGAAGAAAATGAAGAAGAAGGAAATTTTGTGCATGACGAAGGCGAGGAAAATGTATTACGGTCATTACCAAGATACACAAAAGACCTACACTTGAGTTCTCCATGTTTTTAGGAAATCTAAACCTAGATGAGTTGTTAAAATTTGATCTAAGATGGAGGAATATTTTTAGTATGAGGCTATTGAGGAGCCACATAAGGATAAACTTGAAAAAGGCCAAACTGAAGGGCCATACCAAAATTTGGTGGAAAAATATATAGTTAGAAAAGAATAGATGGGGAAAGGAGAAAATCACAAGGTGGGATCACATGGTAGAAAAACTAAAGAATTAGTTCATTCATATTGACTATGAGGTTTTTTTTTTAGAAGATGCAAGGATTAAAGCAAGTGGGAAAGCTTTTGATTAAGTAAAATAGGTTTTACAAGGATCCTGAAACCTGAAAGTATTACATTATATCAAAAATAGAAATATTTAGTAATGTCCAGCATAAATGAAGCAGCTTAACAAAATCCAACCATAAAAATAGGCCTACGATCAGGAACAGAAGACCAACAAGACTAGAACAAAAAAGAACCAGCAACACTAAGAAAGAAAAACAAGCTAACTATCCATTCTCTTTATCAAGAACTTGTAGGATTCTACAACTTCTATGGTCTTCCTATTGTCCACATCCTCCTGGTCCTAGTTCTAAGCATCCACCTAGTCTTCGTTTTGAGCATCCACCTGGTCCCTAGTTTCTTTCAAATAATCCTTAGCCTACTCATTTTCCAAGTTGGACTTCTCCAATATTTCCCCGCCAAATCCAGCACTAATCATTGATTCACCAAGGCTATTAATAATTTTGTTCAAGGTATTCAAGGTGGAAATAACCTAATTTTCTAGGTTCTGGTGGAAGAACTCCATCCTTTGGACTCTTTGTTCAACATTTGTTATTTTTTTTTCCTAGTTGGTCCTATGATCTTGGATGTTGATATGTTTTTGGCTTCCATCCTAGCTTCTATCCTCTTCATTGTGCCCCTAGTCGCAGCCTCTTTTATGGTCACCTTTCTAGATTTTTCTCCCCTTGAATTCTTCAATTTCATGGAACAACCATTTGATATACTGAAAATTATCTATCATGTTTTTCCTAGCATTGTTCAAATGGCTAAGCCTAGTTTCCCTTGTGTTATCTAAGATCACAACCGGACCAAGATCAATGAGATCGTCATAATGGGTTTTTCCATCAATATCCTCCATCACTTGAATATCCAAAGGCTCCTTGACAATCCCTAATTTGGTTTTAATCAAATTAGAATTCCTCCAAGACCTCCTCCTATTTTTGGTTATCACCTCCCCACACTCTTTTCCCAGAATGTCTACAGTTGGGAAGGAAGTGGGGCCAGGGCTAGGAATCTCAAGAATCTAGTCTTTGGTGTCAAAGGCCTCATCTTCTTTCCTTTTCTTAGGATTCCCAAACACATCATTAGAATCCTCCTCTTCCTTTTCACTATCCCTCTCCTTCTTCTCCTCTTCCTCTGAATCAATGTCCTCTTCATCCTCATTGTCCTCCTCCACCTCTTGAGGCTCAGGCTTAGGGGGAATGAGGGGTAACCTCTCAGGCTCTTTCTATAGGGAATGTAGGAAGAGGGTTTCCTTTCTTCTTTGGATTTAGACTCCTCTTCTTCCAATTTTATGCTCTACACTTCCTCAGATTCTGAGCTCCCAGTTTCCTCAGAAGAACACCCAACATCACAAAGGGATTTCCCCCTGGTTTGACACTTCAGATACTCATAAACTAGGAGGAGTAATCCCTCATGAAGAGCTAGATTAGCATTGGTTTTTCTCTTGAAACCCTCCATACCCTTGCTCATGGAGGTGAAAAGGTAGAAAGGAAAAGAAATTTTAATTCTATGCCTAAAATGATTAAGCAAGAAAAAATGATGCGTTCTTATCCTATGAAATCTGGGGTCTAGGGAAATATACTCAATGATGATCCTAAGAACATACCTCCATAGCTTTTTGATTGACTCCATCTTGTAGTACATCTCCACCTTAATGATCTTATTCAACTCTTTTTCTTCCTTTTCAAAAAAATTTGATAGCATTTATCACCATTTTCTTATCTCTGAAAAAATTGGTCCCTTCTAGAGGGATTTCGACAACTAGAGCTATCAATTCTACATTGGCATGGTGGGTGACCCCATCAATTTTGACTCTCCCATTTTTCTAGGAATCCACCATAACCTTGGTTATCCCCACATCAAAACCATGGATCTTCTCTAGGAATCAAGAAATCTTGCCCTTTTCCAATTTGTGCCAAACCTTCAGTTTCTCCTTCTAGTTCCCCACCTCTGTTGATAGCTCCCTCTTATTTCTCTCTCCCACCATGGTTTCCTCCGATACTAAAAGCCCCCAGCTACTCATAGATTTCTTATAGACCTTGGCCTTCTTCAAACTACAAAACTCTAAGATGTTTTTTAAAATACCAATATTAATGGTGGTATTCAAAACAACCCTTAAAATATGTCGTACATACACACTATTATGATAAAAAGAGTTTTGCATGATTTTTAATAACTCCCCCTCCTAAGTGCAATCTTGCAAATATTTTCATAATTTATTTTAGATTTTTCTAGTACTTCCCTGGATGCAATCTTGCAATAGTAAATTATTTATTGCTACTGAAAAGATGTCGCCGACATGCCACATCATCTCAGCAATATTGGCAACCGCTTCATTAGCAAACCAGTTAGCAGTTGAATTGGCCTCCCTGTACATGTGGCTGATATGGGTCTTGTTGAACTTGCTCATGTTAGAATTTAATTCCTCTATTATATTTGTAATGGTCCACGAGGGCTTAGCATGGCCATTGAGACAATTAATGATGTTTAATGAGTCCCCCTCTAGCCATAGGTTCTTAATCCTAGAAGTAAGGGCCAACTTAACAATGTGACTAGTAGCACTAGCTTTAGAAAAATGGTTCATCTGATGTCTGAGTAGGCACAAAAAAGCTACAACTCCTCCTCAGGAACTATTCTTGATGATGCCTCCACTACCCACAGGTCCTGGATTCCCTTTAGTAGCCCCATCAAAATTTGCCTTGAACCAGTTTTCAATGGGAAAAGAACACCTGGCCTCCTATCTTTTCTTATCCCTTTCCATTTTCCTCTGTCTATTGGTCCCTCCTACTTCAATATTTCCTTCCTTAGTGGTGGCGAAGTTCTCCTTCATTAGACCTTCAATTTTCTTAGTAGTGACAAACTCAGGGGATTCCCTATCTCTGAAGATTCAGTTATTCCACTCTTTCCAAATACCCCAATAGAAATGTAGAAGGGACCAGGAACCAATTAATTGGGACATTAAACCATTATGTGAACTCCTCCATTGGCTAAAGAAATCTTGAATTTTTGCCAGAGGACACCAGCTGACCCCAAAGCCCCTAGTAAGGAGGTTCCAAACATTACATGAATATGGACAATGGATAAATAAATTATTGACCATTTCCAAAGCATGCTTGTATAAATTGCATCTATTGGGGATAAGCTAACCTCACTTAGCAAGATTGTCCAGAGTAAGTATTTTTTCTTGGAGTAAAAGCCAGACAAATATACTTTTTAGTCATGATTTCCTTCCATTCTCCTATACTCTGAAAGATACACTAGATCTATTTGGCTAGAAGGGCATTCTTAAGATGCCTAGTTTTTCTAATACCAAAGCCTCCATAACAATTGGGAAGGAAAATGTGGTCCCAGGAAACTAAATGATATCTTTTATGCTCTTCAACCCCTGTCTAGAGAAAGTCCCTCTAAATCTTCTCCATTCTGTCAACTTTCTTAGTCAGGATCCCAAAGAGGCTAAGAAATAAGTGGGGATGTTTTGGAATATAGATCTCACCAAAGTTAATTTTCTTGCCTAGCTAAGAGATGCACCTTTCCATCCTACAAGTTTCTTGTTGAATCTATCTATGATGCTATTCCAAAAAGATTATGGGTGTTTGGAACCTAAAGACATACCAAGATAACTTGTAGGAAGAGTGTCAATACCACTTCCCAATATACAAGCAATTTTCCTTTTTCTCTCCAGTGGAGTATTGATGAAGTAAACAAAACTCTTGTCGTAGTTGATAGCTTGGCCAGAACCCCTAGTATAAGTATTTAGCAAGCCCTTGAACTCTCTAGCCTCCTAGACTATGGCCTCACCCCCCAAAATAGTATCATCCACAAATTGTTGGTAGGTGAAAGAAAGATGACTAGACAAAGGCTTGAGACCTTGCAAACTCTAGTCCTTTCTTTTTCTTAAAATAAGTCTTCTCAGATAGTCAACCAAAATGATGAAGAGAACAAGGGATAGGCGATCACCCTATCTCAACCCTCTTGAAGGAGCCATTAACCAGAGAGTGAATCACCTCATGTAGCATGATAATAGAATCTAATATTTGTCTCCCTAGAATAAAGCTAGTTTGCTGAGGGGAGATAATTAGGTGAAAAACTCTTAGAAGCCTAGTAGTAAGGACCTTGGAAATGATTTTCTAGAAGGAGTTACAAAGGCTGATGTGCCTAAACTTATCCTTTGAGTCTTCCCCTAGGGATTTTGGAATGAGGACCAAAAACGTGGTATTGAGTTCTTTCAAAAGGTTTCTAGCCCTGAAGAATTCCTATATAGCCTTCACAATGTCCCCTTTGACCACTTCCCAATAGACTTGGAAGAAGAAAGTTGGGAAACCATCTGGGCCAGGGGCCTTATCACCTGAAAGAGAAGTAAGATCTTGAAAATTTTCCTCTAGGGTAGGAATAGCTTTCAACATAGAGTTATGGTGGGCTTGCAGAATACTAGGAAAAGTGGACAGCATATCCTCCTCATTAGGCCTTAAGAGAGTATGATCCTTAGTGAGGAGAGTAGATAAAAACTACACTACTTCATCTACTATCTCATTGTCCTTAGATAACAAAGCTTGTCCTTTCCTAATGCTAGAAATCCTACTAACAACCCTATGTTTTAAGGTGGTTAAGCGGAAGAACCTTGTGTTGTAATCTCCTTCTTTAAGCCAGTTTACTCTTGATCTCTACTTCCAAAAGTGTTCTTCCCTAGTGATGATGTTATGAAGGTCAGAGAGAATAGACCTTTCCTTCAGTTCTGATTATTATATCCATCTTGTTGTATCACTTCCTGGATAATGCAAAGTTGATCAATCCTCTCATCTTTTTCCTAGAAAATGTGGTTGAAGTCCATTTTGTTCTAGATTTTAATATTTATTTTCACATTCTTCAATTTTTGGGCCACCTTGAACATTGCAGTACCCTCTAGCTAATTGTTCCATCATAAAGAAATGTTGGCTTCCAATGCCTAATGAGAAATCCACATTTTCTCAAAATGGAAAGGGAAGGACCTTTTGAAAATAAGGGGACAAACAGAGAGAGAAATGGGGGAGTGGTCTGATCCCAATCTAGGGAGAAGAGAAAGCCTGCGAAAGTGAGTTTGCAGCCAAATAGGTTAAATAAGGGCTTTATCAACATAGACTTGGATACAATCTAGTCCAACTCTCCTATTGGACCAAGTGAATCTACCCCCGTAAGATCAACATCCATTAAAGCTAAGTTGTTAATGAAGTTTGAAAGGTCTAACTCACTCTCCTAATCTGGGGTAATCCCTCCACTTTTTTCATCATCAGTTAGGGGGCAGTTGAAATCCCCCATTATAATCCCTTTGTTTATGTTGTTGGAATTGATAATCTCTGTAAGCTTAGCCTAGAAAACCTTTCTCTCCCTTTTGGAATTGGGAGCATAAAGGTTTAAAATAAACCAAGATTCATTACTATCTATGTGGGATGCCTTACATAGGAGGGCATTACCAGCATTATAGATAGTAAAAACCTGATAAGCCTTGCTATTATAGAGGATCATCACCCCTTCTATAGCTCCCCCTGAGTCTATGGACTCGCAACTCATGTTTTTGTTGAAGGAGATCTTGCCTACCACTTCTTTTCTCATTTTGGTTTCTTGAATCAGTAAAAAGTCTAGTCTTTGGTCTCTAATCATATTCTTAACTAACTCCTATTTGTGAGCCCATTTAGGCCCCTTATATTCCAAGAGATGATCTTCAATTCTTTCCAAAGTATTCCTTGATGGTTCTCTGGCTCCCATATGCCAACTTCTTTCTAGCCTCTTCCTACAGTAACACCACCCTTAACCCTACTTCTGGTTGTTGCTAGTGACAGAGGAGGATAGTCACAGTTCTTTTCTTTTCTTTTTTAACCATACACTAGCCATTATTACTATCTTGAGAATAGTTGTCAATCCACTCTTCCCATTTTGATATCTTCTCTGGGGTTGTTTAAAAACTCTATGATCTTAGTCCCCAGGTCTTTGGATACTGTCCTATTTGTTAGAAGCCCAAGACATCCCGCCTAACCAGGCCCATTACTGATAGCTTCATTCGGGGATCTGAGTCAGATATCCTTGGAATCTCCATTTGAGGGGTCTCCTTCCTTCCTTCTACTCCTCAAGAATCACATTATCTTTCGCCATAGCTATGGCCACAACAATTGGGCCATCCTTCAAAGGCTCTTTTAGAGCATTACCATAAAGGCTGACCTAAGTATCCAAGATAGGGTGGGATGGGCAGTTACCACTCTTATCACCTTGGACTCTATCCTTCTTAGCAGAGTTACTCTTAGCCTCCTTGCCATCCTGGTTCTTTGGCTGCTTAGTAGGTTTGTGTCTCTAGATTAGTTTCTTCCTTCCCTTGATAGAGGTTCTAGTGGATTTGGAGTTCTTCTTTGTTTTGGCCAAGTTAATAGGAACTTGACTTTTCTGACTATTCTGCTTCACAACCTTTGGGCACTGATTAGCTTTATGACCAGCCTTCAAACAAAGGAAGCAAGCAAAAAGCACAGTTTCGCAGATCAATTTTTGAGCATGCACCCCAAGTTTTGAGTGGAAAGTCACAGTTTCTTGCATGTCCATTCATTCTCTAACCCCTATGCAGATGCATGCATAGTTGAGGCATCTTTTGGAGGCAGTGATAGGATCAATAGATAGAAGTTCTCCAAAAGACTTTGCTAGCCCCACAAAAAATATTCATTCCAGTATTCTAAAGGTAATTTGGGCAATCTAACCCAAATAGGAGCTTGAAGAAAAAAAGAGTCATTCAAAATCAGCTTGGAATAACACTTCTAGAGGACCAAAGTAGAGTGACCAATAGCCCATTGAACTTCACTGAGAATGCAAGAGAGATTTTCCATGCATGTGAACTCAAAAGATAGAAAACCCTTAGCCATGGCCATGACCGAAACTTGACCTTCAAAAGCTCATTTCTTCTTAATAAAATTCCTCATAACATCAATATTTGGTCTAGGCCCTAGAAATTTTCCAATCAAGGTAGAAGCCATGGATCAAATGTTGTGATCCACAATTTTGTCTAGGATGGCAATTCAACAAGAACCCTTCTCCATCTCTGGAAGAATCATAATAGGTGGGAAAGAAGATTTGCGTGAGGGCTTGATTCTGAAAAGGGATGACCCTTTGGTTGGATGACCTCCTTTGGGAACCAAAGAAATCTTGTCCACTTCCTTAGGGAGAGCATTTGGGTCCCCATCAGTATTTTTCAACTGATCCCCTATACATAAACCTTGACCATCCTCCTTTTCTGACCCATGCTCCAGTACAGGGATCTAATTATGATAATCCAGAGGTATCCCACCCTTTTCAGAATTAAAATTTATAAAGCCTCCTCAACCACCACTCGTGCTTGCCATTTTCCAAGTCCTTACATTAGCAAGTGCAAAAGTTTGTCTAGGATATATGGAGGATTATTTTTGGGTCCTTGATGGGGCATGTAGAAGCTAACAAGGTGAAGGATTCCTAGTATACTAGTTTTCCTTGTGAGTTGGGGAGAAGCTAAATAAAAAGTTTGATGGAAAGATAAGAGGGAACTATGAAGGAGAAAGAGGTGGTAGTGGGCCTTTTTGAGGCCAGAATGAGGAACATGAGAAAAATGAAGATGTGGTAACTAGCCAAAACTAGAAAGATGAGGGTTTCAACAACTCCCTTGATCAAAATTTTGGAGACCAAAGAAAAAGAGTTAGAGAATGAGGACAAGGTTCAGGTAGAGGAGGCTCTCATGATAAATTTTTTCACTACAAAAAATAAGTCCATTGATCCTATGAGATCCCTTAACACCATGGAAGGAAAAATAGAAGAGATGATGTTCAAACAAGGGTTTCTCATGTGGATAATGATGCCAAGTCATAAAATTTAGAGGATATAGAAAGAGAAGAGGTCCTAGTTAATAAAATATTCTTGCTGACTGGTGAGACTGAACATTGACAAAGGAGGAGTCTATTTCATATGAGGTGCAAGTGTAAGGGTAAATGCTATGATTTGATTATTGATGATGGGAGAACTGACACCTTGGTATCAGAGGAGATGGCCATGAAGCTATATCTCAAGAGGAAGAAACACCCCCATCCATATTGAATTTTTTGGTGTAGGATGATCATAAGGTCCTTGTTAGTGAACAATATTTGGCAAAGTTCAAGATTAGGAGTAAATATGATGAGGTTATGTGTGACATCATATCAATGGATGTATTCCATTTTTTTCTTGAAAGGTTTTGGCAATATGATAGGAATGTTATACATGATGGTCGTGTAAACATCTATTCTTTAACAAAGGATGGATTTATTCACAAGTGGAAGTCCTTGATAAAGGAAGCTGGAAATATATGTAGTAGAGCTAGGGTACATCTTAGTGATGAAAAAAGAATTGGAAGGTATGAAATGTCAACATGTTTTTTATGATTTAATTCCTAGCAAGCATAACCAAGCTAGTAGTAAAGTTCCAATAGAAGTCTCTGCTCTATTAAGTGAGTATGGAGATATCATATTTGATAACATCCTAGAAAGGTTTATGCCAGTAAGGGGTAAGTGTACCAAGTTGATAACATTTTTTTTCTGAAATTAGTAATTTCTAAACTTCAACAAGAATTTGAAGATAGTTATGCTCAAAATTTTAAGATATGAAAAAAAAAAAACTAGTAGTCTTTTGAATCTATTTTCTAAAGTACTAATTTTTTTTCAAAATGGTTTAGCTTTAGGTCCTCAAAAAAGGGGGCCATAGAAAGTGGTACTGTTTAGATAAAAAAAATTAACATTGTACAAAGTGTGGCCTCCCTAAAACTTTAACTTTTTTTTTCAAAAAAATTCTTTAATCGCTATGGTCAAAAGTTACCTAACACTATGTAGTTTAACCTAGATCTTTTAGGTAATTTTATAATGTGTTTTTTTTAAATGAGTTTTTTAATTAGACACATTCCAAAAATGTGAAATATCTATGTGCTCCCCCTAGAAATGATTAAAAAGTAATCTAAAATCAAAACTTCTTTTTTTCAAAGTGTGCAGAATGGAGTGTAGTCTCGAAAAAACTAACTTGTTACAAAATTCAATGAACGAGGTAAAATCTACAACCCAATTAGTACATGTTGGTTTTTGACAAAAAATGGACATACATTCAAAAGAAATTATAGATGAAAGGCTTGAAATAGTTCAAATAAAAAATAAATTATGTGGTTATATAGCTAATGCAGAGACCTACAATCTCATGTAACCTAATTTTATCGATGCTCAACCATGAGGAAACTTGAAGGAGAGCACACAAGAAAAATCAATCATTTTTTGTATGTTTGCAGAAAAACATGTCCTAGACCAGTTTACAAATTCCAAACCTTTGGGTTGTATCCCCAAGGCAAAACCAAATCTTAGGCTTGGCAGAATGCAAAGCTCTGAATAGTGCATGAGCACTACAGTGCACACGCACTATTTAAAGCTTTTTAAATTTAAGTCTTAATAGTGCATGTGCACTTTATAATTTTTTTTTTTGAAAAGTGCATATACACTATAGTGCACATGTGCTATGGCTTGGGTATCCCAAGCAATAACGCAAGCACGCTATAGTGCATATGCCCTTTTGAAAACTAGAAAAAAAAAGTGTCATCCTTTTGGCTCCACAACTTGGTGCACTTACCCTAAAGGAAACTCATCATCAAATATATTTAGTCATTAGATCTATTTTTCCTAACAAGTCTTCTCATAAGATGAAACCTATTGAGACCAAGGAGTTGAATAGACAAGTTTGAGACTTGTTGAGGAAAGGTTTAGTTTAAGAGAACCCAAGTTTGTGTGTGGTATTTTTAGTAGTAGCACCTAAGAAGGATGGAGAATGGAGGATCTATACAAACTATAGGGATACAAACAACATAACTATGAAGTAACAGCTTTTTTTGCCAAGGATGGACAATCTTATGGATTGCCTTAGTGGAGCTTAATACTTCACAAAGATGGACCTCAAGAGTAGGTATCACAAGATCCATTTAAGAGAGGGAGATTAGTCAAAGACTACATTCAAGACCAAGGAGGGTCTATATGAGTGGTTAGTCATGGCCTTTGGACTGACCAATGTGTCAAGTACCTTTATGTGGCTTATGAATGAGGTACTAAATATATTTATAGGAATATTTGGTATTGTCTATTTGGATGATATTTTGACTTTTAATATGTCTCTAGATAAAAAATTTTGCGTATTCATAGTCTCTTTGAGAGGTCGAGGGAAGACAAACTGTTGATTAAGTTAGTCTGTTTGGGGTTTGTTGTATCAATTAAAGTTCTCAAAATGGACTCAAAGAAGCTAAAGGTCATTCTAAAATGACCTACTCTAAGGTGTTTGACCGTGGTGATGTCATTTCATGGTTTGGCTAGTTTTTATAGGAAGTTCATTAGGAATTTCAATAGTATCTACATAGCCCTCACCAAAACAATGAGAAGGGATAGGAAGGAGTTGAAGTGGAATGCAAGAGTTGATGAAGAAGAAGGAAATAGAGAAACTTGTGTTGGCATACCCTGATTTTGACAAGGTGTTTTAGGTGGATTATAATGCTAGTGGTAGTCCCATTGGAGTTGTATTGAGTTAAGAAGGTAAGACTATTACATATTTTAGTGAGAAATTGAATGATGCCAAGAATAAGTATTTTGTTTATGATTAGGAGTTCTATGTAATATTTTAGGCTTTAAAGAAATGGAGGAATTATTTTTTGCCAAAAGAATTTGTTATGTATATTGATCATTGGGCATTATAGTATATAAATAGCCAATGTAAATTAAATAAGAGACATTTGAAATTGTTAAATTTCTTTGAGAGCTATAGATTTTTATTGAAACATAGAAGAGGAACATCTAGCATGGTCATAGATGCATTAAGTAGGAGACAATAATTACTAACAAAAATTGAGATTGAAATGGTTGGGTTTAATGAGATCAAGACTTTATACCCTAAGGATATTAACATTTGTAGAGTCTTGGAAGGCCTATAAGGAAACTCTTATTATAGACAAGACTAGGTGATTGGATTATATGATCCAAGATGCTATGCTATTCAAAAATATTCAGTTGTGCATTCTAAGTAGTTCCATGAGGGAGAGCTTGATAAAAAAAAATATAGTGGAGGGATAGAAAGGTATGTTGGTTGAGATAAGACCATTGTCATTGTAAATGAACATTATTTATAGCCTCATTTTTCACAAGATGTGAAGAAGTTTTCATAGAGTTGTTGAGATGTGTTAGAGAGCTAAGGGAGTCAGGCATAATACTAGACCCTATCATCCATTGCATGTTCCATCAAGGACTTAGGAAGACATAAGTATAGATTTTTTTCTTGGTCTTCCAAGGGCACAATAGGGTAATGATTTGGTATTTGTGGTAGTTGATAGGTTACCAAAGACAACTCATTTCATTACTTTTCACAAGACCCTTGATGCAGTGCATATTGTAGATTTTTTTTTCAAAGAATTGTTGAGCCTATACCTTCTCCCAAAAACTATTAGATTTTAACTCATATACAAATTTTTTTGGCTATTTCTCAAGGAAGTTATGGAAGAAGTTGAAGACAAGGTTAAAGTTTAGCTTAGGACATCATCTGTAGACTTGTGAACAAACAAACATGGTGAATGGAAGTCTAGATAATTTGATGAGGTGTTTAGTAGGGGTTAAGCCCAAGGGATTGTATTTGGTTCCACCATAAGAAGAATTATAGATTACAATAATTATGTGAATAGGACTACTGGTAAGTCACCATTCCAAATTGTGTATGGGAGTCAGCCAAAGACTACACCAAAGTTGGAGAACATGGAGCAAGGAGAGAGGATTATTTCTAAGGTAGAGGAATCTATTGAACATGTCAAGAACCTACATGAGGAAGAAAATGTGCATATTGCAAAGATGAACTTGTAGTATAAGGCTAGACAAGATTAAAAGTGGAGACATAAGGAGTTCCACATTAGAAATCTAGTTATGATGTACTTGAGAATGGAACGATTTCTAGTAGGCACCTATAACTAGCTAAAGATGAATAAATTTGGTGCCTACATGATTTTGAAGAAAAATGATTGAGGAAATACATATGAAGTGGAGTTGCCAAATGGGATATAGATTTATCCTATTTTCAATATTGAATACTTAGAAAAATATCATGAAGATGGTGTAGAGGAGGAGTTGATACTTCAGTCATGTCTCATTCCTACTTCTATGAAGGAGGAGATTGAAGAAATTATAAATGGTCTTGGGAGTCGGAGTACCAAAAAATCTAGTATGACAAGTTCCCAGTGAAGTGGAAGCAATGGCTAGTTGAAGATTCAACCTTCTTATCCAAGGTAGAGGTTTCCTATTTGGGTTTTCCTCAACAAGTTGTAGAGTGATAGGGTCACTTTTCAAACTACCATTAGTTTCTAATGTAGGAGCATCCAGTGTTGTAAAGGCAATCATGTATCATATAAAATATTTTTACAATTAGTTTCTATTTAATGTGTTTGTATTTCTAGAGGCCAATTAGAGATTTGAATTCTTATATTTCCACTATTAGTTTTTTTGTTAGAATTTTTTAGTAGCTGAGGACAATTGTAAGTGTAAAAAAAGGGTTGTTTTGTAATAGAGCTATAATTATGACAATTTAGAGGATGTAAGTTTGAGGGATGGTGGTACATGTAATTTTAAGCACTCCAAAGAAATAATCAAGTCAAAGGGATTCATGGTTTGAAAATTATGGTAGTTTGAAGTTGCCTGGAAACGTCCTAAGAATGCTTCAAAGTTAGATATGAGGCACTAAATGGCCTTGTATGAGCCCAAAAAATGGGGGGAAGGTAAAGATGGTCCATAGGAGTATAGAGAGATTAGAGATATTTTTGAAAATGTAACTAGAATGTAACTGGTTCATCAATCAGAGTCTCACATCAAAACTTATGCCTCTTAGTAGTTGGACTACCATTTCTGAAATCTTCTAATTTTACACCAACTTCTAACATTTCTTGTAGAACCTTCTAGATTAGTGGTGTTAGAAATAATTCTTCTATTGTATATTTTCATTGATGTTTACAAAAATTTCATTATTAAGCAAGAAATATAGAGTTTGCAGTATTCTTCGTGTATATCTCATTATTAACCAACCAATTGGGTAAATAAGACTTTCTAGCATTAACTATGCAGTCAATTAATGAAAAAATTCCTTTTTTTTTTTGACCAAATGGTCAGGCATCAAAGGAGTAAATTATTGATTGAGTGGTTGGGCATCAAAGATGTGCAGTACTGATCGAGTGGTCAAGAATTAAAGAAGTCATAGTGTCAACCAAGCATTCAATCCTAGTATTGACCAAGTGACAACATCGTGTAATTATCAAGTAAATATTAATTGAGGTTGACTATTTGGATGGTTATTGATTTTTTGAGGTCAAGTTGTGTGGAAAATATGTAATAAGTGGAACAAGAAATAAGATGGATATGTGAACCAAGGAAAAAGGAAGAGCTAAAAAATGTGGAAGATAAGCTACAAAGAAACATATGATCAAGAAGGATCTAAAGGTCAAGCCAGAACATAGATCTGAATCTCCAAAGGAAGTTGCTTTATAAATCAAGTACAATTGTTGTTTCTTTCTAACCATTCTAGTAGTAAAGAAATATCTCAATAGAGTTAACTAAACAATCATTTTGTAAATCCTCTAACAACATGAAATTTCAAGACTGAAGCGTTTGCGGACCTCTAACCAGGCCTCTTGTAATAGGGTGATCTAAATTGTCAAATAGGGTCATACTCAATAGTATGTTTTTGTAACCTTTAATAAGGGTGGCTCCTAACAGGGCTCACTTTCAAAAAGTGAAAATTATTGTGACTAGTTGCAAGGTGGTTTTTCCTGAATTGGGTTTCCACGTTAAATCTTGGTCTCATTTTTGTTCATGTTATTTTCTTATGCTTTATGTTTTTGTAGCTAAGTCACTAAAGGTTGAAATAGTCTAATAATTTTAAGATTGGTTTGTTAACCAAGTAATAGAAAAATTATAATGTTAAAAGAGCTATTCAATATTGCATGATCACTAGAAGTTTGTATTGACATCTAAGGGACAAAGAATTTGTTTTTGTGGTAATTGATTCACCCATCCCCTCTTAGTTACTCTCTTACATTTCTAACAATTGGTATAAGAGAAGTTGGTGCTTACAGGAAAAGGTTTTAAGGACCTAAATTGAATTTTAGGATGTCTTACAAGAGAGAGATCCCTAAGCTAAATAGAGAAAACTTTTCAGCATGACAGGAGTTAATGAATCTAAGTATATCAAGCATTAGATATGTTGGTGCATTCTACTTGGAGAATAAATATGTGCCACCACACAAGCCTATGACTATGGAGATAATTGAAGAAGCTAAGGATTACAATATTATGATGATTGATATTGCATCTTGTTTGAAATATTTTGAATTTGATGAAGTCATAGATTGTCCTATTGCATTTGGCATGTGCAAAGAGGCAAGCTAGAAAGTTTAAGGGGTAAGTTTGATCAATTGAAACTGAAAGAAGGTGAGAACATTACCAAATATAGTGAAAGGTTAAAAGAAAGTGTAAGTGCAATTAGAGCTATACGAGGTAAAATTGATGATGAAACATTAATAAAAAAAGGTGCTAACAACTCTTCTTCCTATTTATGTAGTTAGAGTTTTAGCTATTCAAGAGATAAGATGAAATCCAACACATGATTTAACCTTCGATACTCTTGTGGGAAGATTGACTACTTTTGAGTTGGATAAGTTTGATAACAATGTTCTTTCTAACAATCTAGAATCTCCATTTAAAGAAAAACTAACCCTTGGTATAAAAGGGGGGAACTCAAAAAGAAAACACATTGACAGTGAAGAAGAAGATGATTAAGATGAACATAATGAAGTTATTGAAGCTCTTATAGTAAAAAGAGCAACAAAAGGGAAAGGAAAATAATGAGGTAAAATTCCATTGATTTTATTCTAACGTGAAGAATTTGGTCACATTGCTACAAGGTGTCCAAACAAGGAAGATAAAGATGAGAAAAAGTTAAAAAAGTTCAAAGGAAAGAAAGAATTCAAAATATACAAGGACTACAAAGACAAAGGTAAGAAATCATGTTATATTGCAAAATATTTTGAGAGTGATCTAATGATGAAGATGAAGTAGTTTATATTGTTGTTAAAGATGAATATAATGATAAGGAAAATGAAAAGATGACACTTATCTCTCATGTTAGAAAAAATGATACATTGATCATATATAGTGGTTTTTCTCATTAAAAGACTAGTAATAAAACTAAATTTAAACATTTGGAACACTCTGATGGTGGAAGTGTTAGAGTTGGAAATAATGAACCATGTTATGTAAAGGGAAAATGAATTGTAGCATCGATTGAATGAATCAAATGTGACAATACCTATTGGGTTGAAGGATTAAGACATAATATTATTAGTGTAGCATAGTTGAACCATATAGGATATAAAGTTGAATTCTTGAATGGAAAAACTAAAATATTGGATGGAAAAGGAAAACTAGTTAGAACTAGTAATTAGACAAATGAAAATTTTCTTACCTATATCTCATTGAAAATTCATTCTTGTTAGCTCAAATAGAGGAAAGTTGTCTATGATATAAAAGAATATGTCATGTTAACTTTGATAACCTAGTCACCATAAGCAAGAACAATAGAGTGAGAGTTATACCTTATCTAAAGAAACCTGAGATAGGCATGTGCAAACAATGTCAAATTGATAAAATGAGTAAAAGAGGTTTCAAAATTAAGTCCTACAATTCTGAAGAAGTTTTTGAATTAGTTCACACATATCTTTATGGGCCAATAGGTGTGGAAAGGTACCATGGAGATGTATATTTTATTCTATTTGTTGATGATTATTCCAGAATGATGACTAAAATATTTTTAAAAGATACTTGTCTGATGCTTTTCAAAAGTTCAAATGGTATTTGGATAAAGTTGAGAAAGAAATAGGGAAGAATATGAAATTCTTGAGATCAAATAGAGGAGGAAAATTCATCTCAAAATAATTCAATGAAATCTACAATGAAAGAGAAATCAAAAGACAAGTATCAACACCTTAAACTCTAGAGAAAAATGGAATAATAGAAAGAAGAAATAGATCCATTATGGAGTGTGCAAGAACACTAATGGCAGAGAAGAATGTTGCACCAAAATGTTGCAGAGAACTAATCAATACAATAGTTCATAAACTAAACCAAGTTAAACTAAATAAAGGTACAAAAAAATCACCTTTATGAATTATGGTATGGTTAAAAACCCAATGTTTATGATCTTAGAGTATTTGGAAGAAAATGAACTATATCTTAAAAGATGTAAGAAAATGAAAGATTGATGCAAAAAGTGATGAAGGGATATTCCTAGGGTGCTCAAATAAAATAAAGGCATACAAATGTTTGCAACTTAATACTCACAAATTCATAGAAGGCGCCCATGTCAAGATGATGAGTTTGAAGAAAGAAGTGAAGAATGGAGAAACAAAGAGTCTAAAGATTATAGAAAGTTTGTCTACTATGAGGAACCTAAAAATCTACCTCAGAAGGTTGAAGCCATTCAAAAACTAAGTGTACCTAACAACTCACTGAGAGTTTATCCCGAGTCACAGAAAAAGGTGCTGAAGTCATAGATAGTTTAACCCAAGTTGTAGCCCTAGGCAATGCAATCTTAGTTATAAGTAGTGCAACTTCAGTTACAGCCAAATCAACCAAAGGAGCTCGAGAAAATAAAGAAAGATCCAATACTTTCTAAATATGGAAGAAGACATAAACCACCTTATCAAATAAGTGGAGGTGAGATAAAAGGCATACCAAAAAGGAACAAACTAAAAGGTACATGTTGATCTAGGTGATAAAAATTAGTGAAAATTGAAATTTCCCCAATGCTCAAGGAATCAACATCATTACAAAGTGTTCACAATTCTAAGTCCAATGCAAATTGAACAAGTGAAATCAAACTTTGGATGCCAAAGTTATGGCTGGTCAAAGATTGGTCAAACTAGGTACAAAGGCTATCAAAAGGTGAAAACAATAATGATCTTAGAAGTTGTCAATAATGGGTTTCAAATTGAAGAGTTTGTCAAGAGCTTTCCAATGACATTTGTTTCGTCAAAAGTGGAAATAGTATGTGGAAGTTATACCCATTTCAATTTGAAGGAAAAATATAAGTATGGATGACATCATCATGATGTCAGCATCCTAGTTAGCATAGTGATGTGGGACATTGAAGGGTGGAAGCAAAATAAATATATTAATACGGGTCGAACCCACAACCAACTCCCAACAAATCTCCTAAATTAACGGTACAACACACAAAATTTTGGCCAAAAATATGTGAGCGGATTTATATGAACAAAATATATCTGCCCACATTGGAAAAGGAAGGCCAATGGGTCTTGAACTGCCAACCACTAGGTCCGTAAAAGGAAATTTGACCATTTGCAACATTGAGCAATATATTGCTTTACTTGGGATTGTTTTTTATTTGTAGTGTCTAAGCAGCGAACCTTATGTAAATAAGGGTGATTGTTAAAACCAATCCCTAATATTGGAGAAAATTCAAAATCATAAAATGGTAAAGGGATAAATTTGAATATAAAGTTGGTTATGGGGTGATTATTTTTGTAAATATTAGTTTTAGCCTAATAATGGCTAATTTTATGTGTAAAATGGGGGTAGTAGGCTTTGGAAACTCATCTAGGTGATGAGAAGGAGATTATGATTTTGCAAACTTGGTAATTATTCTTCCACATTGGAGAATAATGTTCCAATTGTGCTTGAAGGGAATTATTTCAAAACACTTGTAATTGATTTCTTGGAGCTAATCAGATTGGTCTCTCTATTGGAGAGTGACTTAGAGATGTAGTTTGACCCACAAATGAACTCTATTATCAATTGTGTTTTTCCTTCTATCTCTTCATACTCTCTTTCTTTCAGTCATTTATTGATAGACTTTTGGTTTCTCTTGTTATTCTCATTTTATCTACTAGTTTCTCTATCATTGTTGATATTTTTGTTTTAGTTTCCTTTACCTCTTGACTGGTGTTTTAGTTTTCCTTTGGATATTGAATCTCTTATGAACTAGTTGGGGATATTGTCTTCTTTTATCATCCTTAAGTATCAAACACTTCTCTCCTTATGTGATGTTCTTGTCTATCTTCTTGATCCTTACACTCAACTGGGGATTGGAGGTGTTCCTCATGAGATTGGTTCCATAAAGTAATTTGATCATGAATACCATTTTTGGTTAGAATGAAATTATGAAATAACCAATTATAATAATTTATATTAATCCTTATGTGCAGTTTTCCCTTGAGACACTACTCATATTGCAACATTATGGATATGTTGAATTAAAAGTTACTATAGTTCCCTATGCTTGCATCATTCTTTATTTCTATTTTGTCACTCTCTACAGTTCTATGTTCTTGAATATTTTGTTGTTAATTTTCTGATTCCATTTTAATTTTGTGTGCCGGTATCTCTCCTTCTATCTCTTTGTCTATGTTTTCCCTTTTTTCAATTTTATTAGGAATCTTATAGAATTTCTCGCTCCACTTTGGAACAATGATTTGAAGGTCAAGGTTCAAGTTTATAATATGAATCAATCTAAGAAAATCTTTGAGACTTGATGTTCTTTTAACAGATCCATCATTTAGAGCTTTTGTTGGATTTATTTTTATAATTCAATTTATTTATACTTCATATTTGGTGAATGATAAGTTATAAATTGATTTCTTGGTTATTAACTTTTTTAAAAAAAATCTTTTTGACATATTTCCATATTTAACATAAATTTAGTGTCATTTGATATCTCAAAATCTGATTCTACTCCTATGAGATCTCCGATATCTTCTTCTATTCATTTTAAAATTTGAATATGATTGAGCTTAGGAAGAAATGCTTTACTAATGACCTAAATAAGAGCTATGTGTTTCTTAGTCAAGAAGTTAGTAAAGTTGTCTTCCCATTTTGTGAATTTTATAAAGAAACCTTTATAAAAATAGTACTCGACTCAAAGAAAATAATCCCTAATACATTTTTCACAATGAATATATAATTTTTTTTGGCATGGTAGAGATACTTATTCCCCGTAGTATATTTTAACCAGTTTATGAGACTAGTTGTTGTTAATGAAGAGGTTATTCTTTGTGTTGTTGTGATTAAGTTTTCTCATGAAAAAGTGCATATTAGATGTTGAATGGGCAAAGGGATTTATTGAAGGATTTAGATTCATACTATGTGTTGCATTAGAGTTGCTTCTACGGGGTCTATTTGCTAAAGTTTTACCATCAGCACTAAATCCAAATATCTCCTGACCATCCAAGTGGGGATATACACATTTTCCTTGATGATTTCCTCACATTTAGGTTTTTTTTCTTCCCCTAAATGCATTTTGTTGGCTTCGAAGATAAATATGGGGTGCGGTATGCTAGGGATATAAAATCAAACCTATTCTATCTCCTCTTCAAAAAACATAAATATTTGGTAAACAAAATCTAATTCACTAATCTTTCATAGTGAATACAACCAAATACAATAATTTTGAAAATATATTTTTACTTTTACAAAAAAAATTGCTATAAATTTCATTTTAAGATTAATAAGGAAATATACTTTAAATACATATGCAAGAAATAAGGAAACATGGTTTAAATAAATATATTTGTACCTAACATATATAACTTTAATTCAATATGTTTTAATATTAAGAAGAAAATATCTTTTAAATTAATATATTTAAATTAAATAGATAACATGCTACCCTACTCGAATGAGTAGGATTTTGAAACACATGGCCAAAAATAACTATTTCAAATCAAATAATATATTTTTATTATTAAAGTTAGTGATAATAATTTCTTTAAAAAATCATTGAAATGGTAGAAATACTAATAAAACTTTATAACCAGCTAAAAATAAATACATAAAAAAGGATTATATAAGATCAAATCAAATAAAGCAATAATAATTGAAATAAAGAATGTTAATAATAAATAAGATTAGTAAATTAATATATAAACTTCACAAATATTTGATTAACAAAAATTAATTCTTCATGATTGATTGATAGATGTTAATCTAATTACTAATCTTTCATAGTAAATACATGAAAGTACAATAACTTTGAAGATTCGTAAGAAAGATCATACTTGTTATAAATTGTATTTTAAGATTAACAAGTGCCACATAATGGCTCAATACCTTCATTCTAGTAAAAACTATTAACAAATACTAATGTAGTTATAATATATTATAAACTTTAAAGATTGAAAATATAATTATTAATTCTTAAAAGAATTATTCATTCATGTTAAATCTATTTGAATTAAAGAATCAATTACATAATTATAATTATATTTATTTATGTTATTTCCTAAACTTAATTTATTTTTTAAATATATTTTCTTAATTATATATATATATATATATATATATATATATATATATATATATATATATATATATATATATATATATATATATATATATATATATATATCATATTTAAAGAAGACTCAAATATATAAACAAAATAATGTGTTTCTAAAAATAATAAAATATAATATATTTCAGACTTTAATATATAATTTAATTTAATCACTAGTTAAGTGGAGCTGTACTAATAAGTAAATATGCTTTAAATACATAAATATATTGGCATGTTACATATATAGCTTTCATTGAGTTATTTTTAATAATATTAATAAGAAAACATCTTTTAAATGAATATATTAAAATATTAAATAGATAACATGCCACCTCACTTGAACGGGACTAAACTAAAATCACGTCGGCTAAATCACAATTTAAGCGTGGAAAAAAAAAAGAGCTCAACCAGATCAATGCGAGATCGAGTCGGCCGTTTTTTCAATGGAAAAATCACAAATAAATACAAACGCAAAGCTGGGCAATCTTCTCCGATTCCGCCACAGAAAATTGAGTTGTGGAAATGGGAAAAAAACTGAAACAAAACGGTGATGACGAAAAGAAGTGGGAATTGATACCACAACTCATACTTGAGACGCCCATATGTACTCTTCTTCCGCTTCAATCTGTTTTCAGTTTAAGCAGAGTTAGTAAAACATTGTATAAACTGGTACACACATGGGCAGTTCTCAGGCCATTATTACTACAGAGAAGGAGCAATCAGTTGTTCAATTATTGCTTGTTGAAAAAGGTGTTGCCCTTGCCACAAGGAGTGGAAACCCTAGAAGATGAAGATGGGTCTGTAGCGTATGCTGTGTCTGTAGTTAACTTTCCATTTCATCTGGCGGTGGCAAAACAATCCGACGTAAGATCTGTTTGGAACATTAAGGTTTTTAAGCTTCTGACGGATGATTTATCTCCATGTTGGGAAAATGTTTTAGAGATGAAAGGAAGTTCTAAATATGTGCAAAGAAGACAAATTGGTTCTGTCTATTTTGAGATATCTTCCTACGATAGTTCCAACGGAAGGCAATTTTATCTCTTATTTCTTGGCCAAGAATCACAGTATGTTCATTTTTATTGATTTCTGTTGTAGGCAGGGATATCTCTAATGATATTCTTTATTTGACTCATTATAGTTTGATAAAAATATGGACCACTTCTAAGGAAATCTCAAAGTGTTATGTTGTTATTGAGAAATCAGACATTCAAATTCACTTCCAAACTATATGAAAATTGGTAACTCTTAATCTTGATAAGAATATCTCTAGAATATAAAATATGCATTGTGACATTCCTGGTTAATATGAATGTATGAACTTTGTAAAGGAAATCACTATTACCAAATTACAATTATTTTTTCTTTGTCGATTTATATGTATTCTTTTGAGTGCTAGTAAATTGGATATTTGTAATTTCTTTCTAACCTTATTATTTAAGCAAGGGGCGGTTAGTATATGCCCTCGCGATAGGGTTTGTACCCATTTATTATGGGCAGTTAACTCTAGACACAAGGCCCTCTTCTAGACATCCTCATGGAATATATTTTTATCTATTTAGACCATCTCAAACATGACAATGGCCCAAAATGTGATAGAAATAACATGTGGAAAATACATGGAGGACTGTATTACATTGTTTACTAAGGATGGATAATGTCGACGCGTCTCATAAGTCCTATATCAAAACAGGGCAAGGGTTAGCTTATGAAGGAGGATTATCAATCCTTAAAGGGAATCTTAGGTAATAAAGGTAACAAGGAATACATTTTCTTTATGGCATATGGAGTCCTACAAAAGGTGGGAATGTTTTTATGGCATGCTTTCACTGTAAGAATCAGGAATTACTGGAACCTGAAATGTGAGTGTTGTGAAAAATTGCCATTTTTGTAAGAATCAGGAATTACTGGAACCTGAAATGTGAGTGGTGTGAAAAATTGCCATTTTTCTAAATGGGTAATATAAGGTGCAAGATCCTCTATCTAAATTAATTAAATAACTTCTTATTGGTTGCTCACTGCTCCATAGGGACTCCTTTTTGCTGAGATTTGAAGGATAGTACCTGCAATAATTGTTGGGGATTATGGAGGAAGAAAAACAAAAGAATATCAATATCAATTAATATAGTTCAGCAGATAAGGTACATTATAGGGGAGGAGATTGGGTAGGTTAATTTGGTGTAGATCAGTTACTCCCAAATTTTGTCAAATCTGATCTTTGAAGTGATAAGAAGTTGAGTTGTTAGTCAAGGTGGAAGGATGGTTGAATTACTGCAAATGGATGACAAATATCACCTGTTATGAATCCCTGTATTCTATAGAGTTGGGAAATTGGTTTAAATTAATGAAACTTTGTACAGAAAATACTAGTCCTCTCATGGGTGAAAATATGAAGAGATCAATAAGTTGGGAGAAGATTTGTGTTTTCATTAGTTGTTCGACTTGTCTATGGTTCTCCATGTTGGGTCTTTTTCTTAAATGACAGAGATCTATTGCTGAGGGCTTGGACTTGTATTATTAATCTACTTGCAACAGTCAGTCATATTTTAGCTTTTCAAAATATTTACTATAGTTTTTCCTTTAGTTTATATTAATATAATCTGAAAACTAGGCAGAACAGAATCGGTATCAAAATTTGGTTGTATCACCCAACCTGTCCACCTACTTGCACCACTTGGTTACCATACTATTAATATGCTCAAGAACTTTCATTTATACATAACATATGATTCAGATACTGAAAAATAACAGATCAAAACATTATTAATGTTGCACGTTGACTTCAGCAAGCTGGTTAACAACAACATTCAGGGTAGCATCATCAACACTTTATTGTATTGACTGGCTTCTGATCGGAATGACTATCTGGAGAATGAGCCTCCCCATTAATCTTGTTGCCAATGTTTCTGGAGAGAAGATTTTCCTGCATATATTCGTTCAATCCTTCTTTCTCTCAATTAGCAACTCAGAGTAGGCTTCAAATTACTGAACTTCTGAAAGATTAAGGAGTTGGCTTCTTAAGCTACAATATTCTGTTTCTAAAATTTTGATTTTTGTGAAGTAGACAAATCTGAAAACTCTTTGTCAACATCAATAACTGTCATCAAATTTCATGCTTGCGACACCTCTGATGTTACTGTGATGTCTTTCCATAGACTTCAAAGTGCTCTGCAAACGCTTTGGTACCTTTTTCACAACAGCTGTTTCCTTCATTAAATAATACAAATCTTCCACAAAATAGTATCTCGGAAACAATGCTTGCTCTTCCGACTGGAGCAATCATTGTTACTTTCTTCAAATAAAAATTCTGCTAGTTTTTCGTAGCGGTATTTTCCAAGACAAATTTCTCTACAACCAGCTATCCTTCTATCACAGCTTTGATACCAATCTGATAGGGATGGATGGATCTGATCAATAACAATAATTGAACACAATATACATAATACAGGTAGAGATAGAAATTATGAATTCATTTCTTTGTCTTATTATAAAATTATTACATTAGATCTTTGACAATTTCAGGAAACATCTAAATAAATGGACATATGATGAATTCCTTCTACAACTATCTAACAGAACAAAATTATTTTATCAAAAGCTTGAACATAGTTCAATGCTTCCTCCATGCTGCTTCCTCCATGCTGCTGACAGTACTTCTCACCTATTTTCTGATTGATGACACCCAAAATAGGACATGCTTTTTCGTTTGTTTCCGATTAGAGATATTGCTCATCCTATGTAAAATTTAAGTTTTTAGTTAAATTTTGATAGAAGCTACTCGATCAGCTCTATTGTAAATACGTACCACAGCTCTGTTGGACATATTTGTCCAATATAATTCATCAGGAATTTGTTTATTACCTGTCTGTAATAGAATAATGCAAAACAAAGATTTAAAGACACAAAACTTATAATTATTATTGTTTAATCCATTCACATTATCTTTGGCTGTGGAGGTTTTTTACCCAATTTTTTTTTTGAATCTGCATGTTCTGTTTTGAAATTGGGTTCTCGGGTGAATTGATTTCCCTGTGCGCAGGTTGATTGTACTATACTCTCAAATTAATTGTTTTTTTTTTTAAAAAATTATAACTATGGCCGTTTCTTATTTAATTAATGAAAGATAAATATGTTTACTCAGTGTTGTTGGAATAAGTCACTAGTTTGTTGAGG
Source organism: Cupressus sempervirens (assembly GCA_028749045.1). NCBI lineage: Eukaryota > Viridiplantae > Streptophyta > Pinopsida > Cupressales > Cupressaceae > Cupressus > Cupressus sempervirens. The sequence goes on along the minus strand of CM053792.1, from coordinate 815,457,740 downwards.
TTCTCCAATTTCTTTATTTACTATCCTCCATAAAGCCTTCTCTCTTAGAGCATTCTTGACTGCAATCTTCCAATCTGCAAAACCACTTCCATCAAAGATAGGCAAAACTTCAATTGAAGAACCCATGTTAGCAAAAAAATCAGCCTTCAAACAAATCTAGCAATATTCCAGCAGCATAACAGCCCTACAACCAAATATCACTCCAAAAAAAAATCAGCTCTGCAAACAAACCATTTTTAGCAAACTATTTGCCTGCAGCAAAACCCTTTAGCAATATTTCTAGCTGAATTTGACTAAACCTTGCTCTGATACCATATTGAAAATTAAAACTATGAATTAACAAAAAATGGTGATAGCAGATCACAAGAAAATATAACTTTCAATATTCATATTGATCTAGCTGCACACAAACAACCAATTACATAACCTTTATAAATAGAGGACTTCTAACTGTTTAGAACTTACATGTGGATCATCTAATGTGACAGCACCAACACTTCACCTAACAACCTTGCCATGTGTTTGGAGACAAATTCAGTTGTGAATACATGTGGTGGAGTTAACTACAGTCTTACAAAACTGATGGCTACAGAATAGGGAGCAGCAGTCAACTGTTAAACAGAATAGCAGATTTGGTGCAACAAACTAATGACTTATTCCAACAAGTGCTATATAGTTTGTTGCATAGACAATTACATAAAGGCTGTCCACTCGTCCCAAAATAGGGCTTCCGAAAGGATTGTGGAGATCCATGAAAGCCCAATGAATAATTTCTCAAATTTAAGTTTTTTCTTCGGTCAGTCCATCGTACATAACAATTGGCAATGCCGTGCACTGATTAGCTACAGAATAATGATTTTGGAGTTGTATAATCTGATTTTGAACTTGATAACATTTTATTATTGTCTTTTAAAGCTGCGTTCTAACATATTTCTTGACAATCAACATCAATTCATTTCCCTACGGTATGCCGTTTCTGTCAAGAAGTTAGAAGCAAGAAGCAAAACAGAACAGCAAATATTAGAAAATAATGCTTCGAAAACCAAATATATTTTCATTCAAATAGGGCAGACCTGGGGCTTCACAGAGATGACTGCTGTGTATCCAACTACGCAGCCGAATGAACCAAGTTGAATAAGTATAGAGACAAAGGAAGTGCTGGAACATGAAATAGATTATAACGCTTTCTATTGACTTCAAAAAACTAACCAATACAAACTGGTAAATGTATACAGCAAAACTTCTTACTGCTGTTTACAGAGGAAAAACTACAGCACTAGAGGGCTGTGCACAATCTAGTTTTGCCTAGAGCAATCAATGCTCTACCCAACAATTTTTTTTTAATACCAAATCTCTCTGATAAAACAGAGTATACAAAAAAAAGGCTTTTTCGCTGCTGCATATATGACTGTTATGAGCTCTTGCTGATTGCACATACCCATCACACAAACTGAAAACAGTCTCTTCCTTTGTTAAGTAGGAGATAATTTCCACAGCAAGTCAATATGTGATATTGCTATCAGGATTTAACTGTGTATTTTTGAGTCAAACTCATTGACCCATGTTTCATGAGTGGTGATTCAACATGAATCCATCTCTCATGAGAACAAATGGAACACTTAGCACTCATTGAATCTTAGGTGATGCTCACACTTAACAATTATTATTCTGACCAATAATAAAGATTGACCTACTGACAACCTTCACCAGCTCAAGCTCCTCCAAGAGGAAGTAAATGAGCTGCTCGGAAAGTTCCAACAGTTTCTATAGTTAAGTTTTCATAATCAAACCAAAAAATTGTGTGGAACATTAAAGTTTCTAAGCTTCTCATGAACGATGGAATATAAAAATAGGAATAGGAATACTTATTCTCGAATAGAAAATTGGGTTATGTATTCTTATTCTTGTTTGGTTTACCCAGAATTTGATGTAGAATTCACAGACTCAAAAATTTATGTTTTCTAAAATAAAAAAATTGGAATAGAAATACGTATTCCAATTCAAAAATGTAAAGTAAGGCAATGTGACCAGAAAGGAACCTTTTATAAGTTACTAAATAGTTTTACACACAGTTTTTAAGCTTCTCACGAACGATGGAATATAAAAATAGGAATAGGAATACTTATTCTCGAATAGAAAATTGGGTTATGTATTCTTATTCTTGTTTGGTTTACCCAGAATTTGATGTAGAATTCACAGACTCAAAAATTTATGTTTTTTAAAATAAAAAAATTGGAATAGGAATACGTATTCCAATTCAAAAAGGTAAAGTAAGGCAATGTGACCAGAAAGGAACCTTTTATAAGTTACTAAATAGTTTTATACACACACACACACACAATAGTTTTAATTACTATATGATTGAATGTTTCATTCTACAGGCATAATGCTTTCATTTTTTCATATATATGGAAGAAAGTTTTATATATAAATTTTTTTATTTCATTTAGGTAAAAATAGTAAATAATATCATGTATCACTCTTAAATATTTTCTATTTGACCTAGTTTAAATTTAATATATATAATTTTATTCATTTAAGTAAATGCAAGATTTTAATGTTTGTAAAAATATAAATATAATTTAAAAAATACTAGTAATGTCATATATCATTTTCATTTCAAATCAAAAGTATTCTTAGTTAGACAGAGAAAATATAATTATTATAATTATTTATTACATAAAATAACATTTAAAAAAATCATGAATATTTAAAAATCTTAAAAATACATTACATAACATAGCAAGGTATGTTCACATGAGAAATTCTATATACAAAATTTTCATCATTTCACGATTTCCTTCATCCCACAAAAGTGGTACCCAGTATTGTGGGGTCACTCCATATTTACATTAGAGGCACTTGGATTACTTTATGGTTTGGCCTTGGCCAAGAACTTGAAATTAAAAGTGATTCATATTGAAGGTGATTCCACTCTCATCATTATTGCTTGCATCAAGAGACACATAATTAATTGGAGAATCAAATATATCATGTCTAAAATCTGGTATTTGTAAAACTCGTTTGATTCTTGTCTCATTTCACATACTTACAGAGAAGGAAATTTGGCTGCCGATCTTTTAGCAAAATGGGGATCCAATGGCATTGATCTTGATTCCACAAGACTAAGTATCCATGTGACAGACTTTCTAGATTTAGCAAACATTATTGATGCAGATAAAGAGCTTTATGCTGCTGCCTAGGAATCTTTCTTGTCAATGTAAATGTAATTGATATTGATCTACTCTTTTGTATCGGCTATGAATTGGGGTTTTCTTTCCGGATTCTTTCTATAATGAGCCCTTGAATCCGGTATATTTCTATTTATATAAATACAGTAGAGGCACTTGGATTATTTTATGGTTTAGTTTTGGCCAAGAACTTGAAATTAAAAGTGATTCATATTGAAGGTGATTTCACTCTCATCATTAATGCTTGCATCAAGAGACAAATAATTAACTGGAGAATCAAATATATCATGTCTAAAATCTGGTATTTGATCGACTCGTTTGATTCTTGCCTCGTTTCACGTACTTATAGAGAAGGAAATTCGACTGCCGATCTTTTAGCAAAATGGGGATCTGATGGCATTGATCTTGATTCCACAAGACTAAGTATCCATGTGGCAGACTTTCCAGATTTAGCACACATTATTGATGTGGATAAAGAGCTTTATGGTGCTGCCTAGGAATCTTTCTTGTCAATGTAAATGTAATTGATATTGATCAGCTCTTTTGTATCGGCTATGAATTGGGGTTTTCTTTCCGGATTCTTTTCCTAATGAACCCTTGAATCCTGTATATTTCTATTTATATATTTATATGGTGCCTCTGCCACCTTTGCTAAAAGACAAAAAACAAAAAACAAAAACAAAAACATATTTACATTAAATATTTATAATAATTAGTTTTTTATTAATTTTATAAATAAATAAAACTAAATAATAACCAATTAATAATTAAAACTAGTTAACTAGTTTTATTTAGTTAACTAGTTAATAAATAAATATTAAATATTATAAGTTTTGCAGGGGTTACATTTATGCTTCTTAGTTAAAAAAATTGTTGCAGTTTTCGTAGTTGAAAAAAAAAAATTTGTTTAAATTTAACTGCAATTGCCGCTCAGAAACGCCATTTCGTGACGGGAAACCCGGGAAACGGAAGTCTCCCGTCCCGTTTCTAGCACCTATGGTGCGAAGTAGACGAATTTGTTCAGTCGATTTTGAAATGTCTAATTCATAAAAATATCGATATATTAAAGGAAATCTCAAGTGAAAAATGGTTTTTGAGATATCGACCAACCAAATTCAATTCCAAACTATCAAAACAAGAAGCTTTCGACTTAATATAAATATTGCTAGAAAAAAAAGGTTAGAGGCTCGAACTTGGCACTGAGATGATTGTATGCATTGTCACATTGCTGGTTAATATGAATGTAAAAACATGAAAAAGGAATTCAATTTTACGAAAGTATAACATTTTGTTGATGTCTTAGTAATTTGGATATCTGTAAGTTTTCTTTGTGATCTCAACTTATTATTTGGGCAGAGTGGGATCAATATATGACAATGGGATATCTATCAATTAATCATCTAAAAACTCTACTCATGCTAAACTTATTCAAAGTATTATTAGTACTATTGTATTAAGTACTATTGTATCACTTTTTGAATCACTTGTTATTAAATAAAATATCTCCAATTAGCATCTATCAATTAAAATTACATATTTCTTTGTATGTGGAATAATTCATATTTTTGTTATAGTAGACATGCACATTTTTTAAGTTAAAAATAATTTATCTATTATTTGACTGGTTATGACACTTTGAGTCTTATATGGACAAATTCAAAAATATAAAAAACACACACTTTTATGATTTTGTAAAATGCAATAAACCAAATGTTCATTCCAACTATATATTATAGTATAGTTATTTTAAATATTTTTTTATTAGATGTTAAAGAATATTGTATTTATAATTACTATATATTTTTAAATATTTATTATTATCTAAAAGTTTTCTTAAATATTTATGATCGATATTATATCTTATTTTAAATAGTTTAGATTTACATTCATAATATTTAATTTCATTAACAAAATAATTTTAAAAAGTGAGTATTTAAAAAATAATTATATAGCAACATAATTTTAAAATATTAAAATAAAATCTATACTTTATATTTAGATATTAAATTTTACTAAAAAATTATATGAATATTTCATATTTATTATAATGCGACAAGTACTTAAGCACTACGTGATATTTGTTACATTTATATTACTTATGAATAATTACAACTTTCATAAAGAGTTGTTTTTAAAACTATTAAATTTTTTTTATATCGATAAATGGCCAAAGTCTTATATTATATTAGATTAAAAAATCAAAATGACAAGAATCTCCATTCTGGCAGTCATTGGGAGGAAAGAACAGAGAAAGAAAACGTCTAGTGTAACTTAGGACGTATGTCTTTTATTATACATAAATGAAAGGGTCATACCTCAGTGAGACAAATATCAAGAGAATCTTTTAATGATTACTTACATAGTTATACATTGGTAAAGAAAGGAGGGGACTAAATGAGCTCAGTGCATTTTTCCTTCAGGATGCAGAAGGGTACCTGAAAAAGAGAGGGGAAACTGTAGATTAATCACCAACTAGAGTTAGGCATTAGAAAAATAAATAAAACCACTACTATTTTGAGGAGTAGATTGAAGATTAGCGAGAGAAACCAGAAGAAAAAATGTTGTTTAACATCCTTCTATTGATATGACATTGTCTAAATGATGGTTAAAGTGGGAGTTTATTGACAATTGTTATATTAGTGTGGAGTTTATTCTTGTTTTTAATCATTAGTTACTCATTGTTGAATAAAATGCTATTAGAATTCATATATCCTCTGAGTTCTTTGACATTTACAAATAACTTGTATGCTCAAATCCATACTTAAACAACATTTATGGGGTTAAATTATAATGTAAGCTCAAATTACTAACAAAGTGTTGAAAGATACTAGAAAAATTATGATTTGAAGGTTCAAATTCGTCATCAATACTAGAGCCATCAACACCATTCTAGATCAGTTTGAATTTGAAACATTATAAACTAAAAAAATATAGTTTATTGATCTATGTTGAATTTACATAGGAAGCTAATCAACCTCTATTGAATACCAGGTGGGTTTTGTATAATGTATAATAGTTTGGCTGCTTAGAAAATGCAAGGAGACACCATATATCTTATATTTATTTTATATCTCCTATACGATGCTTATGGAAAATGGAGGAAGACAATACCTAATATTATTTGACCTAAATACAGTAGAGCTATACCCATAACTTAGAAAAAACCAAAGCAAAACATCAGAGATAATCCAAGATCTAGGCTATGTTCCTTGATTTTCTTTTTGAAAACCAAGATGATCTTTGAAGCTTCTTGTAGGTTTTTGGCCTTTGAGCCTAGTAGGAATAAATAGGCATTCCTTGCTCTGCTAGACTTATCGTAGTTTGGGTGACAAAACTCCACCGCTTCTAGGTTCAAGAGATTTGAATCCAGATGGATATATCCATTGAATTCCTGAAGATAATTCATTAGCCATTCTCTGCCTAGGTCCTCTATGATTCTTCTCCATCTCAATAAGAATTGAACTCACTTTGATCCTCAGCCATTTTCTATAGAAAAGAATGTTGTCTCTAATAACCAAGCATGGGCGTCTAGGACTTTTAGCAAGTTCAAGGCTACCTATTGCATGTTCCATGTATGCTTCAAGCAGCGATATTTTAAGCTTTGCATCGATGTTGGCAATGACTACCTCTAGACCTATTAGCTAACATGGATAAAAAAAAGGTTGTTTCTCAGTCTAATGATATCCCACTTTTTTACTCTGACCTTGGCTAGAACACCTACCCATATCCCTAAGATGTCACTATTGGTTCTCCATGAATAATCATAATTAAAAACCCCTTCCCTCAAAACCCTGCTAACTGCCTTCAAATCCTATTCCATCTTTCAGGTTTAAATAGACCACATAATGCCATAGTGTGACTTTTATAGGCATGATATAGGCTAATATTAGTGTCCATAGGGAGAAACTAAACTAAAATGAGAACAAACTATAGGGCAAAATGTGAGATCTAAAGCGTAAAATGCATTAGTATAGATCTCAAGGGGAAGAATCAAGAATAGTGTCAGATGACACCATCTCCCTATATTCGCTTGATTATCCCACTCAATTTCATAATTAAAGTGATACTTGTGAACTTATAAAATATTACAATCATGTGCATATACGTGAGCTCAATTTTGTGATAGTTAGGAAAATCATGACCCCATATGTATAGTAGGATGGGAAAAATATGATGGAATCTAGGAACAATAATTTGTGAGCTAGCTTTGATTAAATAATAGTAGATTTTGTCTATTTGTACCTTTGTTTGCTAGACTATCTACTTTTGAATTTCCTTCTTTGAATATATGCAAAAATCTTACTTCTTCAAATTCTTCTAATAGTTTTAAAGTTTCTTCTAGTCTAGAGTTTAATATCCAGTATTAGCATTTTCCCTCTCCTAAGTATGTTTAATACTATTTGTGAGTCTCATTCAATTATAATTTTCTTGATACTTAATTTAATACAGAGTTTTAGTCCTTCTACTAATTCTATCTTAGCCATGTTATTTGTTGTTGTTTCCAAAGGCTTTTCTCTTTCAACTAACCAGTTCCCTATTTCTTCCCTAACCATGCACCCTATTCTTTCCTTACCTAGGTTGCCTCTAGAAGCCCCATCAACATTTAGTTTCTTCCATCCTATTGGTAGTGGTTCCTATGTAAAGTTTTCGAAGTTCCATTGATAAGGAGAGATATTTTTGGGGTATGCATTAAAAAATGATGTTTATCCATTGTTTCAAAAACTCAAATTCTTTGAGTGTTCTACATAGGAAACTCCAATCTACTTTATTATAAGCTTTCTACATGTCTAATTTTAATAACATGCATGATTCATTATTTTTATTTGTTGAATGGATTGTTTCTTGGATGATAGAGATACCATCTAGAATAGATCCTCCTAGTACAAACCCTATTTGTTCTTATGATATTAATTTAGGGAGATGTTTTTTGAGGTGGTTAGCTAGAGCTTTTGAAAACACTTTATAGATTGTATTTCACAATGTTATAGGTCTAAAATCACCTAGTTCTTCGCTTTTGTTTCCATTTCTTTCCATAAATCTTCTCCTAAAATATCCCAACATTTTTGGAAGAATAAAGCTTTGAATCCATCAAGTCTAGGCGATTTGTTTAGGCTAATGTTGAAGAGAGCCATTTCAATTTCTTGTAGTATGAATGGCTCATTAAGGAATTTATTATCCTCTGTTGTAATCATCTTAGGTATAGTTTTAAGCATTTCTTCTCATTCTATTTTGTTATGTTAGTAAACAGATTTGTCACTATAAAATTTGCCCAACAAAGTGTGCATGGAAAACTATTTACAATAGTTGGATAGGCCCTTGGTATGTGGCCTTCCTCTGCATTTAGAGGGGTAGCTCCCTTGTATGATATGATTTTTAAAGGGTTTTTTAAATAAATAATCTAAAACTTCAAAGATTGAGAGAAATCCATTCAGGATGAATGCACCACAAAACCTCACAACTTTCTTGGGTAAACAAGAATGATAACAAAGGTGATCAAGAATTACACTTGAAAATAACTAGTATTACCATACAAATTTGTGATTCATAAACACTCGCCCAATACCATGAGACTGCTTACTACAACTGTAACAATTTTGATTTTAGAACAAGAAATCAAAAGCACATCTCATTTCATTTCCTTGCACCAAGAACATAATAGAGATTTTCGATTTTAGAGATAAAAACTCTACATACTTTCCAAAATTTATCTCTTGATCAAAATTTCAGCATTGTATTCCTTTATTTTAAAACCAAAAGTCCCCCCCTTTTACAAAGCCAAAAAGAGCCCTTATATAGACATAGAGGTTAATAACTACCTCTTCATGGTTAATAACCACCTCCAAAATATGTAATTTTGGAGAGGTTAACTAACCTCAATAAAATTAACCTATACAAGGAAAACTTTCAAAATCAAAACATTTAGATAGATTTCCTAAGGATGTATACATATCCAATCATTGATCTTCTAGCTATGAACTATATCTATCTAGACAAAATTGAGTTATCCTGGGAAACCCTGTAAGCATCGAGGATGATCATCATTGATTCATAATTTGGAATGAACACATTTTCCATCCTAAGTTTGGCTATGAAGTATCTATCCTAAATCTCTTCTGACTCTTGTTGATAGGCTGAAATGTTATAATCTTCCAAAGCGACTGCAACTAGGCTAAGCTTCATCATAGTTTCAACATCTGATATTTGATTCTCTATTTCTGAATGACTTTGGATACTGAAAGAATCAAGAAGAAATTGGCAATCAATATGCTGAAGATCACTTATTGCTGCCTCACCTATGATAGTAGAGAATAATTCATCTGTAACTTACATTTTCAGCTATTTCCCTAAAGCTATTAATTTTTCAAACTCAATGATCCCTTTGCTGACATTTATCATTTTCCAACTAATACTTTTACTCTAGATACATGTTTGATTCTCACTTGGGTCAGCAATAATCTTCTCAATTTAAAATGGGAGCATAATCCAACCTCTAATATTTATACTTCATGGTTTGATTATTAATCTTCTTCAATTATGCCAAATGTCTTCAACACTGTGGTGCCTCTTTATTTCCAGCTTCAAAGTGATAAGCTAATCATTTTATCAAAAATATCTATCAACATTATTCACTATACATTTGATTGAAGAGCGCCATGTTTTGGATCTTGTATTAGGCATTCACAAGAATTTTTGTCATGTCCAGCCTATCATTTCCTAAAGGACCTAGATAATATATATGATGCCTTAGTCTATATGTAGGTTGTCAATTGCCAAAGAAAATAAAGATGATAATCTGAAGTCGGATGACTTAATATTTGGAGATAAACCTAGTGAAGCTTCTAGAGGTACGGGCCAGTAGTCAGATATGAGCATTTAAGTATGTCAAGGATCTCACATGTTTTGCCATCATTTTTATATTCTCATGACGTCATTCTATACATCATATGAAATTTTTATAATGACCATAAGCTTGCCAATCATTCCATCAAATAGTTTGCATGCTTCATCTATGCTCTCCACCTTTGCATTGAGGCATTATGTCAAATGATTGTTGACTATGCTTGCAATTGTACCAATTTGGATGACGCTGATTGAGAGTTATTTTAGTATTGTAAGTATCTACAGATTGAAACTTATCATAGGTTAATTAAAATGGGATTCAAATCAAATATTTTTGTTTCAAATGCCATCATGGATATATATGCCAAATGCAGCAGCATAGAAGATGCTTGCCAAGTTTTCAATGAAATGGTGACAAGGGATGTGATCTCATAGATGTTGTGGATTGATAGGCAATCTATGCGCAATATATATCAGGTGGTATCATGCATTGGCAATGGGATGGTCAAGGTGGTGTGAGGCTATGAAATAAACTACAGGGTTATTCTTTTTCAAAGTGTCTCCACCCTACTCACATGGAGAGAATGATGCATTTGAATTGATATGCATGCTGCAACCCATATTTCTTATACATTTGAACTATTTCCCACTATACATTGAGCTAGAAAATGAGGAAGGCTATGGGTTGAAACTAAAGGCATTATCCAAAACATTTAATTCCTTCTCTCTTTCACATCCATCCAAACTCAGGGTGTAGGTGTTTCGATAATTTAAAACTTGAACTTGATCACACATGGCTTGCAATGTATACAAAGCTCTGAAACTTGAGTATTGGACTGAATAAACATAATACTCCTCCTCTTGTCATACTGAATGTAGCAATGACTTGCATCTAAATAAGATTAATCCTTAACCTTCTAAAAGGTTAAATTTTTGAACACATCTTAACTATTTTTGTTTTGGGCATGTTAATGGTTAAGATTGTAAGCTTATCTTAACCGCTTTTTTTTTGGAAGATGGGTTAACGGTTAATTTTGAAAGCTCATCTTAACCTCTTTTTAAAAGTTAAGTTTAGAGGATTATATTAACCTTTATATATATATATATATATATATTTAAAAGGTTAACTTTAGAAGCTTATACTAACCTCTTTTTAGAAGGTTAATGGTTGATGAAAGCATTGAAAATATTATTTTGAGTCCCTCCATTAAACTGTGGCAACTCTTGACTTAGATGCTGTATTTCAAAAATTCAAACTCCAGGATGGAGCTGGTGATTAGCTGGAAAATTTGAAATCATGAGAGTACCAAGGATTGGCTAAGTCTTTGAACATTTCTTTTTTTAAAATTTGAATTTTTATGTCCTCCTATAAGTTTTGATTGAAAATTTTGAATTTTGGGTATGATAAATACCAAGGCAATAGCTAGCTCTAATTAGGGACAAGGACTAATAAGGACAAAGCTCGAATCAAGAATAACTAGAATAGTGCCTTATTCATGGGGCTATAGAGTCACCTGAGGGACCACTTTGCAAAAGAGGGAACTGACACAAGAAAAAGGGACAACTAAAAAGAAAAATTAAACACAACAAAAACTCCTACCTAGACTATATACAAGGCAGGTTTCCCTACCTCCAATGACTTAAGGTATAATCATGCAAATCCATTCATTGGCTGGGGAAAATAAATAGCATGATGTGCTAACATGTGGCAACTTTCAGGTTCCTATGGACTCAAGTATAAGTTCTCTCTTTGAATTCCAATTCTGAGATTCTTAGCATGCTTCACATCGCTTGATAAAGGAATGTATCCAAATAACCATGTCTCATCAAAAATCTCTGATTTTGGAATCAACTTAGTTTCATGTTGCGTGTCATTGATGACTTCATTTTGAAAGAATTGAAGGATAAGGCTCTCAAGTTATTGAATGCATTTATGATCTTTTTCTCTATTTGACAAGCCCTATACTTGAAATTCTAGGGATTGGTCATCATGAATTCTTGAACTTATTTCTAACATCAGACACTCTTTCTTTTCCACGGGAATGCTTTTTTTTGTATTCTCTATGAAATTAATCTAATATGAATGCACATCCTTGTCTTACTGAATCTTCCCTTGATGTATTTCTTCCTCTTCTCCCATCAGATTGCTTAAAGAAGAAACAATCATCTTTTCCATTTTGGAGCATACATTCTCTAATGAGTCTATCTGATTTGGAGAATTGATCATTAGTTGATATTGATGTAAGGGAAATTATTTTAAAAGAGTATCATCATATATGCATTCATCTTCACATTTTTCAATCATTAGATCACAACATATTTCTTCAAGGCCAAGCACTTCTCTAGTGCAAGATACAATCACAATGTTTTCTTTATTCTAGTTTCCACTTGTGAACTTGAATGTTTCAAATTCAAGTTTCATGCATGGGAAAGAGTGAGAACTTGATATGTCATCTTCTCTTACTTGAAAATTATTTTTAATTTCCATGTCCATTGTACTTGTCATTAAATATTCATCAATGCTTACACAAGCTCAGTTCATTAATTTTTGTTGATGACCATCTTCACAAAATGGGAAAACTTCATATTCCACTTGCATGTAACTTTGAAGGGGATTTCTTGAGAACCCATCATCTTTCTCTTAAAAATGATCTTCTACTCTTGTGATGATCATTCCACTTTCTGAAAATTCCTCAACATCATTAAAAGTAAAGACTTCAATCTCAAGAGTTAATGGATATGTTTACAAGATTTCACTTGAGGTTATTTCTTCATCAGTGGTGGTAGAAGATTGTGCAAAATATTCTAAAGAATTGATTTCAGTAATAGAGTCCTCATCATTAATGATTATGGGTGAATGAATAGGAAGGTCTTCTCCACAAAGGAAGTCATCATCTAAAGGATCGAGTCACCAAGTAGGAATAAAAGTAGTATGAAATTCACCTTGATCCGCATTTCCCTCATCTTTAATCATATGTTGTGTAGTTCCTTGAGAAATATTTGATATTTCTTTTTCTTTCTCATTAGGATTAAGATGATTGAATAATTTCTCCTAGATTTTGAAATCTTCATAGTCATGCCTTGATACATTAGCAAACCCTTCTTCTCCTATAGACTCTATTCCTCAACCATCTCCTTCACTAGACATAGGATCCCGCTCTTCTTTCATGCATGAAGATTTAGATGAATCCTTTCTAACATTTTGGATTGGGAGATGTTCTACTACCAATAAAATAATTCTAGGTCTTCTTTCTCAAGTTCTTGTAATATTTGAAGTAAATAAGGATGTACTTTGTTGGGATCTAGGCATGCATTTCCATAGAAGCTTTTTAAAAATTCAACTTGATTAGGATCAATGAAAGTATGATTTTGATGAGCAATAGGTGCAAGCATTAGGGCACATTTTTGACCACCATTGTTAATCTTTGATTCACATGAATGACTTTTCTAATCAAGTTCTTTCTTATGCTTGCATGTGGAGCTTCTTTCTAAAAATGATTTGGGCTCATGAGAGAAAAATTGATTATCTTTACCGTCTTCTTCTTCTATCTTTTGCAAAGTTTGAAGCAAGGATGGATGGATATTTTCTAGGTCTAGTTTCTGTTCACCATAGAAACTCTTCAAGAAGTTAGCCTACTTAGGATCAATAAAAAATTAATTTTGTTTAGAAAGAGGTGAATGTTGTCACTTAGGTTTGCACCCTTGTCCAAGGCCTATGCACGAGGACAACCTAGTGAAACATGGAAACAACCTCCAAGCTATAGGACTTGAACTGCGAGGTTGAGTCTCCGGAGAAGGCCGGCTTCCTCTTACTATCAGGGTACACCTATCTACTCTTGGAGAGCAAAAGGGGGAAGGAGAGCCAAAAGAAAATCTACCTAGTCTGATCTAAGGAGGTGATGCACCAAAATAGAGTGTTCAAACTTCATTTCTACCCATATATGCACTACAAAACCAAGATAACATTCAAAAAGACATACACACTTAGACTTATGTCAATCAATAACCACATACAGATCAGGAAACCAAACTGAATAACACAAGGAAAAGGATTTCACTTATATATTACCCAATAGGCCGAAAATAGACACAATATGCAAGCCACAAATCTCAACAATATACCAATGAGAGGAAAAACAGATGCACATACACATCGATGGCTAAAGGAGATGACACAGAATGTTATACAGCTCAGAGACAAAGGGAATTTTACACTGCAGATCTGTGAGCAGTAGCAGAGAAATCAGAAAAGGAGTCTTGCTTTTACAAAAACAATAAAATTTTCCTTTATAGCTCAGGCATAACTGAGATCTTTTGCTGCTAAAGTGACCCTGCAACTACCTGCCATTAAGTCCCTCGAAGGACAATCATGGAAATCTAAGGAAAATCTGATCTTGTTGCAACAGGTGTCCTAAGAGGACTGAGAATGGCACCATTGATGTTCTGACTGGGTAGATGGATCGACTGAGATGGTGGAGTGTCTCCCTATGTTTTACATTCATTTTTGGTAGGTCAGGATTGATCATGAAGATAAGATCGCAAGATAAAATCGATCACCCTTGTCCCTTAGGTTCATGAATCAACGAGGGTCAAAGAGTCAACCGGTTCCTTATGCACCAACTGGGCCATGCGGGCCGATCACTTCTTCTCATTTTGCCACTTGGGAAGTTCTTCGTGGTTGACCCTTTTTTATTGAACTAACCGTGCCACCCTCGAACTATTATTTTTAACTATGGCGATCATACTAACTATCAGCCATTAACCACCAACCCTAGCTGAGCCAGCGAGACACATGTCAACAAGGTGCTATCTCACCATGCTATCCGTCATGCAACTTCGAAAGGCGAGATAGCGCCGACCGTCGATCTACCTTAAATCTAACGATCATGGAGACTCGTCATACCACTATACTATTCTTACCCTAAGCCCATCGAACACGTGTCCTCCAAGCACCATGTCATTAACATAAAACTCGTGCGGCTTATCCATAGTGCAATGGCGCCTGCCATTGATCTCTAAATATCCGATGATGGAGATCTTAACCTTTGACTACACTGGTTGCATTGACTGTATTCTAACCTGACATACATGGTGATTCCCCTTTGGCCTAATGAAGCACCACCTCGGTCTGACAAGGCACCAACCTGGAGGGTTTGTACTGCCTGACCCTACTGAGGGACACGTGGCACCCAGGTGCTATGTCACTGTTGTAAATATCGTGTAGCTTCCAATGGCGAGACAGCGCCAACCATATATCCTCATCAAATTTGACGATTACGAACTTGCAGGCCGCAAAAATATATCATAAGGCTTCGCATTAAAATAGTATTATCTTTGGGAACTAGCTGTTGGGCGGGCTGAACGTTTAAAATTTGAATCTTTGGCAAGTGAACAAAAGATAACATTTCTGGTGACTCACAGGGGACACAAGCCTGCTATGTGTATGACCAGTGGCCTCATGTATCCATTGGGCTATGGAGTCAAAAAATGGGAATCCTAAGAACTACAAAACCCTAACCCCTCTGCAAGGAGATCAAAACATTGAAAACCCTCGCTCTACAACTACAACTGGAACCGAGACAAAACTTCATCTACAACCTGAGACACCTCAAAATCTGCCACCTCATAGGGAGACGGCTGTGCCCACGCACTTCTTGAAAAGCAGGAAACAACATAAAAGAAACTAAACTACTTATGTATAGGAATTCCCAAATTTTTAGAAGTAGGGTTTCAGATAGATCCCATTGACTGGAATGGGAAAAATCTCTCCATTGGGTTGGCTTAGCTGGAATGCATTAACCTGTTTGCAACTGGCAATCAGATAGGGGCCACTCCATAGCGAGTCAAACTTGGAATGTCTTCCTAGTTTTGCTCTGTCAGAATCCCACTTTAGAACTAAATCTCCTTCTCTGAAGGTCCTAACCCTAGTTTTCTTATCAAAACTCCTTTTCATATGTTGCTAATGTATCTCTAGGGTTTGCATAGCCTTATTTCTCTTTTCTTCTAGTTCAATCAACTCTACCATTCTTACTAACATGGCATTATCTTCAATCAATTCCAGCTGATGAGCCAACTCCAAGGATGGGAATTCCAATGAAATTAGGAGTCTGGCCTCTCTACCATATACTAGCACAAAAGGTGAATTCCTAATAGATCTCTTGGGTGTTATCCTATCAGCCCACAGAGTAGTTCTTAATTTCTTATGCTAGACCTTCTGATTGTCTTCTATTGTCCTCTTCATGATTTTGATTAGATTCCTGTTGGAAGACTCAGCCAAACCATTACCCCGGGGATAATAATTTGATGATGTGCTCAGGTAGATATTGTGGTTCACTGCCCATGCACAAATTTGGGTTCCAACAAAAGACTTAGCATTGTCCAAAATGATAGTAGAAGGAGCACCAAACCTAGATACAATTCGATCAAGGAATTCAACAACTGATGCTTCTATGGCATCCTTCAAGGCAACTGCCTCTGTCCATCTACTGAAATAATCAGTAGCAGCCAAAATCCATTTATGACCTGCACTAGATGGAGGATTAATGGGGCCTATAAAATCCAACCCCCATTGGGTAAAGGGCTGATCCACCTGAATAGGACGAAGGGGGAGAGCTGCAAGCCTCTATTTGCCTGAGAAGAAAGCACATTTCCTAACATATCCATAACAATCATGGAACAGAGATGGCCAATAATAACTAGCCCTCATGATCTTCATGGCAATTGTTCTTGCAAAGAAATGGCCACCATCAGGGCCATCATTAAGTTCCTTAATCATTCTCTCAGCCTAATCTTCTTCAATGCATCTCAATAGGGTCCCATTAAAATCCTGCCTGAATAGGATACCATCAATTACAACATAGGGAATGGACTGCAATCTATATTGTGTTCTTTTAGCTCTGTCCAATTCCTAAGGGTATCCATCCCCTGATAAGAAGCTCTTCATATCATTTATCCAGTTCCTTGGACCATTAACATTTCTTACCTCCTGCTGCTCTATTATTACCATAGCAGCCTCTTCATCTAAATCCTGGCCTGATAACATTTGTTTGCACAAACCCCTTCCCCTTACCAGCTTGGTAATCTGAATATCAACATCATACTCCATTACCTTAGTGATCCATCCAGCTCTCTTTTTGCTGATATCCTTGCTTAACAAGAAGTCTTTTACACTGGCATGGGGTACCAACAAATGGATCTTATTGTGGGACAAGAGGTGCTTGAATTTCTTCAAGGATCTGATCACTGCAAGGGCTTGCTTCTCTACAAAGATGTACTTATCTTCATATTCCTTGAGCCCTTCACTGAAGAAGGCTATGGGCTGCTCCTCATCCTTGTCATTTTTTTGAGTCAAGATAGCAGAGATACTTGACTCACCACCTAAAGTGTAGAGGATGAAATCTTTCTCAAAATTTGGGTTCATGAGAGTAGGGGCTGAGGCTATGGTTGTCTTGATTTCTTCAAAACTCTCCTTCCCTTCCTTGATCCATGAGAAGACCATACCTTTTTTAAGAATAGCCATAAGAGGTTTCACCATGGTAGCAAGATTAGGAATAAACCTTCTCACAAAATTTATTCTACCAAGGAAACTTTGCAGCCCCTTCTTGTGTTTAGGAAGAGGAAGGGCAAGTATTGCCTTTGTTCTTTCTGGATCAATGGTCAGCCCATCCTTAGATACAATGTGTCCCAATAATTTTCCTTGCCTTGTAGCAATGACACACTTGGCTGGGTTGAGGGAAACCCAAAACTCTCTACATCTTAGAAATACCTGCCTTAGATGATCAAAATGATCTTCTACATTTTTTGAATATACAGTTATATCATCAAGGTATACTAAGACAAATTTTTCAATTAATTTTTTAAAGGCCATCTCCATTGCCTTCTAAAATGTGGCACCTACATTTGTTAGTCCAAATGGCATCTTGCAATAAGCATAGGTGCCCCATTTAGTAGTGAATGTTGTCTTATATCTGTCGGATTCTTTAACCAGCACTTGATTATAACCAGAGAATCCATCAAGAAAAGAGAATCTCCTTGAACCACTAACCTTGGACAGAATCTACTCCATGGAAGGGAGAGGATGGTGATCTTTAAGAGAAGCCTAATTAAGATCCCTAAAGTCCACACACAATCTAATTTCTCCTATTTTCTTCCTTACAGGGACAAGGTTAGCTACCCATGATGAGTGTTTGATAGGAAATATTATATTAGCTTCTATCAACTTGGATAGCTCTTTTCTCATTAGAGGCTCAATCTTAGGATTCACTGGCCTCTATTTTTGCCTTACTAGTTTGGCCTTATCAATTAAATCTATGGTATGCTGAAACAAACTAGGGTCAAACCCTTTTAAATCATCATCTGTCCAAGCAAATACATCATTAAATTCTTGACATAGATGGATGAAGTTTTCTTGCTCAGTTTCAGAACATACCTTCCATTAGCAATTGTAACTGGGGCATGATCATCCTTTTCTGCAGCTAGATTCATTCCTTTGCCTCTTGTTTTATCATCAGGATTAAAGACACTCTCCAAGGTAATGAGACCCTTGGGAAACTTGTTAAAACTAAGATGAATGATTCAATCACCATACTGGTCTTGCAGTCTTGACATGTTTCTATCTGAGAATTCTGCCTCATTCTGCAAGAAACTCACAATTTTCTCATCAGAATCAAACACCTGCCAATGAGTGTTGTTGTCAAGGATGGCAGGCCTCACTACCACCTTTATGTGTTGCTTCTTCTTCTCTTCAAAATTCCCTGGTACATCATAAGCTACTCCCACTGCTGCAAGTCTATCAGCATGTCTATTTTCTTTCCTAGGGATGCTCTGAATATTAAATGCATTGAAGCCCTCAAGAAAATCCCAAACTCTGTGTTTGTAAGACTTGAGCAGGCCATTTTTGGTGATATTCTGGTTTCTCACTTGGTTAACTACCAACTCACTATCCCCATATACTCTCAAGGCTTGAATTCCTCTCTTTTGGGCAAGTAAGAGACCTTGAATCAAAGATTCATACTCGGCCACATTATTGGTGCAACTAAATTGGAGTCTAAAGGAGAAGTAGTATCTTATTTGTGCAGGAGAGGTCAGCATAACACCAGCCCCTAATCCATTTCTATTCCTTGAGCCATCAAAGTACATACTCCATGTTCCATTTATATCATCATTAGTCCCAATTAGATTAGGAACTTGAGCATCTTTCTCTATTATGCAATATGTAGTAAGGCCTGTCTCAAGGGTCTCTAACATAGGCTCAAACTGATATGCATTTTGCCACTCATCCAAGAAGAAATCAGGAATCTCTGTTATAGAAGTGGTAGGCTCATTTACTATGTCATTTTCATCCATCTCTAGAATAGGGCAATCCATGTTGATGAAATTGGGGGTGTAAGATTCAGTGTGATGAAGGGCTTGAGGTTTTGCTCTAATTGAAGCATTGGCTCCATATCTGGTCTTAAATGACATATATGACCAATCAACAGATATGAATCCACCAATCTGAGCAGTGAAGTCTCTTGAAAGACAAATGGCAAAATAGGGCTTGACTTCAGCAATAGATATATCTTGAATCACAGTGCAACCATGGCATGCATGTAGGGCCATCTCCACATTCCTAAGGATACCTATAGTTTTGATAGTACTACCATCTAATTGTAACACATCCCTAACAATGGGCTCATATTTCATTCCTGAAGCATCAGCAACACACCTAGGCATTACTGAGCTACTAGCCCCTGAATCTATCATGCAATTGTGGACTAATTTGACGCCTATAATTAGAGAAACATAAAATGGAGGAGGTCTAACCTTTTTATTTGTCTCCACATCCCCTGTTGGTTGTACTAGACTTGTGGCACTCTCTATGTTAGATGGTTGATCCTTGGGTTCAATCTTCTCTAACTCTTGCTGCAACATCCTCTTCTATATTGGTATGGTAGCAATGGCATCCCACATGGAGATATTCACATTGGTCTTCTTCATTTGCTCTACCACATTAAATGGTGCATTAGGAACTTTGGTAGAAACTTTGAGAGCTACACCTATAAGAGGTTAAGATGGAGCAACATAAGGATCACTTGCATCTTTCTTTCTAGAATCTTGCTTTTGTTGTTGTGAAGTACTTGTTTGTTCATTTGCTGCATGTGCATGAGGTGCAACAGTTGAAGTTGAGGTCTGGTTAGGAGAAGGATGGGCAGCATGTTCCATAGCTCTCTTCTTACTTCTTGTGTTATGAGTAACGAAATCTTGGTTTACATTACAATTCTCCCCAATCTGATGATTCATGAAAGAGTAATCATCATGTCCTTGAGTATATGAAGCCTCCTTGGAATGATCCTCCTTGTACAATTTTTTTGTTGTAGGTTCTTGGTCAGTCAGGGCCAAATAAGATTTTGCCTTTTGGTACATGCAATAGGTATAAGAATAGTTGCAGGAAGGAAATAAATCTTGATCTTGGGCCAAGTTATTTTGAGGGACTATAGCTCTGTTCTGATTTGAGCTTGAAGCAGAAGCATGACTACTTTTCCTACACTGATCAAAAGAGCTATTCCACTGATTAGGAAGCCTACCACCATTTGGAGCCTGATATTGCAATTGGGGAGGCTTGCCACCTTGAGCTTGCTGCCTTTCTAAGGCCACCACCTTGTTACTCATTATTTGTATCATAGATAAACTATCCTCTAATCTCTTTCCTTGGTCCTTCAACTCCCCCCCTACTCTTGCAATTTTTTATCTAGGGTCTTCTCTCTTTTATCTATATTCAACACTATACCTTGGAGCATTTCTTTGAGTTCATCTATCCCATTTGAGGATGTGGAAGCTTTGGGAACTGGAGTAAGGTCTTGTGATGTAGAAGTTGTAGGAAGAGGGGCTATTGCTGGTTGGTGGTTGGGAACATCAGGAAAGAATGGCATAGGGGGCTTTGGAGCCAACTTTCATCCTTGTATTAGGACATTCTCAGCTTTTATGGCTATCTCATAAGCATTAGGCAAGGTATCTCCTCCCATAGTTTGGATTGTAGTGGCAATATCACTGTTAAAATCTCTAAGGTAATGTAAGAAGGCATTACTAGGGTTAGGTTTCTCTGTAGTAGGTACTCTATCCCATGTCTTTTGAAATCTATAGTTAAAATCAGTCATACATTCATGGGGGGCTCTTTTTATAGTAGTCAACTGCTCTAAAAGTGACAGATGGTCACTTCTATCCTCAAAATGCTTGCATAACCCTGCTCCTAGTCCATCCCAATCAGTTATAGAACCATGAGCTAAGCCTCTATACCACTGTAATGCTTTTCCTTTTAAAGATGAGGCTAGAAGTCTGACAACAACATCATCCTCTATAATACCATGAATATTACAGACATTTGCTACTTCTTAGATATGCTCTAAAGGGGAGATGGAAGTTTCACCAGTAAAATCAGGTATACTTTTTAGTGCAAATACTGGTATATCATGTCTTTGGGCTAACAACAAAGGACTTCCACCATTAAAGGTGGCAAAAACATGGACTCTTGGTTGTGCCATGTAAACAAGTGTTCTATTGATGAGTGTTGATGGCAATCTAGGCTGAGTTCAAGCGGTAGGAGGAGTAGAGACAGACCTTACAGGTATATTGACTGTTATTACACCCCTAACTAGTGATAATGAAGTTGTAGTCCTCCTTCTTCTAGGATTTGAAAGGGAAAGCTCTTGATATTGAAATTTACCTCTAGAAGATGCCCTTATTTCAGCTCTGGGCATGAATTACTGCAACTTTGGCCTAGACCCAGATATGTATTTGAAGCTCAGAGTTGCCAAGTACTTTAAAGAATCAGCCTCTTCAAGGCTGGAATATTGAAGCCAACACTACCTCTTTAGTATTAATCTCTGAAACTCTTTCTTCTTCACACTAGTAGACTTCAATTTTTTTATATGTTGTCCCACTGGGCATACCAAAAACTGTTGTCACTTAGGTTTGCACCCTTGTCTGAGGCCTATGTGCAAGGACAACCTAGTGAAACATGGAAACAACCTCCAAGCTGTGGGACTTGAACTGCAAGGTTGAGTCTCTAGAAAAGGCCGACTTCCTCTTACTATCAAGGTGCACCTATCTACTCTTGGAGAGGAAAAGGGGGAAGGAGAGCCGAAAGCAAATCTACCTAGTCTAATCTAAGGAGGTGATGCACCAAAATAGAGCATTCAGACTTCATTTCTGCCCATATATGCACTACAAAACCAAGATAACATTCAAAAAGACATACACACTCAAACTTATGTCAATCAATAACCACATACAGATCAGGAAACCAAACTGAATAACACAAGGAAAAGGATTTCACTTATATATTATCCAATAGGCCGAAAATAGACACAGTATGCAAGCCACAGATCTCAACAATACACCAATGAGAGGAAAAAAGGATGCACATACACATTGATGGCTGAAGGAGACGACACAGAATGTTATACAGCTCAGAGACAAAGGGAATTTTACACTGCAGATCTGCGAGCAGTAGTAGAGAAATCAGAAAAGGAGTCCTGCTTTTACAAAAACAATAAAATCTGCCTTTATAACTCAGGCATAACTGAGATCTTTTGCTGCTAAAGTGACCCTGTAGCTACCTGCCATTAACACCCCAAGAGGACAATCATGGAAATCTGAGGAAAATCTAATCTTGTTGCAACAGGTGTCCTGAGAGGACTGAGAACGACGCCATCGATGTTATGACTGGGTAGATGGATTGACTGAGACGATGGAGTGTCTCCCTATGTTTTGCATTCATTTTTGGTAGGTCAAGATTGATCATGAAGATCAGATCACAAGATAAAATCGATCACCCTCACCCCTTAGGTTCATGAATCAATGGGGGTCAAAGAGTCAACCGGTTCCTTATGCACCAACTGGGCCATGCGAGCTGATCACTTCTTCTCATTCTGCCACCTGAGAAGTTCTCCGTGGTTGACCCTCTGTTATTGAACTAACCATGCCACCCTCGAACTGTTATCTTTAACTATGGAGATCACACTAACCGTCAGCCGTTAATCACAACCCTAGCTAAGCCAGTGAGACATGTGTCAACAAGGCACTGTTTTGCCATTGTATCCGTTGTGCAACTTCGAAAGGTGAGATAGCGCTGACCATCAATCTGCCTTAAATCTGATGATCGTGAAGACTTTTCATACCACTATACTGTTCTTACCTCAGGGCCACCAGACACATATCCTCCAAGCACCATGTCGTTAACATAAAACTCGTGTGACTTATCCAGAGCGCGATGGCACTTACCATTGATCTCTGCAGATCTGACGGTGGAGATCTTAACCTTTGACTACACTGGCTGCACTGACTGTATTCTGACCTGGCATACGTGGTTGTTCCCCTTTGGCCTAATGAAGCACCACCTTGGTTTGAAAAGGCACCAACCTAGAGGGTTTGTATTGCTTGACCATACTGAGGGACACGTAGCGCCCAGGCGCTATGTCACTGTTGTAAATCTCGCACAGCTTTTCCATAGCATGATGGTGCCCATCGTAGATTAATTTCAATCTAACGATCAGAACCACCTCGTACTCTACACATTCTTCCCTCTAAAAATAACTACGCTCGTGAAACTGGTATGCTCTAACTCATACACCTGACACCTCTTGATTGGCTTTGAAGCACCACCTTGGCAGAAATTGGTATTGTTTAATCCTACCACGCCACGTGTCGACCAGGTGCTATGTTGCTAACAGAAAACTCATGAGTTTTTTGTTGGTGCGATGGTGCCTTGCCGCATTTTGGAACTTTTCGGCCCATGAAACTTTTTGACCCGCCGCTGACTTTTCGATGATGCAACCTGCCCATCGTCAAACCATTTCGTCAGGTGCTATGTCGCTATGCAAATTTTTTGGCCAACACACGATAGTGGCATAGCGCCCACAGTGCTGCAAAATTTTTTTGACCCACCAAACCTGTTGCTTGGCCTATTGGACCCACCAGACACATGGCAAAAGGGTGCCATGTCACCAACGTAAATCTCGGGCAGCTTTTGATGGCGAGAGAGCGCCAACCGTAGATCCTCATTAGATTTGACGATTATGAACTTGCGGATCGCAAAAATATATCATAAGGCTTGGCATTAAAATAGTATTATCTTTGGAAACTAGCTGTTGGGTAGGCCAAACATTTAAAATTTGAATCTTTGGCGGGTGAACAAAAGATAATAGTGCATGAGATACATTTTTAGTATTCTTCATTATTGATTTAGATGAAGCACATTTTTGTGCAAAGCCTTCTTTACCATCATATGTTGAATCTTTTTCCAAGAAGGATTCTTGATCATGAAAAAGAAAACCATAGTCCTTTCCATCTTCTTCTTCGATCTTTCAAAAAACCTAAAGTAAGTGAGGATGAACCATTTTAGGATCTAGCCTCCTACCACCATAGAAATTATTCAAAAATTCAACTTGTAGAGGCTCATCAGGAATTTTTTTCTTGGGATATGAGAAGTATTCATCATCACTATCGCTATCACTATCACTTTCAACTTTTCCCTTGTACCAAACCATGATTTTGAATTGCCACCTTCAAATAGAGTCGCTCCTAATCAATCTTTAAAATAGAGTCACCAACCTTCCTTCCAGGGAAGGTACCTTTTATCAGCCATGTTATTGATTATTGTTCACCTGGTTTTGGATATGACCAAGATTTTTCTTGTTTCTTCTTGGGATAACTACTATTCTTTCCATGATTACAATGTTGTGACCAATAGGAGCTCTTTGCAAGATTTCCCCGAACTCTTCTTCTTCTTCAAGAACTTCATTTACTTGATGATATTTTTGTGCACTTCATCTACACCTCTAGGCTAGAGTATTCAAGTATGAAATGATATCCTCCTAAGTGTCTTGGAAGCCAAGATTTGGTTGGAGAACTAGAAAGATGTTCTCATGTGGTAGCATCATTGTGCTTCATTATAGGCAACTATTAATCTTTTCTCGTTCAGTCTCCCTAGCAGAGTTGCCAAAAATCAATTGGTAAATAGATTTGTCACTATAAAATTTTCCCAATAGAGTGTGTGTGGAAAACCATTTACAACAATTGGATAGGCCCTTGGTATGTAGCCTTCCACTGTGTTTAGAGGGGCAGCTCCTTCGTATGATATGATTTTTAAATTGTTTTTTGAATAAATATTCTAAAACTTCAAAGATTGAGAGAAAGCCATTCAGGAAAAATGCACCACATGACCTCACAAATTTATTTGGTAAATAAGAATGATAACAAAGGTGATCAAGAACTTAGCTTGAAAATAACCAATATTACCATACAAATTCATGATTCATAAACACTTGAGAATACTTACTACAACTATAACAATTTTGATTTTAGAAGAAGAAATAAATAGCATATCTCATTTCATTTCCTTGCACCAAGAACATAATAGAGATTTTTGATTTCAGAGATAAAAACTATGCATACTTTCCAAAATTTGTCTCTTGATCAAAATTTCAGCATAGTGTTCCCTTATTTTAAAACCAAAAAGTCCCCCCCTTTTACAAAGCCAAAAAGAGCTCTTATATAGACATAGAGGTTAATAACTACCTCTTTGTGGTTAATAATCACCTCCAAAATACATAATTTTGGATAGGTTAATTAACCTATACAAGGAAAACTTTCAAAATCAAAACATTTAGCTAGAATTCCTAAGGATGTATACATATCCAATCACTAATCTTCTAGCTATGAACTCTAGTTGTCTTGACACAATTGACTTATCCTAGAAAGCCCTATAAGCATCGAGGATGGTCATCATTGATTCATAATTTGGGATGAACACATTTTCCATCCTAAGTTTGGTTGTGAAGTATCTATCTTGAATCTCTTATGACTCTTGTTGATAGGCTGAAATGTTATAATCTTCTAGAGTGACTGCAACTAGGCTAAGCTTCATCATAGTTTCGGTATTTGATATTTGATTCTCTATTTTTGAATGAATTTGGATACTAAAAGAATTAAGAAGAAATTTACAATCAATAAGCTAAAGATCACTTGTTGGTGCCCCACCTATGATAGTAGAGACTAATTCATCCATAACTTTCATTTTTAGTTGTTCACACGAAGCTATTAATTTTTCAAACTCAGTGATTCCTTTGCTGATATTTATCATTTTTCAGCTAATACTTTTACTCTAGATACGTGTCTGATTCTCACTTGGATCAGAAATAATCTTCTCAATTTAAAATGGGAGCATAATCTAGCCTCTAATATTTATACTTCATGGTTTGATTATTAATTCTTCTCAATTATGCCAAATGTCTTCAACACTGCGGTGCCTCTTTGTTTCTAGCTTCAAAGTGATAAGCCAACCATTTTATCAAAAATATATGTCAACATTATTCACTATACATTTTATTGAAGAGCACTATGTTTTGGACCTTGTATTAAGCATATCATTTCCTAAAGGACCTGGATAATATATATGACACCTTAGTCTATATGTAGGTTGCTAATTGACAAAGAAAATAAAGATCATAATTTGAAGTCAAATGACTTAATGTTTGGGGATAAACCTAGTGAAGCTTCTAGAGTTACGAGCTAGGATGAAGATACAAGCATTTCATTTTGTCAAGCATTTCACATGTTTTTCCATCCTTTTTATATTCTCACGAAGTCATTTTGTACATCATATAACTTCTTTATAATGACCATAAGCTTTCCAATCATTCCATCAAATAGTTTGCATGCTTCGTCTATGCTCTCCACCTTTCCATTGAGGCATTATATCAAATGATTTATGACTTTGTTTGCAATTCTACCAATCTTGATGCTACGGATTGAGAGTTATTTTAGTATTGTAAGTATCTGCAGATTGAAACTTATCATAGGTTAATCAAAATGAGATTCAAATCAAATATTTTTGTTTCAAATTCCATCATGGATATATATGCCAAATGTAGTAGTGTAGAAGATGCTTGCCAAGTTTTCAATGAAATGGCGATCTCATGGATGTCGCGAATTGATAGGCAATTTATGCGCAATCTATATCATGCGGTATCATGCATTGGCAATGGGATGGTTAAGGTGGCATGAGGCTATGAATTAAAGTATAGGGGTATTCTTTTTCAAAGTGTCTCCACCCTGCTCATACGGAGAGAATGATGCATTTGAATTGATATGCATGTTGTAGCCCATATTTCTTATACATATGAACTATTTCCGATTGCGCATTGAGCTAGAAAATGATAAAGGCTACTGGTTGAAAGTAAAGGCATTATCTAAAACATTTAATTCCTTCATTCCTTCACAT
Source organism: Cupressus sempervirens (assembly GCA_028749045.1). Classification (NCBI taxonomy): domain Eukaryota; kingdom Viridiplantae; phylum Streptophyta; class Pinopsida; order Cupressales; family Cupressaceae; genus Cupressus; species Cupressus sempervirens. The sequence goes on along the minus strand of CM053792.1, from coordinate 815,430,449 downwards.
CCATCAAAACTCAAGGTGCAGGTGTTTGGATAATTTAAAACTTGAACTTGATCATACGGCTTGCAATGTATGCAAAACTCTTAAACAAGAGTGTTGGACTGAAGAAATTTAATACTCCTCCTCCCGTGGTACTGACTATAACAATGGCTTGCATCTAAATAAGATTAATCCTTAATCTTCTAAAAGGTTAATTTTTTGAACACATCTTAACCAATTTTTCTTTTGGGCAGGTTAATGGTTAAGATTGTAAGCTTATCTTAACCACCTTTCTTTTTGGAAGATGGGTCGATGGCTAATTTTGAAAGCTCATCTTAACCTTTTTTTAGAAGTTAATTATAGAGGCTTCTATTAACTTTTTATATATAAATATATTTAAAAGGTTAACTTTAGAAGCTTATACTAACCTCTTTTTAGAAGGTTAATGGTTCATGAAAGCAATGAAAATATTATTTCGAGTCTCTCCATTAACCTGTGGCAACTCTTGACTTAGAAGTTCGATTCCAAAAATTCAAAGTACTGGACGGAGCTAGTGATTAGCTGGAAAATTTTAAATCATGAGACTACTAAGGATTGGATAAGTCTTCAAAATTTATTTATTTTTAAGTGAATTTTTATGTCCTATAAGTTTTAAATTTTTAGTATGATAAATACCAAGGCAAAATGTTAGAAGTATCATAATTATTGAGTACATCTTTAAAATATTCAACATTTTTTTTTGCTATTTAGTTTGGATTTTCTTTAAGATCACCTTGCAAATTTTTAATTTTTGATATATTATTGTGTGCTCTATTATATAGTGTGTAGTTATGGAAAAATTTTGTATTACAATCTCCTTCTATTAGCCATTTCTCTCTAGATTTTTGCTTCTAGTATATCTCTTCTTTTGCTAGAATTTCTTCTTGTTTTAGAAGGTATTCTTTTTCTAGTTGATATATTTTATTTTTCATTCCTTTTTTTATAATTTCTTTGTTTATTTTTTTCAATTTCTCTTCTATATCTAATTTTTCTTTAAATATGTTTTTAAATTGTGTTTTGTTCCATTTTAATATCTTTTCTTTTATGCTTTTCAATTTTAATACAGAAGAGAACATATTAGATCCCTGAAAATATTCTTCTTGCCACCACCTTTTTATCTATTCCATAAAAGTCTTATCCAAAAACCACATCTTTTCACATTTGAATGGATTCTTGTTGGGTTTAGCCTATCCTTTGATTTCCATTTTTACGAGAAAGTGATCTGACCCTACCATAGGTAGAATTTTTGTGTTGATCTCTTTGCCCAGGTTACTTAAATCTCCTTTAATGATTTTTTTTTTCAGTCTTTCTATAATGTAACAATAGCCTTTCCTTTTGTTGTTCCAAGTGTATGTTCTATTTCTGGTGGGGATATCTATCAAAGAATTCTTTCCTGCCCATTTTGTAGTGCCCACCTATAGTTTTCTTTTCCATTATATTTACCAAACTCATCTATGCCTATTTCATGCATGTGTTAGTTTCAAGGGTATTAGATTTATAATTATATGAAATTATTTCAGGACTTGGATTACATGTATATTAATAAAGAATTACTTAGTTGATTATATTAGACATGTTGATTGATGATTATGATTACTAGCCCATTAATGATGCTTTAATGATGATTACATCATATTTGTAATGATGTCTTATTTTATGTAACCATTTGGTGTTTGACTTATAATTATTATGGTAGTTACCAATTACTTATGTGTATGGTGCATTTGTCTGTTTTATCTTTTTGTTTGTTGTATTGAATGTGGTTAAGGGAGGGAGTCATAGTCACCTGCTAGTCGAGATCTACATGATGTACCACTCCTTGCCATTGGCTGTTTAGTTTAGATATATATGCATATGTACATGTTAATATTTTATGTAGAATATAGATACTGGGCATCAACTTTCCTGAATTGACAAGATGAGTGTGCCCTATTACAATAACTCAATGGTAAGAATGAGGAGATAATATTCAAGTCCAATCTTAGCCATAGCCTAAATACTTGTCTTGCAAGGAGGACTTGTAACTAACCTTCCACTCTTTTTAAAACCCATGAGTTTATTTTTGTTTGTGTTGTTTGATTTTGACTTTCAATCTGTTTTGATAATGTTGCTTTTATGTGGATTTAACTATGTGATTTATCTGGTAAATGATTTAATTATAATATTCTAGTTAATCATATAATATTGAGAATTATTAAATATTATTTGATTAAAAAGGAAACATTAAAGCACGAGAACATTTAATTAAATAAAAAACTAATTAAATATGTGCTTTAATTTAAAAGTCTTAATTTAGAAAATTGGCTAAAGAGAAATTAGAATATGATGATATTTAATTAATTATTAATTGATTAAATATGTACTTTTAAAAGATTTAAATTAAATATTAAATTTAGAAAGATGGACAAAAAAAAGCCAATTTAAAATATAAAAATATTAAAAATTTAATATTTCTTTATTATAATTATTTATTTAATAATAATTAAATTAGAGTTGCATTTAAACAATGAGCTTTGATTATTATTATTGATTTAGATAATAAACTATGCTTTAATTAGTGCTTGCACTAAATAATAAGTGGAAGAAAAGAAAATATAAAAGAATATTTTAATTTAAAAGTTCTTTAAATGTGCATGAACGAATTAAATTTAAAATATTTGATTAAAGTTATAATTTAGGTGTATTTATATTTACGTAATTTAATAATAATTTAGTTAGGAGTTTTATTTTTAATAAATTCTAAATAATATTATTAGTTAAATTAATAAATATTATATTAAAAACATCACATGGTTTAAAAAGGGAGAGAGAGCTTTAGTTTAATAAATTTTATTTTAATTAAATTGCATAAAATGTCTCATGAACATTAAAGTATATTAATTAAAGACAAAGGGTTTTCACATGATTGCATGATTAAAGCTTTGATTTGGGGGAAAAACTTTTTGTTAAGGAAATTAGAGCTCTTTTCTTGATACATACGTTTTAGAAAGTAAAATTTTGAATTGGATCAAAAAAATTCTTCAAAGTTTTAGAGGGTTTGAATTTGCATATATTGATAGATTATCTTAAAATTTAGCTATGGTTTTGAGGTAGGGTTTGAAAACCCATTGTAGAATTTTATTGAGAGATCTCTCTACTTCTTGTCTTCCTAGGTGTTTGCATATTGCTTATTAATTTACTATATTGATTGTTGAATAAGGAACTATGTTGTAATTTTTTTTTAAAAGAAAACTTATAAATCAAGAAAACTTAACTAAAGAAAATTAAAGAAAAATTGTAGAAAAGTATTGTGACTGTATTCTTATAAACCCCTTTCCAATATAAAAAAAAATTAATTATTGAAAATTGGAAGAAAAATAATAAATTTAATAGTTACCTTTTCAACTTAAAATTTTTTATTAGAACTATGTAATTATCATGAATTTTTTAAATATAGATAAATATTATTCTTATATCTAAAATAATTTAATTGCAAAATTTATTAGAAAAATGAAAAGGATTAATTGAGAGGAAAACATGTTGTAACTAAACTTATGCATGCATGTGAAAATAAATATGCTAAAAATAGAAAGCTAAGTATATTATGGTTATATGGATGTGAAAATAAATATGCTAAAAAATAGAATGCTAAGTATAGTAGGGCTGCATGTGAAAACAAATATGCTAAAAATAGAAAAAATAAGTATAGTATGGTTGCATGATTTAAGAGATCAAAGACATTCAAAAATACTAATTGCATGTGTATTTTATTTAATATAATATAATTTTTAAATTTAACTATTTAAAAAAATTAGTTATTTAAGTAAAAATAAATAAGTTAATTAAAAATAAATGTTTAAAATTATTTATTAATTTTTAAAAATTTAAATAAATATTATTCATTTAGTTAAATTAAATGTTAGTAATAATAGTGATTCTTTAAGTCTAATTAAACTCTCAGTTGCACATAAATAATTTAATATTTATTAATGCAAGAAGAAACTTAATAAATAAATATTTATAATCTTATTATAATTGAATAGAAGTTGTGGTAGAGTTCACTTTGCAATCATTTAGTTAATAGCTATTTGAATTTATGAAAGAAATTATAAATAATTAAATTAAATTTATAATTTTATCTCTAGTTACATTATGAATTAAAAGAAAGTAAATATTAATATTAGACTTAAATAAAAGTCATATTAATATTTTAGAAATTGAAACTAATATCAATATTTAAGTATAATAATATACATTTATGTTTTTTATTAAGATAAGCAGTAAGAGGGTGCTAGCCCGTGGTACAAACAACTCGCACTATATTGCTAAATGTGATTAATAGTCTCAAGTGCCAAATCCAAGATCACCAAGGATCTACAATATTAACTTACCTCCATCAATGATAGAGGTTAGAGAATAACACACCTTGGGACAAGCGCTCGAACAGCTGTGAAACAAAACCAAAAATAAGAACCAAGGACTTGGATGAGCCCTTTAACACTTCCAGCATTCATGCAAACACAAAAACCAATGGTTTGGAAGCACCCTTTAAAACTTCCAGCGTACCTCCAAACAAAGGACAACTAGGGTAAAATCACCAAGGATCTACAATATTAACTTACCTCCATCAATGACAGAGGTTAGAGAATAACACACCTTGGGACAAGCCCCCGAATAGCTGTGAAACAAAACCAAAAACAAGAACCAAGGACTTGGATGAGCCCTTTAACACTTCCAGCATTCATCCAAACACAAAAACCAATGGTTTGGAAGTGCCCTTTAAAACTTCCAGCGTACCTCCAAACAAAGGACAACTAGGAAGAGGAAGTAGTAGGTCCTTTTAACATCAACACATGAACAACAAAAAAAGGTAGTAAGTTGCCTGCCCTTTCTTCTCTGAATAAGAGATCCAAACCCATCTTGGCCCAATTCTTAGGCTAGCACCTTCAAACATCTTCCAACTCACAACAGTCTCCTTTCCCACCTAAATAGTAAAAGGGTCCCCCACAGTAGAAGCACGACAATGGAACATCAAAACAACAAATTTGGGAAGATGGAACCACCAACCCCCCCACCAATCAGCAACAGGAACCAAGAAATTGTCCTGCTCACTCGGAGTCTCCCACAACTCACACCAGATCTCCACCTCAATAGGAGATAGCTTCACCTCCATAGAAGCCATGCAAGAAGGAGCAGAGACACAAATCCAAGCCCACCACCACTATAACAACATTTTTCTCATAATGAGAAGACAAAGGAGTCCTCTCACAAACAATCCAAATATCAAGGTTAGGAAGGTGGAACCACCAACCCTCCAACCTATCAAAAGTAGCAGCCTTGACAATGTCTCCCAAACTAGAAGTCACCTCCACCCCTAGCAACTCACAAAATATCTCCACCTCAATAGGAGATAGCTTCATCTCCATAGAATCCATGCGAGATAGAGTAGAGACAAAAAACCAAGCCCACCACCTCTGTAACCACATTTTGTTCATAGTGAGAGGACAAAGAATAGCCCTCCCAGCCAAGAACCAACCACCCACTAGTGGTGAAACCCAAGCATGGTTAACCAACATTAGGACACAAGAGCCTAATGCATGAAACTGGTAGTGTCCAAGAGAAGCTAGCCGCATAAGCCTCCGCAACCTAAGATTGCCCCAACAGTAGCAACTTGTCCTAATATCCAGCAAATGGAGGGGGAGAGGAAACCTTCCACCCTAGCCATTACCAACATAACAGCAAGGAGAGTCATGCAGATAGTAAATCTCCACACCAACACTTGGGAAGACAACTAATCTAAAATCCTTGATCCAAAAAAAGTCATTCCAAGGTGAGATGAACCAAAGAGAATGAGAGCCTTGGACCAAGCCTTGGAACCCCAAGCTCCCACCTTTTCCCATGTTACCATCACAACTAGTTATGCATCTGGGGGAACACCTCTCACCCCAAAAACATAGAAGGCCAAAGCTAGCTTTCAAAAAAACTAGAAAACAACCCTCTGAAGAAAGTTGTCCCAAGCCAAGAGCAACACCTAGAAGGAACCTGTCAACATTGTCACCAGCCTGAAAGGTACTAAATACCCAACCCTGATCCCTGCATATCATTCTCAAAAAAAGGCCACAACCAAAAAGAGTTCCACCCCAAAGGAAATAACTCACAGCTGAACTGCACCACACATGAGCAATCTGACCCTATGTTTTTTGACCAACAACAAGAGAGCGCTGAGACAACAAGACCGCCAGATTCAACTGGAAAAAGTCCTCCAAAAGCCCACAAAACCCGATTCCCTCAACACCAAGCTTCACATCATCCTCATCTTCATCACTCCCTTCTCCCTCTCCAATCTCAAATGCCACTGTAGTGCATCCACGTCTATAGGGAACCCTCCATTTGAAAACTCTAGGCCCGCTCCCTTTCTCGCTCATCTTGCTTTGCTCATCACATAATATACATTTATGTTATTAAATAAATCATTTATGATTTAAGATTATTTAAATTAATAACATGATAATATGGGATGATATTTCATATGCACAAAAGGATTGGATATTTAAATACTTATTAATTTAAACAAGTATATCAGCATAACAATTTATATTAACATATATATTCTTACTTTATTTCAAAACACATCCTTATGACCCAAACTAAACTAGAGAAATTGGTGGATTTAAATCATGTGGCTGAAAACTATATGTTTTATAATATTCTATTTATAATCTTGTGATATTTATTTTCATGATTATTTTTCTTTGTGAGTTGTTTAGTTGGCCAAGTTAAGATGTGAACTAGAGGTGGTTTTTGAGATTTATTTTATGATTATTTAATGAGATTTCATGATGATATTTATGATTTGAATTGAGATTTATGTTTTATGAGTTTTATGTTATTGAACATTTATGAGAACTTGGGTTTTGAGTACTAGTGTTATTTTTTGGGTTTCCTACTAAGGAACCAAATTCGATCAATATTATTCTTGTGGTATAGGACACTATTGTGGCTTATGATTTTTGGGAATGCAATTTTGTTGCATGTCTATGGGAGTGGCTTGCAATGGGGGCTGGGGCCCAAAGTGGCTACTATGGTAACTCATTCTAAGTTGTGTAACAAGTGATAACATAGTAATTAAAATATCTTTCCTAGCCCTTTTCCTTGAGATACATTAAAAAGACAAGTTAGAGATTTTTTCTCATCCATGCCTTGAGTTCTTGTATAGACTAAGGCTGAGATGGAGATGATACCTTGAGAGGTATGACTAGTTTCCTCATTATTATGAGAGGGTATTCTAGTTCTGCATAGAGTCACTAGGGGGCCAGGGTGCTAAGAGACTGCCAGGGTAACTCTAGAGTTGACTCATGTGATGACACTCCATATGATGTAGTCTAAGTCTCCTTCATAATTTTTTTAATATTTTCCTCTAGTGGTGTACGTGTTGGATATTAGTTTTGATGGTGTATTTATTGTGAGTTGTTACTCATTGATTAGATGTCATTTATTGTTGATAATTGAATTTTATTAATGAATGTCAATTATTCATTGGTGATGTTTTTATTGTTGGAGTTAGTGATTGGTGGTTTACTTTTATTGGTGATGGTTGTTATTTGTTGGTTATTGTGCTTGTGACACTTGACATTGATTTTGAGATGGTTGTATATTTTTGGTCTTGGTATTTATATGCTAACTTGGTATGTGGTGTTGGTATTGGATGAGTATCATTTCAATTTTGATTATCTCTTCTTCTTGAGTAGTTTGTGTTACCCTGGAGGTAGATTTGGCTATTAGGATTCCTAGCCTAGGATTATGTTATGATTTGATTATCTATGTGTGGATCGTATATTATCTCTCTTGCATGGTGGGAGTGGGACCCTGATTAGGTGACCACGAAGTACCATTATCATTCTTCCTCTTATCTTGAAAAATTCCTTTCATTTGGTGTATCTATGTATCATGTGTTTTGAGATCCTACAGGATATTATATTGTATATTGATGTACTTGTATCTATTTTCACATACCTTGTGACATGTGCAATGGATTTTATTCATTAGATGTGCTTTCAAATTATTAGTTGTACTTATGCATTCATTTATATGACTATGTATGTGTTTATTTGCTTTATGATTATGGACACTGTAATTGAGACTTAAACTTATTAATGAAACTTTTTAAAATGTGACTCAACATGAAGGAACCCTTGAAGAATTGAAACTATATTTGTAATTGATTACATGTTCTTTTTCTATTTGTATATATTGCTTCCACATTATTGTTACTTTGATGTTGTTTAAAATTTTAAAAAATTAGTTCAATAAAATTTATAACATATTATGTTTATTTCTTTTGTGTTCCTGAGCGGGGTGTTACATCTGGTATTAGAGCCCGAGTTTCAACATTGGAAACTCTAGGTATATTGTGTGCCATCACTTGAGCAACTAGTAAACTTACAACATTATTTAAAAAATAAACATTTATCAACATAAAACTTGAACCTAAATAGTTTGAACAAAAAAGATTAGGAGTCGAACTTTTGAACATGAAAGAAACTCGTAACATTTTTGTTCTTGACTTTTGATTATGTGTATACATTATAAATTTTATATTTTCTAAAAGATTGAGAGATGTTGATCTTTTGTTTGAAGTTTTTTAGTGAATCTATTTTAGTATTTGTTGAAAAGATGAATGTTGGATTAATACTATATTCGGTTTATTATTAAACCAAAATCATATTGCTCTCAATGACTAAAAGTGTATAAATAGTTATTTTATTTGTATTAGTTTCTTAAATGATCTTTTTGTTTGACTTGGTAGATAGTATTCTTTGGCTTTTAGTTACCCTAGTGATTACAGTAGGCTTTCAAGAGTAAGCCTAATTCTAGGGGGGGTGGATGTAGTGCACACCTATAGTTTTCTCTTCCATTATATTTACCAAAATATTTTATGCTTATTTCATGCATGTGTTGGTTTCAAGGGTATTGGATTTATAATAATATGAAATTATTTCATGACTTAGATTACATGACACCAATAAAGAATTACTTAGTTGATTATATTACTCATGTTGATTGATGATTATGATTACTAGCTCATTAATGATGCTTTAATGATGATTACTTCATATTTGTAATGATGCATTATTTTATCTAAACATTTAGTGTTTGAGTTATAATTATTATGGTACTTACCCCATACTTTCATGTGTATGGTGCATGTGTCTATTTTTATTTTTGTTTGTCATGTTTGATGTGGTTAAGGGCGAGAGTCATTGTCATCTACTAGTCAAGATCTAGACAATGTACCACTCTCTACCATTGCCTATTTAGTGTAGATATATATGCATATATACATGTTTGAATTTTATGTAGAATGTAGGTATAGGGGCATTGAGTTCCCTGAATTGCCAAGATGAGTGTGCCCTATCACAATAACTGTAGTGCTTGCACTCGTTCACATTTTTTTGGACACATTGTTGCTATTATTGTCGAACTATGTTATACTAGGTTTAGGATGATGGTTAGTAGTATTGTTTTGAGACTACCAGATATTATGTTATGGATTCAGTTGATGTATGATGAGATTACTTAGACTCTACATTTCATATATGCATGATGATTATTACATTATTTTCAGTTATTGATGATGATTAGTTAGATGGTTTATTATCACGTGTGTTTTATTATGGATACTTACCCCATACTTGCATGTGTATGGTGTGCATGTTTGTTCTTATGTATGGCATTTTTGATGTGGTTAAGGAAGGGAGTCGTAGTCACCTGCTAGTCAGGATCTACACCATGCACCACTTCCTACCATTGCCAATTTAGCTTAGCATATATATGTGTGTGTGTGTGTGTGTGTGTGTGTGTGTGTGGTTTTTATGCAAGATTGCAGGTACCAAGTATCGACTTCCTTGAATTGCTAGGATGAGCGTACCCTACCGCACTATCTCAATGGTAAGAGAGGGGAGATAAATTCTCAAGTCCAAATCCTAATCCCTTAAACCTTTTGTCCTAGAGAGGTAGGACAAGTATCCAGGATATTGTACCTTTTGAATGTGTCAGATAACATAATTCATGATTTTTAACCCTTTATACTGATTTTCTATGAATTGTTCTATGATGGGTTTTCATATTTGATCTTGGAGGTCTATGGCGAATTTTCTATTAATTAAGTCTTAAATTAAAAGATTTAATTATTTAGGAAAAATTAATATAATATCATGATCTTTTGATATTTTGATTATAATTAATTAAATGAGAATTAATTGAGAAAAAGAATTAAATAAAAGAAATTAAAATTTATAATAATAATAAAAATAATAATAAAGTAATAAATAAATAATAATAATAAGAGTAATAAAAGAATTAAAATAAAAGTTATAAGCTTGCCTAGGAGTAAACACACATCTTGATTGCACATATGTCAACAACATAGGAGTTAGCGCACTAATTAAGTACATGGTGTCTACAACCTTGTGACTCATCTAGAAGGTTGGAAAAGACTCATGCTTAGTTGTTAACACCTTCTGGTTGTTTCTAGAGACATTCTAGGTGTTTCCTGAGAATTCTTTATATTCAGACACTCCTAGAAGCTTAGGGAGGGTGTTTGGAGGACCTGAGAACGTTGGAGAAGGAAGGAGCTTGCTCTGTGGAATTATGAGGAGAAGTGATTTAGCATCAATGTCCAGGTAGACACTTGTGATTTTGGCTTATGATATATTGCTTCTTGTACTTTTTGTCTTCTCTGTGTCTTTTGAATGCTTTCTGAGGATTTTCATAGCTTGGTGGTATGCATTTTGTCATGAGTAGTTAAATTCTATATAGGGAAATTTTCATATGCATAGATCTCAGGAAACTATGGGGCTAGGGTTTTTAAATGTGTATGGACAATTCTATTTAAAAGAGTAAATAATGGGTAAATTTAGAGAACAATTACCTTTTAAGAGAAATTCTTAATTCATCAAAATGGAAATGTAAAATTAGATATATGTTCTCTTTTTATATATACATATAAAATATGCATATATGTATATATATATATATATTGAAAAGTGTAGTGGAGAAATATATATATTTAAAAATGAATCGCAGTGAATATACAATATTGAATATCACGTCGGTGGAAAACAATTTTTAAAAAATGTTATAAAAGAAATTTTAAAAAAAATTAATGAGGGGCAGGGTGGACCCATTCTCCACCCCCAACAACAACATGTTGCAGGACTTCGATATCCCAGAGTACTTGCGATCTGCAGTGTATCTACGACACAGAGGCTTCACACGCAAATATGCCGATGGTGAATATATTGATATCGCCATCGAATTTTATGTTCCACATGCTCGAAGTTAGTAATATGTACATTTTATTATATATATATTATTTAAATTATTCATTAATTAATAATATTATTATTTCATATTTCATTTAATACATAATTGTTAAATATTATATTTTTTTAATAATTAATAATTATTATATTTATTAGGAATAAAAAATTAATATTAGTTTTCTTCTTCAATAATTAATTGTCTTTCAGATTAATAATATGAATTTAATTTAATATTTTAGTTGAATTCAAACATGAAGGTTAGATAATAATGGAGGAGGAAATTGGAAATTACTCACATTAGAATGTGTCCTATTGATTCAGGAAGGGGGTTATTTTCAATAACATTTATTTATACAATATATCATTAGAACAATCAGAAAATTGATTCTAAGAGTTATGGGAAATTTTTAAACAAATACACGGGTTAGGTAAATGTACAAAGTTCTCCACTTGATATCTAAAATTGAAAATGAAAACTGAGACCTCCACACTTTATTCAATTATGCAATTTTAAACAAACCTGAACATGTGCTTGCATTTTGTGTTTTCTCTGTGCTTCTGTTTTGGGTTTTGGGTTGACTAGTTTGTTGACCAGTTATAGGATGTCTACCAGAGGCTCAAGGATTGTGGTTGTGATGTCATGATAATGTCTTTTGATCTCGATCTTTTTAACTCAACCATTGTTAGGTGATGGCATGTTGATTGATATTGTCTTCAGTCTTCTTGTGTAAACTATGACCTTTTTATGAGTTATCGATCAGTTGTATTGGATTACTTTCTAGTTACTTTGATGGTAATGAATTGTTATCTAATCTTGATGATGTCATGTAGGGACATGTTTTGACTAAACCATTTTGGAGCCTTCGATCAATATTATTTTGAGATATTTTTTGGTTGCTTGTTGAGAACCAATGATTATTGTGATTATCAATGATACCTTCAGTTGCCAATAGAGAACTGTTGTGGTCATGCTTATCTATGGATGCTTTTCTTTTGCTCATGGAGATTTGATGCTCTTATTGTGGATTATCTTTTGGTATTTTTTTAGTCGCTTGTATAGGACTGTGGTGATTTTTTGATTTATGATTCCATGAGCTTAGGGTAAGTTATCTACTTGTAGTGTCAGGAAGTGGCTTGCAATGAGGGCCGAGGCCCTAAGAGGCTGCCAGGCTAACTCATTGTAAGTTTTTTTAATAAGTGAAAACATTCACACCTAATACTGATTTAATGAACCTAAAAAGATAATTCTTTGTTCTCGCCCATGCCTTGAGTGCTAGTACAGACTAGGATGGGAGTAGAGAGAACACTTGGTTGCAACCTTGCATTTCATAGTATGCCTCGTCTGTATGAGAGGATACTAGTGGCTGCATAGGGATCACTAGGGGGTTGAGGTCTATTGAGAGATAGCCAAGGTAACTCTAGCATGATCTGTGCGATGACACTTTCCTGCTTGCATAGTAGGTTTCTTACATGTCTTTGTGTGCCTCTAGGATCAGATGTCGTTTTGTGATGTGGAACCTTTGAGTTAGTATACTTTTAGGATTCCTAGACTCAGAGAGTATTTGTGCTATGTGATTTGCAAGCCTATTTGGGACTTGAGATTATCTCCTCAGTGTGGTGGGAGTGGACCATTTAGGTTCCACGCGATCAGGGGGTAATGCTTTTCTAGTCTTATCATTTGAGGTCCGTTGGAGACGCTGCAGCTGATGTGATTCTTTGTTGGCATCTATCTTCATTCTGTTCATGGTTTATGATGGTTGACACGTATCCTTACATTGATGATTTGCATATGTTAGGTGATGTTATTTTATGCTTTACTTTGCATGTTAGATTTCTTTTCTGCACATGATGTAGTGTGATTTAGGAGTGACATTCCTACTATGTTAATAATCGATGATCTCTTCGATGATTTGGAATGTTACACATGGAGGGATGAATAGGGCCCACGATGGTCTAATGGTGCTATTAACAGTTGGGACGAATCGTGCACTTAGTTAGCTATGTTTGTGATCTATGGTTCTCTGTTACGATGGATGTATATATCTTTTATGATGCTGTATCATGTATATTCTTTTAAGCCTTTCATACCCTATGGCATGTACAGTGGATGATTGAGCAATCAGAAATATAATTTAAGAATGTTGGACTTTTCATTATTATTTCATGTGGATGTTGTAATAGATGGAATCATTAATAGTTGATTTAGATGTAATTCAACGTTAAGGGATCCATGAAGAATATAACCTGTTATGTATGTTTATGTATACTTTTAGTTGATTAATGTTATTTCTTTCACTACTATGTTATGAATGGTTTTACTTTCATGTTTAAAAAAATAATAATGCTACCAAACTTAGTGAAACTTTAGGTTAATTCTTTGGATCCCTTGGTGGGGCGTTACAATAACTCAATGGTAAGAGTGGGAAGATAATGTTTAGGTCTAATTTTAGCCATAGCCTAAATACTTGCCTTGCAAGGAGGACTCGTAACTGACCTTTCACCCTTTTTAAATCCTGTGAGTTTATCTTTGTCTATATTGTTTGATTTTGAGTTTCAATCTATTTTGGTAATGTTCCTTTTATGTGGATTTTGTTATGTGATTTATTTGGTAAATAATTTAATTATAATATTTTGGTTAATCATATAATATTGAGAATTATTAAATATTATTTGATAAAAAATGAAATATTAAAGCATGAGAATATTTAATTGATTAAAAAATCATAATTAAATATGTGCTTTATTTTAAAAGTCTTAATTTAGAAAATTGGTTAAAGAGAAATTAAAATATGATGATATTTAATTAATTATTAATTAATTAAATATTTTATTCAATTTAAAAGAGTTAATTTAAAAGTTTAATTTAAGAAGTTGGACAAAAAGAGATAATTTAAAAAATTAGAATTTTAAAGATTTGATATTACTTTATTATAATTATTTATTCAATAATAATTAAATTGGAGTTCTATTTAAACAATGAGCTTTGATTATTATTATTAATTTAAATAATAAACTGTAATTTAATTAGTGCTTTACTAATTAATAAGTGAAAGAAAAGAAAATATAAAAGAATATTTTAATTAAATAGTTCTTTAAATGTGCATGAAAGAATTAAATTTAAAAGATTTTATTAAAGTTATAATTTAGGCATATTTATATTTATTTAATTTAATAATAATTTATATATGAGTTTTATTTTTAATAAACTCTAAATAATATTATTAGTTGAATTAATAAATATTATATCAAAAATCTCGCATGATTTAATAAGGGAGAGAAAGCTTTAATTTAATAAAATTTATTTTAATGAAATTGCATAAAGTGTGTGCATGGAAATTAAAATATAGTAATTAAAGACAAAGGGTTTTCCCATGATTGCATGATCAAAGCCTTGATTTGGGGAAAAAACTCTTTATTAAGAACATTAGAGCTCATTTCTAGATACACAAGTTTTGGAAAGCAAAATTCGGAATTGGATCAAAAGAATTGTTGAAAGTTTTAGAGGGTTTGAATTTGCATGCATTCACAGATTGTCTCAGAATTTAGTTGTGGTTTTGAAGTAGGGTTTGAAAACCCATTGTAGAATTTTATTGAAAGATTTGTCTACTTTGTGTCCTCCTAGGTGTTTGCATATTGCTTATTAATATACTATATTGATTGTTGAATAAATAATTATCTTGTAGATTTAAAAATAAATAATTAATTAATCAAGAAATCTTGACTGAAGAAAATTATAGAAAAACTATAGAAAAGTATTGTGACTGTATTTTTATAAACCCATTTCTAATATAATGAAAATTTAATTATTGAATATTGGAAGAAAAATTATAAATTGAATAGTTAGCTTTTCAACTTTAAATTTGTCATTAGAACTATGCGATTATCATGAATTTTCTAAATATAAATAAATATTATTATTATATCTAAAATATTTTAATTACAAAATTTGTTGAAAGAAGAAAGAAAAAATTAATTGAGAGGAAAAGATGTTGTAACTAAACTTATGCATGCATGTGAAAATAAATATGTTTTAAATAGAAATCTAAGTATAGTATGGTTACATGCATGTGAAAACAAATATGCTAAAAATAAAAAAAATAAGCATAGTATGGTTGAATGATTTCAGAGATCAAAGGCATGGAAAAATATTAACTGCATGTGTATATTTATTTATTATAATATAATTTTAAAATTTGTTCATTTAAAAAAATTAATTAATTAAAAATAAAATAATCAATAAAAAAATTAAAATTAAATATCAATTTTTAAAAATTTAAATAAATATTACTCATTTAGTTAAAATGAATGTTAGTAATATTAGTGATTCTTTAAGTCTATTTAAACCCTTAGTTCCATATAAATAATTTAATATTTATTAATGCAAGAGGAATGTTAATAAATAAATATTTATAATTTTATTATATTTTAGGAGAAGTTATGGTAGAGTTCACTTTGTGATTATTTATTTAATAACTATTTAACTTTATGAGAGAAATTATAAATAATTAAATTTAACTTATAATTTTATATCTTGTTACATTATGAACTAAAAGAAAGTAAATATTAATATTAGACTTAAATAAAAGTGATATTGATATTTTCAAAATTGAAATTAATAAGATTATTTAAATATAACAATATACATTTATGTTATTAATTAAATCATTTATGATTCAAGATTATTTAAATTAATAACCTAATAATATTGTATGATATTTTATATACACATAAAGATTGGATATTTAAATACTTATTATTTTAAACAAGTATATCAACATGACAATTTATATTAACACATATATTTTTACTTTATTTCTAAACACATCCTTATGACCCAAACTACACAAGAAAAATTGATGGATTTAAATCATGTGGCTGAAAACTATGATTTTTCTAATATTCTATTCATAGTCTTGTGATGTTTATTTTCATGATGGTTTTTTTTGTGCATTGTTTAGTTGACCAAGTTAGGATGTAAACTAGAGGCAATTTTTGAGATTTCTTTTATGATTATTTAACAAGATGCCATGATGATATTTATGATTTGAATTGAGATTTATGTTTTATGAGCTTTATGTTATTGAGCATTTATGAGAACTTGGGTTTTGAGAACTAGTGTTATTTTTTGGGTTGCCTTTTAAAAAACTAAATTCAATCAATATTATTCTTGTGGTATGGGACACTATTGTGGCTTGTGATTTTGGGAAGGTAGTTTAGGTGCATGTCTATGCAAGTGGCTTGCAATAGGGGCTGGGGCCCAAAGTGATTACCATGGTAACTCATTGTAAGTTGTGTAACAAGAGATACCATAGTAACTAAAATATCTTTCCTAGCCCTTTTCCTTGAAATACATTAAAAGAATAAGTTATAGATTTTTTCTCATCCATGCCTTGAGTGCTTGTATAGACTAAGGATGAGATGAAGATCATAACTTGAGAGGTACGACTAGTTTTCTCATTATCGTGAGAGGATATTCCAGTTCCACATAGAGTCACTAGAGGGCTTGGGTCTTGAGAGAATACCAGGGTAACTCTAGAGTTGGCTCATACAATGACACTCCATATTATTTAGCCTGAGTCTCCTTCATAGTTTCTTTTTATATTTGCCTCTAGTGGTGTACTTGTTGGATATTACTTTTGATAGTGTATTTATTGGAAGTTATTATTCATTGATTTGATGTTATTTATTGTTGATAATTGACTTTTATTAATGAATGTCAATTATTCATTGGTGATGTTTTTATTGTTGGAGTTAGTGATTGGTTGTTTACTTTCATTGATGATGGTTGTTATTTGTTCATTATTGTGCTTGTGACACTTCACATTGATTTTGAGGTGGTTGTATGTTTTTGGTTTTGGTATTTATAAATTGACTTGGTGTATGGTGTTGGTATTGGATGAGTGTCCTTTCTATTTTGATTATCTCTTCTTCTTGAGTAGTTTGTGTTACCCTTAAGGTAGATTTGGCTACTAGGATTCCTTGCTTAGGATTATTTAATGATTTGATTATCCGTGTGTATCGTATATTATCTCTCCTACATGGTGGGAATGAGAGCCTAATTAGGTGACCACACAGTCGAGAGGTAGTATATTCTTACTATTTGGGTTCCTTTCAGATTGACAGATGTTGGATGTTTCTTAATACAATGGTACCATTATCATTCTTCCTCTTATTGTGAAGACTTCTTTTCATTTGATGTATCTATGTATCATGTGTCTTGAGATCCTTTGGGATATTGTATTTTATATTGATATTCTTGTATTTATTTTTACATACCTTGTGACATATGTAGTGGATGTTATTCATTAGATCTACTTTCAAATTATTAGTTGTACTTATGCATTTGCTTATATGACTATGTATGTGTTTATTCATTTTATGATTATGGATATTGTAATTGAGACTTAAACTTATTAATAAAAATTTCTTAAATGTGACTCAACATGAAGGAACCCTTGAGGAATTGAAACTATATTTGTAATTGATTACATGTTCTTGGTGTGTATGTATATATTACTTCCACATTATTGTTATTTTGATGTTGTTTAAAATTTAAAAACAAATAGTTGAGTAAACTTTGTAACATATTAGGTTTATTTCATAGTCTTGTGATGTTTATTTCATGATGGTTTTTCTGTGTGCGTTGTTTAGTTGGCCAAGTTATGATGTGAACTAGAGGCATTTTTAAAGATTATTATTATTATTATTTAGCAAGATGTCATGATGATATTTATGATTTGAATTGAGATTTATGTTTTATGAGTTTTATGTTATTGAGCATTAATGAGAACTTGGGTTTCGAGAACCAGTGTTATTTTTTGGGTTGCTTGTTAAGGAACCAAACTCGATCAATATCATTCTTATGGTATGGGACACTATTTTCATTTGTGATTTTTTGGGAAGGTAGGTTAGGTGCATGTCTATAAGAGTGGCTTGCAATGAGAGCCAAGGCCCAAATTGGTTGCCAAGGTAACTCATTGTAAGTTTTGTAACAAGTGATAATATAGTAATTAAAATATCTTACCCAACCCTTTTCCTTGAGATACATTAAAAAGATATGTTAGAGCTTTTTACTCGTCCCTGCCTTGAGTGCTTGTTTACACAAATGATTAGATGGAGATGATACCTTGAGAGGTATGACATGTTTTCTCATCATCATGAGAGGGTATTCTAGTTCTGCATAGAGTCACTAGGGGATTGGGATCCTGAGAGGCTGCCAGGGTAACTCTAGAGTTGACTCATGTGATGATGCTCTATAGTATGTAGCCTAAGTCTCCTTCATGGTTCTTTTAATATTTTCCTCTAGTGGTGTACTTTTTGGATATTACTTTTGATGGTGTATTCATTGTAAGTTGTTACTCATTGATTGGATGTCATTTACTATTGATAATTGACATTTTATTAATGAATTTTAGTTATTCATTGGTGATGTTTTAATCATTGGAGTTAGTGATTGGTGGTTTACTTTTATTGATGATGGTTGTTATTGGTTGGTTATTGTACTTGTGACACTTGACATTGATATCAATGTGGTTGTATATTTTTTATCTTTGTATTTGTATGATGACTTGGTATGTGGTGTTGGTATTGGATGAGTGTTCTTTCAATTTTTATTATCACTTCTTCTTGAGGAGCTTGTGTTACTCTTGAGGTAGATTTGGCTATTAGGATTTCTTGCCTAGGATTATATTATGATTTGATTATCTGTATGGATTGTACATTATTTCTCCTACATGGCAGGAGTGGGAGCTTGATTAGGTGACCATGTGGTTGGGAGGTAATCTATTCTTACCATTTGGATCCTACTCAGATTGACAGATGTTGGATGTTTCTTGATATAGTGGTACCATTGTCATTCTTCCTCTTATCTTGAAGATTTCTATTCATTTGATGTATCTATGTATCATGTGTTTTGAGATCCTATGGGATATTTTATTGTATATTGATGTACTTGTATCTATTTTCACATACCCTATGACATGTCCAATGGATGTTATTCATTAGATGTGCTTTCAAATTATTAGTTGTACTTATACATTTTCTTATATGACTATGTATGTGTTTATTCATTTTATTATTATGGACATTGTAATTGAGACTTTAACTTATTAATAAAAATTTCTTAAATGTGACTCAATGTGAAGGAACCCTTGAGGAATTGAAACTATATTTGTAATTGATTATGTGTTCTTGGTGTGTATGTATATATTTCCTCTACATCATTATTAATTTGATGTTATTTAAACTTAAAAAAGAAATAGTTGAGTAAACTTTGTAACATATTAGGTTTATTTCTTTTGAGTTCCTGAGTGAGGCATTACACATTGTCTGAAATCTTCTATAGCTTTAGGTATTGTCTTTATCCCATCATATTTTGTCTCTTTCTTTAGTACTACATTGAAGTCTCCCCTTATGATGATATTCTCATTTGGTACTATATTAAGGAATGAATTAATCTCATTCCAAACTATTAATTTATTTGCTACTTGAATAGGTGCATAGATATTTATTACTATCATCTATAGATTTGACTTTGTGCTAGTAACTTTTCTTCCCATCCAATTATTATGGGTAGATATGTCTTCTATGTTTACTTTTTGGGTATTCCATATGATTCTCAGTCATGTTGAGGCTCCCTTTGATGGTTTAAATTCAAATTTCCACATTCGTAGTTTTTGTCCTAATTTTATGCCTTCTTTTCTTAACTTAGTTTCTTAAATTAACACAATTTCTTAATCAAATAGTGTAAGAATATGCTTTAGTAAGTGCTTCTTGCTAGGAGCATTTAGGCCCCTAGCATTCCATGTAGTGTTTTTCATTGTTCCTTGGGAAGGCTCTTCCCCTTCCCCCCTTGTAGTATTTTGAAGATCTTAGTTTGTTCCTTTACTTGTCCTGCAGCCTCCCTCAATTCTTTTAGTGATTTTCTTCCTCACTTCTATTTGGGTTTTCCACAACAAGGAATCTTTAACCCTTCCTAATTTATTGATATAACCATATTTTATAGATTTAGTTGCTTGTTTAATTCTTTTGCTATATCAAATTCTTCTATTATTTGATTATCTTCTACTAATATTTCTTTAAGTAGTAATTTATTCATTTGGTAATCTTCTGCCTCTAGGGTTTTCTCCTCTTCTTCAAATCTCTTTTCCTTAATTCCATTCTCCCTATTGGAATTTTTCACCATAGCTCTAAAGTCATCCCATATTGATTGTTCTTCACTTTGATTTTCTTGTCTTTTTTCTTGCATACTTGTTTGCTCTCTAACTTGCTCTATTTCTTAGAATGTTTTTAGATTATATCTATTTCTTTCCCTTTTTCCTCTTTGTTTTGGTCAAACATGTCATCACCATTTCTTGGAGTGTATCAAAATTTGTAACTCTTCTTTTTGGCCTTTTTCCTAATAGCAATATTGCACTAGTATGTTGATTCCACTAGTGGGATACTTAGCTTATATTCTAACTTCTCTAGTATTTGGGCTTCTTCTTGATTCATTTCTTTCTCAACTTCTATTTCTCTATAGTTCTCGTATTCTGCCTGATTAATACCGGGCTTCCCCTCCTATACAACTAATGTCTCTTCTTCTATTAATTTTCTCTGAGTTTTTCCTCTATTTTTTGATGCCTTTTCCATGTCTATTATCAACATCTTCTTACATATATGTTATGTATGAACAACTTCTGCTAAAATACATTGATCTACTAGATCATTCTATAGTAACAAAAACTCATGTGAGAGCTTCTTTATTTTTTTAACATTAAGTTCCATTTCTTCTATTGTGTCCTTCTCTATTCTATAATCTTTACATTTTCTAAAATTGTCTAAAAAATGTTGATAGCTCATGTTTATCATCCATCAACTTTCCTCCTTTTCTTCTCTTTCCAATCTTTCCTATTGAAACTCCTTAACTATCTCTATTTTATCCATGGTTTGGTTGTTTTCCTTCTCTGATGTTTTTTTGCCCTATATTCCTCCATTTTTTTGTCTTTTCTTTTGCTTGGCCTTTGACTTTCTTTTAGATTATTCTTAATATGAATATTTTTAAAGTATATACCCTTGACTATTTTCTATTTCTCCTATATACTTAGTAAATATTAAGTTATATATCAATCTATTTGTTATGATTTTCCTTTTTATTGTATTGCTTAGTTTTATTTTAACTAAGATTCTTATTTTCCTAGTTTTAATTGTATTATCTTCAATTCCTATGAAAGTACCTAGTGTTTCACCTATTCTTTTAATAATCTTAATCTCATTTAGTTTCGATGGTATGTCTGCATATTCCATCCATTTGATTGCTTGTTTGAATTTATTATGATTTTCATTGAAGTCAGGTTGCCATGCTATGAATTTAATATGATGCCCCTTATAGAAATAGTTTGATAAATCTAATATTTCATTTCTAGATTCTACATCTTGGCATTGTATGAACCAATATTTATTAGCATAGAGGGTTATGTTACCTTCTCACCACACCTTTTGGCAAAATTTTGTTCCATCTTGCTTTCGAATTTCACTAGCCCATTCCAATATGCATAAACACCTTTCTCTATGCATTCCCTCCATTTTTCTTCACTGTGTATGTTATTGATGATTATAGTGTCAGTATTCTTGATTTTAGCTGAATGCCTTAAAGTGGGGTTCCTTCCTTTGTTCGAATTTTTTGATTCATGATGCTTCTTTCGGTGTGGGGGGATATATACCTCAATTGCTGATGGATTAGCTCTCTTCTCTGGATGATTTTAAAGAATGGAGACCTGAAATTCATACTTTTCTACTTGTGCCCATGTTCTAACCATTAATGGACATAAGGGTATATTTTTAGGCTTAGAAATCAATTTGGTCTGATATAATTGTTTTTTATTATTGAAGTTCCCTAATCTAGGATTTTGATCTTTGCTGATAGAATATTTCATTTTATTGAAGAAGTCCTTTTGAATCTTCATTCACTGGTCAGTTTTATCTTCCCTGTTATATGATAATGTGTGCCATCTATAATTCCTCCTATTTTGGACAATCTGCCATTCATTTTTGTTTTTTCTATTCTAGATTTCATGGATGACTATGTTTCCTTCAGCATGGAGTCATATATGAGTTTCAAAGCCTTTCATTTTTTTTTTTGATTTGCTGATTCACTATTCATGCTTATCTGAGGAGAGTGCTTCAATTTGAGTTTTAGTTTGAAGGGTGATTTCTTCCTTATTCAGGCATTTATTCACATAATGGAATAGGGGATATTTGCTTCTAGATCTACATTTTATTACTATTTTCTTGGGTTATTCACAAACTTTGTCATTTTGTAGAGAAAAAAATGAAAGTTAGTTACCATACCACTAAAGCTACATTATGTTTTTAAGACCATCATTATGTATGTTGCTTTTTTTAAAATATTGTCATGCCCTTCTTATTTTTTCCATATCTACATTTTTTGTAAAATGATTGCTATCTTGAAATATGCTTAGATTGCAATTACTAAAATCCATGAATTTCGTCTTTATTACATGCTTTCTAATTTTCATTTTATTAAAAATAAAGTTTGTTTTGAATTGATTAGAATTCCATTAACAAAATAAAAAACTAACAAAAGAACCCCATCAACTTTGGATCAGTGAAAATAAATTTTGATGAATTTTTGTTTGTTAATCTTAGTATTAGTGGAATATGCTTTCAATATGAGAATTCAAACAACATATGTGGTGAAAATTTAATGATGCTTCATCAGGTTAATATAGCACATAAAAAGGGTTCAAATAGAACCATTTTTGAAGGTGACTTCCATATAAATAATAAACTAGTAAATAATTTAACTTTGTGTTTGCTTGAAAACGAGCTCACTTCTGAAAACTTTATTGTGAAGATAATAATTTTGTGGATAAGATGGTAACCCTTGTGCAAGACATGTCATGTGATTTCAATAGTGTCATAGTGAAAGTAATGAGGATTATTAACTATATATCTACTTAGGATCTCAGCTAGTGTGCTTTTTCTATTGGTCTTTTAGAGCATTCCTTTATGGATATCTTGTTGGGTTTTCCCTCTGATCAAGGGTTTTCCTTATTAAAAAATCATTATGTTATTATACATACTTCATATCATACTTGCTCTACTTTCTAGTTATTGTGGATATCAAAGTTGAAATAGATAATTTTAATTTAATTGATATTGGCATACAACTAATTCCCCCTCCATATTTGTACTAGTGGAGTTTACTTTCTATCAATTAGTATTAGACCATCTTGTCCTTGATTAGGAAGTTTAATAGCTTAAGGAAATCCATTGCATTAAAGAAGGAAAATCTAAAGTTTGATAGATCAATCTATGACAATTGGAAGTACAAGATGAAGGCTTATTTTCAATATATGAGAATTGAATATTGGATGATCACATACGATAAAAAAAATTATGGTGGAAGAAGAAAATGTAGACTCCTAATCTATAGACCAAAAGGAGCTCTTCATGTACAATTTGTATGCTAGGGAAGCATTAATTCCTACTCTTCTAGATTTAGAATTTGTTGAGGTAAAAGATCTACATATTGCTTATGATATTTTGACAAGGCATGAAGCACTTTATGATAACAAAGATTTATGAAAACACTAAAGACTATGGGGGATCTATACTTGAAATTGAGGTATGTTACAAAATTTTGAGATCATAGATTCTTTCTTATGAGAATAAAATACTAGTTATTGAAGAGATTATAATGATTATGCCCAATCTTGATGGAGAAATACTAATTTAGAATTTTCAAGAATATGAATAAAGATTGAGACATAAGTTTCCTAGAGTTGAGGATACTAGAAGTACTAAGAGTAGAAAAATGAATAAAAGAGTACTAAGAGTACATTTTTATGAATAATATATTCTTGGAGTGACTTTTGGCTCATAAATGTTACATACTCTAGTTAATGAGTATAAATTTCATGATAAAGAATGGAACCTTCCAATGTAAAACTTTTGAATACATCAACCTCAAACACCTTGACCAAATTTGAACCTAAGAAAATGATTGATGAATTCTATGGACATTTTGGGATGAGACATGACATAGCTGATGCCACTACCCATCAAATCCTCTAGGCCAGTTATTATTGGCCCTATTTATTCAGGGATGTCTATTCTCATGTGAGAAAATTCAATGCCTCACAAACTATTATTTCTAGAGAGAAGAACTCAATAATGGCTTTATATTCTATTTTTGAGGCTAGACCTTTTTCCCAATGTTTTTTAAATTTCATCAAGAGAGAAACCCCTTAGACATTGATATATTCTTATAGTGACTAATTATTCTAACAAGTCCCCAAAATTCATTCCTTGTAAAATATTACTATGATTATAGTTATTATCTTCATCAAAAAAAATATCATCACAAGATTAAGGATTCCTTTCTAGAATAATAGAAACACAACATTTTGTTGCCCCATCTCCTAGAGTGGGCCTAAAAATTCAATTTAATTCTTAAATTATTAATCAATTTTTATCCATATGATAAGCGTATATAAGAATCTACAACCAAGAATATCCTTGGTATTAAAAAGAATCTACTAGAGATGAATCCTTGGGATAGACCCTAAAAACTTAGATTCACCTTGTGGGAAGATCACATACAATTTAATGACACCCTTAGAATTCCTACATTTTATCTAGTCTATGGCAAAAATCTAGTGCTTTCCATGAACTTGTATTTTCTAGTCCTTTACTTTAGGAAAGTGTAGCTGAGAGTACTAATTAGAGCTAGTCTACCAAAGAAAAAAAGAGTACTAAGAGTACTAAGTAAAAGTTTAACTTGTGAAGATTTTGCACGACTACTGATAGATATAAATGAAAATAATAACAATATTAGAGAAGAATTTTTATTGATTGAAAAGAGGGAATTAAGAGGTAAGGAAGATCAATAGTATTTTTTTTGATTTATCTCCAATCAACAACAAACCAAGCTTATAAAATATCTCTTATTCCTCCTTAAATAGGTAATTGGATCTTTTTACACTTAAAACATCACCGTAGATCTTAGGGTTAGGTAAGATTCATCGAATCCTTCCATCATTTTTTTCTCCTTCTCCTTCTATACACTTTAGATTAAATTATTGCCTTTAGTTTCATAAAAGCCCTCTTCATCCATCAAATACATCATCTCATCAATCCTTATCATCCACACATTTTGACTAATCCAAAATTTTAAATATGTCACCCTCAAATTTGATTCTTTCACAAACTATAACTTTTTTTTTTCACTCAAAAATTACTATGTTCTTCTATTATGTCATCACTATGTAGCTTGATATATAATGTTCTATCTTGCTTAGCATTCACTATCTTCCTCAGCAATAACTATCACTCAACTTATAGTGATTGTTTGACTTCATCTTAAGTTCCTTGATCTTCTACTCTATTGACTGCCCAACATTGATACTCGGTCAAGCTTAGAGTTTAAATTAAATTCTTGTCATTTCACTCATACATATATTCATTAGTCTTCTTAAATTCATATAATGATTAAACAAAACATTACTTTTAATGACTAACTTATCAACTTCCCATTGTAATTCCATGATACTTTACTTCTCTTTCTCAACAACATTACTAGCTCGCTTTTCTATCTTATCTTTTCAAATCCTCTTCATCAATCAAATGATATAGGACACTCTAAACTATTACTAAATGTCACACCACTAGGTTTGACATTAATGACTAAATTACAATTGTTCCAATTTTAGTTTCCAACAATCTCCCTCTTTGTCATTGATGCCACTGCTTCTAGTTGCCATACAATCCAAAATATTCATTAAGTCTTCTCTAAACTTGTATAGTTAGCTCCCTCTATATTTTTTTTCTCTCCTTGAATAAATTATCCCCCTCTTACAGATAGGAATAGTAAGTACACAACTTTTCTCCCTCTTTGAAAAAATGCCAAAGACATCATTCTAATCTTTAGTACTCTATACACATAATCCTTATATCACTAGTGTGACTGGTATAGAAATTCCACTTCTCTTTACCTTGACTCCTTGCATCTTCATCTACTCATAGTTTGGTTTATTTAATTTCATACCTTTCAGCAACTCCTAAAGTGTGCCCCCCTCATCAATTTGTAAAATATTTTGATTATAACAATTCATGCAATGTAACATCTCTTCTGAATTTGCTTGAGGTAGGGGAATGACCCCTAACTTACCTCTTAGATACTCAAAAGCATCCTTAGGTATTTCCTTTTTTAATATGTTAGCTATATGCTCCTTTGTGTTCACATATTTCAAGCTTACTTCTTTGTCTCGTACAAGCTCTCTAAAATAATGATACTTGATCTCAACATGTTTAGTCTTTGTCTGCATCATAGGGTTCTTTGATACTTTTATAGAACTTGTGTTATCATAATAAATAACAATAGGTCCAATGATCTCTTCCTTCATAAGCTTCTTTATGCACACAATATTATAATAATTAACTAATGTAGCAGTAGATTTATCTTCTTCTATGGATTGATAAATATAATTTTACTTCTTTCTTGTCCATGAAATTAATCTCATTCCTGGAAAGAAAGTGCCTCCACTTTTACTTTTTCTGTCATTAGTGTTGAATGCATAGCCAACATTTGTACAAACCTTCAATTTAAACTTATCATTCTTCTTGTACCATAATCCCTAGTCTTCTATTCCTTGAAGACATATTAGTATCCTTTTCACTTCATTCATTTGATTTTCTCTAGGATTAGCAGAGAATCTAGGAACAATTCTAACTACTAATATAATGTCATGTCTACTATGTACAACATATTACAATTTTCCAATCATTGACCTATATAATGCTTGATTGATCTTGTCTGAATCATCATTCTTTGAAAGTTTATGTTGAGTCACCATAGGTGTTCCAACTGGTCTTGAGTCTTCCATTCTAAAACTCTTCAATATCTCATTGAAATTCTTTGATTATGTAATGTAGTTACCTTTGTTCATATGATAAACTAGCAATCTAACAAATAATTTTATCTTTCCAAATATTGACATCTAAAATTCTTTCTTGATTTCATTAACAAAAGATTTACGCAAAAAATCTTGCCGTCCAAATATGATATCATCAAAAAAGAAATAGCTAACAATATCTTATATTTAGATTCACTTTTCAAGTACAAATTGCTATCATCATTAGTTCTTCCAAAACCAAGTTTCACCAAATAATTGTGTAACCTTTTGTACCATGATCTAGGGGCTTGCTTCAGACATATAAATCCTTATGTACCTTATAAACCATATTCCTTTTTCTTGGGTCAACAAATCCTTCAGGTTGTTCAATGAAAACTTCTTCTTCAAAGATTCCATTTAGAAATTCATATTTGACATTCCTTTGGTATACTTTGAATGCTTTGTGAGCAGCATATGAAAGAAAAATATTGGAGGTTTATAGGGAAACTAAGATATTGAGAGAAGGTTGGGGGGTGAATTAGAATCACTAAAAAATTTAACCTTAAAAAAAACTTGACTGCATTCACCACATTATCCATATGATATCTAGATTATGCATATAATAACTTATAGCTTAAAATGGTGAAATGGATCTAACTCTATATCTTATCCATCAACATGAAAATCTAAATGTTGTCTCTAAAAGTTTCACCTTGACTAAATCCTAAAACTCAGTCACTTAGAGAAACATGGAAACACTCCTAGGTAGTGGGTGTACTAGAAATAGGAGTGAATCTTTGAGTTATAGGCTAGTTCCTTATGATTCTTCACCTATTTTATCTTCAAACATAAATTTTAAACTTGGGAGGGAAAGAGATAGAAGGATAACTTGCATGAAATGTAAATATTAGAAGGTAAACTTAGCTAAACTTAAGGTGATGCACCAAAACATTAAGATGAGAAGATTAATAGCTTGCCATAATGAAGATTTACTAAACAGTTCAAGGTTGGCACAATATTGACCTTAGAAAACTCATACATAAGCACTTTAAAAGAAGGATAGACCTTGAACAAGGTGTCAATAGGGATAATGATACCCACAATTGACAACTTGAAATGAAGCACAATTTCACAACTTGTAACCTATATGAGTATTATAATATTCAGACTAGTGACTTACACAAAAAAATAAAGACAAGAAGGGATTCTAAAATATTCCTTATTCAAGCTTCAAATGTATTTCAACAACATTCATCAAAATGGTTACTAAGTCATCTATAGAAATATTATGAAGGACTCCTCAAAGATCACGTCAAAATTGCTCTTTGTAAAAAATTTGGAACCCCTATTCCACAACTTGGAAATCCTTATATAGAGAGGGATTGCAACCATCTTCAAATGGGAGGACCCATGTCAAAATCTTACTAGAAAAATCAATACAAAGATATTTCTAGAATGTTACAGTTAAAACATTCTCTATATTCAGACAAAACTAGGAAAATAGTTGCAAAATTGGTAGGTGATACTTACTACAGGAGTCTTCTATTTAATTCTACTTGTCCTCTACTACCTTTAGTTGTGAAGCTCCTCAACTACTTCCATCGGCAGAGTCTTAACATCTCCAACTACTTCCAAAAAAATTATTTCCTTTTTTGGGCCATCTAGTGAATCTAATTTCATCTAAGTCTCTTTCTGCCTTACTCCACCTAAAAATAAGGTCCTTATCATTATTGTGTAGAATCAACAATCAATGCTCATCCCACAACTTTTCATGCTCTATACTTTTCTTGAAATTTCATTGGCTGAGGGTTTTCTATCATTTTCCAACATAGAAAGAAAAAATTGGTTTCATGTTTTACTTAGGGTTTATGATCTTATGATCCACTTAGAAATCAAGCCCTTTGTATTCTTGTAAGTTGAGAAATTATCCTTTAAGATCTTATGATCTATTACTTTTCATATCTATGAAGAACCACTTTAAGTTTCTTAGGATCTTATGAGCCACAACTTATCATAAAATCAAAACATTGAAAGCTATGTCCTCTTTTGGAGCTGTGAAACTATTCTTTACATTTTATAAAGCCTTTTTAGAATTGCTAGCATATACTTCAGTTCTTATGATCTTATAATCTTAGCTTTGCATAGCATTGGCTCTCACTTTTTCTTATCTTATAATCTCTTGATCAGAGTCAACTAACTCTTGTTGTGAGTCTCAAAGTTTTTAATTTACCACTACCTTTACCTTCTGATCATATGCTGGTTTCTATCTCTCCTTTGTCATAACTTTAGAGACACTTGAATTTACTTTACATTGTCCTGATGACCATATATTGACTGTAACCTCATAGCTTCAAAAATTCTCATTGTTTTCTCTTATGATCTCACGATCATCTGACCTTCATATCATTGAAAGTCTCCTTATAAGACTTTACTCTTATGTGATTCTCTAGTCATCATAAGATCAAAACCCTCCACAACCTTTGTAGTTTATGTCTTACAATCTTACAATCTCTTTGCTCTTATATAATCATGAGATCCTTTTTTAGCCTCTACGCATATACATCCTATAGCTTTTTGTAACATCATAATACTTTTTATTTACCTTAAGACACTTATAATGACACATAAAAGGATGATTGTAAGATTAAAAACTTTAGAGCACACATTCATGATGCTACAATAATTTGGATATTGTAACATTGGGAGATCAACACTGACCTCTATGATCCTTCACTAGCCTCATGACAACTTCACAACTCCCTAACACAAAAATATTTTGAATCATGTGATGGTGAGATCATCGATCCAATTAACCACCACCTCTCCTTGCAACTTCATAGTCAAAAGTCATAACTACGGATGAAACCTTGTGAAGCTATGGCAACCCTTAAACTAAACTATTCTAAATACTTGCTGCAACCTCATAGCTTAAAAATATATCTTCTTTTTTTAACTTCACCCCTTTGCACCCTCACAACCTTATATATTCATTGACCATGTTGAACTAGGAAACTGCAAATACCTCTTTAAACTATTGATTGCTTCATCATAGCTGCTTACTGCTTCCCTTCATTGACCACTATGAAATGGCAATAACCATTCCCTTTGACTGTCAGATTCTCTTCGCAATTTTGCAAAATAATTTTTTTTTACTAGCTTAACCATACGATGCTATGATGACTATTAACTTGACTACATTCTCATTTATTGCTACTTCATAACATGAAAATTCTTCAATGTTTTTTTACCTACAACATTGCAATAGATGTTTGCAGCTAACTAATTACTTTCAATCATAACCTTGTAACTTATAAATCTAACTCAATACTTAACCCTAAAAAGCTACAACCAAAGCATTTCATTCCATCACCAGCTTAACCATAGTTTACTCTTAAATCCTTTTGATGTAGCAAAAACCCTAAACTTGACTCATGTTGTCTACTTTTGGACCTGCGTGACATAAAATCTAAAGCTTATCTAATTTCTTTCTATGGAGTGATATCAATTTAAATTTAACTTCTTTTATTGACATGACAACTCCTTCTAAATTTGATCATTAACCTACCCTCTAACCCTACGAAGATGCAATGAAGGATTTTTTCTAGTTTGCTACTTTGATCTCTAGGTTACCTTTAACCAACTACAAAGATGTGATAACCACCAAGCTTAACTAAAACTATAGTTGATCTAACCACTTGTAATCATGTGATATTTCAAAATTTGACTACATGATTCTTAGTCACTTCTTCACAATTGAAATTGCTTTAAGCTTGATACTGCATGTGATCAGTGATCAACAACTTATGGCCTCTTCACAACATGAGCTTGAATGCTAGCACTAACCTTTGAGATGTTGCGATGATTGCTATCTTGATTTTTTTGCATCCTCACATCCCTTACAATAGTTAGTCATAAAAAAGGAGTGATGTTGAGACTGAAATACTTTCACAAAATTGCAACAATTCTTTTTTAGGGACACAACTTATAATATAAAAAATAACCAAGGGAAATAAAAATTTACTTTTTGTTTACTAATTTGCACATTGTGTTAAAAATTGGTAACATTTTTGGTGTCTATTGCTATATGGCTGCCTGCTAGACATCAAAACTTGTAGTCTTAAATAGGCCATTGGGCATAGAGTCGATTTAGCTCTGTGAGAATGAGTGAGTGTCAAAGCTAGGTGGACATGCTTGGATATATACATTTGGACTTGTACATAGGACAAAAAATTTCTACGAGTTCTGAGGATATTATTAGATTTACATGCATGCAACATTAATTTTCTTTGCTTAACTCTTCAGAAACTTTGGAACCTTTTATTGAAATAAGAAAGAACTAAAACTAAAGCAAGCTTGTGCTCGAAAAAAACTTAGGGAAATTTGAAAACTAACCTACTATCCTAACCTATATAAAGATGCTAAAAAAAACCATTTTCTAGTTGGTTGAAGTACTTTCCTTTAATTTGTAATGATAAATAGTCATATAGGTAAATTCATAAATATGGAAAAATGAAAAACATTTGACCATTTTATGGTATAATTCTTGAGAAAAGAAGGATGTTTCACTTACTTCTCCATGCTGATTGAAAAAATAGCTTCTTGGAAAGGATCAACATGCTTCACAACTTGAAAAATCTTTAATGCTTTTTTGCCTATGACATTGTGATAAATGTTTGGATCTAACTAATTTCTTTCATTTGCAACCTTGCAACTTAGAAAAATAACTCAATACTTAACCCTACAAAGTTGCAACCAAATCATTTCACTGCATAACCACTTTAACCCTAGGTTACTCTTAACTCCTTGCGATGCAATAAAAATCCTTAACTTGACTGATGTTGTCTACTTTTGCACCTTCATGACTTAAACTCTTCTCAGCTCCACCTGTTGTGTTTTTCAACTCCACATGTTGTCCATGCATTTGAACATCTTCATTGCTCATGATTAATTCATCACATGGGTACATCTAGGAATATCCCCATCACCTCCTGCATAAAATGAATCTAATATTATAAAATTCCCCCTAAGAAATAATAGTTCAAGTGAAATAAACACATGAAAAATGAGAGAGGAAAAGAGGAATCTACTTACAATTACACATTTCCATTGCATATGTGGCCATGCTAGCTATTGAGTGAGTTTTATTATTTTCCTATTGTGGCAAGATCTCTCTATCTATATACATACATGCATATACAAAGATCACAAAAGCATGACGATGAAATGCAACAATCAAAAGGGCACAAATTTTTTTTTGAGACCTCCACATGATACATATATACATACATATACATACATATATACATCCATACATATACATATACATACATACATACATACATACATACATAAATATATACATACATACATGTATGTATGTATATAGAAAAATATCTTTTTTAAGGTGCTAAGTGACAACTTGCATCAAGATCCTCCACAAAAATAATGTAGACCAAGAAAAATGGGGAGAGGTCACAAGAAATTTTACAAAAACATAATATAGCAAATATTTTTAGAAAAAAAAAAGGAATTCTAGTAGTGAGAATAGTTGCTACAAATTATAGGGAGCTAAGAGACCCTAAGCCTATGCTATGTTTTGTGGAGACATGGGAGAAGTTACTACCAGCTTTAGTACTTCATAACATTCTAGATCATAAAATGATGCCCAAATTAACAACATTAGTAAATACTTGGGATGCAGAGATCATAAGGGCATGACAACAAATTTCTATAGAACTATTATCAAATTAAGTACAATAAAACAAATGAGCCAAGTTTGTATCTATCATATCTAGAGCATTCATCACGTCCAAATAGAGATTTTGAGAAATTATCCTCGTAGCCACAACATATATAGAAATAGGATGACCCAAAATTTGTATTATAGGCTAGAATAATTCAAAGACCAATTTATCATCTTTAACATGACCATCAAACCAATAATCTACTCCTAATAGTGTAACAATCATATCCTTCTCCTACTCATTGGCCTACTTGAAGATCTCGACCACTTGAACTTTTGGCACCTCCTCCACTAGAATAGTCTGCATGCACCTACACTAAATTCCCAAGAATACCATTTGATTTGATATAAAAAAATTGAGGCCCAAATAAATATTTAAAAAACATGATAATCTCTTCTCAATTCAAGCAGTACTAATAGAATACTGTAGAAGATCTAAGAAAAAGATTATTCAAATCTAAGGATGACAACAACAACACCAAAGATTCACAAGAACACCATTGACCATATACAAGGGTATTTTTTCATATTTTAACCAATTCCTTTAGTAACAAATGCCTGAATGTCTTTTGACAAAATATCTAACAAACTATGTGGAATGCAATCTCACTCGTCAAATCCATCTCATCATTTCAATCAGTCTTCACATTTTCCAAGAAGTCAACAGCCCTATTACCCTCTCAAAAAATATGTTGGAAGTGGAAATTATCAAAAGACTGAAGGTGATTCGAGATAAAGTCTCTACCAATTCTTATGAGGATTACTAATCAAGACTTCTCGTGGGTCAAAAAGTGAAGGTTAAATCTCAACTCAAATGAGACATCTATAGGGAGGATATTAGGAGAGTTGAAAACAATTAAAAGAAGAGCCTAGAGTATTGAAGACATACAATAATTTATTCATAAGATAAAATAGTGAAAAGACTCTCAGGGATTGCGACACACAACAACTGGAATTTTATATATAGCGAACATGAATTTTAGAGCTAGTTTGATACAAAGAGAATGTTGTCACTGAATAATGAATTCCTATCAATAAAACTATATTTACTTAGCCAATGAGTGAGGATATAAAAGCATCAGTGAACAAAAGGAATGAAAATAATATTGAATTAAAATAGATATTATTAATTACAATAAATTATAATCAAAATCACACATGATTCACATACAATAATATATGTATAATAAAAAAATTAGAAATAATACCCTCAAACATTGAAGAATATCCTATTAATCTCTTTCATATACATCTTTTTCCAAGTGATCAATCTAAGAATTTGGTCTATTATCAAGATTAGTTACATGTCAAATGAAGTATTGAAAAAGGTGCAAGCTCAACTGCTTAACTATGTCCAAGGCCTCTACACATTGGAGGCATACTATGCCTACCAGGTTGCCTATATACCCATAGCCATAGGATAAAGACCCTTGAACTACTCACTGTAATGAATATATAGTTCTACTTTCTAATTTTTTTGATGTAGCTATATTCTTGTAACCACTAGTGAGATTTATTCACCTAATACAACTCTTCACCATCATAAATCCACTTGGGTGAATCAAGTGGCTTTCTATAATTACAATAGTGTAATACCCTTGTGGACCCTTTCTATTGTATCTTATAGTTAATGTAAGGTTAACCTATATATGTCCTAACTCATTCCTTGTATAGTTATGTTTAGAAGCTTGTGAAAAAAACTAATGGGTCTAAATAGACTAATCAAGTTAGTGCTAAAACATAGAGTTTAGCCTTCTACTTTTAATAGCTAGGTATGCTAGGTAATTTCATGTTTAGAGATAATGTCATTGTGGTTTAGAGGTAATTTTTCTTGTTTAGATGTAATGTCATGTTGTTTAGAGGTAATTTTCATGGTTTAGAGCATAATGTCATTGCATTAGTGACAATAACTTTAGTAAATTTTTGAGTGTAAGGAGTTACTACCCTGAACCTATGCTACAAATTCTTGGGAGCCAATGAACTTTACTCAAACTGCTAGTGACAATACCTCTGGCCATGCTACCTATTAAGTGAGTTTTTTTTGTTTTTGTTTTTGTTTTGTGTCAATATCTCTCTATTTATATACATACATATATATACACATATATATACATTTACATATGTATATATATGTATATAAATACGTACATACATATACATAGATCACAAGCGCATGACAAGAAGATGCAGAGCTCAAAATGGGACAACAATGAAATGAAGCAATCACAGAGGCACACCAAAAAAATCCTAGGTCTTGATTAATCTCCACAATCCACAAGATCTCTCTCTCTGTATATAAATACATGCATATACATACATACATATACATACATACATATACATACATACATATACGTACATATATATACATATATAAATGCATACATACATACATACATATATACATACATACATATACATATACATACACACATATATACACATACATATATACATACATACATACATCTGCATATGCAATTTCATCAACATCAAAAACTATATTTGTTCCTTCTAGTAGGGAACAATTGATTGCTCATTTTACTGTACCTAATCTGGTGACAATTCTAAAGGAATTTTTAATCAACCCAAATAATTAGACACTAGACCAATTTTAACAAGGTTATGGCTTGTTTCTTTCTAAAGATATCTTTTCTTATATGGTTTTCTAAAATTTCTTGCGAACTCTACCCATTTTTCCTAGTTTGTATTATTCTTGTACAGAATCTTGAGCTAAGTCACTTAGCATGGGTAAAATGAGTTTTGTTGTTTTATTATTTGAATTTTGGAATATGGTCTTTGTTTTATCATTGACTTTGTTCAAGTCATAATTTTAATGAAGTAACAAAGTGGTTTTTAGGATGGAAAAGACTATATAATGAAGAGAAAACTTGAGAACTTGAGTGCTGAAATGAAAGCTATCGAGGATCAGACACCTATGGAAGAGACACAACACAATGTAAAGTTGATTTTAGATATAAACAAAGAAAAAAAACACAACATAAATCATTCCCAATTTGTTTTGGTTATGGAGAGCTGCAAGAAAAAGAGGATGGAGAGCTCTAAACATTGGTGGATATTTCATGTTGCCATGCCCTTGTGATTGTTGCATTTGGTTGTCATACCCTTATGATCTTTGCATTTCATTGGCATGCCCTTGGTGGAGATCAATGGAGATCTAAGATTTTTTTGTCATACCCTTGTGATTTATACATTTCCTTGTAATGTCCTTGTGATCTCGTCAGCCTTACTCTATGATTTCATTGTCATGTCATGCCCTTGTGATCTTTGTGCCCTTTGTGGCTCACTACAACATTTGGGGTCAAATTGTGATGGTGGTGTAATTTGTGGTGTTTAGTCCCAAATGTAGTGGTACTTTCTCTATGATTTTCTTCAATAGGAGAAGAGGTACCTATGTAAATGTTCTTTTCTTTTCCTTTTAAACATGTATCTCTTTATATTTCCCCCAATAGCTGATCACAAGGGCATGGCAATGAGATGTAGAGATACATATATACATACATACACACATATAAAATACATACATACATACATATACACATACATACACACACACACACACACACACACACACACACACACACACACACACACACACACACACACACACATACATACACACACACATACATCTGTATATGCAATTTTATCACCTTGGAAAACTATATTTGATCTTTATTCAATCACCAAGAGATAATATAACTTGTACGTACATATTTCTATATACTTGGTTTGGTATGTATAGTTTTAGTTGAATTCCTATGAGGAGATTGAGTCTACTCATGATGATAATGGCTTCATGTATTGGGTCTTTAGAGGAGAGAGACTTACAAAATATTAGATGGTGGCATATGAGGAAGATGATTGTGTGAATGACTGATCTGACAAGTTGCAAAAAATTAGGATGTCAGTTGCAAGTAGTTTTATTAAATTGATAAGGGAACCAACTTTGAAAGTGGGATGATCAAAATTGGCATGCCCATCCTTATGATAGATGTATGTATCTCATAATAAAAAATTACCTCAAATGACAAGTGATAAATTATTAAATATATGGGAAATTAGAAGAACATTCAACTACAATATTTTTGAAGGATGAAAATAGAATAAAAATATAATTTGGTGGAAAGAGCCATGAGTTATGTGGCTCCTCATTGTGGCTATTCCACTATCCAGTAGTGGAAATGCTTCACATTAACTATGAAGATCTTGAAACTAAAAATGATAACAATAAAAGATCTATGTTTGTATTTTAGTGATAACAAATATATACAATTTAATTTTAAGAAAAATAATCATCTTAAATGTATATGATTAAATAAAATAAACAAGAGTACTAGTTGTTGCTGTATAATTATACTATTATTGAGTATGTTAAACAAAATATTCAATAAAGTAGCTATGAACTAACATAAATAGATCATCTGCTCAATCCTATTATGACTTAATGCAAATGCATCCAAGCATTACCTAGTCAATGTTTTGTACGAGATCTTTACTCAATCACCAAGAGATAATATTATTTGTAAGTATAGATTTCTACATACTTAATTTGGTATGAATAAATTTGACTAAATGCGAGGATAATTGTTTGTGTGAATTAAAGACATGAATGATTAATTTAATTTAGCACAAGTACTATGCAAGTGTGTGTGTGTGTGTGTGTGTGTGTGTGTGTGTGTGTGAATGTAAATTAGTTCATATAGTGAACTGATTTACATACATACATGGACATCTAAATACAATCATCATAAATAATTATCCTTGAATTTGATGAAAGCTATTATATACATGAATAAGAGATACATTTTTAGAAGGAAAATAAAATAAAATTTGTATAGGTACCTCTTCTCCCCTTGAAAAATTGCTAAGAAAGGACACAAAGATTACAAGGGAATTGCAACAAAATACTAGATCTCCACTGATCTCCACCAACATTCAAAGCTCTCCACCCTCATTTGGAGCTTTCCACCCTCTTTTGCATGTAGCTCTCCACAATTAATTAAAACAAACGGGGAATGATTAATGTCATGCTTTCTTTTCTTTTTTTGTTTATAATCCATAATCCACAATCCACAAGATCTCTCTACATACATACATACATACATACATACATACATACATACATACATATACATATATATATATATATATATATATATATATATATATATATATACATATATATATATATATATATATATATA
Source organism: Cupressus sempervirens (assembly GCA_028749045.1). Taxonomy (NCBI): domain Eukaryota; kingdom Viridiplantae; phylum Streptophyta; class Pinopsida; order Cupressales; family Cupressaceae; genus Cupressus; species Cupressus sempervirens. The sequence goes on along the minus strand of CM053792.1, from coordinate 815,392,264 downwards.
TACATACATGAAAACAACAATGCATTTTCTAAGAGTTTACAATTGTTCAACAAAATTAATGTTCTAAAAGAAAATGCATCTAAAAGTACTATGACATTGGAACCAATAGTTAAATTGGTTTAGTTTCTGATTAATTGGGTTTATTACTTCATTATTATATGATCCAATGGTAATGATAGTTATTATTTTGACATAAATGAAATTTTTTTAATTATGAAATATTATATATACATACATATATTAAAACAACAATGCACTTTATACGAGTTTACAATCATTCAACAAAATTAATGTTTTACAAGAAAATGCACCTAAAGAACTCTTAGTTTAGAAGTGAGAACATGGCATTGAAATAGTATAGAAATTGCTTTACATGAGATGTCTGCAAGTTAGGGTGTTGACTAATCTTGAAAACTTGAATGCTGAAATGAAAGCTATCAATGATCAAACACATATGGTAGAGTTACAATATAATCTAAAGTTGGTTTTAGATAAGGTAGAGGTATATGTTTAGAAGTTTGATAATTAAAATCTAAGGCACGGGAGCAAAGGAGAAGGAGTCGCTTTAGTAAGAGAAGGAGAAGGAATGTCTTTAGAAAGGGACTACGTGATATAAACAATAGGTAGAAAAGATAGAAAATATTATGGGAGCCACTAGATAAAATCCAAGAAAGTGTTGTGGTAGGTAATATGACATTGGAATCACATGCAAGTATCTTTGAGAATTTACAATCCAAATATCAAATTCTTACAAGAGTGTTTCAAGGTTGGGAACCACTCCAACATCCTTTGCATGGTATACTAGTAATGTAATTAGGCTAGAGGCTTCTACAAGTGAATGAGCCTCATGATTATGGCATTGATACAACAAGAAAACTTGACTCTTCAACTCCATACACTCAACTCCTCACTAAAGTTATTCTTCACTTCTTTGCATATGCAATTTTATCACATTGGAAAAATATATTTGATCCTACTAGCTGGGAATAGATTATTGTTCATTTTATTGTACCTAATTTGATGAAAAATCTATAGGAATTTGTAATCAACTCAACAAATCAACAACTAGATCCATTTAACTATTTATGGCTATTTTTTTCTAAAAATATCTACTATGATATGTTTTTGTAAAATTTCTTCCTAACTCTGCCCATTTTTCCTAGTCTATATTTTTTTGTGGAGGATCTTGAGGCAAGTCACTTAGTATGGTTTTAGTGAGGTTTATTGTTTTATTATTTGGATTCTAGAATATGTGTGTAGTTGGATCAATTTTTTTTGTTGTGTAGCTAAAATGTAATAGGCACCTTAAAAAAAGATCTCTAGATATACATGTTCAAAAGGATATATAAAGAGATACCTATTTAGAAGGGCAAGAAACCAACGTTTACATACCCTTGAATAAAATCACAAAGCTAGGGCATGGCAACAAAATTGTAGAGCAAGGGCACAAAAAAACAACAAAATCATAGAGCAAGGGCATGACATGGAAATAAAATTGCAAAGCAAGGGCACAACACCAAAATCTCAAAGTAAGGGTATGACAACAAAACATAGAAATCACAAGGGCATGACAATGAAATTGCAAAGCAAGGGCACAACAATGAAATGTAGAGATATATCAAAGGAAAGAAATGCACCAAACACATGCATAGTTACGAGGCTCATTCTCTTGTAGATTCCATAACTGAGCTAAATATACATATATATAAACCTAACTAATCAACAACTAGGCCCAATTAACTAGTTATAGCTTTTTTCCTTCTAAAAATATCTAATATGATATGTTTTTGTAAAATTTCTTGTGAACTCAACCCATTTTTCATGGTCTGTATGTTATTTTTGTGTAGGATCTTGAGGTAAGTCACCTAGCATAGGTTGAGTGAGTTTTAATGTTTTATTATTTGGATTCTAGAATAAGTATGTAGATAGATCATATATGTATTAAGCATCTTGAAAAAAATCTCTTTGAATTTATAAAGAGATACATGCTTAGAAGGAAATATAAAGAGATACCTATTTAGTGGAAAATTTTAAAAAAATGCATATGTACCACTTCTCGCCCTTGAAGAAAATCATAGAGCTAGGGTACATAGATCACAAGGGCATGTCATTATAATGAAATTGTAGAGAAAAGGCATGTCAAGATAGTGAAATCACAAAGTAAGGGTACAACATGACAATAGAATCATAGAGAAAGGGCATGAAAACAAAATTAAGAGATCAAGAGGGCACAATAACCAAATGTACTAATCAGAAGGGTGCCATGTTAACACTCATACCTCTCGAGCTCTTTCACATGAAACTCTCTCTAAAAGCAAAATGAATGGAAAATGATTGTCATTTTTCTTGTCTTTTTATTTTATCCTCATGATGGAATGGCAATTATGATGCCAACATTGATATTACAACGCCATCAGGGACAACTAGAAGAAAAACATGAAAATAACCACAAATTTTAATCATAATTTGATACCAAATTTTGTACTATAGAGATAAATTATAGTCAAATTAGATACTATGGAGACAACCGGCCACATGATAGGAACACATCTTAATGATGTGATTGATGATGAGGTAATGACACAAAATCCTAATCTAGAATCTAAAGAAAATCAAGATGAGGAAAGATTGTTGAGAGTATTGTGTAGGGAACATTCAAAGAGTGTTGTACAATTTATTCCTTATGATGAAAAATTGGACACTAATGTTATACTGGATTGGATCTCTAATATGGAGAATTTATTTGAGTTTGAAAACACTCCTAATTATAGGAAAGTGAAAATTGTAGTTGCTAGGTTGAAAAGTCATGCCTCATTGTGTTGGGAGCATTTGCAAATAGATAGACAAAGGAGATGAAAGAAGAAGATGATGATTTGGCTAAAAATTGTGAAGAAGGTGATGAAGAAGTTCTATCTTGCTGATTGCCAAGTTAGCTTGTTGAGAAAGATGAAAATTTGAGACAAAAGAACATGACTATGAAGGAGTGTACAAAGGAATTATATAGATTGGACATTAGATCTGGACATGTTGATGATGAGGTTGAGAGAGTTTCAAGGTATCTCAATGGATTAAGATATGGAATTCAAGATGAGAATATTTTTGTAATATTGGAAAGTGTGCAAGAAGCATACCATTATGCCTTGAAATCTAAGGAGATCTTGACAAAGAAGCATGAACAAAGAAAAAGAGGTAGAGGTGGTAGATTGTAGAGAGGTAGAGGCAGATCTTATGGAGAAAATGGAAGATTTGAAAGTTCTATGTAAGATAAGGGAAAATTTGAGTGGAAAAAATGATGACAAAGGAAAGACCAAATGGAAAGATGGTACTAAGGAAGAGGTAATTCTTTTTCTACATGTGGTTTTTGTGGTAATTGTTTTAGATGTGGTAAAAAAGGGCATAGATCCTTTGACTGCATATAATCTAGTGAGAACGAATAAGGTAATAGAAATGTTGTGATTCAAAGAGACCTTGAGGGTTCACCAAGTGGACCTGAGGTTGGAGAAAATCTTATGGTTAGAAGAACTCTTTGTAATAAGGGAACTAATCAGGAGGAAGTCTTTTCAAGACCATATGTAAGATGGCTAGAAAATGTTGCAAAGTGATCATTGATAGTGGAAGCACAAAAAAATTGGCATCAATGGAGGTGGTTATAAAGTTGTAGTTGCAAAGGTAGAAGCATCCTAAACCTATCATGTTTCATGGATTCGAGATGAGCATAAGATACTAGTAAGTGAACAATGTGTTGTGATGTTAAAGATTGGAAATTACTTTGATGAAGTTGTATGTGATGTTATTCCTATCAATTCTTGTCATATTCTATTGGGTAGACCTTGGAAATATGATAGATATGCTATACATGATGGAAGATTGAATCAATATACTCTTTGGGTGAATGGGAGAAAGAAAGTATCGTAACCTATGATTGAAACTCCAAATTAGGTTAATTTTACTATTGTTTGAGTTTGTGTGGTCAGTGGGAAGAAATTTGAAAAGAAAATGATGAAGAATCAAATCTATTTTTCTATAGTTCCTAGAAGATTGAGTTGTGCTAGTAGTAACTATGTGACAAAAAATAGTGATGACCAAGTGACAAAAAGTAGTAATTGGGTGTTAGAGGATAGAAGTAACTAAGTGAAAGAAAATAGTGATGACTAAGTGACAGAAAAATAGTAGCCGAGTGTCAGAGGATAGTAGTAACCAAGTGATAGTAGAAGATAATAGTGTTAGCCAAGTGAAAATAGAAATAGAAAGTCTACTAGATGAATACAAGTAGATTGTTGTAGAAGATATACCTGATGGTTTACCACTAGTAAGAAGTATAAGTCATTGTATGGATCTGATTCCTCGAGCTAGTTTTTTGAATAAAGCACCATATAGATTGACACCTATAAAGAATGACAAACTTAATAGAAAGGTGCAAGAGTGATTGTAGAAAGGTTTGATCAAATACAGTTTGAGTTCATATATTGTACCTACCATATTAGCACCTTAGAAGTACAAAACATTGATAATGTGGATCAATTCTAGAGCTACTACCAAAATCATAGTAAGATATGGGTTTCCTATGCCAAGGATAGATGGTATAATGGATTATTCGAGTGGAGAAAACTATTTTACCAAGATTAATTTGAAGAAAGGTTATCATTAGATCACAATCAAAGAAGGTGATGAATGGAAGACTACTTTCAAGAAAAATGATGGTTTTTATGAATGGTTAGTAATGGCTTTTGGTTTGACTAATAAATCTATTACTTTCAAGATGTTGATGAATGAATTTATTAAAATATTTCTGGGTAAGTTTGTGATATTCAGTAAGACTAAGGAAAAAAATCTTCAACATGTTAGACAAGTGTTATAGAGATTTAAAAATGAGAAGTTGTTGATTAATTTCAAAAAGTGTTCCTTTATGAAAAAAAGGAAATTTTGTATTTATGATTTATGATTTTAGATGATGGTTTGAGAATGAGTCCTAAGAAGGTTAAAGCAATTTTTTAATGGCCTACACCTAAGACTGTGGGTGACGTAAGATGATTTCATGGTTTTGCTAGTTTCTACAAAAAGTTTATAAAGAATTTCAATTATGTTTGTAATACTATGATTTAGACAATCAGAGGAGATAAAAAGGATTTGAAGTGGACACATGGGGCTCATATGAGTTTAGCGACTTTGAAACAATTTTTTTTTGAGTTATCTATATTAGCTTTTCCTGATTTCAATAACACATTTCAAGTTTAATGTGATGCAAGTGGTAGTGCAATAAGAGTTGTGTTGAATCAAGAATGTAGGCTTGTTGATTTCTTTAGTGAGAAGTTAAATGATTCTAAAAGGAAGTATTATATGTATGATCAAGAGTTTTATGCTATTGTTCAATCCTTGAAGAAGTGGATACATCATTTGATTCCTAATGAGCTTGTGTTATATACTAATCATAAAGCTTTATAGTATTTGGCCAGTACACACAAGTTGAATTAGAGACATATGAAATGGGTTGAATACTAATAGGGTTTTACTTTTGTGATAAAGCATAAGAGTGGAGTTACTAATTGAGTTGATGATGCAATGAGAAGAAGATATTCTTTGTTGATAGAGATGAACGTTGAAGTTCTTGGTTTTGATGAAATGATAGGATTGTATGTTACTGGCCTTGATTTATTTAAGGTGTGGAGAGAATATAGATCATTTAATCTATTAGATTAAATGAGCAAGTTTGATGAGTATTTCATTCAAGAAGCTATGTTGTTCATAGGAATTCAGCTGTTTATACCAAGAAGCTCTATGAGAGTTAATTTGATTAAGGAAAAACATTGTGGTCATTTGTCTGGACATTTTGAAATTGATAAGACATTGAGTTTACTAAAGGTTAAGTATTAGTAGCCACAAATGTATAAGGATGGTTATAATTTGTAGGGAGTTGTGGAATTTAGCAAGTTGGAAAAGGAGTAAGTCAGAATACTAGATTATATACACCTATTTCTATTCCGAAGAAACCTTGTAGTGACCTCAAAATGGATTTTATACTTAGATTACCCAAGACAACAAGAGGGTATGATACCATATTTGTTTTTGTGGATAGATTTTCTAAAATAACACATTACATACCATGTAAGAAGACATCATATGCTATGCATATTATTGAGATTTCCTTCAAAGAGATTGTTTGATTACATGGATTATGAAAAAGTATTATTTATGATAGAGACATTAAATTTGTTGGTTATTTTTCGATGACTTTGTTGTTAAAGATGAGTGCTATGTTGAGATTTAGTTCTACATTCCATCCATTGAAAGATGGATAGAGAAAGGTTGTGAATAGAAGATTGGGTAATTTTTTGAGTTGCTTAGTTAGAGATAAGCCGAGTAATTTGGATGTAGTGTTGGCACAAATTAAGTTTTCATATAATAATCTATGAATAGGAGTATAGGAAAAACACCTTTTGACATTGTTACTAGAATACAACCAAGAGGAATATCATATTTGAGGGATTTTATTGGTGAACAGAAAAGAAGTGTTTAAGGGAAATAATTTTCTAGTTTTATGAAGTCTTTGCATGAGGAAGTGAAGTTGAAATTGGAACAAAGTAATCAGGAGTATAAAGAGAATGCTTATAAGTCTAGAAGACATCATGTGTTTGGAGTTGGTGATGAGGTCATGGTTTATTTGTGAAAATGAAGCTTTAATTTTAGAACATTCAATAAGTTATAAATCATGAAATTTGGACCTTGTAATATCTTGAGGAAGTTTGACAGTGGTAATGATTATGAAGTTGATTTACCTGATGACATGGATATATCTCATATATTCAATGTTGTTGATTTGTATAAGTGTCATGAATCAGATGATGAAGTTGTTGTATTAAATGATTATCCCAAGAAGCATATTGAAGAGGTTGAAAAATATTGGGTTATAGAGTTGGTAAAAGCACAAGAGGAAAATATTACTATGAATATTTGGTGAAGTGGAATAATAGACCAGTTCAAGATCCTACACAAATTTCTCAATCTGAGTTGGATTTAGACCAAGTTGTGACATCTTAATGATTCAAAAGAATCATTTCTTTCAGCCCTAGTTGTCTGATGTTGGAGCATCCTAGGCTACCTTGTAATCCCACTTAATTTGGTTCATTCTACAAGTTTCTATCGAGTTATATTGTTATCACTAAGTTTGAAGTATTATCTCAATGTGAAGTGTTAACTGAGTTTGCAATGTTAATAAAGTTTGTAGTGTTAACCAAGATTCCATTGTTAACTAAATTTTTAGTGTTAACTAAGTTTCTAGTGTTAAAAGAGTTCCAGTTTTAATTGAGTTCTAGTGTTGACTGAGTATTCCTTCATGTGTCAAGTGAAATTTTTACTTTTTGATGCTCAGTTACCTCTTTGATCAACTTTTTCTATGAAAAGTTCTTTGTTTGAGTCGATTTATATATTTAATTTGGATCATGAATTTAATGATAGGATCTTGTCTTAGGATGTGTGTAGACTATTTTAAGGTTGACTTTTCTAATATGTAATGATCTAGAGTCTTTTGTAAGCCATTTTGGCAAGTATAAGTAGAGGTATTTTGGCTTAGGTTATGCAAAAACTTAGCGAGTTTAGAGAATATATTTAAGAAAATGTGAATTTGATGTTGGATCATGGCTCTTGAAGTTGTATTTTGTATTTGGCCATAACCTAGAAGACCTTACAACTGGGCATGTATCATGATAATTTGATGAATCAACAAAAGTGTTCACTTTCTTTCTCTACTTGGTGTTCTTCTCTGTGTGTTTTCTTCCATTGTGTTACTCAATGTCATGCCCTAAATTTGAAAGGGAAAACACTCACAATGTTATGCCTTGAACTTTTACAGAGGAACACAACAAATTTTTCTTTTTTTTAAAAGATAAGTTAACGTTTATTATTTAGTTGAATGACTAGGTGTACACTATGAAAGGGTTTACACTCCTATCAGGTTATGGTTATACTTGTCTGTTACTCTGTATAGCTAAATGTGTGAGTTGCATTCCAACATTATAGTTTATGATGAAGATTCAAAAATTGCTTGTCTATTCTGAATTTGTTGATTGGGTAAAAGGATACATTACCCATACTTGAACTTTGAGTTATTTAGGTTTGCTAATAGATCAAGATTACTCCACTCAGAGTTTAGATCATGAGCCCTTATTCTTTTGCCCTCAATCCGGGACACTTTGATGTGCAGGTGTGATTCAAATTATGTTAATATAGCGGTGATAGCACTGAGGATTGCAATGAGAAGATGAATTATTAATCAATTTATGTCCATTAGTATCAGAGTTATCATTATATTAATTATTATTATTCTTATTATTGTTAGTTAACTAATATTATAATTATATTTTAAGTACACCTATCCCTTCTATTCTTATTGTACATCTTTCATTTAAAAGCTAACATTATTAATATTTAATATTAAAACAAAGCTACTATACTTGAACTTATTGTGTAATAATAACCAACTCAAATTACCATCTAATCCCATACCACCTTACACCAAACTCAGATCATCATCAATTATAGCCAATAACATCAGCACTGACCAAGCAATTATGTAACAACATAATTAAAGTTAAGTGTCCTACTTGTTTATTCTATCTATACTATTCTCAACCAAAATAATCACTAAATAATATAATATATTTATCTACCCCTTACATCCCCAAATATCTATAATCCCTTTATGCTATAATCAAATACCTTAAAATTAATGAGATATTTACATTACCATTGAAAAGATTAAATAACTATAACTAGCTTATACATCAATATTCACTATAAACATAACTTGCTCTTGATGTCATACTATTAAACTATCATATATTGAATTTACATTATATTCTTACACTACCATGTACTAAATTCACATTATTCTATTAAACTTTCACATTCTAATTTGCGTTTACTTTTTGGAAAAAGAAATTCTAATCTTCTAATTTCCTAGACCCATGTACCAAGCAATGAAGTGTATTTTCTTCCCCATTAAATATTTACATGCAAGGAAAAAAACAAAAAGGTCCTAATAGTACTTGAGCTGACTTGTTCTGACAAGTCATACCTTTGCACTTGATGTTTCCCCCCCATTTTCCAGCACCTAATTCTCCCTCTTTTCTAGGCATGGAATGTGGGGAATCAGATTTTGTTGAGCTTGCAATGATTTGTCAAGAGTTGGCACCTAGGGAATAATACAAGTCTTCTTTTTCTTTTCTTTTTTAAGACACACAAATTGCTTTCCCTTCTTAACACATGGTCGCCTATTGGGTTCCTCCATCAGCTTTTCTTCCTCCTTGCATGTTACACTTTAATTTTCTGATGTCATGTTCGGTGGTCACCTAGTGGGATTAGGTAATAGGTTGTTTTGTCATGCTATCCTTTTATTTATTACTTGGTGGTAGTTGTAGGATTGTATAGCTTAGACATTGTGTATATAATTTTTTTTTAAAGTTCCTCTGATTTGATGGGATATTGACTGAGGTTACGTGTCCCATATGAGGCCCCCTCTAATGCTTTAATATGATAATGAGTTTATTATGTTACAATATATCTCATAGGTTATAGGGTTCTAGGATCCTAAATAATACTTTTGATTATTTTAATGTTTGTACTAAGGAAAGAGATTTATTTTACCTTTCCATACATTTTCCAAAGAATAAAATGTGCACCTACATCAAGCTTATAACTTAAGCCTTATATATTTTATGTCATCCATTGTTATTCTATTTCTATAATTCAAGGTATTCATAATATGTTGTAATGACAAATTGGGAGTTGCTTATCATTATGTTATAAGTATATAGTCTAATTGATGAATCCTTTCCACATTTGAACATTAGATTCAATTGAAAAACATACACACATTCCATAACTAGATTATATGTAATACTATTTGATTGTTTTAATTTATAACTTATGAAGCTTGGAATCCATTGGGACCAGTGATGTGAGAACTAATAGTGCATTCTTTTGAGAAGGATTAAATTTGAATCTGCATATACAATTATTGCATAAATGAGCCAAAATGGGAATAAAGTTCAATAAGGAGAATCCTCCTGCCATTACAGTTCTTTCATCATATTAAATCCATTTGGCAAACCTATATAAACATGAAGGAAATTAAGAACTTTAAAATAAGACATCTCATCTCTCAACCACATCGTATAATTCTTACCATAACTTCCAAAATGCACAAAAAAGGTGGTGAATCACCATGTAGACCCATACAAATGGGTAGACCCTATACAACACACAGATGTTCATAATCCCTCTATTGTTAATTTAGAATGAATAACACAATACCAATAGAACACATAGCAAGTGGGAGTTGTATCTCCATCATCAACTCATTTCCAACAATAATTACTTCCTTATGCAATGAAAACTTCATGACTTCCCAGTATCCAAGTGCATCAAAATCTTGCAAAAATCAAAATTATAGAACCATGGAGGCTCACCTCCCAACCTAGGCCTCAAGCAGACCACCCCCACGCTAGGGGGAACAAGGTTCAACCGAGATACAATCAAGCAATATTACCATAATAAGAACCAACATGAATACCACAATTAAATAACACATTCACAATCCCCAACCAAGGCTTGTACAATGATTCACAATTAGAATCATAAACATTTGGGTGAAGGTGGGCTTTCAATTAGGAGACTTTCTATATCATACCAAATCTATAACAACAATTTTCATGCCCTTTTGGGGCTTTCACAAAACAACAAATTTCAGGCCCTTTCAGGGCTTTCACAAAACAACAAATTTCATTCCCTTTCAGGGCTTTCACAAACATCCTCCAATCATACTACCATTAACTAAAGAATCCTTGGATTTCCATACTTCATCAGCCTTCTTACCACACCATCATTCTCCTTATTATTCATAACAAGTTATGAATGAATATGGCATACAATGGAGCCCATACTCCAAGGTTCTCAACTATATTTCAAGCCCAACTAACCCCTTCACCCAAGGCTTGCTCTTCCCTCCCAAGGGTGAGTGAATCCTTCACACCCATGAACAAATTTCATCATCCAAACAAAACAAGAAACCCCAAGAGAATTCATGAAACAATATACACCACCACAACACCACAACTTAGATTTCAATGACAATACAAATTCCATATCACACACATAGATCCTACAAGAAAAAATCTTACAATTTCCAACTTCAACTTCATGGGATGAAGAAACATGGCATGAAGCACTAACCTCCTTCCAAGCTATGGTTATGAAATGGTGATCAAGATCATTCCTTCCTTGGCTTCCAAGCTGCCTCTTCCAAAACCTACCTATCTCTACCATTAGAGAGTGGGTGAATGATCACTAAGTTTGTCCCAAGCTCCCTAAAAGGACTTCCACTTCCATCCTCACCTACCCCTCTTACTTTCTTGTATCTTTCCAACAATAAGAACTTAACCAAGTGGTGTAATGAGGGAAGAAGTCATGTGACAATCTGATTTTCGAATTAGCATGGAAATGATTATTTTTGAGGGTCTCCTAGGTCCCCTAGACCAAATTATGATTATATTTAAATCCCTAACCCATAATATTACCATGTGGGTAACTTATTTTCACAAAATTAACACTTGGGAATCACTTTAGGCTCTCTAAAGTTCCTATCAAATTATAACTTGAATTTCCATCATGAAGGTGACTCCTCCTAATACTCTCCAAGATGGGTTAGTTGATTTCATAAGGAGGATTAAGCTTAGGTTAAGTGACTTCATGCCAAAGAATCCTATTTGACATGTCATTTACACATAGACAATACCAGTGTCAAATGACACACACACACACACATAAAAACACTTTACACATCACAATGACATGTCTTTAATTAATCATGCTTTCTAACTATAACACTCATGCACAAACACATTATAAAATAAATAAAATACAATGAGGTTTTGAATCTTCGAAAGATTCATTGGCTTTACCATATTCACATAAGATTGAACCTTATTTCCCCTAATTATCTCCATGGTTCAACTTTCCTGCACACTCAACTTAAACATTAGTAGCCCGATAAAATAATATACAAATACATACAGATAAATGTAGAATAAATCTAATGTCTCATAATTCACGTTAATATATACATTTAACTTCATCTAGGCACATATATAATTAACTTTCCTTTGATTCATATTCAAAACATTGCAATATCAACATATGGGTATCAACATTTGAATCTTTCTTATAATAATAAAATTACCATTCTAAACTCTATTACCATACTTATAGTTAGGAAACACTAAAATCATATGTACTAAATCATTAAAACATTTAAAATGGACCTTAGTATATATGTCCTAAATGAAAATCACTAATATGTACACTTGTTAAATGGTATCTCTTTAATCAAGCTAAACATGTCGACAGTCTTAGCAATATCCCTTTATCACATTATGAGGGGTTTGTGAGTAAGTTTCTAGGGTTAATTCTTTAAACTATTTGAATGTGTCCATAATTGTGCCATCGTACTTTAAACCCAAGTTTCAAATGTAATCATATGTCTTGTTGTCATTTGAACCTACATTCATTGTTATCTCCTAGAAGAGAAAATGTTAATTCATCTTCCCTAATTTGGCTAGTGAACTGTTCTTTAAATCCTTTAATTGAGTCCCTAGATTGAACATATAGAGTTTCATTTTCAAGTGATCTTAATTATTCCATCTAAAGTTATTTAATGGTTATTACACTTACCATAACCAAAGTCTGCTTAGTCTCTAATAGGATCCCATAAATTATCATTAGTAACAGAAATTTCCATCATACTCTAATTAACTCCTAATCACATTCATTTTATGAAATCTAAACTAGGGTACTAGTGTGGGTCTTACACTCAACAAGGTGTTTGGATAGTTAGGTGTTACTTTTACCCTAGCTATTCATTTTGTCCTTGCATCATGATGCCTAGAAAAAGTCAATATTTTGTTGATATATGGAAAATTTTATTTCAAGAAAGTGTTAAAGAACTTGAAAGTTTTTTGATAAACTTAGACATGGTATTGCTTCATTCAATGACCAAAGAGAAGAGACTACTATTGGCAAGAAAAGCAAGAAGGCTTAAGAGTATGGATGCTTGAAGGGTGAACAAGCTATCAGAGATGAAGTGTGTGAAAGCCAAGGACCAAACGATGGGTACTAAGTTGAAATCTACTTCTATATTCCATCCAATGAAAGATGGATAGACAAAGGTTGTGAATAGAAGGTTGGGTAATTTTTTGAGATGTTTAGCTAGAGATAAGCCAATTAATTAGGATATGATATTGGCACGAGCTAAGTTTTCATATAATAATTATATGAATAGGAGTATAGGAAAAACACCATTTGAGATTGTTACTAGAATGCAATCGAGAGGAACAATAACTTTGAGGGAATTTTTTTGGTGAAAAAAAGAGAAGTGTTGAAGGGAAATAATTTTCTAGTTTTATGAAGTCTTTGCATGAGGAAGTGAAGTTGAGGTTAAAACAATGTAATGAAAAGTATAAGGAGAATTCTTATAAGTCTAGAAGACATCATGTGTTTTAAGTTGGTGATGAGGTAATGGTTCATTTAAGAAAATGAAGATTTCCTTTTGGAACATATAGTAAGTTGAAAATGAAGAAGTTTGGACCTTGTAAGATCTTGAGGAAGTTTGATAGTGGTAATGATTATGAAGTTTATTTACGTGATGACATGGATATATCTCCTATAGTAAATGTTATTGATTTGTAGAAGTGTCATGAATTAGATGATGAAGTTTTTGTATTATACAATTATCCAAAGAATTATATTGGAGATGTTGAACAGATATTGGATTAGAGAGTTAGTAAAAGAAGAATCAGGAAAATATTACTATGAATATTTGGTGAAGTGGAATAATAGACTAGTTCAAGATGCTACACAAATTTCTCCGTCTGAGTTGGATTTAGCCTAGGTTGTGACATCTCAATGATTCAAAAGAATCATTCCTTTAACCCCTAGTTGTTTGATGTAGGAGCATCCAAGGTTTCCTTTTAATCCTACTCATTTTGGTTCATTCTACAAATTTCAAACAAGTTCTAGAGTTACCACTGAGTTTACAGTGTTATCACTATGTTTATAGTGTTAACAGTGTTTGTAGTGTTAAATAAGTTTCCATTGTCAAATAAATTTATAGTGTTGAGTAAGTTTCTAGTTTAACACAGTTCCACTATTAACTGAGTTTCAATGCTAACTAAGTTCTAGTGTTGACTGAGTATTCCTTCATGTGCTACGTGAACCTAATATTTGTTGATGTTCAGTTTCCTCTTTGATAGAATTTTTCTATGACAGGTTCTTAGCTTGATCCAACTTATATATTTAATTTGGAACATGTATTTAATGATAGGATCTTGTCTTGGGATGAGTGTAAACTATTTTAAGTTTGACCTTTCTATTATGTAATGATCTAAAATATTTTTTGATCCATTTTGGCAAGTATAAGTAGAGGTATTTTGGTTTAAGTTATGCAAAAACATAGAGAGTTTAGAGAATATGTTTTGGGAATTGTGAATTTGATGTTGGGTCATGAATCTTGAAGTTGTATTTTGTATCTACCCATAACCTAGAAAACCATACAACTAGGCATTTATAGTCATAACTTGATGAATCAACAGAGGTGTTTACCTTCTCTCTCCTTGGTGTTGTTCTCTATGTGTTTTCTTCCATTTTTTTACTTAGCAAGGTGTTCATATAGTTAGGTGTGCCTATTACTCTAGCTATTCATTGTGTCCTTGCATCATAATGCCTACAAAAATTCAATATTTTGTTGATATGTGGAAAATTTTATTTCAAAAAAGGGTTAAAGAAGTTGAAAGTTCTTTGAAAAACTTAGAACTAATGGCTGGAAGAATATATGATAGGATCATTCAAGTAGAGAAATTGTTAAAAGATGATGAATTAATTATATCATACGAATTAAAAAAATTCTTTTATAAAGTTAAGCAAAGTGAACTAATACTGACATTGAAACTAGGGGAGTTAGAAGAAAAGACTGAAGAAATCAATGAAAAATTACTAGTATATTATCCTAATAGTGAAATAATGATAGTTGATGAGGCAAGAGACCTTATGCAGAGATATAGAATGTTTCTTGTGTTGGGATGGGATCTAGGGAAAAATATTGTGTTGGACCAAATCAAAAGACAAGAAAAATCAATTTTGTATGAAGCATTTGGTGGACATGGCTTATAGAGAGGCATTGATTTCAATATTGAGACTAAGACATTAGTTGTGTCTAGCCTTGCTCTTGAATCAAATAAGCCTAGATTGATGGATGTACAAGATACATCTTAGGGTAGTCTAATACTATGGACATTGGACTCAACTACTACTAATGAGATCACAAGTAATTTGAAGAATTTCATTTTTTTGAATAAGGCCAAGGTTGATTAGATTGAAAATCAACTTGCTCACACATTTAGAGAATACATAGACACCAAAGAGCTATGTGATAAAATGATCTAGAAAATCTATGTGTTCAAATAGAGGATGAATGAGATTCAAAATAAAGTAAAAGAACTAGAAAGTGAGGTTGTTTATTTGAAGGAGAAACTCAAGGCTTAGGAGGATAATAGAGTTGAGATGAGGGTTGAGGAATGTGAAAAGATATTTGAATTAGCTACCATTGTACTTGAAGAAAGGCCAATTGAGATTGAACAAACAATTTCTATCATGGAAGCTCCAGGTTTATGAAACCAACCGAAGGTGGATATGCTAAAAGGAATGTTATCACATAGATTAGAGGCATTGAAGAAGATATCCCATCAAGTTCATAGTGTTTTCATTTCCCTAAAAACTATAGAACATATATGTGATGAAGCTTTGATATAAATTTCCCTTATTTTTAATTGTTGGGTCTCACACATTCTTTTTTTTGACAAATTAATTATTTTGATGGCTAAGAAACTAGAACTACCTAATAAAAGTTTCATTGTAAAAGAAGCATTAGAAATGGGAAAAAAAAGAGTTAATTTATTCAATTATAAATAAGTTACAAATAATCTAGAGGAAGATGAGGATAATTATTGAGGGTATTGATAATTTTATTCTTTCCATTGTTGATGAAAAAATAACTTGAAAGATTGGCCAACATCTTTTGTTCACATTCTCACATTAAAGAAAGTTACAACAATTTTTAATAGGGATGTTGATGAGGAATAATTTTATGATATGATTAATGCTATGTTAAAAATGGAAGATGATATGAAAATTTTTATTACAAAATAAAAAGCCATTACAGATTCTAGGTGGAGAAAATTTGTTAATTATTTGGAGGTAGTTAGAGGCACCAAAATGTTGACAAAGTGAGAGATTTATGTGTGCGATGAAATTGACATGAGATCAAGGCTTCATCCATGGGAAGTAGTTAGAGGATAGATAATGAGGAATAATTAAAGATAGCATGAAGGAAGAATGAGAATCATATCAGGGTATCTTATCTTTGCATTCAAATTCTATAGATACACCTATAAAAAAAAAAAATCAGCGCTCCCCTCAAGATTCATGACAAGGGCTTAACCATCTCTTGTGTACTATAAGTTGAGTGGTTGTATTAGGAATTTAAATATTGGTATTTTGGTTCAAAGGAAAACCCACTCTTACAAGTGGTATCAGAGCTTGGTCACTAGTTGGAATACTTAGACCCTTGGGCAACACTCAGGGAGAGATTGTTGGAAATTTTTTTAGCACCCCCCTCAGGATTTGTGACAAGGGCTTAAGCACCTCCTATGTACTGTAAGTTGAGTGGTTATATTGAGAATTGAAATATTAGTCTTTTGGTGCAACAAAAATCCTACTTGAACAAAACCATCACTACAAAAAAAGATTGTATCTAAAAATGAAGATGCTAACTTTCAAATTTTGAGCTACTTCCCAAATCAATTTAGTTGCAGAGAATATTTTTGAAGTAATATTTTTCTTCTCTATAATTTATTTAATGAGTCATGTAATGGAATGTTCCTTCCTATACCTAAAGCTTGTTACAATCCTTTCTCTATAAAAGGATTCCCATGGTTTGGAAGAAGGGTCTAAAGTCCAATTACGTGATAAACATTATGATCTAAGTTGGTCTAGTTTTCTTAAGTATGTAGACATTGTAATTTATTTATTTTCAATGTTTGAAGCTAATTAAGGGATATTATTAATATTATATTTTTCCAAAGTTTCATATAAAAAATATGTGTAAGTCTCAAGGAGATTAATACAAGGAATGTTTCAATGTAACTATGTCCCAAAATTTTGTGTTTATTTTGATGCTTTTATGAGTTTGAGAATAAATGAACAAGTTTCAATTTATTCAAATACAATTCAAGTGTGTTGTATATCATTCCATTATTCATTTTAATAAAAAGAATTATGTAAATATTTATGTGGAATGATAGGGTCATTATAAGTGTGAGAAGGGTATTGTAAATAGAGAATTTAGAAGCCAATAGCTAATAATTAAATCAATCTATTAATATTGATTAATGTGACTCTATTATGACAATGTATTAAGGTAGTAGTAATTTAGTTTAAGAATCATGTAAATCAAACTTAGGTTTGCATGAATTAAATTTTACAAATCAAAATCAAGAAATATTGCTATTAAACTAGGATATAAAGTTGGTCATCACTTGTAGCAATAGTTTGTCAAGTTTATTGTTGGCTACAATACAAAATTTCAATTACAAGAAGCTTGAAGACCAAATCTACTATAGGGGATTTTTTTGATGAAGTATTATGTGTGAATTATATAGTCCTTATGTTGACCCACCTTGGTTTAGTAGAGCCAAAAGAGTAGTAAACATCAATGTTTTTTTAGTTGGTCCAGATTCAAATAGGATATACCAAACATGGGAAGTAGTTAACCCCTAGGTAATATTTTATTTTTTCTTTCCATGGTATTATTAAATATTTTAAATAAGAAACCAACTAAATCCATATTTTTGGGCCCTAAAGGGAGCCATATGTAGGAGGATGGAAGATTAGCATTTTTACAATCCAAAATCCTAGCAATCTTCTCCTATCTATGGATAGGGGTATTGATAAAGAAGAGAGAGATCTTTTAATTATTCAAATTACCATAGTCCTTAGTGTATACTTGGAGAGAATCTTTGAGATTTATAGCTTCCTTTATCAAATGTTTCCCCTTTATAATAATATCATCAACAAATTGCTAATGAGAGAAAATCAGACCATCTTAAGAAGGTTTCAACTTAACAAATAACCCATTCAACACATGAGCACTAAATGATTTTCCCAGGGTTCCCATCATTATTTTAATTAGCATAGGAGAGAGGAGACTCGTTGTCTCAATCCTTAGGAAGTTTTAATCTATTTTTAGGAGGAAACATTAACAATAACAATACAAGATGAGGTACCAACCAACTAGTTAAGAAGATGGTTGAAGCAATTCCTAAAGAAAACTTCATCCAACACTTTGAACAAGAAGTCCTCCTCTATCGTATTTATTTGGAAAATAAAGTTTCTTTTTGGTTTTTTTTTTTTGGGGTAGGGGGGGTGTGGTGGGGGGGGGGGGTGGCTGAATCAGGATCTTAAAATTTTGACCTTAAAATAAATCTCATTTTAATTCATACCTAATTCATCATTACAATAGTAATGCTAGAACATATTATAAATCCATCACATCCATAATAGCTCAACACATAAAAAAATGATTTAGTTACTCAAAAACACTTCAAGATGAAGGTAAAATTGGGGCAGGGATGAAACCCCTATTAAGGTTTACAATTTAAGATAAAATTGGGGTAGGGCTACAATAAAGTTAACCTATTAAGGTTACAATGTTTGATCATAACATACGATCTACCCAGTGAGAGGATTTTTTTGTTAAAGACTAAAATACTATTAAGTCTTTCCTTTTTAGAGGGCTTGACACTTACAATAAAGTAAGAACTCTGTTAGGTGATTTACATAGGCTTGTTAGGACAACAATGTTAAGATATTTTCCCTATCTCAATTACAAAATAACTAAATCAATACTTGACCCTTGATATACTCTAAAAGCTAATATTGGGTCTCTAATTTCCTTTGTGTTGGTGTTTCTTGGACTCCCTAGTTACTCTAAACCCAATATTAGGATGCACAAGATAAAAATTACCCTACAAACTAGCTAGATCCCATACTCAACAAGATTAATCTCATCTCTAAACCAACTTCAATAGAGTACACACAAGACTCTCTACACTTTAGGATCTACAAGGCCAAGGAAAGTGCACCTCAAGGACATGAATATGCTTTCTTATTTTGATATATTTCAAATACTTTCTCACTAATACTTTTTCCTTCAAACTTATCCCCTATAGAAAATAAAAGTCAATATTCTTCTTAAATTTGTAGGAAACTCTCTAATTACAATAGCTAGTTATAACCAAAATGAAAGCTATTCAAAATAAGTGTTGACCAACAATTCTAGATCTTCATTACATAAATGGAAAATTGATTTTTTATTGATAAATACATTGTGCAACCATATGAATATATAATTTTGTAACTAAATTAATTGATCAGTGCCTTATCCATTGTATGTAGAGTCAAAACTAGTAACTTTGGACGTATTTAATTGACTTACAATTAATTTTTTTCATAATTAAATCTAAATTTCATCCTTATGACATTCCTCCCATATATCTAAATCTAATTATATAGACCTATTAGCTTTTTCTAAGGTACCCTAGCCTAGATTCCATATACTAGGTCAAAAGGTGCAACACCTATTGCATTCTTTATTATCACTCTATAAGCCCAAACAATTGAAAATAGATTGATTCAAGCATGAGAATGTATTTCAATCATTTTTTTGTCACTAATATCTAACTTGCTACTTGCTAGTAAAATAATTGTGTAAATTATTTGAGTTCTAATTTGTTTGATTGATAAGTAGGTTTTGATCAAGTTTAATTATAGTATGCATAAGGAGTATAAAGATTAGTTAAAATAGTGATGTTATAGTGAATTGATTATCTAATTAAGGTTGAAAAGGGTGGATACACTGATTATTTTTAGAACAACTAGTAAAATGAATTAAGTCTACCAAGCTTAACAATCTACATAGTAGGTGTTGAGAAATGTTAGTGCAAGCCGAGAAAAAAATTAGTTGGAGCCGAGAAAAGTAAAATTTTAGTGTATGTTGAGTAATAGAGTGTAAGTTGAGTAAACTTTAACTAATGTTGAGCATCAATAATCTTTAGATTATGTCGAGTGATTTGATAGTGGATGTCAAGAAACGTAGTATGTGTCAAGCATTATAAGAAAGTTAATGTTGAGTGTCAACATTATGAGATAAATCTAAGTTGACAAGTTTAATTTCTTGGCTTGTGTCAACTATGTGGAAGATAAGCTTGATAAGCTAGTGGTACAGAATTCAAGATGAACCATTTTGTGGTGAATTCAAAGAGGATTGAAGGAGAAGTTTCTAGAAGGAAACAAAATGAAAATATGGGTAGATTCATTGAATCATCTCTAATCCTACCTAACCCTAAAATAAATGAAAGAGGTTGAACAAAAAATGATCTTAAATTTCTATTTATAGAGATGACTTGTTAGAAGCAAAGGTTTTCATGTGTTAGAATCAAAATTTTTTTTACAAAGAGTCTAGGATATTTCTCCATTCTGTGAAACAAAGGTTGTCATAGAGTCTTAGAACTAAAGTGTGTGAAATCCAAGTAGAATGAAGGATTGAAATACAGATCTATAATCTACAAAGTGACTTGTAATTTGTTATCAAATCAAGACATAGTATTATTTTTTAATCATTGTACTAGTCTAGGGTAAATCCTTTGGATTAAGGTTGACCTAAAAATAATTTGTAAATCCTTTAACTAGGTGACATTGGAAGTGAATTATCTAAAGTCCTCTAACAAGGATCATTCCTAATAGGGTGATTGAAATCCTCTAACCATGTCAAATTTTAACAATGTGCATTGTATGGTTTAATAGGATTGGCCTTTCATAGGGCATCGCTTCAGAAGAGTGAGAATGAGTAGCTTTTTAATGCTGAATTTTCCCAAATTGGGTTTCCATGTAAAATTATTGTGTCAAATGTATTATTGAATCTTGTATTTTTATGTTTACATTTTTGCAAAGTTGATTTGACAATAACCTACAAGTTTAAGTGATTGTATGATCTAATTGATACATGCATGATGAATATGTTTTATTGATATGGGTTCACTAAGCTATGAAAATTTTTATTCATACATCTGGACCTTGGATAACTAATTCAACTCCCGTATTAGTTATTCTAAAGAATTTTAGCAATTGGTATCAAACCCATCTGCATAAGAGGACTAGTTTGAAGGTACTAGAAACAAAAGATCAAGATGTCAAAAAGAGAGGTACCCAAGCTTAATAGAGATAACTTTCCTCCATGGCAAAGCTTGATGAAGATACACCTAGGAGGTCTTGGAGATCATGCAAAATCTACTATTATCATAGAGCCTATTAATTCTACTGGAGTCCTAACTATTGAAGATTTGAAAAAGAAGAAAGAACACAACTAGGCAATATTGGAGATCACCTCTACCCTAAGTTATGTTGAGTTTGATGTCATTAAGAATTGTGATAGTGTAAAAAAAATGTGGGATTCTCTTCATACCATTTATGGAGGAGATACAAATGTTCTAATAACCAAATCTGAAAGTCTGAGGTAAGTTTGATGATATGAGAATGCAAGAAGGTGAGAATGTTGCTCAATATTTCACTAGGATAAAATATGTTGTTAATGTAATAAGAGGAGTTAATAGTAAGATAGATGATGAGACTATACTAAGAAAATTTTTGAGAACACTGATGCCCATTTATGCTATTAGAGTTTTTGCAATACGAGAACTGAGATGTCTACTAGGTTCTAATCTAACTCTTAAATTTCTAGTAGGTAGGCTCATTGCTTTTGAGCTATCTAATTTTGATAACTTCAAATCTAACAATTTATAAAATGCTTTCAAAGCTGAATTGCCATTGAAGGAACCTAATGAGAAGAAGAGGAAGAAGGTAAAATATGTTTCTAGTGATAGTGGTACATATGAGGATGATGTAGAACAACTTGAAGTACTACTAGTAAGGAGATATCATAGAGATAAAGAAAAATTCAATGGTAAGTTCCCTATCATGTGTTTCAATTGCAATGAGGTTAGTCATATTGTTGTTAGATGTCAAAGGAAGAAGAGTTATAGAGCTAGAGACAAGTACAAAAGTAGAAGAGATGAAGGCAACAGAGATTACAAAGACGATGACAAGAAGTCTTGTTACATTGTTCAAGAGGAAACTAAAGATAGATCTGATGATCATGATGATGAAGTGGTGTATGTTGCAATGAAGGATGATTTTGATGTGGATGAGGCAATTTCACTAGTGTCTTGTGTAAACAAGAATGACAGATCATTAAAAGTAGGTGTTCAGATCGCATGAGTGGAGATAAAGTAAGTTCATTACCTTGAATTGTTATGATGGAAATAGTATAAGGTTTGGTAATGATGCACCCTATCTAGTAAAAGGAAATGGTTCTATCAAACTCACAGAAAATATTTTATGTGAAAATGCTTATTATCTTGAAGGACTTAACTATAATTTTTTGCGTGTGTCACGACTGAATGGTTCAAGTTGTAAGATTGAGTTTGAGAACAAGATTGCTATGATATATGATACTGATGGAAAACTAATTGGAAAATGTGATCAAACTAAAGGTAATGTATTCTATCTTGATATGGATGATGCTACTTGTCTAATTGTAGAATTTGATGATGTGTGGTTATGGAATAAGAGGTTATGTGATGTTAATTTTGATAACTTGGTTAGATCAGTAACATGAGAAGAGTAAGAGGTTTTCCTAAGTTGAAGAAACCTAACAATATAATTTGCAAACAATGTTAGTTAGGCAAAATGACTAAGTCAAGTTTTAGGGGTAAGACTCATACCTCTAAAGAATTTTTTAAGATTGTTCATACTAACTTGTGTGGATCAATTGATGTGAAATGCTACAAAGGTGATAAGTACAGTATGCTATTTGTTGATGACTATTCTAGGATGATGACAATTGTGTTTCTAAAATAGAAATTTGATGCTTTCAAAATATTTAAGTGGTACTTAGCAAGAGTTGAAAAGGAAATAGGTAAGTCTAAAATTTATGAGATCTCATAGAGGAGGATAATTCACATAAAATGAGTTTGAGAGATTTTGTAATGATAGAGGAATAAAAAAATAGACATTTTCCTCTAGGACCCCTCCACGAAATGGAATTACTAAAAGGAGGAATGGATTTGTAATGGATAGTGCTAGAGCACTTATGATGGAGAAGAATGTTGCTTTGAAATACTATTGAGAGGTTGTAAGTACACCTGTCTATATCCTGAACTATGTGCAAGTCATGAAAGGTACACATTCAACACCTTTTGAACTATGGTATGGATTCTCACCCAATGTAAAATATCTTAAGGTATTTGGAAGCAAGTGTTACATTCTTATAGATTTCAAGAATGGTAAACTAGATGCAAACAGTGAAGAAGGTATATTCCTTGGTTATTCTACAAGAAGTAAAGCTTATAAGTGTTTGTACACTAACACTAACAAAGTTGTGGAAAGTGTAAATGTGAAATTCAAAGAATATATAGAAGTACATGAAGCTGAATCTATAAATGAACCATAGGAATAGAAATCATTGTATACTTTTATGAAGGTATGCCTATTGATGAAGACGCTATAAATCAAGTTGTAAATCAATAGCAAGTTTCAACTATGAATGTTGAGTTGCATTTAGGAACTAAGCTATAATCAGGTGCTAAGGTATAGAATGAAGTTGAGGCACATTTTGATTCTCAGATAGTGTACATGAAAGAGATGATGAACTAACTGATAGAGTCATAAATATTGATTTAGAAGTTGAAAGACCAAATATGGAAAACATAGTAGAGCCAAGATTGTCAAAATATGTCTAGAGACATTAGCCTATAGCACAAATTATTGGAGATAAAAATGAAAGACTAATGGCAAAGAAAAATTTGAGATATGATACATGTTTTCTTAGCATGCATGAACCCAAAATAGTGCAAGATTCCTTAGAAGATGTGGACTAGAGTAATGCCATGAAAGAAGAGATTGTGTTGATTGAGAAAAATAAGGCATGGACTCTAGTTCCTAGAATAGAAGATAAAAATGTGAATAGCACCAAGTAGGTGTATAAAAACAAGTTAGATGAAAATGGTGAAGTCACAACGAATAAGAAAAGATTAGTTTGCAAAGGATATGCGCAAGAACAAGGGATAGACGATGGGGAAATATTCACTCCTATTGCAAGATTGGAAGGAGTAAGAACTCTACTTGATTAATATGCATAGAAAGGTTTCAAAGTTTACCAAATGGATGCTAAATCTACATTTCTAAATGGCATATTAGAAGAAGAGGTTTATATAAAATTGTCAGAATGATTTTTTGATGCTATAAACAAAAACATGGTATGTAGACTACAAAAAGCTTTATATGGTTCGAAGCAAGCACCAAGAGCATGGTATGAAAGGATTCACAATTATCTTGTAATAGTTGGTGAAAGGACTGATGGTAACAACAATCTATACTTGAAGATAGAGAAAGGCAAAGGTATTCTACTATCTAAAATTTTTGTTGATGATATCATATTTGGAGGTCAAGAAATTTTATGTAAAGATTTTGTAAATGAAATGAAGAAAGAATTTGAGATGTCTATGTTTGGAGAGATAAAGTTCTTTATGGGTTTGTAAGTACATCAGATGAAATATGCTATATACATCACTCAATCAAAATATGTAAATGAGATATTGAAAACTTTTGAATTGGAAGATTCCAAGCCAGTAAGCACACCTATGGTGATAGGACATAAATTGTCAAAGATTGAAGATTTAGCTGAGGTGAATCAAAAAAATTATAGGGCTATGATTGGAAAATTATAATATTTAGTATCTAGTAGGCCTAATATTGCATTATCTATTGGGATAGTTGAAAGATTCTCTTCTAATCCTAGGGAGAATCATTTGATGGCTAATAAGAGAATAATGAGATATCTGAAAGGAATAGAAGACTATGGTCTACACTACAAGAAAAATAAAAAAATTTAGTTGAGAGTCTACACTGATGCTAATTGGGATAGAAATATTGATGACAAAAAGAGAACTAATGGAGGAGAATTTTTCTCAGTGAAGGAAGAAACAAAACTCCATATCTCAATCTTTTGTTGAAGCTGAATGTTGCTGCTATAGTAGATTATACAAATATTTAATGGATCAAACAACTAGTCAAATATATGGAGGAAATTAAAGAACCTGGGATACTTTATTGTGATAACAAAAGTGCTATAAATATATTGAAGAATCTTGTGATGCATACAAAGAGTAAGCACATTACAATCAAGTATCACTACTTGAGAGAGTTAGTTAAGATAAAGAGGTGAAGATGGAATATGTTAATAGAAAAGAGAAAATAGTTGATATCTTCACAAAATAATTACCAAAGGATGCTCATGAGTATCTAAGAGGGAAATGATAGCCAAAATTCCCTCCCACCAAAAAATCAAATTCAAGTAATAATCTTCTTAATAGTCACCCAAGGTTTTAATTTAACAGTGGCTCTATTTCATACTATGTCTTAGACTATTTTAAGTTCAAGATGGCGAGGGTGTGACTACCTTATTTTTTCTTGATTTCATGTTTATATTACCATACTATGGTTTAAGCTATGATGGTGTGGAAAGGGCATATCTTCAATGCTTCAAGGACATATCTTGTGCCATTAGATTGTCTAGATCTATAGCCAGTACATGATCACTACAAGTCAAGAAATAATTAAGGTTGAGTTGTGATCAAGTGATTCCCCTTGTTTTACTTGGTTGTAAAGGTCAAAAAAGAACTTCAAGTTAAAGTGGTGAGGGTGTGGATATGGTCAGATCTCAACCTTCAAAAGGTCATGGCAATTAATGAAGAATGCTAAGAGTGGGTTGCAAGGTAGTAATGATTAGTGGATCATTGTTTTACAAGCAGTAACTATTATTGAAGGAAGGTGGTGGTGAAGTTGTGATCGTGAATGGTCAAACGCAAGGCATAAAGTTGAATTGCTAATAGAGTA
The DNA here is from genome assembly GCA_028749045.1 of Cupressus sempervirens. Classification (NCBI taxonomy): domain Eukaryota; kingdom Viridiplantae; phylum Streptophyta; class Pinopsida; order Cupressales; family Cupressaceae; genus Cupressus; species Cupressus sempervirens. The sequence goes on along the minus strand of CM053792.1, from coordinate 815,366,152 downwards.
GCGTAATGGTAGGAAATGTTTGGTCCACATGGCAAGACTTGATGGTTAAATCTAGTTGACTAAATAACATGGGTAAATTTGGAAAGAATAATGATACTGGAAGTAGCTTCTTGATGATAAACTTGATCTTTCTGATCTCCTACAACCAATTTCATTATTCCCTAGGTTTAATAAGTGCAAAGGAATGCCCCATCACCGCATGTTGATCTATCCATTCAGTTAGAAGTTAATGACCATCATTCCAGACCTCTAAAAGCTTCATTTGGTAAATAAGTGATCTTCTTGTGTATGGATTAATGTTATGATTAGATCTTCTAATTTTGTAGAGATTGTTCTCTTTAGATTTGATTGTATTGGTTGAATTTTGTCTTACGATGGAAGTTATTTAAGTTATGCTTGCACTATAAAAGAAAATATTGTACTCTTTCTTAGGGTTGGGTCTTCTCTATTTCTCTAGTATTTCCTTGGCATGTGACTATAAATTCCCTCTTTGCCTCTTAGTTATATGACATTCTATCTTATCCTTTTCAGTCGTCGATGTACTATGTAAGCTCTATGTGCCTCTCTTTGATAGACTATGAATGTCTATAATATGTATTTTGGTATCTCTTTTTGCCCATGAATGATAAGAAGTGAAGAAATTTTTCCTTGTATCACTCATGTGGTTGGTTGATCTATATTTGGTTAATATATTAAATCAAGTCTCAATTTGTATATCTATGGACTATCATTATAATGGTATTGTACATGTATGGGAAAAGTTTTGTCTGACCACCCTATTTTTGTACATCACCTCTTTAGAATAGATCAGGTAGTTTCTATCATTCATTCTTTCTCCCTTTTCTCTTCAAGAATAGTGTAAGTGGATCCTAATATTAGAGGAAGTCAACCTTCTTGAAAGACTCAACCTCATAGTTCAAGTCCCATAGCTTAGAGGTTGTTTCCATGTTTCACAAGGTTGTCCTTAGGTAAAAAATTTGGACAAGGGTGAAAGCTTTTGTGACATCATTTTTTGGCATGCCCAATGGAACAATATAATAAAAATATTTAAAGTTCATTGGTGTCAAGAAGAGATTCCATGTTCATGTTGAGGAAATAGTACTAGCTTCAATATAAAGCCTTCAAGAAGCCCATTGCTCAGTAGTACTTGGTGACTTTAAGCTTCAAGCACAATTTGGTTTCTAGACCAAAGTTGTCATCATTCATGCGCAAGAAACACACAAGAGCATCTTTTAGAGGTAATTTTCAATATCAAGAGCTTTCTCTTTCTAATCTAAGAAGAAGGGTTAGAGTATCCTTATCACTAGTTAGGAGTGTGATAGTAACACATACCCCTATAAGATCTATCTTGATTGCTTTTGTTGTTAGGTCTCAGCCTAGAATACCATCGACTCATATCAACAGAACACTTTCTTACATGGATAGAGCTCATGCTTTTGCTACCTTCAATAGTGGGAGCCCCCTTCTATTAGTCCAAAGACATGACATACCAGTATCGGCTCTCAAGAGTATACCTAAGTTTACTGGTGAAACTTCTATCTCCCCTATTGAGCATATTAAGGAGGTTTTTTAACATCTACAATATTCATTGCATCAATGAGGATGATGTAGCAATTAGGCATTTGGCCTCATCCTTGAAAGGAAAGGCACTACAATTGTATAGAGGTTTTCCTCATAACTCTATTGCTGATTGGGATGGGTTAGGGGCAGCCCTATGCAAGCATTTTGAGGAAAAAAGTGACCATGTATCACCTTTAGAATAGCTAACAACTATCAAAAGGGTCCCCTATGAATGTACAACTGATTTTAATTATAGATTTTAGAAGACATGAGACAAATTATCTACACTAGTGAAGCCCTCTCCTAGTAATGCATTCTTGTATTATCTCAAAGCCTTCAATAGTGATATTTCTACCACTCTATAGTCCATGGGAGGGGACACTCTACCAAATGCTTATGATGTTGCCATAAGAGCTGAAAATATTTTGATATAGGGAGGGAAGTTAGCTCCAAGGTCCCCCATGCCTTTTTTTTTTTTTAACTTAACCAATCATGAGCCTACCATAGCCCCTATTCATGTTTCCTCTATAAGTTAGCCTCTTTTTGTGGGTCCAATAGCCTCTACCTCCTCTAATGGACTTGATAGGATTGAAGCCATGATGCAGACATTGATGTAGAATGTAGATAGGAGGATGCTAGATCAAGAAAGGAAGATGGATGACAATAGTATAGTAGTACAAAAGATGGGAAATGAGTTGGTGACCATCAAGAGGTAGCAAGATCAAAATAATAAGCCTCTCAAACTCTAGAGTCAAGGTCCTATTCATGGTAGACCTCCAAACCAAAGCCATGTCCCCTATAATTAGAATAGACTTATCGATGACCCTCACAATTAGAATAGACCTATTGACCACTGGTAGCCTTCAAACATTAACCTAAACATGACTTTAGTCCCTCAGAACAACTGTTCCCAAGATCAAGATTTCAACCCTTCTTTTAACTACTTCTATGCATATTGTGTGTGTCAGAAGGAAAAATCTTACTTAGCTTTAACCATACTAAAGTGAGCAGTTTCCAACACAATGCTAGTCAACCTACTACTACTTTTTTGTTGGGTGATTGTTCTTTCATGAACCACCTAGTAAAATAACATGGTAATGTAAACCATGATTCCTATGCTTACAATATGAGGAGCAAGAGAAGAGCTATGGAAGAGGTTTCTCCCCAACCTCATAATCAGACTTCAACATGAAGTGTAGTACCACATGTACAAGTAGTTGCCCAACAAAAAAATGCTAACTAACTTGCTAATGTCCCCAAATAGAAAAGGCAAGATGGAAGAAGAGATGATGTGGATAACCTACAGACTATCCCACCTCAAGCTTCTACTTCTAGGGCTTCTACCAGAAAATCTAATGCATCTTTTAGTGTGGTATATGAAATAAGGAAGATTAATGCAAACATTTCTATGTGGGATGCTATAACTACTGTAACATCACAAAGAAAGTTACTATAATAGGAGTTGGAAAGCATTAAAATCAAAGATCAACCTATTATATTGTAGTGACTGATCAGGAAAGTACTATACATACTCCATAATTCCTCCTAGGAGTTCTAGGCTAGGCCAGGCCCTGAGCAGGGGTTTGGAGGTAGTAGTCCCCAATACAATTAGGACCGTTAGGCCACACCTATCTAGAGGTTTAGGTGTGGAGCTCCCCTCCCCCGCAAAAAAATTTGGCCCTATTTTATCAAGATTTTGGGCTGACATGTAATTATTAGTTATAACCTTAAAGTGGTAAAAATACTTGTATAAAAGAGCTTACAGTTAGAGATTGTTATATGGTGGTGATATGAAAATTGGTTCTTGTAGTAATATTGAGTTGTAAGGGATTATGGATTCTAATCAGGTTGTAATCACTTGATTGTACTAATATTTGACTTGTTGTTTGGTGGATGTAGCCCAAGGATTGGGTGAATCACGTTGAATCTTGGTGTCTTGTGTTCTTTTTTGTGCGATCTATTATTTTCTAATAATGGTTATATTTACATGTAGTTGTTATTTTTGTCTGTGGTTTAATCCTAACAAGTGGTGTCAAAGTGAGGTTATTTTTCAGTTATCATCTGCAAGAAAGTCTCATGGTTGAGTGGGAGAAATGGCAAATGAGGGTAAGCTAAGGGTTGATAGGTTTAATGGGCATAACTTTTAGATATGGAAGATGCAAATGGAAGAATATCTTTATCAAAAGGATTTATGGAAGTCACTTGAAGGCAAAACCAAGAATTATGGATCTATTTCAAATGATGACTGGGATCTTTTGGATTGAAAGAAACATGGAAGCATTCAATTATGCCTAGCACCATCAGTGGCATTTAATATTACAAAAGCAAAGATAATAGAAGAGTTGATGCAAACCCTAGCAAAACTATATGAAAAGCCCTCTGCTTCAAACAAGGTATTTCTTATGAAGCATTTATTTAATATGAAAATGGTAGAAGGTGGATCTATTGTAGATCATTTAAATGACTTTAATACTATTACTAGTCAATTATCTTCTATGGGTATCAGTTTTGATGAAGAAATTAGGGCTCTCTTGATTTTATGTTTTTTCCCTGAAAGTTGGAATTGCTTGGTAATGGTTGTGAGTAATTATATTCTTGGATCTAGTACCCTAAATATGATGATGTGATTGGTGTTATTTTGAGTGAGGAAACTCATAGGAAATCCTCAGGTGGAGCTACACCAAGAAGTGCTTTAAATGCACAAAGTCAAGGTAGAAGATCTGTTGTAGCAACATGAGAAGAAAGAAGATGATTATGTAGTGTTGGATGATACTCCAAAATTTGATTTTTTAGCCATTCCTCATGATGTCCAACAACTGCAACAACAAATACCACACACATTAGTGAATGTTAGATGGTCAACAAGGAAAATTAGACCTCTAGGAATATTTTCTCCCTCTTCATATTCAATTTTACTTACTGATGCTAGTGAACTTGAATGTTATGATGAAGTTGTGTAGGTGGACACTAAGATTTAGTGGGAGTCTGCAATGAAAGATGAAATGGAGTCTTTGCTGAAAAATAAGACATTGGATTTATACAAGTTGCCTGTAGGTAAAAAATCTTTATAGAATAAGTGGGATTATTGGTTAAAAGAAGAGGATGGAGGTAAGAAAAGATTTAAATCTAGGTCAGTTGTAAAAAGGACTTGCATAGAAAAACGGCATTGATTTTGATGAGATATTTTCTCATGTTGTTAAAATGACTTCTATCTATACTATTTTAAGTATTGTGACTATTGATGATTTGTGTTTAGAGAAACTCGATGTTAAAAAAACCTTCCTTCATGGTGATTTGGATGAAGAGATATATATGGCTCAACCACAGGGAGTTGAGGTCAAAAGTAAGGAGAACTTAGTGTGCAAATTGAAGAAATGTTTATATGGCTTGAAGCAAGCACCTCAAAAATGGTATCTAATATTTGAAAGGTTTATGTGTGGGCATAGATAGAGTAGGTGTCATTAATATCATTGTGTTTATTTTAAGAGGTTGGATGGTGACAACTACATTATTTTATGTTTATATGTTGAGGAAATGCTTGTAGCTAGGTCTAACATGGATCATATTAAGGGCCTGAAATGCAAGTCATCACATGCATTTTCTATGAAGGATTTGGGGGCAATAAAAAAAACCCTTGATATGAAGATTTGTAGAGATAGGAAGAATATAAAATTGACATTATCTTAGGCTGATTATGTTGAGAAGGTGTTTCCACGTTTCTCTATGGAGAATGCTAAAGCTATTAGCACACCTTGACTAAGGAGATGTTTCCCAAGACACAAGAATAGGAGGATAAGATGTCAAAGGTACCATACTCTTCAGCTATAGGAAGCTTGATGTATGTTATGGTATGTAGACAACCAAGTATTACACATGTAGTGGGAGTGGTTAGCAGGTATATGACTCATCTAGGAATTGAGCATTGGAATGTAGTCAAATGGATTCTCAGATATTTGAGAGGAACATCCAGTAAGTGTTTAAACTTTGGGGGCTCTACTATTGATTTACAAGGCTATATTGATGTAGATTTGGTAGGAGATATTGATACTAGGTAGAGTACTATAGGTTATGTATTTACTATTGGTGGGGCAACCATGAGCTTGGTTTCTAGGTTACAGAAGGTTAATGCTTTATCCACTATAGAGGTAGAGTATGTTGCTACTACAAAGTTAGCCAAGGAGATGATATGGCTTTACTTCTTCTTGGAATAATTGGGACACCCTCAGAAGGATAATTATTTGTTTATAGATAGTCAGAGTGTCATTCATCTTGCAAAGAATTTAGCTCTACATTCAAGGACCAAACACGTATAGTCGTATTTGGTCAATTTTGGATGATAGACAGTTAAAGTTGGACAAGATACATATAGATAATAATACAAAAAATATGTTTAAAAAGGTAGTACCAAAGGAGAAGTTGAACTCCTCTTTAACTTTAGCTAGTCTTCCAGACTGAACATGAATACAAGAACAACATAATATAGTGTGGTTTGATCCAGTGGGAGCCTCATGGAGTAGCAACATAGCTACAAGATCACTCTCCAAGTGGGAGATTGTTGTTTAGTGTGGAGCCTAATCAGTCCCCAAGTGTGAGATTGTTAGATTATGGTGATTGATCATGGAAGTACTATACATGTATTTTATCAGGGTTTTGGGCCAACATGTAATTATTAATTATAACCCTAAAGTGATAAAAATACTTGTATAAAAGAGCTTATGATTTGGGATTGTTATATAGTAGTGATGCAAAAATTGATTCTTGTGGTAGTATTAAGCTATAAGGGATTACAAATTGTAATTAGGTTATAATCACTAGATCGTAATAATATCAAAGTTGTTTTTTGGTGGATGTAGCCTAGGGATTGGGTGAATCATGTTAAATCTTGGTGTCTTGTGTTATTTTTTGTGTGATCTATTATTTTTTGATATTGGTTATATTTGCATGTAATTGTTATTTCTATTTGAGGTTTAATTCTAACATGACCATCTAGTGTGGAGGATGTAGTGAGATTGGTAGAACCATCAATGGAGGTAGAAACAAGTAAAAAGGTTAGACCTCCTCCATTTTATGTTCCTTTCATTATAAGAGATAAGCTAGTCCACAATTACATGATTGATTCAGGGGCTAGTAGTTCAGTAATGCTCAAATGTGTTGTTGATATCTTAGAAATGAAATATGAACCTATTGTTAAGGATGTATTGTAGTTAGATGGTAGTATTGTCAAGATTGTGGGAATCCTTACAAATGTTGAAATGGGCTTGCATGCATGTGCACATTGTACTATAGTTCAGGATATATAAATTGCTGATGTCAAGCCACACTTTGCCATTTATGTTTTAAGAAACTTCACTACACAAATAGGTCATTACATATATTCGGATTGGTCATTTTTTTTTTTAGGACTAGATATGTAACCAAGGCTTTAATCAAAGTAGAACCATTATCCCTCCATCATATTGAGCCCTACACTCCTAATCTCATCAATATTAATTGTACCATCCTAGAAATAGATGAAGATAATATAGAAAATGAGCCTACCACTTCTTTAGATGATACACTTGATTTCCTCCTGGATGAGTGGGACAATGCATATCAATTTGATCCTATATCAGAAATCTTAGAGATAGGCCTGAGAAATTATTGTAAATTAGAAAAGGATTCTCTTGTTCCTAACTTCATTAAAACTAAAGAAGATACAAGTAGGATATGGAATATGCATTTTGATGGATCAAGAAATAAAAATGGGTTAGGGGCTAGTGTAATTTTGGTTTCTCTTGAATTAGAAAGGTACTACTTCTCATTTAGGCTTAAATTCAATTATACTGATAATGTGGCAAATTAAGAGAATTTGATATAGGGTCTCTTACTGGCTAAAAAAAGAGGAATCCAAGCATTGAGTGTGTATAGGGATAGCGAGTTGGTGATCAATCAGGTGAGAAGTCAAAATATTGCTAAGAATAGTTTGCTCAAATCTTATAAACATAGGGTATGGGATTTTCTTGGAGGTTTCAAAGCATTTAATATTCAAAGCATCCCTAGAAGAGGAAATAGACACACTGATATACTTTCAGTAGTGGATGCATCTTATGATGTGCCAAGGAGCCTTGAAGATGAAAAGAAGAAGAATATTAAAGTGGAGTTCAAACCTATTGTCCCTGATAATGATATCAATTGGCAAGATTTTGAATTTGATGCACAAATTGTGAGTTTATTATAGAATTAAGTAGAGTTCTCAAATAGAAATTAGTCAAGATTGCATGACAAATATGGTGATCAAATCGTGAACCACAGCTCCAAAAAATTGACTAAGGGTCTCATTACCTTAGAAAGTATCTTCAACCCTAATGACCAAGCAAGGGATAGAGGCATGAATCTTGCTGCAAATAATGGTAAGAAATTTTTGGTCAACATGGTAAGACTTGATGGTTGAATCCAATTGACCAAATAACATGACTAAATTTAGGAAGAATAATGACAATAGAAGTAGCTCCTTGATGATGAACCCAATCTTTCTGATTTGCTACAACTACTTTCATAATTCCCTATGTCTAATAAGTGCAAAGAAATGCTCCACCACTGCCTATTGATCCATCCATTGAGTCAAAAGTTAATGACTATTTTTCCTAACCTCTCAAAGCTTTGTTTGGTAAATAAGTGATCTTTGTTGTGTATGGATTCATGTTGTGAGTAGATCTTCCAATTTTTTAGTGATTGTTATCTATAGATTTGATTGTATTAGTTGAATTTTTTCTTATGATGGAAGTTATTTGAGTTATGCTTGCACTATAAAAGAAAATGTTGTACTCTTTCTTAGGGTTAGATCTTCTCTATTTCTTTGGTATTGCCTTGGCATGTGATTGTAAATTTTGTCTTTGTCAATGAGTTATATGACATTGTATCTTATCACTTTCAGTCATCAATGTCATGTGCAAGCTTTGTCCACCTCTCTTCAATGTACTATGAATATATTTAGTCTACATTTCTTTATCTCTTTTGGCTTGTAAATGATAAGAAGTGAAGCAATTTTTCCTTGTGTCACTCACGTGGTTGTCTGATCTATATGTGGTTAATATATTAAAGCAAGTCTAAATTTATATATATGTGGACTATCATTATAATGATATTGTGCATGTATAGGTAGAGTTTGGTTTGAACAGTGTATTTTGCTGCATCACCTCTTTAGAATAGATTAGGTAGTTTCTTTCATGCATTTTTTCTCCATATTCCCTTCAACAATAGTTTAAGTGCATCCTAATAGTAGAGGAAGCTAGCCTTCTCTAGAGACTTTGTAATGTTCCAGACAAGTATTACATATGTGAAAATAATTGAGTATGGTTACACTAGAGGTGGGGTCGTACAACAATGTGGATTGAGGAGAGAAGTGTGATTGAATGTGGGAGGCCATACAAATGGAGATATAATGGTCGTATGATGGAAAGTTACAAGTTGTATGGTGGCAATTGAACAACTGTATGGTGTAGTCTAGTTAGGTTGTACAGTGTGATCACTAAGCCTTTCAATGAAGCTGGATGGCATATGGTGAACATAGGTGGGAGGCTAGTTGAAGTTTTACTATATGAAAGGATGGTTGTACAAATGCTAGATGAAACCATATAGGTAGAAGAAAGAACAGTACAATGACATGGTAAGAATAGTGTACGAAATGTGGAATTTTGAGAAGCAATGAAGGTGAGTGGCAAGGAGAGAGTTGTATAGAAATGTCAGGATACCACAAAACCCAAAAATTAATGATAGTTTATTCATAAAACACAAATAGATTAGATATAAGAGTAGAAGCCTAAATACAAAGAATTCTTTTAGTATGTGCCAAACGATGGTGCACCTATTTGCCAAGTCTGAGCAAAGCAATACAATGCAACAATAGAATAGGGTGAGGGTTGAACCCATCAAAACCATGCGAGCCAAATAGGGAAGATCATTCACTTTTGAAATGGGGAAAAATCTCAAACTCCAATAGGAATTTGTAGTATAGAGAAAATAATCCAAAAGCATACCTACTACTACCTATAAGCCATGCTTAAATACCCATCAAGAAACTTTCTGAGGGTGTATAAAGATAGCCAACGGTGACACAAACTATGGAAACAAAAATAAAAATGGGCTTGATATATATCAAATCAATCAGCCCATTACAAAGGTTTGATTTATTATTTATTTTATAATGAGAACATTGCAGTCCTCAAGAAAATGCAAACCCGATTCTAGGAAACCTTCCATAATCAACTCCTTCAATTTCGATTCAGGCACTAAGTAGATATTCTTGTTGAAGTAAATGATGTCATCAAAAACCTTGTATCTTATGCTCAAGCAATAAATGAGCCCACCACTTATCCAAGGAATGTAGTAAGGTGTTGACTATCTTGTTTTTACTTGTAGCATCTGGGGCTGAATCTTATTTAAAAATTATCTCCTTCTTGATTGTAACTTCCCTCAATCCTTTATTTGACATTCCTCTTAGCAACACCTTCTTGCCATCTGTCTTGAATGAAAAGTCCATCCTTTTGAAACTTTGACTGTACTAGTCAAGATTCTCCAACCACTAGATGCCCAAAATGATATCAGTATCAACCAAATCTATGACAAAAAAATCATCTATCAATGTATAGTTTCCTATAGAAATTTGTAGCCATGGGATCACCTGAGTGCAAGGTAAAAAGTTTCCTCCTACAACCTTAACCTCAAATCCTTTGTGCTCAACTACATGTAGGCCTTTACTAGTGACCAAAAATGAATTGATAAAATTGAGTGTGGCACCACTATCAATCATGATTGGGATTTGTTTTCTGTGAAGTGTGCCATGAACTCTAAAGATACCACCTCTAGTCAATGTAGTGAGGGTAGCAATGGAACCCCCTTTTTGTATCAGGGTATTTATTCTCTCCTATTGGGTAATTTCTTTGTCAGTCACTATAGGTATTTGTTCTTCATCATCATCAAGCATCACCTCAATGTAGTCAATCCTTCCCTTCCCAAGGCAATGATGACTAGGACCCCATGGTTCTTTACATGTGAAACAAATCTTTTTCCTCTAGAGTTCTTGCTAAGAATCTTCATCAAACTGAGATTTTTTCAGAATTGGCTCCTTGTCTTTGTCTTCTTGTAGGGATGGTGTTGGTGTAATTGTGTGAGTTTTGGAGGAAGATGCAGCCATGTCATGCACATTCTTAATAGCTTCGTTGAGTGTACCTAGGTTGAACCCTTTGATCTAGCCTCTCAAAGGCTCTCTTAGCCCATCCATGAATAAAATAATTCAACATCTTTTAGAGATGTTTGTAACTAATATTGATAGCCTTTGGAACTTAGTGACATAGTTTTCTACTATGCTTGTTTGCTTTAGCTGAGCTAGAACTTTGAATTTTAGCTCAGGATCCTTCCCATCAAAATGATCAATGAGTCTCTCAGTAAACTCAACATAAGAGGTCATACGATTGTGACTGAGAGTGACCAGTTCATGATGCCGCCACTCATGTGCAACTCCTTCCAAATGAAGTGCTACAAACTTGATTGCTTCCTCTTCAAGAATTGGATTGAGTTGGAAATAGGTGTCTTCCTTTAGGACACATGATTGTGCAGCAATGACTCTAGATCCATCAAATGGCAATAAGTTCACCTTTATGATCTTTCTTTTGAGATCATCATTAGAATAACCATGATTTCCCTCACTAGAATATCTCATTCTTAGATCAACATAGTCTTTGTAAGATATATCTCCTTCCATATTTTCATTCTACCAATCTTCCCAAAAATTTTCTTGCATTTCCTCAAAAGTGGCCTCTCTTCCTTTGTATGGTGCTTCTATCCTTGGAAGGAAGATGGGTATCAAGGGTCGAGAGCGAGAGGGTTGAAAGTTTTCCCTTCCAGAAAAAGAATCATCGCTATGCCCATTTTGTTCTCTTGTTGTCTTTCCCTTGGCCAATTTTTGTAGAGTTTCTTGCATAAGCCTTTGGGTTTCATTGATTTGCATTTTATTTCTATTCAACTCTCTTAAAAGATTCATGAATTCTATCATAGGATCCTAATGATCTACCATTCTATCAATAGGGTTATTTCATCTTCTCCTCTCAGTATAAACTTATATTTACTTCCACAGGAAAGAAAGATCAAAAGCTTTGATGCCACTATAATGTTCCAAACAAGTATGACATATGTGAAAATAATTGAGTATGGTTACACTAGAGTTGGGGCCATATGACAATGTGGATCGAGGAGAGAAGTGTGACTAAATGTGGGAGGTTGTATGGCTAGAGATATAATGGTCGTATGGTAGAAAGTTGCAAGTCACACAATGCCACTTGAAAAGCCATACATTGGTAATTAAATAGTCGTACGGTGGCAATTGAATAGCCATATAGTGCAGTCTAGTTAGGTCATATGGTATGATCACTAAGCCTTTCAATAAAGATGGATGTCATATGATAAACATAGATGGGAGGCTATTTGAAGTCCTACGGTATGAAAGGATGACTATATAGATTCTAGCCGAAGTCATAAAGGTAGGAGAAAGAATAGTACAGTGACATGGTAAGAATAGTGTACAAAATGTGGAATTTTGAGAAGTAATGAAGGTGAGTAGCAAGGAGAGAGCCATTCAAAAATGTCAGGATACCACAAAATGCAACAATGAATGATAGTTTATTCATAAAACACAAATAGATTAGATATAAGAGTAGAAACTTGAATACAAAGAATTCCTTCAGTATGTGCCAAAGGATGGTGCACCTATTTTCCAAATCTAAGTGAAGAAATATAATGCAACAATAGAATAGGGTGAGGGTTAAATCCCACCGCAACCACATGAGCCAAATAGGGAAGATCTTTCATTTCCAAAATGGCGAACAATCCTGATCTCTAACAAGAATCCATAGCATAGAGAAAATAATCCAAAAGCATACCTACTACTACCTAAAATTTGTGCTTAAATACCCATCAAGAAAATTTCCTAGGGTGTACAAAGATAACCAACGATGATACAAACTACAAAAACAAAAGTAAAAATGGGTCCAAGATACATTAAATCAATTGGGCCATTAAAAAATTTTGATTCATTATTTATTTTATAATGGGAACATTATAGACTCAACCTCATAATTCAAGTCCCACGTCTTGGAGGTTGTTTCCATGTTTCACAAGGTTGTTCGTAGGTAAAAACTTTGGACAAGGGTGCAGGCTTTTGTGACAACGGTAAACTATGGGTGATACCCTTATTAATGGCTTTTTAAGAAGCATGAGAAGTTCTCTACATAAACTAAGATGATTAAAATATGTTACACATTGATGTAGAGGATCTTACTCTAGGAGCTACCTAATGTAATCAAAGAGCTAGAGCTACAAATCAGTGGGAGGAACTAAAAATGTTCATATCTTCATATTAAGATGACAAGTCTTTGGCATGGTTTTCAAAGAGGGAGAAATCTAGCAATTTGGAAAGGGAGAAATACAGTAAAGAAGAAATGTGGAATATCTACTTAGAGGTAGACTCCTAAGGGGGATATAAGAAGTGATCTAGAGGGAGTCATAAGGATGAGTTGATTGTTTATTGATCAGAATAGAATTTTGTATTTTATACAGAAGATTAAATTTGTTGATAGAGGGAGAGATTTTAATACACAAAATTATTTTCTTTTCCGTATTATTGTTGGTTGTATTGGTTGAAGTGGTTTCCCATCAATGACAAAGAGAGAGATTTTTGAAAATAGATTGATACAAGCATGAGAATGTATTTCAATCATTATTTTATCACTGATGTAAAACCTTCTACTTGTTGGTAAGACAATTGCTTAAATGATTTGAGTAATATCATTAGTTTTATTGATAATGAGCTTTTGATCAAATGAGGTAGCAATAGCACTTAGAGGAAAGGTTGAGTTATGGTATGAATAAGGAGTATAAAGAACAATTAAGACAGTGATGTTATAATGCATTGATCATCTACTTAAGGTTGCAAAGGGTGGATACACTAATTAAGTTTAGAAGAACAAGAAAATAAATTATGTTTGTTAAGCTTAAAATTTGCATAGTAGGTGCCAACAAATGCTAGTGAAAGTTGAGAATAAAATTAGTTGGAGGCAAGAAAACTCAAATTTCAGTGTCCGCCGAGAGATACCATGTAAGCCAAGTATAGTTTAGTTGATGCCAAGCATTAGCAAACTTTAGTTCATTCAAGTGATTTGATAGTGGATGCCAAGTAATGCAATATGTGTCAAGCATTAGAAGGAAGTTAATCTTGAGCGCCAACATTATGAGATAGATCATTAATTCAATGAATCTGAGCCAAGAAGTTCGATTTCTTAGATTGTGTGAACCATGTGGAAGGTAAGCTTGATGAGCTAGTGGTGTAGAATTCAAGATAAACCATTTCGTGGTGAATTCAAAGAGGATTGAAGGATAAGTTTCTTGAAGGGAATAAAATGAAAAGATGTGTAGATGTATTGAATGCTACCTAATTTAACCTAACCCTATAATGGACAATATATAGAGGTTGAATGAAAAAATATTTTAATTTTCTATTTGTAGAGATGGCTAGTTAGAAGAAATTGTTGTCATGTGCGAGACCCAAAAAAGAAAGAAAGACAAGGAGTCTAGGGTATTGCTTCATTTAGTGACCAAAGATAAGACACTCTTATTCTCAAGAAAAGAAACAAGACTTAAGGGTATGGATGCTTGAAGGGTGAACAAGCTATTATAGATGAAGTGTGTGAAAGCCAAGCAGAATGGAGGACTAAAACAAATATCTGTAATCTACAAAGTGAGTTGTAAGTTGTTATCAGATCAAGCCTTACTACTACTTTCTAATCATTGTACCATTCTAGGGTAAATCCTTTGGATTACGGTTGACCTAATAGTCATTTGTAACTTCTTTACTAGGTGACATTCCAATTGAATGATCTAAAGTCCTTTAACAAGGCTCACTCTTAACAGGTAATGGAAATCCTCTAACTAGGTCACATTTAACAATGTGCATTATAAACTTTAACAAGGTTGGTCATTCATAGGGCATCAATTTAGAAGAGTGAGAATGAGTACCATATTACTAGTGGTGTTTCCCAAATTGGGTTTCCATGTAAAATCATTGTGTCAAGTGTGTTATTGAATCTGTTATGTTTCATGCTTACATTTCTACAAAGTTGATTTCACAATAACCTACAAGTTTAAGTGATTGTATGATCTAATGGATGCATGGATGTGATGAATATGTTTTATGGATATGGTTTCACTAAGCTATGAAAAGTTTTATTTGTACATTTGGACCATAAATAACTAATTTACCACCACTCTCAGCTATTCTAAAGAATTCTAACATAGATGTTAGCCTCAAAATGGTTTTTGACACTTGAGTGCTAACACACTTAACCACTTTCTACATTGGAGCTAAGTACACCATGTATGCTAAGCCACAACATGAGCTAAGTCAGGAAAGCCTTCAAGTGCCGAGTGATCTTCAGGTGCCGAGCAACCTTTAGGTTTCGAGCATGATACAAGTGCCAATTGGTATTTAAGTGTCAAGTCATAGATGATGCTAAGCAATACAGAAATACAACAGGAACCGAGTAAGCCAGTTTGTTACACGTGCCAAGCATCTGGAATCAATAAGTGTTGAGCAACACAAAATGCACATATGAGTTTTTAACTTTACAAATGCAGATGTAAACTGTTTTCATGGCCGACATATGATGAATCTCGAAGGATTAAAAAGATAAAAACAAATCTTTTATCTTTCCTAGGCAATCTACATGCAGCCAATAATAAAAATGGAGAAGGCATGAAACCAATAGTAAATGTGAAAGAAATGAGTGGGAAACAGAGATTGAATATGGATCGTAGATCCATACCTTACCTTAAGTCTTCGAATGTCTTTATAAGGAAGACTAAATCTCATTGTATATGTGTGGGTGGATGAGGTGTGTAAGGAAAATTATTTTTTAGAGTGAAGAGTATCAAATCATAGAGGATCAAGATTAGAGAAATAAGAGCAAGTGTCTGTATTCAACAATTGAAGGATTGTAAGCTATCAGGTTTATTATACCTAATACTCTCTAGCAATTGTGTTAGAAAAGAAACCCTATGGTGATAGGTTAGCTTAATAGCTATTTTTTAGATCCTTTAAATAGGTGATTAAATCCTTTAACAAGGTAACACTTCTTTTAAAGTGTTTGTAAATCCTCTAACAAAGTCACCTTTAAAAGTGTGTTGTAGCCTTTAACAGGGCATACCATCAGAAGTGGTTAAACATTATTGCTATAGTAATTTTTGTGGGTATCATCCCCACCCCAATTTTACCTTCTTATTTTTGGAAGGTTTTTGGGTTACCAAAATCTCAAGTGTTATGTGG
Organism: Cupressus sempervirens; assembly: GCA_028749045.1. Lineage (NCBI taxonomy): Eukaryota > Viridiplantae > Streptophyta > Pinopsida > Cupressales > Cupressaceae > Cupressus > Cupressus sempervirens. The sequence goes on along the minus strand of CM053792.1, from coordinate 815,350,242 downwards.
TGATGCATATGTGGTTTTCATAATTGTTTGATGTGTTTATATGCATGCAATCTACTTTAAGTTAAAAGTTTTAATGGTCAAAGTACAGTACTTCTGATTCACCCCTCCCCTCTCAAAAGCATTATTCCTATTTGAATATTCCAACAATTGGTATCAGAGCATGCAAGTTCTCACAAGAAGGAAGCCTAACAGCTTGGAGGAAAAGATCTAAAGATGGAAGTCTTCAAACTTGGAAAGATTATTGACAATCAAGTGATTGATGTGCAACTGGATCTACACAAAGTAGAGGAAGCAAGGGAGGAATTGAGAAATTCCTTGAAAAGAAGAAAGTATATAGCCATAGCTGAAAATGATACAAACTACAAGGAGATAGATAATACAAAACTATTTGCCAATGGAGACACTAAAGAGTTTGATGCAGCAATAGCAGAACTGATGGAGAAAACAAAATTCAAACAGATGAGATAAGATCTCTCAAGATGGAACATGAATCACATGCCATAATGTTATGTGAAATCACTAAACAAAAGAAAAGAGCAGTTGAGGATAGAGTCATGATGGAAGATGACAAAATAAATCTTGCAAACAGACTTGAAGAAAAAATGTACTGAATTATCAAGGATCTCAAACATGCAGATGGATACACTTGCCCAAATGATGAATCTTCATCATGAACTCAATATGAAAGATATTGAGATCTCTACTTTGAAGATATAGAATGAACAACTATAGAATGAATTGAATAGAGAAAAATAGGTAGCAGAGAATCTGAAAAAATCAAGTGAAGCTATCAAGTACTTTGAACAGTTGCTGAAATTTCTAAGATTAGCCCATGATACATTAGGACTTGGATACAACAACACTGAAATTGTAGAATCATCAAAGAGTATTGAGCAAAGAAGTGACTAAGGTAAGGATTCTAAACCTACTTTTCATTACTATAATAAAAAGGGGCATACTGCTAATATTTGTAAGAGTAGAAGAATCAATCAAACAAACACACCCAAAAACAAGAGTTACTATCACAAGTGTAATATGCAAGGACATATGACACAAGATTGTAGATCCAGAGTTAAAAGGACACAAAGATTTGATGGACATTGTCATAATTGTAAGAAGTATAGACATAGAGCATTTGAGTGCAAATCAAAGCCTATGTGGACATCAAATCAACCAACAAAAACAAAAAGAAATGAAAGTTAGTACCATTGGGATTACAACACCAGGTATAGCTATCATTATTGTCAAGAATATGGACATATACCCCAAAATTGCATAAGAACACATTTCAGAGGGAATTATAGCAAGTGGCTAAGACAAACCACATGTTTCAATTGCTTGAAAATTGGTCATATCAGCAAAAACTGTCCCACAAGGTCAAAAGTACCAAAAATTGAATCAAACAAGGGCAAAGAAAAGATTGATGTGGAACACATCAGAATAGACATGAAGAAGACATGGCAGAAAAAGAATGAATCAAGTACATCCAATGAAAGGGTCACTTCACCCACAAGGTCAAGTGATCATTTCTGATCCAATTAATCTCAGGATGAGTCTATGGGGTTGATAGATATAAGGAAGTATCATACATCAGCCCTAAACCATGAAAAAGCAATGCAAAGTATAAATTTGCATGAAACAAGATGCCAAGAGAAAATTTTAAATTATGATGTCGAGCAGTCTTTGGATGTCGAGTAAAATTCTAGTGGATGCCAAGTTCCTAATAGTGACCGAGTTGATGACTAATGCCAAGTTGAGTAACTCCTATGAAAGTCGAGTGAAGTGGAAATATAGTGCAAGCCGAGTTTGCAGTTGAGCATTTAATGCGATGGAAATAGGGTATATTATCACGATTTCAATCATTTTTCTTCATCACAATCAAGAAGAAAAGAAGATAAAGAGTGTAGAGTGACTTCACAATAGAGAATCCAACATTTCAAGTAGATTGCAACCTGTTACAATGTATTTTCATCGATCTTGAGGTATTTCATTCAAGTGCTGAGCTACGTAGAGTTTGAAAGCTTGTTTACATTTTAAAACCCTAGCTTAGTAAACAATGGCATCTGGGTCTAGAACCACTAAGGGGAATGAAAGTCATGAAATACAACTGGTTAGTAATGAAGTAGAATAACCTGATTTCAAGCCCATTCTAGAAGTCACCTACAAAAATGACCCTGCCAACACATTATCCATTATTCCATCCAAAGTATTTATGGTGTAGGATGTAAGGAAGTGTTACAAATGTAAAATTGGTGCCATAGGTGATCTTGAAATTTTCCAAGCCTATGAAAAACTGTGTGAGAATAAGATTTTAAAGGATGAATTCAAGATAGTCGAGAGAAAGGGTTTGACCAATGCCCTAGTTTATCCTACAGCATTCAAAATTGAATGGATACGGATTATTCTAAGCAAAATACAAAATGGATGTTTTTGGTTGAAAATAGGTTCAGTCAAGATTACTAAAGGGATAGTTCATAAGGTTACGAGTTTCCCAACCCTAGATCGAACTAAGACCTTGTGCAGTGGTTCCAAAGAAATCATTGAAAGAAATATAAGGGAACAATGGAATAAGAGAGGTATGACAATTGATACCATCACTGATCCTCTCCTAACTTTTGTTGTGAGAATAATATCTCACAAATTTTATCAATCCAGTCGATTGAATAGTGTACCATGCATAGCTGTTGATGTAGCATTCAAACTGGTAAAGAAAGATCATTCATATGACTTGTCAGAACTTATGTTGCAATAGATAAATGAAAACCTAGGAGCTATAAGGAGATCAAAAGGTGCACAGTGCAAATTTGGTTTATCCGTATGTGTATGTTCTTTTATGTTATGAAAGAGTTTCCTTCTAAAGGAAAGGTGAATTGGGACTCTAACAAAACCGTAATGACACAAATAAATGAGTTCATTGATCAGATGGGTGATAACATTGAAGCCCAAATGACAAGCTATTTTGAGGATTTCAAGAAATCCATGAAGCAAAGGGTAAGAATACTAGTTTCCTTAGTGGAAAAACACATCAATGACATATGTTTCCTAGTTGATGTTGATTCCACCTATATTCAAGTAGTAGTTCCAAGGGTGAGATGGCTAAGGCCATTTGGTTACGAATTAGATGTGAATGATGCATCTGCAGGTATCACTGCTTTGCTTGCAAAAGGAATAAACAAGTCTGCCAAATCTTTTGGCACATATGATATGGTCAAATCCAAGATTGAAATAGAATTAAAGACTGCCTCTATAATTAAGAAGAAAGATAAAATGGTGAAGAAAATAAAGAAGAAATTTGGTAAAGGAATTGAGGCAGCAGAAGAAGAAGATGAAGGAGAAGATGAAGAAGATGATGAAGAAGATAATGATAATGAGGATGAACAAGAGAAAGGCCCAATGGAATTAACTCAAGGCCTAGTTGAAGACAAGGAGGAAGGTGTTGAGGAAGAAGAATCCAAGGAAGCACTAACCCAAGCCAAGCCAAAGAAGAGAAAGGCAAAAGATCAGCCTCCAGCTCAGCCCAAACCAAAGAAAACTACCATGCCATTACCCCAAAAGCCAACAACCAGATCTACAACAAGGGCCTCTACTCAAAAAGCTAAAGAGGAAGCTATAAAGAAGAAACCAATTAAGAAGACATAGGAAGAGCCAAGGAAAAGGAGAAAATATGTAGCTCAACTTGATACTAATGAAGAAGATCAATTTGAAAAGGAAAGCCATCTTTCAGTTGATACATTATGTAAAAAGATTGGAAATGGAAATTTAAGCAACATAAATAAAGTTGATTTCAATAAGCTCACTAAAGAAGAATAGAATAGAATAGAAGAATCAATTTATGAAATGATGGCACAGTTCAAGTACACTCCTCTTGAACTAGATGGACAATTGCTAGATGAACTGTCTAAAATTGTAGAAGACAGATGGCATTTCTATTTGAGAATGGAGAAGGAGATGAGAGAAACAACCCTAGCAAGCATACTGCCTAATTTGACTAAGGAGAAAATAGAGAAAGTAGTCAAAAGGCACAATGCTAGGCTTACACCTAAATACAAGGCATTCTTCATTCTCCAAAACAAAATGGAAGATATTGTACAAAGAATAAAAAAATCATGGAAGAACTTGTACAAAAAGATTGAAGATTTTCTTGAAGAATAATACAAGGAAGAAGCTATTGCTCCACCAAAAGAGAGAAGAAAAAGGAGAGAAGAGAAGATAGAAGTAGAGCAATGTAGAGAAGAAAAGAAGGAAGAATAAAAGAAACAAGAAGAAGAAAAGAAGGAAGAAGAAAAGAAACAAGGAGAAGAAAAGAAGGAAGAAGAAAAGAAACAAGGAGAAGAGAAGAAGGAAGAAGAAAAGAAATAAATAGAGGAGGAGACACAAAAGCAAAATGAAATGGAAACAGTTGAGCAAGAGCAACAACAAGATCAGAGTGTGCTAGACACACAATTGCCACCTTCTAGCCCTCCTCATCTACCCATCACACCTGCAAAAAATGTAACTGTACAGGATGTTCATGACATTTCTACTCAGAACATCAATCCATTAACTATAGAGGATTTGAAAAGAATCCTTGACCAATCCACACAACAAGCAAGATTATGTACAGATCTAGTATTGGTCAGTGTGGATGAACTACAAAAACTAGTAGAAAAAACAAGTAGAGATAAGGTGAATCCACAAGAACCACCTTCCATCATCTCTATAGATACTAGTGGTCAACCTCAAATGCCAACAGTTTTTTCAACAGGCATAGTTGACACCACAGTTCAGAAGTCGAGTACAGCAAGAGAAAAAGCAATAGAACAAATAGGACAGACTATTACATCTGATCCTATAGCACAAACTCAAGGTGCACTTCCTAAAATTACAATAATTAATCAAGGTAGATAGCAGAAGGAGAAAATAAAGGAAACCCCTAAAGAGAAAGAGGCAATCCAAACATTGATAAATTTGCCTACCTCGAGAACTCCTTCACAACAACCACTTCAAATATCTGCACCAGGATCTAATTCTACCAAAGTTGCAAGGGTACTTCACTATGGAGACCCTAAATTAGATGAGGAAATAGTCATACCAAGTTATGACTTAAAAACAATAAACATTGATCAAATCAGGGAGGTATAGGAAGCCTTGCATTGAAGAAAGAGGCAAGAAATACTCAGGAAGGAGTATAAACAAAAGCAAACAATGCATGAGATTAAAGACATCTTTATGGATGCCTTCAGTTTGTAGTCACCAAATGAGTCAAAGCATATCATGGAGCAATTATCAAATATTGTTGACCAGGTGACAAATGTAGACCAAGAGACAAATGCAAAACTTATGGAATGGTCTGAAAGAAAATTTCAAGGAAAAGTTAATGAGAAAATATCTAGTGAAATAGCACTTTCAGAGATTGAATTGGAAAAGGTCATAGACAAAGTGAAAAAGGTACTTGAGAATATATTCTCATTGTACAAAAAGTTGTGTGACTTTTCATACTTCACACAAGAGACTAGCCAAAATATAATGAGCCTGGAGAGAAATTTGAATATTTCTAACATGCAGCTACCAAAAGATCCAACTCAAAGTGAGAAGCATTTTTCTCAAATGCTTCACACTTAGAAAGAGATAGTTGTATTAAGAGAAAAAGAGGCCACCATCAAGGCAAAACTATTACAGCTCCAATCCTCCATTACCCCACATTTGGAAATCTTCCATAAAGAACAAGTCTATGCTAAAACTATTCTCAAGAAAGACCCTAATCTTTCTACTTCAGAAGGACTTATTCACCTTGCTACAGAGATTTCCCTCTAGCATAAATCACTAGAGATTGCTTTGCATAATTGGGATGTAGCTCTTAGGATGATTATGGAGGTAAACAACACATTTTTTGCGAAATATGGTCTTAACCCTTAAAACCCTCTGACATAAGTGTCAAAAAGGGGGAGACAAGATGAGGGGGAGACAAGAATGAAGTAGATGGGAGAATGGGGGACATAAGATAAAAAGGCAAAGCATGATATACATCATCACATTTTGGTTACCAAGATAGCACAGATAATGGCACAATCAAATCAGGGGGAGTTACAATAATTTTGAGGTATATATATTATAAATTACAAAATTTTGATTAAGATTTTAAAACCTTTGTATGTACACCAAGCAGACTAGTAAATGTACTCATAAGGTCAGTTAAATATTTTTGTCACTCATGTCAAAAGGGAAGATTGTTAGCCTCAAAATGGTTTTTGACACTTGAGTTCCAACACATTTAACCACTTTCTACATTGGAGCTGAGTACACCATGTATGCTAAGCCACAACATGAGCCGAGTCAGGAAAGCCTTCAGGTGTCGAGTGATCTTTAGGTATCGAGTAGCCTTTAGGTGTCGAGCATGATACAAGTGTCGAGTTGTATTTGAGTGTCAAGTCATAGATGATGCCATGTAATACAGAAATACAACAAGAGCCAAGTAAGCTAGTTTGTTACATGTGCTGAGCATCTAGAATCAGGAAGTGCTGAGCAACACAGAATGCACATATGAGTTTGTAACTTTACAAATGTAGATGTAAACCATTTTCATGGCTGACATATGATGAATCTTGAAGGATTAAAAAGATAAGAAGGAATCTTTTGTCTTTCTTATGCAATCTACATGCAGCCAATAAGAAAAATGGAGAAGGCATGCAACCAATAGTAAATGTGAAAGGAATGAGAAGGAAACAGAGATTCAATATGGATCATAGACCCATACCTAACCCTAAGTCTCTGAATGTCTTTATAAGGAAGACTAAATCTCATTGTATATGTGTGGATGGACGAGGGTGTGTAAGGAAAACTATTTTTTAGAGTGAAGAGTATCAGATCACAAAGGATCAAGATTAGAGAAACCAAAACAAGTGCCTATATTCAAAAATTGAAGGATTGTAAGCTATCAAGTTTATTAAACATAATACTCTCTAGCAATTGTGTTAGAAAAGAAACCCTATGATGATAGGTTAGCTTAACAGCTATTTTGTAGATCCTTTAAATAGGTGATTAAATCCTTTAACAAGGTAACACTTCTTGTAAAGTGTTTGTAAATCCTCTAACAAGGTCACATTTAAAAGTGTGTTGTACCCTTTAACAGGATAGGCCTTTAATAGGGTAGACCATTAGAAGTGGTTAAACATTATTGCTGTAGTAATTTTTGTGGGTATCATCCCCACCCCAATTTTACCTTCTTATTTTTGGAGGGTTTTAGGCTTACCAAAATCTCAAGTGTTATGTGGTGATGCATATGTGTTTCTCATAATTTTTTAATGTGTTTATATGCATGCAATCTACTTTCAGTTAAAAGTTTTAATGGTCAAAGTACAGTACTTTTGATTCACCCCCCCCTCTCAGAAGCATTATTCCTATTTGAATATTCCAACAATAGACTGCTAGATTTAACTTAAAGTACCATGTCTTCTTGTTATCATCTAGTGTCCTCTTTTTTACTTTCAACAAGCTCATGTTTTTGGATTCAACTTGTCCATTCTCTTGTGGATGATAATTCAATGAAGTCGATCTAGCAATACCATACTTGTTTAAAAAATTGACAAATTCATTAGACCTCAAGCACTTGGCATTATCAATTACTATTTTATTAGGACAGCAAAACTTTGTAATGATGTTATTCACTAGGAAATTATTTGTCAATTTTATGATATATTTTCTAGTAGGAATTCCCTTTATCGATTTTGTAAAATAATTAGTAGTAACTAGTATCCATGAGTAACCACTACTGCACTTGGTTGATATTTCACCTGTGAAATCCATTCCCCATTATTGAAAGGGTTCCTGTACTTCCACTAATTTTAAAGGTAGATTTCTAAAGAACTTTAACTTTCCAGCAAATCTCTGGCATGAGTGATGTTTTCTAACTAGGATTTGTGCATCTTTGAAAAGTCTAGGCTACCAAAAGCTTGCTATTATTATCTTGTCGGAAATAGTATTTTCCATGTAAGGCCAACCACATATCCCTAAATGCATGTAATTTATTACTTTCTTTTATTCCTTTTGATCAATACATTTTAGAAGTATTCCCTCAAAATTCCTCCACCACAAACTTCCATTAACAATAATGTATCTAATTGAATGAAATTTTATAGTCCTCTTTTCATTGTTTGTCAGATGGGGTAGAGCTTTCATATGTTGCAAATATTATATTATATCTTTGTACTAGTCACATTTATCCATATTACATGTATCTAGTTTGAGATCTTCACATATAACATTTATTTGATTAGCATCCAAATTTAATTGAGCTGCTAGCTTTGCTAATCCTTGATCTTTTACTAACTTGGTGATCTGGACATCAATTATAAACTCTTGGATTATGTTTATCCATCTTCACCTTCTGCCAGACACCTCTTGCTAAGAAAAAATATCTTTAACTATTACACTAGGCACAAATGCAATAACATCAACACCCACTAAATAGAATCTGAATGCCTTGATAACTCTGACAAGTGCATATGCTTTCTTTTCATTTATTTCATATTTGAGTTCTATGGGCTAAAGGGATTTTCAAAAGAATGCAATTAGTTGTTCATGGTCATCTTCATTTTTCTATAGTAGAATCGCAACTATGGTATGAAAAGATGCAAAAGAAAAAATATGTATGTGCTTTTTATAATCATGCATACTAAGGACTAGTGCATTCTTAATAGCTTTAATTTCTTCAAAAGCAATAATAGGTTCACCTTCCCAACTGATAGTAGCTCCCTTCTTGAGCATCTTAGAGATTGGTCTATTGATTTTAGAAAAGTTGGTTACAAATATCCTTAAGAAATTAACTTCCTCAAATAAAGAATCTATACCTTTAAGATTCTTGGGCTTAGGGACCTTATCAGTTGCCACAACTCTTTTGGGGTCAGTCTTAATGCCTTCTTTGGATACTATATGACCAAGCAACTTCCCTTCTGTCACTCCAAAGTTATGTTTCTTTTGGTTTAAAGAGACACCATAATTCAAGGCTTTGATAAAAATATTTTTTGAAAATTTTCAATGGTCTTCAGCCTTCTTTGAGTTTTCAATTTGTCAATGTATTCCTTAAATGCTAAATTCATGAACCTTTTGAATGTTGCCCCTATATTGATTAGGCCAAAAGGCATCCTAACATATACATAGGTTCCCCTCGGTGTTGTAAAAGTTGTTTTAAACTATTTTTTCTCATCTACTAGGACCTAGTTATATCCTTAAAAAATATCCATCATTGACATTAACTTTGAACTAGTGACTTGCTACAACATAGCTTTCATGTTGGGTAGTCCATAAATATCATTCAATGATGCAATGTTTAGATTTCTAAAATTAACACACAACCTAATATCCCCATTCCTTTTTCTAACTAGTACTAGGTTTGATACCCATGATGAATGTCTAATTGGTTTTCTTATCTTTTCATTCCTAAGCTTCATGAGTTCTTCTTGAATTTTAGGGGCTAGAGTTTGATTTATAGGTCTTTATTTTTGTCTAAATTGTTTAACTCACTCTTTCAGAGGTATTACATGCTGAAAAAGATCCTCTCTATAAGCTTTAAGAGCATCATATAACGATACAATACATGTTTTAATATTCTCAGCAAATCTATCAGAGACTTCCTAATTGTAGGAGATAAGGTTCTACCAATGTATACCTTTTTAGGAGATTCAAGAATACCAAGGTTGATCTCTTCAAGCTTTTGTGGCTTCACATCTTTGGTGTCTGAAGGCACTCTATCTTGATTATCAAAGACACTTTCAAGCACCACAAATCCTTCTAGTACCTTATTTTTTTGAACTACAAGGCTTCTTGACCAAAGATGGTTTTCTTTCCATCAACTATTTCTATAAAAGCATTGGAGTGCAACTCTTGACCATGATACTTATCCTCATTAAGAATAAATTTTAGGATATCTTTATCATCTTTGAAGACTTTCTAATTTTCTACATTATCAATGATAGAGGGCCTATTCTGTACCTCAATTGTAGATACACTAGAAAATGACACATCATTAGGCTTGATTTCTTCATTAGATAGCAAGTCAACCATCTTGTTGTTACTTTTGTCCATCCAAGAAATTCCAAAGGCATCAAATGCTTCTATTTGGCCCCAAACAACATTCCCATATTATTTTAGTCTTTTTTTCTTAGAATCATGTCTCCCTAACTTGAGACACAACTAACTCCAAGTCACCAATAGCATGCAACGTCTTGATTCCATGACTACCTACCACTTTTAAACCTAATAAATGTGCTTAATGCTCTATAATGTTATTAGTGCATGTAAAATGTAGAGTAAATGTATACCTAAATGTATTCTTATCTAGAGATATAAAAACTACTCTAGCTACTGATCCTTCTCTAGAACTTTCTCCACCAAAATACATAGTCCATAAATTCTATGAGTCCAAACAACTTATTACCTCATGTACAAACAATGGATCTAGTTTCTCAATTTCTTGAATGAAAATTTCATCTCTAAAAGCAATAACTTTAGTATCCATAAAACATGTAGCATCCTTATCAATGCTATCCTCAAATGTGTAAGTGACCCTTGATTATCTATCAATTTTTATAGCTTTATCTCCTATATGAAAAGTCGCATATGAAAAATCACACTACAGGCTACCTCCCATCACATCACGCCATTTCTAGAGGGTATCATTTCATAATGGGGAGGAATATAAGCTACAAGGACTATCATGGTCATTTTAACATAAGGGTAGGCAGCTAGTCAAAATGGTAAGGCGTTAATTGTACCTATAAAGGGAGCTTCTCTTGCATCCATTGCTCTACACCTACTCTATTTGGTGTCTACTTATAAGCCAAGGGCTTCTATAAAATTAAAAGGTATAATAGTATTTGATGCTCCTAAATCAATCATGCAATTTTTAAAAGTTCTACCATTTAAGGCCAGATAAGAAAGAAAGGATCAATGTCTTGTAGGTAGGCTATAGATGAATTCTCCAAATTGATCTAGGATATTTGAGAGACAACTCCTTTTTCCTCTTTATCCTTCATTACAAGTGGTATCTATTGTACTACAGACGATTCTTGATCAACAAAACTACTAATTTCCATCCCACCTAACTAAGACAAACCCTTTAATATTCCAGTATTCTAAACATTTCAAACAAGGGAACATGGACAAAAATTTGTGATGAAGGGTGCTCCCCTTAATACCATAAACTCATAACAAACACAAAGAAACAACAAATGCAAGAAAAAGATATGTACTTCTTATGTGTGTTACAAATGTAGAATTATAGAATTCACAAGTACAATATGCTAACCCACATGGGCACCTTCATTATAGTAATCCACAAGACTAAGTTGCAAACTACCACCTAGAGTTGTCCTAGAAAATGTTCAAGCATTTCTTAAATAGGCAATTTTACATCGCTCAGGAAGGTTCTAGATGCTCAAACTTAATACCTAGGGCTAATAGCCACTAAAAATACATATAGAGTCAGTTAGATATATCTTTGACAAATTATTTTATAAATTTTGGTAGTCCAACTTCGGAAGGCCATAACTCTCAAACCGTTGCTCTAATTGGCTATTATAACCACTTTTTGGACAAGTGAGCAGATGATCTATAGGCTCATAATTGCACAATAACCCTTCCCTTAAGTTTTTGAACTTCATTTTGGCACTCTAAGGCCTGTAATGTTGAGCATGAGGATTTTTTCTAGATATTTTTCCATCAAAAATTTGTAATAACATCTCAAATACTTAAGCCAAAGAAATGAGATTTTTATGGTGGGCTTATAATTCCAAAATGAACCTTCATGTAGAAAATGAGAACATTTTGAGCTTTTATAAAAATCTTACTAAAAATAGAAAGTTCCCATAAATAGTAACCACCTATCTACTAGTCCTTATGAAAATAGAAAAGACTAAAAATAAAAGATTTTTGTGTGGTGCAAGATTGCTCTTACAACTAGGATGCTCCTACATTAGACACCTGGGGTAATTTGAGAAGTGACTCTATCACATCTTAGATGTTTAGAGGAAAATAAAGGTAGTTAACCTTGTCCCTTGCTAGCCATGATGAATCTTAGACTAATCCTCCTTTCTATTTGACAAGGTACTTTTAATAGGTTTTTCTCCTTGTACTTTTTCCAATATGACCATCCAATATCTCCTCAACCTCCTTTATATTTTAAGTAGTTGTTCAAATACTCCACTATTCTTCTACAACTACATCTCCATCCTCTCATTCATAAAGCTTTGTCAAATCTAGAATCAATTTAGTAATAAACTCTACTTCATAGGCATTTATAGAATCATGCCTTTTCACTATCTTGCACAGTCCAAACTTCAATTTGAGCTTATTATATGTACCCACTAAAAAATGATGCTTCCTCAAATGAACCATGAATTCATCTTCAATCTGAAATTCTTCATACCTCCTTTTTACATCAGCCTTAGCTTTGTACTATGTATTCATCTTTATAATGTGCTTCCTCACCTCTTTAAGGATGTTATTCAAATATCCAGAAAATTCTTCTACTTCAGCACCACTTATCTCTCCTTTATACAATAGCCTCAATTTAGAAGCATTTTTGGGACTGCTCCCATATACAATCTGGAATGGTGATTTACTAGTACTACTATTCTTTTTCTATGGTAAAATCATATCCCATCCTTTTGGCTGGTCTCCAAAAAATGCCTAAGAAAATTTTCCAAACTCTTATTCACAACTTTTGTCTATCCATCTATCTATGGATGATGTGATGAATTGAACTTTAAATCTACCTTCAATTTCTTCCACAATTTATCTCAATATGAAACTATACTCTTTTGTAGACCATGTAGTCTCATCACTTCCCTAAAAAACAATTCTACTACATGAAAAACATCACTAGTCTTCTTGCAAGGAATAAAATGTGTCATCTTTGAATACCTATCAACCACCACAAAATAGAATCATGCTCATGCTGTGTGCTCAGTAATCCAAGAACAGAATCCATGATAATATCATCCCATGGCTTCTTTTGTATAGGTAATGGCTAATATAACCCTAGATTCTGCTTCACTCATTTTGCCATCTAACATACTCTACAATTTAGTACAAAATTCTTCACATCTTGCTGCAACTATGGCCAATAATAATTCTTAGCAACCAAAGCAGTGGTCTTATCTCTTCCAAAATGTCTAGCCAATCCTACACTATCCTTCTCCTTGATGAGATTCTCTCTCATTGAATTTCTTGGAATGCACAACTAGCTTCCTTTGAACAACATACTATCTTGGATCATGAAATTCAACTACTTTGTCCTATCAAATGTAATAGGTTTTGTACAAGCCTTCCACACTTCTCTAAAATTAGAATCATCTGGATACAAAGTACTAAGTTCCTTGAACCTAACCACCTCTATCTACAGTTCTATCAACAAAAGTTTTCTTCTACTAAGAGTATTTGTAATTATATTAGACTTCTCACTCTTGTGTTTCAAAACAAATATATAACTCTACAAAAACTCAACCCACTTCAAATGCCTTTGGTTTAATTTTCCTTGACTATTCAAATATTGCAAAGCTTGATGATCAGTATACAAAAAAAACTTCTTAGGAAGAAGATAGTGTCTCCACTTCTTCAATGCTTGAACTATAGCATAAAATTCTTGATCATAAAAAGAATATTTTCTTTTTGCATCATTCAACTTCTCACTAAAATAAGCAATACATCTACCTTCTTTGCTCATAACAGCTCCTATTGCAGTACCATTAGCATCATAATCAACCTGAAACACCTTGTTAGAATAAGGAAGTGCTAAAATAGGTTGCTCAATAACTTTCTATTTCAATAGATAAAAACTCTTATCTGCTCCTATAGTCCACATAAATTCTTTCCTATCCCCTCTCATTTTTTAGTCAAGGGTCCACAAATACTGCTAAAACCTCATATGAACTTTCTATAAAAACTAGCCAGTCCATGAAAAGATCTTACCTTTGTCACAATCCTTGGATTAAGCTATTCAAGGAGAGCCTTCACTTTCTCTAGGTCTATTTTTAGACCTTTCATTGAAACTACAGATCATAAGTACACCAACTCCTTTAAAAAATTTCTCTTCTTTAGGTTTATCAACAATGTTTCTTCCTGCATTTTATGAAACACCTTGCGAATATGGATCAAATGCTCCTCCAATGTCTTGATAAATCTCAAAATATCATCTAGATAAACAATAACAAACTTACCTAGAAATTCCTTTAGTACCTCATTCATGAGCCTCATGAAAGTTCTTGGTGCATTGGTTAGCCGAAAAGGCATGACTAACCATTCATACATAACTCCTTTTGTCTTGAAAATAGTCTTCCACTCATCACCTTCTCTAATGCAAATCTGATGATATTCACTCTTTAGATCTATCTTTGTGAAATACTCAGCCCCACTCAAACAATCCATAATATCATCCATCATTGGCAATACAAATCTATACTTGATTGTGATCTTGTTGATAGTGTGAGGATCTATGCACATCCTTGATTCTCCATTCTTCTTTGGTGTTAATACTATTGCTACATCACATGGACTTAGACTCTCTTGAATCAATCCCTTCTACATCAACTCATGAACTTGTCTATTCAACTCTTCACTTTCTACTGGTGTCATTCTGTGTATTGCCTTGTTTGGCAAACTGGCTCCTGGAACCAAATCCATCTGGTGACTGATCTTCCTTGTTGGGGGCAAGCCATTAGGTATATTATCTGATATAATATTAGAAAACTCACCCAACATATCTACAACTTCTATAGGTACCTCTTCTATTTCTTCTTTACTATCTTTTGGAATTATAGCAAAACACACATGCTCACACTTCATACCTTTCAAAAACTCTTTTCTATCAACAAAACATATTTTGGTAGCACTACATCCCCTTTTTTCTTTATCCTTCGACAATTTTAGCTTATGTTTCACTCCATCCTTGGTCAGAGTGTGGGTATTTTCTCACCCATCGTGTGCAACATGCCTATCAAATTTCCATGACTTACCTAGAAACATATGACATATGTCTATAGGTATGATATCACATAGTACCTCATTCTAGTAGCTTCCAATCTTAGACTTCACTAAGCATTGCTCATTGACTATGACCTTGTGATCATCTTGAACCCAAGTGATACGGTATGGACGCAGGTCTTTCTATCTCTTTAACTTCAACTTGGTGACCATCACTTCTCACACCAAATTGTTGGTGCTTCCACTGTCAATGTTAACATCACAACACGTATCTTCATATTTGCACCTTGTGTGAAACAAGCTCCTTCTTTGATTTAGTTCATTCTCACCACTCAGAAGAACTCTTCTATTACCTAGGACCTCTCCTCTTTCAACATCTTCAAAATGTGATGATCTAGCATCTTCATTGACATGTACAATTCTTGACTAGCCTTCAATTCTTCTATATGTCCTTCTTTGGTACTAGGAACATTCAAATGCTATATTCCCTTCTTCTCTATAGTGAAATTTTTTTCCACAAAAGCCTCATTTTCTAGATCCTTGTCCTCTACCTCTTCATCTTTGATCTCTATTATTTTGATCATTGAAATGATTGAAATTTCTTCCCCTCTAGTTATGACTACTACTTCTAGCCTCATTCTTATTCTTCTAGTCATAAAGATGGCCTCCATAAGATTGTCCACCAGATCTTCCACCACGACCTCTTTTTCTATTCTTGTTGTCAAACTTATTTCCTAGTTTCACTTCAACTTTTAGGGAAAATTGGTATTCCTCCTCAATACTATTCATCCAAACCAAACTCAACTCATCTTGAATGCTTGGCCTTAACCTATAAAGATAACAGGCCACTTTCTCCTTATTAGCTTCTACATGGTCAGTTCCAATGAGAACTCAGTAGAACTCTTCAATATACTCTTGAATAGATTTTCCTACTTGCTTCAACCCTTGCATTTTCTTCTACAGATCAAGCTTATTATCCATGAGAATGAATTTACACTTTAGTTTAGCTACCATCCATTCCCATCTAGTGATTTTGTCCTATCCCTTTAATTATTTTGCTCCAACTAAACCTCCTACCACTAGATCTTTGCATGTCCCTTCAATTTTTCCATCGCAAACTTGATCCTATTAGAATCTTTAGTATCTTCATACTCAAAGTACTCCTATAATTCATTGATCCAACCAATCAAGTCCTCTCGATTAAGATTTTTCAAAAATGTGGGAACTTCAAACTTAGGTCTTTTCCTAATATTTGAGATGACCCTAAAAATTCTCTCTTCCTTTGGGTTTAGAATTTCCACCAATAACAAACTTTGTGAACTATTCCTATAGGATAGGTAGTTAGATTAAATCCTTCATGTGATTATATACTTTATTAGAGTAGTTTTATTTACTAGTTTTAACTTAGTCTTGATAAAGCTCAAGGATTTGAATTCCATAAGTTATTTTTAAGATTGAGAAAGTTTAAAGCATATACTTTCCAAATGTTATTCCAAGTTTACATCCCTAGTTAATAATTAGATGAGATTGAATAATTCATTTGGAAACCAATTAGGGTGTCCAATCTTGAATAGGTGGTCCACTGATGTAGGTTTTTTAATACCATTATTTGGCCAAGCATTTTTAGCATCATTTTTAGGAATGGTGTTAATTTAACGTTATCTTATTAGTTGTATTTTCAGAGTTTAGTCTTAAGAAAGCTTTCTATGCATAGAAGGAGAGACCTCCTTGGGAGATTTCTTCCTTGTAATAATTTGGAGGAACCATTTGATACTTTTAATCCTGATACTAAAGAACCTCATAGTGAGAATGAAGAAGAACCCTTTGAAAATCTAGTTGGTGCTTCTTAACAACAAGTACCCTCATCCTCTGAAGAATCATTGCATTTGAAAGACCTTTTTGTTGAACCTAACTACCATGAGAACCCACATGCTATTGTTATCTATCAATGACCAGGTCCTTCTCCAAGAATTGCTCATCCTACATTTCCTTTTCATATCTCTCCTCAGAAAGGTAATAAAAATTTGAACATACCTACCATTGCATTACCTAAATTATATGGCCTCATCATAGAAGAAATTGTGACTTTCCTCTTTGACTCTGACATCCTTTGTAGAAGTTATTACTGTACAATTGAAGATCATAATTTGAATTTTTTTCCATCCACTCTAAATGAAATTTCTATGAGATGGTTAATGGGGTTGGATGCCAATGTTATAGCAGATTGTCTTGCAATGAGAAATTTGTTTCTTACAAAGTATTTAAATGATACTATAGGGGTAAGGATTTGAAAGGGGATGACATTTTGAAAATGTCCCAAAAGGAAGATAAAACACTCGAGGACTATATCTTGAGATTCATGTTAAACTTGTAGTGTAATGCCCATCACCAACTGAACGAGGAATCAAAGAAACATATTCTCTTGAATGGTGTGAATGATTGGAGTATTGAGGCCCTAGACCTTATGGAAGAAGGAGACATCACTCAAAAAAAAAAATGACTAATATACAAAGCATATATGAAAAATATTCAAGGCCTACTATGAAGAAAGGTTGGGGACTTAGAAACCTACCACATAAGTCTAATGGTGGTTCAGGTGTATCTAAGATAGACCTATCCAATTTTCTATTAGATTTTTAAAAAGAAATCATTAATAGTGTTGCCACTTAGCTAGACATCATGAAGGAAAGAAGGAAGGAGGATGAAGATGCTATGTTGACCAAATTTTGATCACATTAGAGAGAAAATAAAATGAACTATAGATGCATGTTTGTCACAAGCCTAGAGTCACAACAATTTCCTATTGAGTTTAAAGTCATCAATGAAAATCTATAGGTGCTCTATGTTTCTTAATGAAACCCATGGGCTCAAGGACAAGGTATGCCACAATATCCTCTCCAAAATAATAATAATAATCAATGGAAAAATGACTAGAATACTAGTTTTACTGGGAATAATAATTGGTAACAACCCTACCAAGGTTGGAAATAATCCTAGTAGGATTGGAAACAACCCTAGTAGGGTTGGAAACAATTCCATCAAGGTTGGCAAGAACCTCAACAAGGTTCGCAGCAACCTTAGAGTTGGAATAACCAACCTAGTTAGGAATCTCTCATGCCTTAACCTCAACAACAAGCTCTTATGTCTCCACCTCTTGTAGCCACTAATAACTCTAAAAAACCAACTCAACTTCATATACAACTAACTCCAATTCCTAATAGTAAGTAGCAATATTATTCCCTACAAGTCAATAATATCCATCTCAAATTAGAAACTATGTTACATGCACCAAAAGAGCCTATAATAACTAAAATCACTAATGTTGGAAATATAAGATAGGCTAAGTTATTGAGAGTGGAGGGGTGAATCAGTAACCAATAAAACTTAATCTTAACTCACCGATTAATCCCTAATCTAATTCCATGCATGAGAAATTGAAAGTATTAAACAAGCATTACACTTTGACACATAATATGGTGACCCAAAAACCTTTCGAATAGAAAGTAAAATTGGGGTGGGGATGAAACCCACAAGATTTAGTACTGTAGTATAAAGTTGGCTTGTAAGGCTTACAATGATCACTTCTGATCATCTTTCATGTTATGAGCCATAAAGACTACTAGGTCCACCTTCCAAAAGGATTTACAAACATATAATGAAGTATGTACTAGGTAAAGAAATTTACAAAAGACTATTAAATCTACCTTATGAAAGGATTTAACTATTCCACCTATTAGGATGAACCAGTGGCTATTCTCTAATCTACAACCTTGATTTGCTGAATGAGATTCCCTTGAGTGTAATGATCACCTTGAGCTATGATAGATGAATATTTGTTGCTTCTTATATTGATATTGCTTGTAGCCTTTGTACTTCTACTCTGAGCATGTCTCATATATTTTTCATCATATATCATGCTTTGAATGTGATACAATACATTACATGTATATCAATCCAAATTATAATTTGTCAAAGTTAGCTACAATGCAAGTTTCACCATAATATAAAAAGTAGGCCCAATTGCTAGTACTCAAGTTTTGAAGACAAACTCAATGAGGTTCTGACACTTGACAACCATTTTCAACACTTAGCATCATCATTCCCTTGTTAGACATAGAAGCTTAGTTCATACTAATCATTTCCAAGTAGTCTAAATTTAGTTTGCACTACTGACTCAGTGAACACTACAAAAATCATCATATAAACTGAATCACTTAGTTGACATTGCATAGATTGGTGAACACTATCACCGTGGGCTTCATATAAATTGAATCACTTGGTTGACACTATATGGATTGATCAATTTTGGATTCATATTATTGAAGTTATGAACTCGGTAAGCACTAAAAAAATTGTTTTGCACTAAGAAACTTAGTAAAAACTATGAAGCTTGGTTTACATTGATAGTCACCAGTTGGGTAGATATTGCTCAATGCAAACAAAATATTATTTCTAGAACTTGATAGCAACTATAGAACTCAGTCGACCCTGAATTACTTGGTTAACACTATTAACTATACTATAAGCTTGCTAGCTACTAATCATCTCAATAAGTGTGTGTGTAACTAATAAACACACTTGATTATAATGTCAACAATATCCCCCTTTGGCATTAGTGACAAAAACACTTATCAAAACTAAATATCTCAAAAAGTTCAAAACAATTTTTAGTCTCCATCTTGTGTCTTCAACTTAGTAACATACTCAATTTTTGAAATTTTTCAAAATTGCTTTTGTAAGAGATGTTTATTTGAATATTTGTACATGTATAATATTATGATACTCCCCCATACATATATATTCAATATACTTTACACATTATATACATCTTCTCATCTTCTTCCCTTTTTTTGTATCCACACATAATCTCTCCTTTTTCATATTACATCTTAAATTACATTGTCTCCCCCTTTTGACATAAATGTCAAATGTGTTAGCTACATGGTAATGCCAAAATGTGATAGAAAATCAGAATGTACCTATAAAATTAGTGACATTATTTTGTGCCAAATTTCTTGCAACACCTTGGTTACATGTAATACAATCTGAATTACTACTGATAATTCCATCATATGATCAACTATGGAGAAGTTGTTATCATTGATGAGAGTTTTGGCATGTGTAATATGTTTCTGCAATGCATCCATGTTGTGGAAGAATCATTCCTTGTATATCTACAAGTGTAGCCCTTATCTTGGCTTCTTCCCTTAGTAATTCTACTTGCATATCAAAATATTTGTGCCCATGCTTCTTGGATTTGTGACATTTACCTTCAAATTTAGGTTTTTATTTTCATTCATTAGTTCTATAACCATGCTTATTGCAATTGTAGCAGTTTTCATTGAATTTAATTTTACCATTGCTCCAACATTTGTTTGATGTATGACATAACTTACCATAGTGATTGCAAGTAGGTCTTTGATTCCTTTGAGCTCCTTTCTTGGATGATTCACCTTCTTTTGTATATCAAATTCCTTCTTTTCCTTTCTATTTGTATTGGGTTTTTCTTATTTAATTGATCCATGTCTATTTGAGATTATATCATCCTCTCATTGGTTTTCTTTTTAATTTTTAGATCATTCTACAATCTTTCATTTTTTGATCTTAGATTCATGATTTCTTCATTTGCATTAGTAAGCTAATCAATGAATTCTTCCCATTGAAGTGATAGATGTTGAATTTCATTATTCTTTCATTATAATTATTCTTTTATCTTGTTTTTCTTTTCCATGACTTCCCACTATCTTACTGACTAGATTTCTTCTTCTCTTTTCAGCTTTTCAATTTCTTCTTGAAGTGTACTATTCTTTTGCAATGGTTTTTTGATTGCCTTATTAGCTTCATTTAAATTACTTTCTAAATGGATGTCTTTAATTCTTTCTTCAACGTAGAGTTTTTCATTCATCTATACTACAAGATATTTTGTTCTTTTTAGGGATTGAGAGAGTTGCTTCTTTGCTTTCTTAAGTTGTCCAATAGTCAATTCCAAGTCTAGCTTTTCATTGTCAGTAGCCTTATCAAGTCTAAATACCTCCATTGCCTCTAATCTTCGCTCAAGTTGTTAAATATTTTCTCTAAGAACCACAAAGAATTGATACCAATTGTTGGAAATATAAGATAGGCTAAATTACTAAGAGGGGAGGGGTGAATTGGTAACTAGTAAAACTTAATCTTAATTCACCAATTAATCCTTGATCTAATTGCATACATAAAAAACTAAAATCATTAAACATTCATAACAGTTTGATACATAGTATGGTGACCTAGAAATCTTCCAAATAGAAAGTAAAAAGGGGTGAGAATGACAACCACAAGATCTAGTATTGCAATAAAGTTGGCCTGTTAAGGTTTACAATGATCACTTCTGATGATCTTCCCTATTAGGAGCAATAAGGATTGCTAGGCCCATCTTGCAAAAGGATTTACAAACTTACAATGAAGTATGCACTCAATAAAGAGATTTACAAAAGACTGTTAAGTCTACCTTGTGAAAGTATTTAACTATTTTACCTATTAGCATGAAGTAGTGGTTGATCTCTTATTTTCAACCTTGATTTGTTGACTGAGATTCCTTTGAGTGTAATAATCACCTTGTTGTGAAAGATAAATGTTTGCTATTCCTTATACTTCTTGTAGCCTTCACACTTCTTATCTTAGTATGTCTTATATATTTTTCATCATATATCATCCTTTGGATGTGATACAATACATTACATATATACCAATCCAAATTAAAATTCATCAAAGTCAGCTACAATACAAGTTTTACCAAAATACACAAAGTCAGCCAAACTATTGGTACTCGAGTTTTTATCAAGACAAACTCAATGAGGTTTGGACACTCAAAAACCATTATCAATGCTTGATATTATCATGCACTTTATATATGTAAAAGCTCAATTAATACTAATCACTTCCAAGTAGTCTAAAGTTTGTCTGCACTGGTGAATCAGTGAACATAGTGAAACTCATTATATAAACTGAATCACTCGGTTGACACTACATAGCCTAGTCAACACTATCATTGTGAGCTTGTTATAAATAGAATCACTTGGTTAACACTATATGGCTTGGTCAAAATTGGATTCACATTTATGAAGCTATGAACTCGGTAAGCATAGAGGAACTTGGTTTACACTAAGAAACTTGGTAAACACTATGAAGCTCGATTTACATTGATAATCACCAATTCGGTAGATACTACTTGGTGCAAACTAAATATTATTTTTGGAACTTGATAAAAACTATAGAACTCGATAGAGCTTGAATTACTTGGTTAACATTGTTAACTATATTGTAAGCCTAGTAGCTATTAATCATCTAAATAAGTGTGTGTGTCACTAATAAACAAACTTGACTTTAATGTCAATAGCTGATATTGAGGATATACCTGAAAATCAACCTACTGTTGGGGTGAATGCACAAAGTTGGGTTGCAATTCTGCGGAAGTCAAATCCGCAAAATCAAACTTCTTAGAAACTGGTACCCGATTTTAAAAAATGGGCACCCATTTTTGGTTCGAGTGCCCGACCCTAAATTTAAAAAACGGGCACCCATTATTTTTTAAAATTGGGTACCCATTTTTTATTTTCAAAAAATGGGTACCCATTTCTCAAAAAAATAAAAATAAAATTTTTAAAGAAACAGGCACCCGTTTTTTTAAAATCGGGTACCCGTTTCTTAAAAATTTAATTTTTTAAGTTTTCGACAGATTTTACATGTCGCTTTTAGCTTTTCAAAACGGTTACCCATTTTTTGAAATTCAAATAACTGGTGCCCGTTTCTTACAACATAAGGTGGGATTTTTTTTTCCTGCCTCGGATTTTGGTTTGGGATAGCCTTGGTGAGACCAAGCCTATGCCTTGGCCTCTTAAGATTTGGTTAAGGCATTGAACTGACAAATTCATGCCTTGCCATAATTTTTAGAGGGTCTTCCCAATCAAATTTTTTTACGAAACAAAAACCCATTAGAGTTCTCACTATCCTAATTTCAAAAATATAAATTTTATAGAGTTATGTTTTTATTTACTTTTTTTTGTTTTTTAATCAAAGGTGGTACCTAAATGTAAAATAGCAACGTTCACTAAAACTTTAATAACTTTTTTATTTTATATTTTTTCTTAAATTAATTTATATGTCATCAATCTACATTCAATTCTTTTGAAGTTTAAAAAAAAAAATGAAAAAAGTGAAAATTTTTGATCAAATTATGGTATCCGTACACAAGAGGTTTTAAAATTTTCTTTTATAGGAAATTAAAAATTAATAATAAAAAAATATTCATTAAAAAATTCAAGAAAAATATTCTCATCAATCTTTGGTGTGTCAGGTAACTCCATTTAAAAGGATTCATAAAAATTCATTCATTTGTGTCAAATTATGGTGTTCATACACGAGCGTGGTATGGTCCTGAAACAGGCATTTTGAAAAAGTGGTTTTCAAATATCCATACCAAAAAAAAATCAATCATATGGGTATACAAATAAATTACATATTCAAAAAGAAGATTCCAAGCGCTACAATTTTTTTATTTCAAAAGTTTTTTATATTTAATCTCTAAATGGCTCAAATTTTGGCATCAATTGACAAAATATTTCAAAAACAGGAAAAACACTTCCACTTTTTGGCCAAAAGTGAGACCCAACTTCTTGCACTGACCCGTTGTTCCACCTATTCCTCAATCTACACTATTACTTACAATCCCCTCTTTTCCTCCAAGATTGGCTCAATCTGCTCCACCCAAAGAAAATCCTATAGTAGCAAATCTGATAGATCAACTTAAACAAATGACAATGTAAATTCCATTGTTTGATGCCCTTAAAGAAGTCTCGATTTATTAAAAAGCTATAAAAGAATCATATATCAAGTAGTTTGGAAGGAAGAATAAAGATCCTAAAATTGTCCATGTTTTGGGACAACTTTCTAATCTCATGTTAAGAAAAGTCATAATGCCTAAGTACTTTGATCCAAGAAGTCCAGAAGTTACTATTTTTATAAATGGCATCCAGATATAGAATGTTCTAATTGACCTAGGGACATTAATCAATGTCATGACTAGGCAAGTTTTGTTGAGGCCTAGCATTATTAGTTTAAGAGATACACCTACAATATTGCAATTAGAAGATAATTCCATTGTTAAGTTGTATGGCATGGTTGAAGATGTTGTTATAACATTGGATTCATTAGATTATCCTTCAAATTTCATAATCCTATCATCTAAAGTCACTCTAAGAGGATATCCATTAATCCTAGGATGACCTTGGTTACCCATAGCTGATGCTTGCATTACACATTGCTCAGGAAAAATGACCATATCAGATGGGATAAAGACCAAGAATATAACCATGTATTCCTCAATAAAACCCCAAGTAAAACTTGACTGAGTTGTTTGGCCAGACTTAGGTGATGTTGCCCTTGAAGAAAACTTAGTAGAAAAACGCATGGTCATTGAAAGAAACCAATTTTTTGTGTCACAAAAAGAATATGATATACTAGTAGCCATCATCACCAACCACTATGGTTCATAGGAATCTTCTTATGATGTCCCTAATTGTTTACTTCAAACAATGTTGCCCAAGTAGACCTAACCTCAGTCTCAAGTTAGCATTTGATTATCTCCACACTTTGTTGCATCATGAAATAAAGTCACAATCACTTGCAAATTTTTTGATGTTGGATAAAGTCAAAAGATTTGAAATTTCCTTAGGGAAGGAGTTGAACGTTAATAAGAATCTTAATACATCTCTGATGTTTAACCTTCTCAAACTCATGCAAGAAAGTCAGCATGTCTTTGAATGAGACTACACTAATATGAAGAGGTTACACCGTAAACTTTGCACCCATAGAATCTACATAAACCCTAAGTGCAAGCCAATAAGACAAGCCCAAAGGAGAATTAATTTTTCTTTGAAAGATATAGTGAAGACAAAATTGCAAAGGCTCCTTAGTGCAAGTTTTACTTACCCTATTTCTAACAGCCAATGGGTTTCACCTCTAGTAATTGTCTGAAAAATGGAGGGAAATGAAAAGTTTGTATAGCCTATAGGGAGCTTAACAATGCCACTAACAAGGATCATTTTCCACTACCATTAATTGACCAAGTGCTCAATAATCTTCCCAAAAAAAAATACTTTTTATTTCTAGATGGCTTTAGTGGATATAACCATATCTAGATATCACCAAAATATTAGGGCAAGACAATGTTCACATGTCCGTGGGTAACATTTTCGTACTCAATCTTACCATTTGGATTATGCAATGCACCTGCTACCATCCAGAGAGTAGTGCTTGGTATCTTCTCTAACATTGTTGCTGACTATCTTGAAATATATGTGGATGACTTCACTACTTACAAAACCACAATTTAGGAGGTACAAGATAACTTAGAGAAGGTTCTTAAGAGATTCCAAGAATACAACCTATCCCTTAATAGTGAGAAGTGTTACATGATGATGGAAGAAGGAGTTGTCTTGGTGCACTACCTTTCATCTTTTGGAATCTAGGCAAACCCTACAAAAATGGCAGTCATCAACACACTCCCCACACTGGTCAAGAGAAAAGATGCTAGGAGTTTCCTTGGTCATGTTGGGTTACTATAGAAGATTTATAAAATATTTTAGCCAACTTGCTACACCTTTGTATAACTTACTAAAAAAGAGGCTAAGTTCAAATGGATAGAAGACTATGAAGGAACATTCCAGTAGCTAAAAGATGTCTTGACAAAAACACCTATTCTAAGAGGACATGATTGGAAGCTATCCTTCTACATCCACACTAATGCATCTAACTATGCCATTGGAACAATCGTAAGATAGAAGGAAGGTATTCTTGAACATTCTATTTACAGTATTAGTCAAAACTTGCAAGGTGCTAAGATAAATTATATTGTTAATAAAAAGGAGCTATTAGCATTCATCTATGTACTAAATAAATTCAAAGAATACATCACAAGTTATGTATTATTTTCTTACACTAATCACCTTGCCATCAAATTCTTAATGAAGAAACCTGCCATTGGTGGTAGATTAGCATGATATTTACTTCTCATGTAGGAATTTGATGTCAAGATAATTGACAAACTAGGAAGAGCTAATGTGGTGGCCAATTTTTTTATAAGACTACAAGTGCTAGATGATCCTATAGAAATTCATGACATCTTCCCTAATTAAGACCGAATTTGGATTGATACTTTCAATCTGTGGTATGTAGACATCGTCAACTACCTTGCTATAGGAATAACACCGCCTCACTTCTTGTCCAAGGAATGTAGACTTCTAATTGAAAAGATTTTTAACTTCTCATGTATCTTAAACTTTATGTTCTACACAAGTCAGGACTAGGGTACCCAAAGATGTGTACAAGAGGATGAGACATGACATTTTACAGGCATGCCATGATGCACCATGTAGAGACCATTTTGTAGCAAAGAGGATGGACTATAAAATTCTAACAACTGGATACTACTAGCTTACTTTTCATAGAGATGTAGCTAAACATACCAGACACTATGATAGATGCTGGTGCATGGGGCATCCAACAAAATATGATGAAATGCCCTTGCAACCTCAAATAGTGGTCACACCATTCGACAAATAGGTTATCAACTTTGGTGGACCCATTAAACCCTCTTCTCATGGGAAGTTGTATGTCCTAGTATTTATTGACTACGCCAAAAAGTGGGTAGAAGCTAAAGCACCGAGACATGCTCAAGATCATAAAGTTGTTGAAGTTCTCTATGAATGTATATTCACTAGATTTGGAGTTCCAAGCAAGATAGTTCTAGATTAAGGAGCACAATTGATGGGCACACAACCCAAGAACAGAATGGTCACAATAGAAAAGGGAAATTGTATTAACTAAGAAAATAAGCTAGTACAAATAGTATAGAGAAAATAAACTTCAAAACATGCCCAAAGGGCTTACAATAGCATAAATTTGGAGATAATTTCTCCTTTCAGTACCTCCTCTCGAACTCCACTCCGAACTGCCTTTTACAATGCAAGAAATCTCCTTAAATAGACCTCAGAGGGTTAAGGACTAGGAGTACATTCTAGAAAGTGCTAGTAGGCATCCACTGACCAAATAGAAGGTTCCAGAAGCTGTGTTAGAAGTCGGTGCAAATCTAGAAGAATCCAAAAATGGTAATCGAACTTTCGGGAGGCATAACTTTTGAACCGTAGCTCCGATTGACGAACTGTTTACATTTTCAGAAAGCTCTCAAAGTGCTCTATAGCCCTATGGACCAGCTTTGCTCGTCCCCCATTTTTTGGCCCTTTTCGAGGTCATTTAATGCCCCTAACCTGACTTTGAAGCATTCTTAGGAGGTCTCAAAAACTCAAAAAACTGCAATAACTTTCAAACTGTGGGGCCTTTTGACTTGATTCTTTTTTTGGAATGCTCTAAATCACAATTACATTCATCTGGCCAATTCACACCTTCTAGGTCACAAAAATGATGGTCCAATTACATGCTCCTATTTTTTCAGGATTTTCTAGCTCACTAATAGTGGAACTATGAGAGTTGGAACCTTTATTTGGCCCAAATGGGTATCCAAAAATGAAAACACATGAAACAAAAACTAAGTCTAAGTACATTTTTTTTTTGGGTGACACAGGATTGCCCTTATACCTCTGGATGCTCCTGCATCAACAGTTTACTCCACATCTTATCTCAGAGTTGATGAATGATTACTTGTTGCATCATGATAAATCTTCACCATATCACCCTTAGGCTAATGGCTAAGCTGAGATAACCAACTGAGAAATTGAATCCTTTCTAACAAAAAAGTTTCTATTCACAAAAAGGACTAGGCTAGTGATCTTTTTGAAGCCATTTTTTCTTACCATACAAAATGGAAAAATACAACTAGGTTTACTCCATTTGAGCTAGTATATGGTAAATCCACATCCATGCCTATTGAGTTTCAACATAAGACATTCAAAATAGTTCAAGACTTGGACATTGATCTCACTAGAGCACAAGAAGAATGGTTATTGTAATTGAATGGATTAGATGAATATAGAAAATCTACACTCCACAATACTGAATTGATCCAACAATAGAGAAAAAATGGCATGATGATTCATCCAAGAAAAGAAATTTTTTGTCAGAGATTGGGTAATACTATATGATTCCCGCTACTAGCATACATCGATTAAATTTAAAACTAGATGCCTTAGGCCCTATGAGATAGTCTTCATATTTGATAATGGCTCTTTTCAACTTTCAACAACTGATCCTATTAGGTTCAAGTTACTTGTCAATAGGCATAGGCTCAAACTCTACAGCAAGCCATTCAGTCATGAGGAGTTCCTATACCAATTCTAGCACAACGAAGACACATTCATGTACCTGAAGAGTCTGCGTCTCCTACCTTAACTTTTGTTGATTCTTGATTCCATTCAAGATCTCCATAATAAGAATTTTGTATTTTGTGAAATATTTTTTTTTCATACACTTCACCTCACCCTCTCTCTCGACCATCTTTCTATACCATCCCATCACTCCATCAATTTAGGTGGACTTTTTCAAAGCACTCTTCCTGCAGTAGTCACGAGGTTCGTTCCACATAACCTTGTACTTATTTTTATCTTATCCATACTTTATTAGGATTTTTTGTTGTTTTAATTTTCGACTCTTGCATATCCTAGCCTAGTGGGACCCATGCCTTTACTTAGTTAGGGGAGTGGGGAAAATATTCATTTTTCAAAAATTTCAAATCGCATGTAAACATTGAGGATTTTTCTTTATGAGATGATTGTTGTCACATGCTTTATGACTTGTCCTTCTGTAATTGCTTCATAAAGACATCAAAGACATTAAAATTTTAAGTTTAACTTTTAATGATATGTTAGCAACTTGTTTGGGGTGGTGGCCCTTGACATGAGTGAGATATTATGAGATTTGATGCAAGTAAAGATATCATTAGATTTTTTGCATTTAACCTTTTAATTCTGAGAAGCACATAGTAATGGTACATCATTTTTTCTGTGTCTAACATCCTATGCCACAACACTATGAATTTTTATCAACTCACCATTGTTGTGTTTTATGAACATCAAAATTCTACAAAAAAATCTATTATTCATAGCAATGGGTGGAGATCTTCAGAGATATGAGCTAGTGGATCATAGGGTTTTATTGGGTGATACATCCAATTATGAAATGTTTAGAAGGAAAGGATGGTTAGACTACTACTTGAGTCTTAAGGGGTTCAATGAAGAATTCGTTCTTCAAATTTTAAGCAATTTGAAGGATGGATTTGTAGTGGTCAAAGGCTTAAGAGTTGAATTTATAGAGGATATTGTGATTGAAGTAACTGGTTTTCCACAGGAAGGTGAAAAGTGGGAAAAGGATCTCAACTTGCATTTTGCTAGGGATCAATTTACTTTGCATGATGACTCTCTGCTAGATATTAATAAGAGGCAAGGCACTTCTAGAATATCTTCTCACTTGGAATTCATTTAGCCAACTACATTCATTATCTAGTATTTCACTTGTGAAGAGTGCTACAAGTATCTGCATGGCCTACATTTCAAAATTTTGGCTCATATTTGACATGTGACAATAGACTAGTAGATCTTCTCAATTTCCTATTTAATATTGTGAAAAAGAGAGATTCCTTAGTGTAGTTAGGAAAAGACCAGTCTATTTTGCATCATTCTTTGATAAAAATAATTGTGGAAAGGAATTTAAACAACCAATCAATTGGGACATGGGAAGATATTTTTTCAAATGAATGAGGTAGAATCTAGATTCATTGGCCCTAGAGGATAAGGGTTTGGACACAAGGAATGAACATCCACTTGATTTTGCAAAGTCATCCCAAGGACAAAAAATTGTCCTGAAGCATCTCCTTCCACTTCTAGACCATCTAGGGAAATAATTTATAAAGTTGATGCCTCCACTCCTAATAAGAAGAGAAGTAAAAATAAAGAGATTGCTAGTGTTTGTAAAACCCCACTGTCTATAAAGAGTAGATCCATCGCTAGGGGAGACAAGCGTAAAACTATAGAAACAAAAGAGGGAATATCAAAGCAAAAACCTAGTAGTGATAGCAATTTCTATGAAACCTTCATTCCCATAGGGAAGAAACTTCAGAAAAAACTCCTTGAGAAGTTATGAAGGAAATGATCACTAGTAGGATGACAATAAAGAATCCTCCATGCTCATCTACACCACCTATAAGAATAAGTGCAATACTTTCTAAAAGTAATATGGTTGTTGAAGCTTCTATCCTAATTGTTAACCAAGAATTCTCTAATTTTGTGGAAAAGTCCTCTTTGGAGGGTGAATTTCAACAAAATGTAGCTACTAATACTGAATTCAACAACCAAAATCCACAAATAGAACTTAACCTTAATGTTAACTATGTAATTCTTGATAGTGATGAGGATTTTGAGGAGTCTAAAGAATTTGAAGAAAATCTTGTTGTGCAGGACACTTATGGGGATTCATAAGACCTCCCTTCTAAGGAATACCAATAATTTGGAGAGGAATTTATTGAGGAAGTGTTGGACAATCTTAATTGGGATGGATTAGAAATGTTATCTAAGGCAGTAGTCAAGTCTAGAAAAAAAGGAAAATGTAGTGACAACCCTTTTTCTATCAAAGGGAGAATCCTCCACGCTAAAAAGAACCATAAAAGCTCCTCACCTAGCACCTAACTAGCTAGATATTTTTAGTCAAGAACCTTTTCCATCACCTTATTTTTTTAAACCCCTGGCTATAAGAATAAATTTACATCAATGATTGTTGTAGGAAAGAGCATAGTGGAATTTAGAAAAAGAAAAATTGAAACATGTCATCGATGAGAAAGGCCATCAATTAAAGAAAAACTCAAACCAAATTGAAAATTTGAAGAGATAGATTGGACAAATCATAGGGTTGATTCCTAAGCTTATGGTATGTAGATCACCATCTCTTGTGTATGCATTATTCCTAAAGGAACAATTTGTTAAGTTCAAATTGACAAGAATTGTAGAAGGGCTTAATCTCTCTATTTCAACTCCTCATTAATTTTATGATGCATTCTAGTCTATTCCAATGACTCTGAAGAATTTGTTGTGTGAACTATACCTATATAACTTGGCATTGCCAAATGATATAGAATGGAATTTACTCCTTTATGTAGGAGATGTGCAATTAAGGGTAGTTATGTCTTGGATACAAAATGAAATAAGGTGGGAGCACTAAGCTACACCATATAGGGATAATTAAATGATAGCTCCCTTGTTTATGAGGCTGAAAGTTCAACATTCCCAGCAAACATTTCTAGATTAGATTTCTATTTTGGGAAACCCAAGTAAAGCTAATAAGGTATACCTAGTATGAGAGCAAGATTTTATAGATTAGAAACAACATTCATCTTATGATATTGCAACAAAAATCATTTCTTCAAAACAAAGATGGACATGGATGTCACATGATCTGAAGATAATGGAACCTCATTCTTCATATAATTTAACTCTTTCCACTATAATATTTCCATTGTATATCAATTTGGGGAAGAGTCTCTTCCATTACTAGCTTTCATCAGGGTTTCAGACTCCCACACTCCTAGAACCATTAGTAGCAGTGAATGATAGCACAGAGGATCATGATATGTCTATAAAAGCTCAACAATGGAAAAGGCTTAGAGAAAATTATGGATATTTTGATTATGTTAAGAATGAGTTAGGGGAAAGGGCAACTAGTGATTAGAGAGTTTGTGCTAGAATCTAGAATTTCATGGTTATAGGGGACTAGAAATAGTTTAGTTGGGGAGAATCATGGGCCTCCAAAAGGTCATCTTTCCAAGTTCTTTTTATCTTACATTCATAAAGTTATTTTGTAAATAGTCATGACTTTATAGTTTCAAGCATTAGAACTTATGGTTTTTATGTACACACACACACACGTGTGTGTGTGTGTGTGTGTGTGTGTGTGTGTGTGTGTGTGTGTGAATATATGAAGTAAAGATATGGATCGTTTAAAGACATTTTATTTTCTTGATTCATGGACAAAAATGATACAATGAAGTAGTTATACATGCTAACAAATACTTCCCTATCTATACTATGTTTTGCATTCTCCTCTTGTAGCCATAGGACTTGCAAGAGCGTTAATTGGAACTTTCAACCTTTTATCTAATATTGATGATGAGAATATATATGTATATGAAAGGATGTGTGCACATTGATTAATTTTTAGGTAGTTATTGCGGGTATTCAAGAACCAACATTTTAGCACTAGATTAGTCAAAGCCAATTGTGGATTGCTAGACATTCGCAAGTGGGGAAAATCATTTATTGCTTTCTATTGTATGCAGCACACAGATGTAGCTTCCACAACTTTATATATTCTTGGAATATTTATTTTTGGTTAATGATTATGGTGTGAACTTTGAGTCTATAATTGATCCTCATTAATAGACTAATCTTAGATTTAGGAAGTAGTTGTAAGTTTCCCTTAAAATAATGACTATTGTAACTTTGAGAGTAGTCAAAGAATTAGAATGAGTTGACTTTTATCGTAGAACTATTGTGATTTTTTTCAATAAAGTGTAATCTTTCTCTATGAATGAATAGAACACACAATTTAAGTTTATATCTCTTATCTTGATTATATTTCATGTTCACTCATCCAAGGGGGGACAATTGGTGAGTGAATTTCTCTATTAAAGAAAATTTCATTTCTTTGTTAGAACTTTGCTACTGCTACAATCATTGATAACAAAATTGGTGAACTCTTCCTATATCATAGATGGTTAGAGAAACTCCTACCCATGATTACATTATTTATTAGAGTAATTTAATTTACCAGTTTTAGTTTAGTCTTCCTACATCTCAAGCATTTAAATTCCATAGGTTAAGATTGATAAAGTTTAAAGTGCATACTTTGCTAATTCCATTCTAATTTTACATCCCTAGTCGATAATTAAGTGAGACTAAATAATTCTTTTAGAAACCAATTAGGGTGTCCAATCTTGAATTGGTAGTCCATTACTAAAGGTTTTTGATACCATCATTTGGCCAAGAAAACATGTGTCATGAAGAGAGTGTAGTGCCTGCCCCTAGATCGCATTTCTGTTATCATTGTCAAATTCTTTTAAGCTGATTATATGTATTGATTAGTTTTAGAGATACTAGATTTGTAATATTATGATATTATTTCATGACTTTGATTACTAATGTATCAGTTATTATTGCTTAGTTGATTTCATTCATGTGTTGTTAACGATATCTTAATGATCCTAGTTAGTAAATGTGGTTTCTTTTATAAAAATGTTAACATGATGTCTTTAATGATGATTATGTTGTATTGATAGAGATGCATTATTATATGTACGCATTTGATGATACTTACCCCATACTTGCATGTGTATGGTGCGCGTGTTTATTTTATCTTTCTGTCTGATGTGTTTGATGTGGTTAAGGGAGGGAGTCGTAGTCACCTGCTAGTCGGGATCTACACGATGAACCACTCCCTGCCATTGTCTATTTAGTTTAGATATATTATATACATGTACATGCTCATCTTTTATACATGATGCAGGTACCGGGCATCGACTTCCCTGAATTGCCAGGATGAGCGTGCCCTATTACAAATACTCAAATGGTGAGAATGGGAAGATAATGATCAGGTCCAATCCTAGCCATAGCCTAAAATACTTGTCCTGCAAGGAGGACTCGTAACAGACTGTCTACCCTTTTTAAACCCATGAGTATTTTGTGCGTATGTTGTTTTGTGAGTCTTTGATGAATTTCTATTAATTAAGTCTAATTAATAGATTAAATTAATAATTTAATTTAATGGAAAATTATTATGACTTTTTGAATATTTAATTATAATTAATTAATTGAGAAATTAATTAAATATAAAGAATTGAATTGGAAGATAAAAGCTATAAGATTAAATTTAGAACATGATAATATTTATTTAATTTAATAATAATATATTTAGAGTTCATTTTTAAATAAATGCTAAATATTATTGTTATTTAAGTTAATAAATATTTATCAATTTAAACGTTCAAAAATATATTAAAAAGTGAAAAGATATTAATTTATGAATAAAAGATTTAAGTTTGCATGAATGAGTTTTAAATATAAGAAATTAATTGAAAAGATAAAATATGTGAAACTTGATTTAAGATATTTTATTATAGTGTGCATGAGATTTAAAAAGTTAATAAATTAATTTTAAAAGCAAAGTCAAAGTGGAAAGTTAAATAAAGTAATTTAATGAGTCACTTAAGTGCATGAAGGAATAATAAAAGAATATCTTAATTAAAAAAAAGAAAATTAATTGTGCATGAAAGAATTAATTAAATTAAATAATTATAATTTTATTGTTGTGAAGACAGAAACCCTAAAGGGTAATTAGATTCTATATTAGAGGGTTTTGGGGTCAGTATTTAGAGGAGAGTTTTTCAGACACAAGTTTCAAGGGCACACACAGGTTTGGAGAGCAATTCAAAGGGTTTGGAAAAGAAGGAATTTTTCATAGCTTGAAGGATATTGCTTGCAGTAGAAATTTTCATCCAGCTATTAGAGTTTTAGCATCAGTACGAGGTAGGGTTTTAAAATCCCGTGAATGCAATTTTAATTGGAAATATCTGTTTGCTTCGTGATTGTAGGGTGATTGAAGTTATGTTTATCATCTCAATGGTTTCAAGATCTGATTGGTTAAAATTAGTTTCTCATTGTTTATACAGAAGAATCATAGAGGAAATTAATTAAATCACGTAGGGTTTGAAGGAAAAGAAAGATTTTGAATTAGAAATTCGAATAATTAAACTTAGTTTTCCTATTAGATTATAATGTGATTTATATATATATAATTGTGGAGTTTGTTTTAAAATGAGTATCATATATTTTAATAAAATAAAAATTGTAATTTATAAATTTATAAAACTCCTCTTAAACTTCATATATAATAATTTTATAAAAAATATATATATATATATAGCAATTGTATTAAAATTTAAATGAAATTAAATTATAAAAAATATATATATAATAACAAATATATTAATTTTGGGTGGGTACCCCACCGTACCCCACCCACCTCCTGCGACGTACAGCCATCGGCAGTCTCTGCTGATGCAGGTACTGCAGAGACGAGCTGTCGCAGGCCCTACGTCAGCAGGCATGCCGCACGACAGCAAAGCCTTGAAGGCTGCGCTTTTTGCATTATAAAAAAATGAAAAGTATTTAATTTGTTTTTGAGTTTGTTTTTAATTATTATGTTTTAAATTAAATAAAATTTATATTATTAATTATTAATAATTTTATTAATATTTTATATTATTAATTATTAATAATTTTATTAATAATTTTTATACATTTATTTATTAAAATTTATTATTAATTTAGTAATTATTTAAATTATTAATAATTGAAATATGGTTTAAATAAAATTAATAATTGACTTAATTGAATTTGATTAAGAATTATTATAACGAGAGTTATTGAGCGAATATGTAAATTTATCTATTATTGTTAATGATCATGATTCAATTAAAATTAGTAAAGCATTACTTTTGTAACTTGAAGAAACAAATGGGTATACTCAGACTATGCTTTTAGGAAAATTGACTTTTATCATGAGCATAACTTTATATATATATTTGAGTCGAATAGTTGAATGGGTTATTGGGTGGGATAAACTGAGAATCTTATACACTTAAACGTTCATTGAAATGAAAATTGAAAAAGTTACTTTTGACTTTATTATGTCCTTTCAAATCAAATCCAAACTATGAAATTGTACTGTTTTCTATGTATTGTCTTTACTTGTGGATTTTGGAGTTGACCTAGTTTGACTAGTCTAGGATGTACACCAGAGGCTTTGTCAGATTTTTTGTATACTATTTATGGGACTAGATGTTGTGATGTGTTTTGTGATTCATATTGGAGATTATATTTATGAGGTTTATCTTGTGGAGAAATTATGTGTACTTGGATGGGAGAACCATCTTGTTATCGGGTTGCTTGTTAAGGAACCGAGTTTGATCTTTGTGGGTGTTGTGGTATGGGACACAACTGTGTTTTTATGTGCTTAGGAGAGGTTGTCTAGGTATGTGACTTGGGAGTGGCTTGCATAGGGGTCCGGGACCCAAAGTGGTTAGTACCAGGGTAACCTAATGCAAGTTATGTAATAAGTGATAATCTAGTAAGTAAAATTTATGGGGGGAAAACACACTAAAAAGATGAGTTAGAGATTTTTGATCTACCCATGCCTTGAGTGCTTGTATAGACTAAGGGTGGGAATGAGATGAGTGCCTCGTCTTCTTGAGAGGGATTTCTAGTTTCCATATGTGTGATGTTGAGGGTTCAGGGTTCAGAGTAACCAATCCAGGGTAACTCAACGCTTGAGGGTCCGAGGTCTATTAAGAGATCAGTCCAGGGTAACTCAAGCAGCCATGTGATGACACTCCCTAGTATGTAGCTTGAGTCTCCTCTGTAGATTTTGTGTGTACCTTTGGTGGTGTACTTATTATTGATTGTGTTTATTGTGGTTGTTACTTTCATTGAGGATGATTGGTGATTCATGGATGAAGTACTCTTGATATGTGTTTTTTGACTTGAGGTGATTATCTTTTGTTGACTTTATCTTGTGATCTTGGTATTTGGTTTATACTTGGTTCATGTATGATGTTTGATTATGTAGTGTCGGTATTGGATTGAGTGTTCTTTCTTTGGATTATTTTATCTTCTTGATTAGCATGTGTTACCTTTGAGGTAGTTTTGGCTATTAGGGGTACCTTGGCTAGGAATGTTTTATGTTTGATAGCCATATGTGGATCGTTCATTATCTTCCCTGCACGGTGGGAGTGGAACCCTGACTAGGTAACCATGTGGTCGGGAGGTAGTGTCTTCTTACCATTTGGGTTCCCCCTTCACATTGCCAGCTGTTGGATGTTTGTTGCAGAAGATGTACCTTTATCATTCTTATTTCTTATCTCAGAGAACTTCTTTTCAAATGATGTATATATGTTATCATGTATTCTGTTGTACAGTATCTATTTTCACATACCCTGCGACATGTGCAGTGGATGTTATTTAGTGGATGTACTTTCGTTGTATTGTTTATACTTATGCATTTGCTTATGCAATTATGTATCTATTATTCCTTTATGATTTTGAGACATTGTACTTGGAACTTAAACTAATTAATTTAAAATCATTAAATGTGACTCAACGTAAAGGAACTCTTGAGGAATTGAAACTGTATCTATATTTGCATATGTGTATTTGATGTGTATGTTCATATTGCTTCCGCATTAATGTTATCTTGATGTTGTTTAAACTTCAAAAAAAAAAAAAAAGTTCAGTAAACATTGTAACATGTTAGGTTTATTTCTCTTGGGTTCCCGAGCGGGGCATTACAGAGAGGTTTTTTGGGCTTCGGGAAACCTTACAACCTTATCATGGTTTTTAACTCCCTTTACATTTTCATCTTCAGTATATTTTATTTAACTTACAAGGATTGTCTTACCTATAACATGACAATGCCTAAAAATTCAGAGGAGTTGTTCGTTGAGTTGAGTGGTGGTATGGGTACCAATGATAGTATTGAACCTATGGGAGTGGACACATGCATTTTCAAGAGTGAAGCACTAATTTTTTATCTACGTGAGGGTGGCTTGTTAGCTTTTATGGAAGGGATGATAAAACATGAGGAGAACATCCTGATGTAGTACTTCAACTCATAGAGTGACATAAAAGTGACCATCAATTGGATGAGTTTTGAAATCACTAAAGAACTTATTGCTAGGGTCAATGGGTCTCCCATGGGAGACAAGAAATAGTGCAAACAAGTACACGTGAATGATGAAACTAGCCTATGGAAGTTCTTCAAGATTAATGAGAAATTGGTTCAAACACATGGTGGTTTTTGTAGGGAGCATCTTCCTAAGCCTCGGGACATTATCTTCTATGCTATTATAAGATACATTACCCTTATGGATCACTTTCAAGTACACTATTTCTATCATTTCCCCATTCTCAACCATTTCATAAATTTGGATAAAATTTCCTTTCCATTCCTTTTGCTGAATTCAATGGAAGACCATATTTTCAAGGCTAGGAGAAAGGAGGGAAAACTCCTTTATCTCATCCACCAAGGTCTCATGAATAAATTATATACACATCAGCTTGCCCAAAACTCACTACTCTTGGTCAAACCATTGGCTACTATTACCCCCCAGGTCCCTCTAGACCCTACCCCTAGCCCTAGCATAAAAAATCAAGAAAACCCCCAATCCCAAGGTTAAAATTAGTCTCATTGATTCAAACATGGACACAAGGAAGAGAAAACATAGTGCTCGAAGAATTAGCAAATGCCTCCAATTGGAGAAATTTATGTCCTCCCCCCTCCCCCCCCCCAACAAAAAAAATAGGCTTTTAGCTCAGAGTCTACATAAAGTGACACTAAACCCCCTAAGAGGAAGAAACCCCATCAGGACATTAGCGAGAAGTCTATCTACAACCCACCCAACCCCTCCCATAATTTTGATATCCTTGAGGCTAACCCTTCCTCAACTATAAGTGGTGGAGATTGCATCAACTCCCCCATGAAAGGTAATCCTAAAGTAGGGGGGGGGGGGGGGGGGGGGGGATGGGAAGCATATCTATGGCCAGAGTCATTGCAAGGCTCGAGTAGATAGGTTGGAATAGTCAATGAAGGGTTTGGCAGATAATCACACTGGCATCTGCTAAAAAATTGAAACTTTAGCAGAGTTCTCCACTAAAGTGATGTATTCTAAAGCTACCACCCTTTATTATATGTAGGTAAAGAAGGATGTGAAGGACCTAGGCAAGGAGAATGAGGTTACCCGCTCCATATATGACATCCAGACAGAGGACTACATGAAGACTCTCCTAGACAAACTTGTCAAGGAGGAGGGGGTGGGAATGGATAGGGATGGGCCTAAGGTGAAGGAAGATTAGGAAGTGGAAAAGGAGGGCACATAGTCCCATTGTTAGAATTTCTTTTTGTTGTTAAAATATCGTTTACACTGAACTTGATGTCCTACGGTGCTTTGCTTTATTTGTATAAGTTTAATTGTTGGACTGATAGTAGTAGTATGTTTCTTTACTTTTGGAATACTTTTTTTATACCTACTTGTTTGCAGCAAGATTGATGTTGTTAGTGTTGTTCTAGATCATATTTCTTTTTGAAGTATAAAGTTGCTATTGGTTAGATGATAGGTAGATAACCCGCATTTGATCTTTCAGCCTTTTTGTACTCCAGGATCATCCTCCCATCTTTTTGACTACTATCTAATACTTTTATATATATATATATATATATATATATATATATATATATATATATATATATATATATATATATATATATATATATATATATATATATATATATATATATATATATATATATATATATATATAAAATTATTGTTTGATTATAATTATATAACTAATCATTATTTATAAAATATAAGTATTATAATGTTAAATTTTACCTTTATTATATCTTAGCTTTATTTTATTATTATACTATTTAATTACTGCATGATATATCATTGCACTATATATCATATTATTTTATTTTATTTTATAATTTATATTATTTTATATTATTATTTGTAGTATTATATATTAAAAATAATATTTACACAATTTAATAATGTATACCTAGATTTAATTGCATATAAAAATAAGATAAAGTTAATAAATAATAATATTTTATTATTAAAATATGTCAACAACATTAAAACAACTTTAAAATAAAATTAGGAATAAAAGGTTGGTTAAGTATATAAGCTTTACAATAATACTTAATAATAAAACAATTGAATTTAAAACTCATAAAAGCTCATTGAACCAGTTAAAAACTAGAAAATTTATTTACAAAAATTATAAAATTAACAAATTATCATATAGCTTTTTAGAACATAATATTTGTATAAGAAAATAAAATAAAGTGAATTTCAAATGGAGTATCAAAACTCATTTAATAACTTGTTAACATCAGAATTCAAAAGATATTACAATAGGTATTAATAATAGTTTTTAGTTTATATAAATTTATTATTGTTAATTTTTATTTGATTATTCAAAAAATTACATTTGAAAGTAGTTTTATTTATAGATGAGATAAAATAAATGAATAAATAAAAATCTACTACGTGTAAATATTAGGAAGGTGTTTGTGGTCATTCCAAGGGCCAGGGTTTCATTATATGGTTTGCACTTGCTACAGCAGAGACTGTGTATGAGACCTGTGAATATTACATAAATTGGAGATGCGAGATCTCATAGCATGTTATTACATCTAGAGGTCAGTGGCAGATTAGATCTGCAACTTCTCTGTTTGAAATAAAATTATATTTATGCACAAGACAACACTACATATTAAGCGCAAACAAAAGCATTGTAAGGGATTTGGTGAAATTAACTGAGAAAAACATAAGAAATGATTTATTTTGCTCGTCTATTTGGATGTGCGATCTTAACTTATCCAGAAAATAAGCAGCGATTTCTGCACAGAGCTACCCACGCAGTGACAGAGCGCAGCGTACCCCTCCAACTTTGAATTGCTGA
Organism: Cupressus sempervirens; assembly: GCA_028749045.1. NCBI lineage: Eukaryota > Viridiplantae > Streptophyta > Pinopsida > Cupressales > Cupressaceae > Cupressus > Cupressus sempervirens. Next base: position 815,309,731 of record CM053792.1, on the reverse strand, counting down.
AGTTGCAGATCGATTGACCACACATTTTGTGGTCAACATAAATTTTAGCAGAGATCTGACACGGGATAAAAAGAGAATTACCTTCCAAACAAATTGTAAGTGCAGACATCAAGATCGCGTTGAGGGTGATCATTCCAGTATATTAGAGTTCTGAGATCCATCCTACACAACTTCATTCTCGGAGTCATAAACCTGCATACATCTAAATAAAACTTTTGAATAATTGAGTCTAATATCACATCAGATAATTTTCTTCTTCCACATGCTTATTGAAACACAACTTAAAAAAGGAAAGTGGTGCAGAAATCCGAAAGGGATAATTTTCGTGTGAAATTATTAGGTTACTTAATAAAACAAAATATGCTAAACTATTCACCTTATCAAATAAATTCGAAGTTCTCCAAACAATTGATGATGCCGTTCATAACTTTAAAATAAGAAGACTTGGTCAGCCCTCTATCTGTAAAACTGCCCTTGGCTAGAAAGAAGCGGAAGACAATGCAATAAAGAAACAAATCGATTTCTTCCCCAAAACCAAATATTTAAAGGAGGACTAGTGCAATAACCACACCACATTAACAAGCTATTAAAGTAGAATCTCCTAATCATTAGCAATATAATATACATAGTGAAGAACCTGGTCCAAGTGCAAGGACCAGGGCATTTTCGCATTCAGGAACGGGCTTCAAAAGAAGGATCCTAAATCAAAAGAATTACTGGAAAGCTTCTGTGGTCAATCGATAAGCATATCCTCCATGTCTAATCATAGACAAATTTCTTTAAGATCAGCTTTGTTTTTATAAATGGTTAAAAGTTAATTATATAATAACTTTGATGGGGATTATGTCAAAAATCATAACTTTTCTCTAGCCTTTTTGGTAATTAAATTCATACCAATAAAAGTACTAAAATTTAAAAATTCTCAAATAGATGCTAATTATAAGAAAGAAAATAATGTTAAGATTTTAGTCTGTATTAAATCAGATAATCATGATTTAAACCCATAAAAATAATTACTAACTGATCTATATATAACACTCAAATAGTGAAATTTGAAGGCCATATACAAGACATAGTGCTAATAGAAAGGAATGACAATAATGCAAGATTCAAATATAGAGACAAAACAATAAATATTAAATTAGATATCCTAAATCGTCCCAAGAGAAACCAAGATAAGATAACAAAACCCCAAGGAAATACACAATGTCAACCTTCTAATAATCCTAAAATATCATATCAGAAAGATATAGGCAAGAAAAGATCAAGGTTGGCAAGTGAAATATGTTTTTCTAAAGAAGTGTTTAAAGAGGGAGAAATAGTAAAAGAAATAGAGGAAGAGAATTATGATAACTTACTGAACCCTAATAATCTTAAGACAAAATCCAAAGAGGGAGATCAAGTAGATCTAAAAAATGTAACGACAATAACAAAGGAAATCCTAGTGATAATGGATTCGAGAAAGATGGAATTACTAGCTTGGAGGACAATATCAGGAAACTCCAATAGCGTGACAAAATGCAAAAGTTGGAAAATATTTTTTGAAGATATTAAAGGAAATATAATCCCTTATAAAACCCTAACTAAGGATTTAGTTCACATTCAAAATCATTTAACAGCTCAAATAGTTTTATGGGATGAAACACACAAAGAGCATCTATTAGTTCAAACCCATACAACATCCATGGAGAATACATCAAATAAAAGGGGATTGTCTAAAAGTGAACATTTTCAGTCCAAAAGATAGAGTTAAAAATCATAGTAAAGAAATATTTGATAAAATGACTTTTCCCAAGCTTCCAGATAATAAGGAAAATGATTCCAAAACTATAGATTCTATTACAAATATAGTGAAAAACAATACGCTAATACTCCAAGCTAAACACAACTTTGACATGGTTTCAAAATCTCTTTTTGAAGAAGTTAAATTACATAAAGAATACTTGTTTGAGGACCTAGATTCTTCAAAGAATCATGGAAATGGATAAGAAGGAATTTTTTCAAATGAGGATTTAGAGGATAATATAGAAAAACTCAATTTAGCAAAGAATAAAGAATATAGTGTATCAATGTCAGATAAAAACACAACCTTAGATCTTCAAGTAAGAATAGGGGAAGATAAATATCTAGATATAATAACAATAAAAGAATTTAATACAATATCTATTCCACCCTTCCAAGAAAAAGAAGAAAAAAGGAAGGATCTTGTAGATATATTCCTATTGATGTAGACACATTTTTAAGAGATTATGAATTGATAAATTAGGAAGAATTTCTAGATAATTGGATTTTGGATAATCTATATAAGAATAAATTAGGAAAAAATCAAAATTAGGAGGAGTTTGAGATCCAAGAAAAAAAATTCTATCAACAAGATATGGAAAAAATAAATGGAGAAAATAATCAAATTAAGAACACAGTGGATAGAGAAATAGATGAGGATGATAGAGGAATTAGTAAAGAAATTATGAGAGAATTAGAAAAAGAATATTCAGATAGAGAGGAAGATGTATCTATTGCTACAAATGTGAAAAATGTTGGTAAAAATCTAGAAAATCTTAGTATTGTATATTAGTGAAAAATACTTAATTTGATGCAGTGTAATGTAAAATCCCCAAATGAGATGTCCTAGCCCCCAGAAAATAACTGCATAATGGAAATAGAACAATGCAAGATTTGATACTAAATCATGACTCTTTATTCAAAAAGTAATTGTTTAATTACATGCAATGTGTCGAGTTTAAGGCCTTCCCAATTATGACCAAATACAAAGTGGGTAATAAATCTACAAGATCCTCAAGATCCAACCCAACCCCTAGCTAGTCTAGATCTGCACTTTGGTAGAAACCTTAAAGGAAAATATGAACTTGTGCTCACAAGCCACCAAAAAATCTCCTTGTTTCACAAGTTGTACCTACTAGTTCTCCTCAAACTTTGCCCCTCTACTACTTATGTTCTCCTTGTTGGATGATATCTCCCAAAATTCTAGTGCATACAACACTATCCAAGCCCCCCTTAAATACTTGCACGGCCACAAGTTAACCTATTGTAATTGCATTAATTAAATACACCTTCATTAAATATAAACCCTTAAGCCACCAGTGGGCTTACAACAAACAATAAATGCATGAGATAAAATTAAATACTTAGGATAGGCCCTTAGAATCATTAAACTCAACTTGGCTACCAATATTCAACCTCCTTCTACCAAGTTCTTTAGTTTGCAAAGGAATTAGGAAATTCTTCTTGCCACCTTTCTCAATAGTAATTATATTATTGACACAATCATGCACAACCCTACATTCATACTACGAAGGTTTATGAAGTAATATGTGACAACTACTCATGTACACAATATCATACAATACTTGATCCTTATATTGCCTAATAAGGAAATCAATAAGGCATTGCTCCCTCACTTCTAAAGCATGTTCATCTTCTAACTAGCCAATCCTATAAGGAGAAGGATGTCTAACCCTCCTCAAACCAAGTTTCTAAACCATCTCTTCAACAACTATGTTATTTTTACTACCACTATCCACAATCACATCATAGATATTACCTCCAGATTTACAATGAATCTTGAATAAGTTCCTTCTCTGACAAGGTTCCAATGTCCTCTTACCAAGAAACACTCTTTGAATCAACAAGTTATCCCCATCTTTCCCAGGTTCATTCACCAATTCTTTAACCTCTTGTACCACAACACTTCTTATGTCACTAGCCTTAGGAAATTCCAAAGATCTATATTCTTCTTCACCACATCTATAACAAGTACTCTTAAATTTACCTCTTTCTATTCTCTTCTTTTGTTCAACATGTTTTAGTTCATCTTCAATTATTTGTTTATTCTTCACCAAGTGATCTCATTTCTCCTTCCCTCAAGGATTATCTTGATATCTCCTCTTCAACTTCTCTTCTACTCTCAAAGAGTATTAATAAGCATCCTCAACCTAACAAATAATCAACATACTGATCTCATCCTAAATATTGAGTCTCAAAGTATTAATATATCTAGTCACCTTCTTAGACAGTTCCCTATGTCAAGATTGAATAGACAACTTGTCCAAACCATGCTACAAAGTGTGAAGAAGGCTTGTAAAAATCTAGAAAGTCTTGGTATCATAGAAAGTGTACAAGGCATAGAGGATTCAAAATTAGGGAAAAAAAGAAAAAAAAGAGTAAGGAAATCCTTAGCCAAACTTAGAGTAGCTATAGGTCTAGTTGGTAACCAAAAAAATATAATGTTGACTTTAAAGGAAATCTTAGTATTTTATATTAGTGAAAAACAGAATCATTTATAAGAAAAATTTGGCTAGTTCATGTTGCAATCAAGCCACAATGGAGGCCAATTTGTAAGGAGGAGAAATGTTGGAAATCTATTGGAAAAAGTAAATACTGGGGGTGGGCAAGTGGGTGAATTAGTATCTATTAAAGTATTACCTTTTGAGACACATATAAAATCTAATTAATTGAACTTAGACCCTTATCTCATAAATAACATAATTTTTTTTACTAAAATGATGTAATAGATCAATAGATAATCACATCCATAAGCATGAAAGTAAGTGATCAACACATAACACAAATATTTTTTTACCCAAAAACCCTCCAAGGTGAAGGTAAAACTTGGATGGGGATGACACCCACAAATCTTCACTTCTAGAGCTATAAATTTCACCTATTACGGCTACAATTTTGATCACTTCTGATTATCTACCTTGCGTAGTGTTTTAAAACTCACAACTAAATGAGAACTTTGTTAGGAGATTTGCAAAGGTTTGTTAGGACTACTTTGATATGAGATTTACCCTAAAAGATTTTTTATAATATATCACTACCTAATCCTTCATTTTTCATTTAATATGCTGACTATAGATCTCCTCTTTTCAATCTCTAATTTGATCTATAACCGAATATTTCAATATTCTACCCTTTACTTCACTAGTTTGTTGCTTTGTCTGATTTTCCTTCAAACTTCACTTCAAGCATCTAAACTTCACTTCTCTCACATGTTCATTCAGCCATACTAAAAATAGGGTTTGGATCATTCTTTTATAACAAAATGGAGAGGTTTCTACATCAAAATTAGTGATCCAGATCTCCCCCTTTTGCCACTTATACATTCTTTTTTTCTCATTAGATAAGAATCTTGCATAGGGATTAATGATCAATGCCAAAATGTGTATTAATCTCATTAAACTACTCCTCAATCATTAAAACATGCATTAAGTTAGAAACAAATGGTTTACCTTAGTGTTTCTTCAACTCCAAATAGATATACAAAACTGACTTGCTCAACACATGAACACTCTGACACTCAGTGATAACTAATCCTCATTTTTCTCCCTCAGCTACTATATGATCAACACATACTATATGTCTCGGCATGAGATAAATTTATATAGCTCATTTATACTGACTTCTACCTCACTTGGCATGTATAGGAATCTTTTGTGACCATAAACTTTCTTAGCAATAATAACTGCTCAGCTTCAACTTTAATATGAACAAATCTAATATGCATAGCTCAGCCTTAGTAGGATGGTCCAGTCATAGTGATGACTAACCAAAAATTCCATATGAATCAATAAGTATTTTACACTAATGGAAAACACACTTTAGGGATCAACAATCTCCTCTTTTGACACTAGGGGCAAAAACATCTTGTCATGGTTCAAGATTACATTCAAATCTAAAAGTATAATACTCCTCCTTAGATAATGACTCAATCATCATAGAAACTTTAATATGTATAGCATGACTTCTAACATACTTTTATTGGCATAGTCTTACTTCAAATTGAGTATTCATTACAAAATTTCAAATCATACCTTGTCTCATATTCATTTACATATCCCACCTTGTGTACATTTCTAGATTTCCCCATTTTTATATATTCCCCCTTGTTTTTGGCACTCATGTCTGTTGGGGTGAAGGATTCAAACCATCCTTCTCCAAAAATAGTTTTTGAATTTTTATAATCATTTCCAATGCATTATCCCAACTTGATTTAATAGATTCCAAAACCTAAATTTTGATTTCTAGTTGAAGAGCTAGATCAACCAAACTTACTACATTAGAGAGATGTGAACATCTTTTTGCTATCTCCTTTCTAGTGATAACTCTCCCTACATAGATCCAAATGAGTAATCAACATGGATTGAATATAAATATTTTTTTTTCACATCCTACCATCTGTGACTTGTAATTCAATCAATCTCCCTTAAGAAAAAATAAATTTATTATAATGAATGGAACTTGAACTTGCATCCATGTTCAAAGAATGTCTTTAAAATGTCAAAATTAATGGAAGCTTCTCAATTCAATTTTGAAGATCCTTTCTAAAATGGGTTACATCATATAATATCTAATACAAAATTTACATATTCTTGACTAATCCCTCTACATTACCTACAATGTTAGAAAGTTCAACTTGCTTGATGAAAATTTTAGTTGACACTTTCTCCAAAACTTTCTTCTCAAACTTTTTCTTGGACCATTACAATAGCCTTTCATTTGCATCAATATCATCATTATTTACCTTTTTCTATAATATGAACTAATTTATTCATTATTGGTTCTTTCCCATAATATCTTTGATATAATAAGCATCAAGAAAGATATCTTTTATTTCTTGTAGTACCTATTTTATACTAATACTCCCTTCTCAATTCTTCCTGCCTAATTGTCCTAATCAATAGATCTTGCAAACTTTACATTTTCTCATATGTTAAGTGATTAGTGGAAATGTTCCAAATGGATGAAAAAGTCCATTGAAGTCAATTCCCAAATATAACATAGCAACCATAATTACTAGTGTGGAGAAAATTATGGAGATGGCTGAGTCAGTATGTATATGATGACACCATGAAATTTGGAAAAGGTGAAGTATGGAAGGAAATATTACATAGAAATAACACTGTTAATGCATCATGATGGTTTCATGATATAGAGGCAAATAATCATATAAGAATTTCTCTTGCAATGTAATGCCCACCCATATTTTTCTTTTCTATTATGATTGCCAAACTCTTTTAAGCTTGTTTCATGTAGAGATATTTATTTTTTAGTTAGATGGTATTATTTAATAACTTGGATTATCAATATATTGGTAATAATTTCTTAATTGAGATCATTTAATGTATTTTTTAATGATTATGATTTCTCATGCATTTATGGTGTTTCAATGATTCCTACTTGTAATTATAATTTCTTCCATGATAATGTCATATGATCTAATGCATTATTATATCTAAGCATTTGATGTTGACTTGTGATTTATTGTGATACTTACCCCATAGTTGCATCTACATAGTGCACATGTCTATTTTGTATTTATTTTTGATGTATTCAATGTGGTTTAGGGATGGAGTCATAGTCACTTGCTAGTTAGGATCTACACGATGTACCACTCCCTATCATTGCTTGTTAATTTTATCATGTACATGTACATGCTTGTCTTTTATGTAGGATGTAGGTACTGAGCATCAACTTCCCTGAATTCCTAGGATTAGTGTATCCTATTACAAATACTCAAATGGTGAGAATGGGAAGATAATGATTAGGTCCAATCTTGGCCATAGCTTAAATACTTCTTTGGCAACGAGGACTCATAACAAAATGTCTACCATTTTTAACAACCTATGAGTCTTTTGTGTGTATGTAGTTTGATTCTTATCTAGGTTGATTTTCCTTATGAATTTCTTGAGGTTTTACTTGGTGAATTGCCTGATAGACTAGTTTTTTATAATTCTTAGATTAATAGTTGATATTGATTTATTTAATGTTTATTTAATTTAAAAGAACAAAATAATTTAAAATATGATGATCCTTTATTTTTGGAATTAAATGGATTTTTAGTTAAATTAAAATATTTAATTGAAAAGTCCTATTTTAGGAAAAAACTAGACTAAAAGAATTTAGAAATTAAATATAAAATATTGTCTATCATTACTGTTTAATTATTAAATATTTAAAATTTAATAGCATTTAAATAATGCACTTTAGTTATATTTATTAATTAAATAATGAATAATTTATTTAAATAAAATTACTTTAAATACAATGTGGAGAAATAAATCAATTTTATAATTAAAAGGTGGATTAAGTGTGTATGAAAGGAAGAATTAAATTTAAAAATTACAATTTTAGAGTTGTGGAGACATAAACCTTAAAAGGGTAATTAGAGCTCTATATTAGAGGGTTTTCGGGTCATTATTACACATATGTTTTGGAGAGCAACTCTAGGATTTTGAAAAGAAAGGAATTTTCATGGCGAAAAGGACTTTACTTGTAGTAGGAATTTCATTCAAGTGTCTGATTGTAGCATCAGTTTGAGGTAGGATTTGAAATCTCGTGAATGCATTCTCAATTTGGAATTATATGTTTTCTCTATGCTTGTTTCGGTGTTTCGAATTTTGTTTATCTTTTTAATCAATTCTCTAGATTTGATTGTAAGATTATTAGTTTTTGATTGTTCCACTGTGGAAAATTTACATAGAAAATGAATTTGTCTTACTATGGTTGATTGGAATCAAATTTAGATAAATTCTATAATTTGTTCTCTTAAAAATCTACAAATAAATAAAAATTAAAATAAAATTACATAGATTTAATTTAAAATTTGAATTATTCTTTCATATATGTATGTATTCATTATACAAATTTATTTTAAAGAAAAATAAGTCATAAGATCTATTGACTATGATGAGTCTATTGAGTGTGGAAAGGAGATTGAGGGCAAAAGTGAACAAGGCATCTTATGAGGAAAAAGAAATGATAAAGCCTAGGATTCCAATGCTAACAATGGTTGATGAGAAAGAATTTAATGTCAATCTTATGGAGGAAGATATCAATAATTTTGGAATTGACACTTGTCATGGTGTTTTACAAACTAGAAAAGAGGTCTCCCTGTGCTCTCACAAAGCCAATAAATAGACCTTCTATTCCCTTAAAATGTAGATCTTTGGAAGGAAAAATTTAGGAGTTACAAAGTAAAGAGGATGAGAAGGTACTACACGAGAAGGATATAGAGAACAAGGGTAACCTAGAGTTGAATGAAGAGTTCAAGAGAAAATTTGACAAAATGGAAAATTCAACTAAAGATGTTTTGTCTAGATGCCAGTGCTAACTTGAAATGAAACTACTTTGAGTGCATGACTAGAGTGATTGGTAATTTGAAATAGGAAAAGGAGGTTAAGCTTGTGCTCAATCTAGAGGAAGGATAGAATAAATTGGAGGATGTTGGTCATGAAAAAAATAACTGATCCAACAACAAAAAGAAGCAAAAGAAGTGAAATGAGATATACCAAAAAGATATCAAAAAGGTCATAGAAAAGATCAAAGGCATTCCATCGAAAGTGTAAACATAAGGTGGAAGAGTTAGTCTAGCTTCTTTCAACATTATGTTGTCTCATTTATCCTACTATTGTTAGAGTTGTAGTATTTTAGTCTATTTTGAGTTTTTGTACTTGCTTCGTTAAAGCTAATGCAGATTTTGGCTTTGTGTGTGTTAGTTATTCTGGATGCTATTTCATTTTAGATATTTCTAAATATTTCAATTAAGCTTTTGGGATTTCAGCCCCCTATTAAAAAAACATGTTTTATCCTTAATAAAAAAAAATTATGAAATAATTCTATTTGATACTTGATTTGATGTTTTTCCTTATTTTTATTTATTATATTATTAATTCACTCTTTTAATTTAGTTTTTTTTAATTCAATATGTCTTTTCTTCACTAAATTGTGCACCTTCAATATGATTTAGTTTGTCTATGCATATACATATATATGAAAAACTATTTATAAGAAGATATGGTTGTTCTTCATAATTTTGCAACATATAAAAATCACTTCAAATAACTAAGATTCATGTCTATTAAATTAGATAATATTATTTTAATAAATTATGTATAAAGCACCTAAAAAGTAATTATTAGTTGTAAAAGAAATATATTGTGATTGCTACATAAATGTATATCTCACCTTTTATAAACTTTTCACACCTTAAAAAAAATAGTTTTGTCTTTACAAACATTAATGTCACACACAACAATAATGAAGTTCTATAAATATTGTAGAAATCCTTGAACTGATGTAGCATCTCATGACAAAGGTAGGTTATACATGTATTTTATCTAATGGACAAACACCACCTATTTCTTGGCTTAAGGCAAGATATGATGACATGTTTTTGTTAAGGTTAAGGGGAGATAAGTATGAATATTTAGTGGTTAAGGCAAGATATGATATACAATACTAATATTTAGGGTTAAAGCTATGATGAATGATATATTAGGTGAGGTGGGTGAATATATGATCTTTGCATAGTTTATTTAAATGATCACACATTGGGTGTAAAGATTGTCCTTGTAAAATCAATGTCATAGTAACATTCTTTCTAAAATGCAGAAGTCAAAGAGAGTCAAGGTCTTTTGAATAATGTCTAGTCAACATTAATTTTTTTCATTATAATTAAATTTAAAAGAGATACATATTCCAGATAACTATTAACCAAATATCGTGATCGTACACGATGATCAATTTGAAAGGAGCTCTAAAACCTACTCAGGAAACATAAGAGCTAGAATATTGTAGGAGTGCTTTACCAATCTACCATAAGCTGATAAAGTTTCTCCGAAAGCTTTACTGATATGAAAGATGTCCTTGAGAAAGACTAACCAAGCAAAACTATGAGTAATAACAAAATTTGTGTAATACATTGTCTACTATATAATTAGAAAGTTCCATCCATTCACTGTTACCATATGTGTATATAAAAACCCATCTTTGAAAGGGATATGCTTTGAAAAATAAACGTGTCAAAGCACTGCAGGATATGCAAGAAAAGGATATGTTTTGAAAAATAAACATGTAAAAGTTATTGAGTATGTGCGATAGTGAGACTCCAAAGCTTACTGATATTTAATGGAAGCAGATATCCGAAGCCCGCTAGGCTGTTACTTGTTTGACAGAATGCCCGGAATGTGGTCATGTGACAAATAGAGCCACCATGAGTAAATGCCAAGAGTAAATGGGAGGTGCACATTGTGTACATATTTTCAGCTCACCACCTTTCCGAATGTTCCCCACTCCCAACCATATGTATGTGTTTTATTTGCCTACGTGCACTTAAAAAATTTGGAACGTGAAATGTAGATACACGAAGAAGATCACTACAATTGGTGTTCTTGAAGTCTGAAGTCTTGAAGATTACAACAGAGTAAAGGAGCCTCAAAGAAAATACATTCTGTGCAATGAAATGATTGCAAGTCTTGTACATGGCTGCGAAATTGAGCTTTAGAATAGTGTATGGTCACGTCAAAGTCGACGCCTCTTGCTTCTTTAGCAGAATTTCTCAGAGGAACCGCTACCTTGAAGATTGATTATATTATAAGATGTGATTGGGTTGCAGGCTCCCCGTTGTTTAAATGATGGTTGGTGTTGCCGCTGTGAAGAAACCAACAATTTGAGGAGAACACACAATTATCATTTCAAAAGTTGAGGCATATTCAAGGTCACATTTTCAAATCCATCTTTAAAGAAATGCCAGTAGACACAAGATTCCTTAAGATAATATTTACTAGTTAAATACATAAACCTACTAGAACCTTATGACATTATCTTTTGTGCGGTTCACTGTATGATTCAAAAATCTTATTGGGCTAGGTAATCATATTACATGGAGATAGGATAAGGGACATTTTTATCTTATTGACTAGTTAAGTACATAAACCTACTAGAACCTTATGACATTATCTTTTGTGCGGTTCACTGTATGATTCAAAAATCTTATTGGGCTAGGTAATCATATTACATGGAGATAGCATAAGGGACATTTTTACCAATGTTAATGAGAAGGTTTTTTCTTTCGAATTGTAAATTTCGAAGAATGATGGTGCTACTCACAGCAATAATAACAACAAAGGCTCACCAAGGAGTCAACATCAAAATTATTCAAAAGAATTTAGAGGAAGAGGTAGAGGCAGATTTGATAAAAGAAACATCCAATGCTATCATTGCAATAAGTATGGACACTTTAAGAGAGAGTGTAGACTCAAATCAGCTAACAATAATGCAAATTATCCCCAACAAGATGAGGCTCCTTCCTTGAGTAATATATTTTTATGTTATGGTAAATGTGAGGGTAATGTTAATAATGTTTAGTATTTGGATTTTGGATGCTCTAACCATGTGTCTGGTAACAAGGAATTTTTTTCAAATCTTGATCATGGTTATACATCAAATAATACTCTTGGTAATAACAATATAATAGATGTTGTTTCTTTTTGGATTGAATAGGATCACCTTGCTGGGGCTCTTCCCCAAGTGCCCCTACTTTTTCTCTTGGTGTTGTTGTTCCTACTACATTCTATGTGGTCTATGACCACTTCTTCTAAATGGTCTTTCTATCACCTCGCTTTGACAATGTTACCTCCCAGGACCAAGGAGGAAAAGGAAAATTAAAAATATGTTGATGATGGGTGCTCTCTAACTTATCCAACTATTAACATTGCAAATGTGGAGGATGTTAATACATTTTTTTAAAAAAAAATTATTAATATATAATTTAATATTTTAATTAATAGAGAAGGGACTAAGCATTAAAAAATTGGGTTTTTGAATACCAATTTCTTGTGAATTGCTAGCATGCATGCATTTATAATATGGTAGAAAGAGGGGAATGTGTTTGGAAAAGAGGTGTAAGATGATTTCAGAATATGGTAGAAAGAGGGACATGTGTTCTGAAAAGAGGTGTATAACAATTTTGAGTGTTCCTATTAAATAGAGAAAATTAGGTAATTTTATTGAAAATCATGAAATTGAAATAGAAAAGGTTAGAATATGCTCCCATCTTGAAGAACACTCTTCTAGATATTAGAAGTACTACTTTGTATAACATGAGCAAGATTTTTGGTTAGCTACGTAGAGTGGCAATACAACTGCAATAACAACAAAAAATTTGAACACTAGGTTAGCTCATGCTGAAGGTCATCTAGAATAAGTGTTAGAGTGTGTGAAGGCTTAACACATAGGCACTAGGGAAGTAGTTGCATAAAATGATAATGTAAATAGATGGTTGCACCCAATTTCCATTGGCACAGTTCTCCAACTTTCTATTAGAGATCAAATATGCCCACATAGTCAAACAAATGGTAAAAGAGTGCTATAGTTCAAATTAAACGCCAGTTTCTAAATCATGATTACCATAGCTAATGAGAGGTAAATGTCAATTATGAAAGTCAATTCATAGGTATTACCTAGTAATAAAGTGTTTCAATTTTTGAACCTGCTAATCCCCTAGTTATTTGTGAAATACATCCCATTTCAATTATTGGAATGGTCATTTTATCTCTGAATTTTTGTGAGTTTCTAAATCTTCATGTCTTCAGCTCATTTCTAGCTCCGCCCAGCACTTGAAATTTTCAAAATTCGACTTCTGAGCCACAAGTTATTGCAGGTTAATGGAGAGACCCAAATTATGTGTTTTCAAGTTTATCATTAACCATTAACCTCTCAAACAGGTTAATGATAACTTTCAAATCGCGCATTTTGGAGTAGGTTAATTAACCTCTCCAAAAATGTGTATTTCTTAACCTCTCAAACAGGTTAATGATAACTTTCAAATCGTGCATTTTAGAGTAGATTAATTAACCTTTCCAAAATTGCGTATTTCTTAACCTCTATGAAGTAATTATTAACCTATTTAAAATTTCTTCATGAGAAATCAGACATGTCAATGGGAGCAATTGGCAATTTTTTTTACTTATCTTTTGTCCACTTCTTGATGGTTTAATATTCGACAATTTTTAAGCTGAGGTTGATAGTTTCGAGGATGGCAAAAATGCCATGTGAGCTATTGTTGCTAGTAAAATGCTCTTAGTCAGTAGCACAAGAGGATAAAGCCGCATTGACTCATGCAGTGCAGCATGCAGATATTTCTTATCTTTCAACTCTTCGAAGCTGAAACAAACCTCTTCTTCATCAGCACTTGTCGGTTGTGATGATCTCTTACCCAATACATGTAAGATTTTAGCGTGAATGGCATCCTCTATGGTCAGATGAGAAGAGAGAAGCTAGAAAAACCATGAGAGAGTAGCATAAGTAGTATGTTCGCTTGCTTAAACAAAAACTCACCACCTTTTCCTTCTTATATATATATAATGCCACTGAACTTCTTAAGATATTCTAAATGAACATCTTTGTGAATTAATCCATTTGAATTATCTGAAAGAAGTGCGATGAACCTGAAAAGAAGATCATCTCTTTGAGGACCTTCTATGGAGAATTGTTCCCTTCTACAACTTATCTCCTGAGAAGCAAACTCGTGGACTACTTCAAGGAAACCATAGAGAAGTTTTTAAACGCTGCAGAAGGGATTTTCTCAGATGTTGTCATTGCAATTGCTTTTATGGATATGTACACAAAATGTGGAAGTCTAGACATGGCATGTCAACCGTTCAACAAAATGTCTCAAAGAGATGTGATCTCATGGAATGCAATGATTGCAGGATATGCAAAAAGCGGTGATTTTAATCAGGCTTTAAAGATCTTCAAAGAAATTCCTCAACCGGATATGGTATCTTGGACTGCCATGATATCGAGTTATGCTGGGTATGGATTTGGTAAAGAAGCCTTAGATTTCAAATGAAGCAAAATGGGATCCAGCCCAATCAATTCAGCTATTCTAGCACGATACCCATCTGCGCTAAGATGGTAGCTCTGGAACATGGTAAGGAGGTTCATGGTGACATAATTAAGGTTGTATTTGAGTCAAAATGTCTTCGTAGCATGTGCATTTTTACATATGTATACTAAATGTGGACATTTAAAAAAAGATGCTCGAACAATATTTGACAAAATGCGTCACCGAAGTATCGTCTCCTCGACTTCAATGATCATTGCTTATAGTTAAGGCAAAGAAAGCAGCTTCGAAAGGTTCCCCACAAATGCAAAAAAAAAATGTAGAGATAATAGAAATATTCCAGTCTAGCTATTTGGGGACTGAAGAAAAGCTAAAGAATAAGGGAAAGATGGTGTTCACATTAAGGTTAGATCCCCCTGGTTTTGATATTGATGATTTTCCCAGGGCATCTGTAGAGCTTCTTGGATTAGAAAACTTTGGGAGCACATACAAGGTAGTGCTTGAAACGGGTGAATCTTTGGTTGTGAAGAGGCTTAAAGATATGAATGCTTTCATATTGATGCTAATGAAATCCTGAATGTTAGTGCTAAAGACAAGACTGCGGGGATTAAGAATACCACCAACATTAACAATGATAAGGGCAGGCTGAGGAAAGCTAAGATTGAGAGAATGGTGGGGAAAGCAGAGAAATACAAAGAAGGAAATGAGCATGTGCAAAAGAAATCAGATGCTAGTTACATTTTGGAGAACTATGTCTACAACATGACGAATACTATCATGGATGAGAAGTTCAGTAAGAAGATCTGTTATAGCGATAGGGACAAAATACAAAAAAAATATAAAGAGTACAATTGAATGGCTACAGGCCAATCAGTTGGCAGATGCTTGTGAGTATGAACAGAAGTTGCATGAATTGGAAAATTAAAAAATTTTGTAGTCATGTTATCTCCCATGCTTACAAATCAGCTGCATAAAAGGGATCACGAGTCAGAAGAAATTCAGGATAGATACTTCATAGCAAAATTTAGGATGGAAATGTGTTCATTTCGAACTATAAACAATGATGATCATCCTAGATGCTTACAGGGCTTTTCGGGATAGATCAATTGTGCCAAGTAGATAGAGTTAGTAGCTAGAAGAATCGGTGATTGTATATGTAAACATCTTTAGGAACTCTAGCTGAAGTTTTGTTTTCGCAAGTTTCCTTGTATAGGTTAATTTTCTTGAGGTTAATTAACCTTCCAAAATTATGTATTTTGGAGGTGGTTAATAACCGTGAAGAGATAGTTATTAACCTCTATGTCTATATAAGGACATCTTTTGGCTTTGTAAAAGGACTTTTTAATTGGAAAAAAAAAGGAACACTATTCTGAAATTTTGATCTAGGGATACATTTTGGAAAGTATGTACACTTTTTATCTCTAAATTGAAAAATCTCTATTGCTTTCTTGGTGCAAGGAAATGAAATGAGATGTGCTTTGGGTTTCTTATTTTAAAATCCAAATTGTTATATGCAGTAGTAGACATTCTCATGGTGCTATGTGAATGTTTATGAATGATAATGAATGTACTTGGTAATACTAGTTTCCTTCAAGCGTAGTTCTTGATCACCATTGTTATCAATCTTGTTTAGTGAAGAAGGTTGTGAAGGCGTCTAGTGCATTCTTATTGAACGACTTTCTCCTAATCTTTAAAGTTTTATATTCTTTATTGAAAAATCACATATTTGATCTTACGAGGGAGCTGCCCCTCTAAACGTAGAGGAAGGCCAAATATCAAAGGCCTATCCAACTGTTGTGAACAGTTTGCCACACACTCCGTTGGGCATATTCTACTATGAAAAATCTATTTACCAATAGATTTTTGGTGACTCCGCTAGGGAGACTAAACAAGAAAGATTGACTATCACTTTTAATGAAGCACAATGGTGCTTCTGCATGAGAACATTTTTCATGTTCTCCAACCGAACCTCGGATTTCAAGACACCCAAGAGGATATCATATCTGACTTGAACAATCTAGCCTGGAGGCATAGACAAAGTGCTCAACAATGCCATCTGGTGAATCAAGTTCTTGAAGAAGAAGAAGAATTTGGAGAAATCTTGCGAAGAGCTCCTATTGGTCACAATGTTGTAATCGTTGAAAGAATAGTATTCATTCCAAGAAGAAACAGGCCCAACCTTGGTCACATCCAAACCAAGTGAACAATAATTAACAACATGGTTGATTAAAGGTACCTTCCCTTGAATGAAGGTTGGCAACTCTATTTTAAAAGATTGGTTATTAGTGACTCTATTTGAAGGTGGAAATTCAAAATCATGGTTGGTACAGGGGAAAAGTTGAAAGTGACAGTGATAGCAATAGTGATGATGAACACATTCAATAGCTTAAGAAATAGATTCCTGATGAGCCTCTAAAAGTTGAATTCTTGAAGAATTTCTATCGTGGCAGGAGGCTGGATCGTAAAACGGTTCATCCCCATTTACTTCAAGTTTTTCAAAAGATTGAAGAAGAGGATGGAAAGGATTATGGTTTTCTTTTCCATGATCAAAAGTCCTTTTTGGAAAAAGATTCAGCATATAAAGATAAAGAAGGATTTACTGAAAAATGTCTTTCATCTAAATCAATGACGAAGAATAATAAAAGTATCTCTCATGCACCTCTACCTGAAAAAAATCAGATTTTTTTTTATCCTACGCAAGCTTGCTTCTTGAAGAGTTTCTATGGTGGACAGAAACTAGATCCAGGAGAGACTCATCCATTTTTGCTCTAGACATTGCAAAAGATTGAACAAGAAGATGGTAAAGATTATCAATTTTTCTCTCACAAGCCCAAATCATCTTTAGAAACAAGTTCTACATGTAATTATAAGGAAGAGTTTGACCAAAAAAGTGATTCATGTCAATCAAAGATGGATAGTGTTGGTCAAAAAGGTGCCCCAATTTCTGCACCTATTGCTCATCAAAATCATGCTCCCATTGATCCTAATCAAGTTGAATTTTTAAAAATATTCTATAGAAATGCATGCCTGGATCCTGACAATGTACATCCTTCTTTACTTCAAACATTGCGAGAACTTGAGAAAGAAGAATCATCCAAGAATTATTTGCTTGGTAACAAAATATCTCTTGATCCAAATGTTAGAAATGACTCATCTAAATCTTCATGCATGAAAGAAGGTGAGGATTCTATGTCTAATCAAGGAAATGGTCAAGAAATGATGTCTATGGGAGAAGGGTCTAGTAATGTAAAACAGGAGAACATATTCAATCATCTCAATCCTAATGAGAAGGGAAAAGAAATATAAAATATTTCTCAAGGAATTACAGAAGATATGATTAAAGATGGGGGAAATGCGGATCAAGATGAATTTCACACTAGTTTTATTCCTACTTGGTGCCTAAATGCTTCAGATGATGACTTTCTCTATGGAGAAGACCTTCCTATTAATTCACCCCTAATCATTAATGATGAGGACTCTATTGATGAAGTCAACTCTTTAGAATATTTTTCACAATCTTTTACCACTACTGGTGAAGAAATAACCTCAAGTGAAATCTTGCAGACATCTCCATTAACTCCTAAGATTGAAGTCTTTACTTTTGCGAGTGTTGAGGAGTTTTCAGAAAGTGGAATGATCATTACAAGAGTAGAAGATCATTTCCAAGAGAAAGATGATGAGCTATCAAGAAATCCCCTTCCAAGTTACATGCAAGTGTAATATGAATTTTTCCCATTTTGTGAAGATGGTCATCAAGAAAAATTAATGCACCAAGCTTATTTAAACATTGATGAATATTTAATGACAAGTACAATAGACATGGAAACGAAAGATAAGCTTCAAGTAAGAGAAGATGACACATCAAGTTCTTATTCTTCCTCATGCATGAAACTTGAATTTGAAGCATTGCAATTCACAAGTGGAAACCATATTGAAGAAAACATTATGATGGTACCTTGCACTAGAGAAGTAATTGGCCTTGAAGAAATGTGTTGTGATTTAATGATTGAAAAATGTGAAGATGAAGGTATAGATGATGATGCTCTTTTAAAAGAATTTTCCTTACATCAATGTCACTTGATGATCAATTCTCTTGATCAAATAGACTCAATAGAGCATACGTGCACCTAAATGGAAAGGATGATTGTTTCTTCTTTGAGCGATCTAATGGACGAAGAGGAAGAAATACATCATGGAAGATTCAATGTGAAAAGGATGTGCATTCATATTAGAATAATTTCATAGAGAATATAAACAAAATCACTCTTGTGGACAAGAAATAGTGTCTAGTGTTAGAAATGAATTCAAGACTTCATGATGACCAACTACTAGAAACTCAAGTAGAGGGTTTTCCAAGTACAAGAGAAGATCATAAATGTGTTGAGAAACTTGAAAGCCTTATACTTTGACTCATTCAAAATGAATTCATCAATGATAGGCAACAGGAAGTGGAGATGATTTTGAAGTCTGAGATTTTTAATGAAGCCTGGTTGTTTCGATGCATCCCTGTATCCAGAGATGTTGAGCATGCTAAGAATCTCATAATTAGAATTCAAGGAGTAGACTTATATCTGAGCCCATGGAAACTTGGGAGTTGTCACATGTTAGAACACCATGGTATTTATTTTCCCCATGTAGTCAGTGGATTTGCATGATTATACCTTGAGTCATTGGAGGTAGGGAAACCTACCATGTATATAGTCTAGTTAGGAGTTTTTGTTGTGTCTAGTTTTTCTTTCAATTGTCTCATTTTTGGTGCTAGTTTACTCCATTTTGCAAAGTGATCCCTCAAGTGTCTCTATAGCCCCATGGATAAAGCATTGTTCTCATTATTTTGGATTCGAGCTTCATCCTTGTTAGTTCTTGTCCCCAGATAGAGCCAACTGTTACCCGGCAATAAAGTGTTTCAATTTTTGAACTTGTTAATCCCCTGGTTATGTGTGAAATACATCCCATTTCAATAATTGGAATGGTCATTTTATCTTTGAGTTTTTGTGAGTTTCTAAATCTTCATTTCTTTAGCTCATTTCTAGCTCCGTCCAGCACTTAAAATTTTCTAATTCTGACTTCTAAGCCACAAGTTATTGCAGGTTAATGGAGAGACCCAAATTACGTGTTTTCAAGTTTATCATTAACCATTAACCTCTCAAACAGGTTAATGATAACTTTCAAATCATGCATTTTGGAGTAGGTTAATTAACCTCTCCAAAAATGCATATTTTTTAACCTCTATTAACCTATTTAAAATTTCTTCATGAGAAATCATACATGTCAATGGGAGCAATTGGCAATAAATGTTTTCACTTATCTTTTGTCCCCTTCTTGATGGTTTAATATCCGACAATTTTTAAGTTGAGGTTGATAGTTTCGAGGATGGCAACAATGCCATGTGAGCTACTGCTGCTAGTAAAATGCTCTCAGTCAGCAGCACAGGAGGATAAAGCCACATTGACTCATGTAGAGCAGCATGCAGATATTTCTTATCTTTCAACTCTTCGAAGCTGAAACTAACCTCTTCTTCATCAGCACTTGTCGGTTGTGATGATCTCTTACCCAATGCATGTAAGATTTTAGCATGAATGGCATCCTCCACGGTCGGATGAGAAGAGAGAAGCTAGAAAAACCATGAGAGAGCAGAAAAAGTAGTATGTTCGCTTGCTTAAACAAAAACTCACCACCTTTTCCTTCTTTAAAATATATATATATATATATATATATATATATATATATATATATATATATATATATATATATATATATATATATATATATATATATATATATATATATATATATATATATATATATATATATATATATATATATATATATATATATCATGCTGCTAAACTTCTTAAGATATTCTAGATGAACATCTTCGTGAATTAATCCATTTGAATTATCTGAAAGATGTGCAATGAACCTGAAAAGAAGATCATCTCTTTGAGGACCTTCTATGGAGAATTGTTCCCTTCTACAACTTATCTCCTGATAAGGAAACTCATGGACTACTTCAAGGAAACCATAGAGAAGTTGTTAAACGTTGTAGAAGGGATTTTGTTAGATGTTGTCATTGCAATTGCTTTTATGGATATGTACACAATGTGGAAGTCTAGACATGGCACATCAACTGTTCAACAAAATGTCTCAAAGAGATGTGAACTCATGCAATGCAATGATTGCAGGATATGCACAATGTTGTGATCTTAATCAAGCTTTAAAGATCTTCAAAGAAATGCCTCAATCGGATGTGGTATCTTGGACTGCCATGATATCGAGTTATGTTGGGTATGCATTTGGTAAAGAAGCCTTAGATTTCAAATGAAGCAAAATGGGATCCACCCCAATCAATTCAGCTATTCTAGCATGATACCCATTTGCGCTAAGATGGTAGCTTTCAGATATGGTAAGGAGGTTCATGGTGACATAATTAAGGTTGGTTTTGAGTCAAAATGTCTTCATAACTTGTGCATTTTTACATATGTATACTAAATGTGGAAATTTAAAAAAAGATGCTCGAACAGTATTTGAAAAAATCCATCAGCGAAGTATTGTCTCCTTGACTTCAATGATCATTGCTTATAGTTAAGGAAAATAAAGTAGCTTCGAAAGGTTCCCCACAAATGCAAAAAAAAAATGTAGAGATAACGGAAACATTCCAGTCTAGCTCTTTGGGGACTGAAGCGGAGCTAAAGAATAAGGGAAAGATGGTGTTCACATCAAGGTTAGATCCCCCTGGTTTTGATATTGATGATTTTCCCAGGGCATCTATAGAGCTTCTTGGAAGAGAAAACCTTGGGAGCACATACAAGGCAGTGCTTGACAAGGGTGAATCTTTGGTTGTGAAGAGGCTTCAAGATATGAATGCTTTCATATTGATGCTAATGGAATCCTGAATGTTAGTGCTGAAGACAAGACTGGAGGGATTAAGAATACCATCACCATTAACAATGATAAGGGAAGGCTGAGCGAAGTGGAGATTGAGAGAATGGTGGAGAAAGCAGAGAAATACAAGGAAATGAGCATGTGCAAAAGAGATCAGATGCTAGTTACATTTTGGAGAACTATGTCTACAACATGACGAATACTATCAAGGATGAGAAGTTCAATAAGAAGATCTGTTATAGCGATAGGGAAAAAATATAGAAAAATATAAAGAGTACAATTGAATGGCTAGATGCCAATCAGCTAGAAGATGCTTGTGAGTATGAACAGAAGTTGCATGAACTGGAAAATGGAAAATGTTTGTAGTCTTGTTATCTCCCATGCTTACAAATCAGCTGTATAAAAGGGATCACGAGTCAGAAGAAATTCAGGATAGATACTTCATAGCCAAACATAGGATGGAAATGTGTTCATTTCGAACTATAACTCAATGATGATCATCCTAGATGCTTACAGGGCTTTCGGGGATAGATCAATTGTGTCCAGGTAGATAGAGTTAGTACCTAGAAGAATCAGTGATTGTATATGTAAACATCTTTAGGAACTCTAGCTGAAGTTTTGTTTTTGCAAGCTTCCTTGTATAGGTTAATTAACCTTCCAAAATTACGTATTTTGGAGGTGGTTATTAACCATGAAGAGGTAGTTATTAACCTCTATGTCTATATAAGGACATCTTTTGGCTTTTTAAAAGGACTTTTTGGTTGGAAAAATAAGGGAACACTATGCTGAAATTTTGATCTAGGGATAAATTTTGGAAAGTATGTACACTTATTATCTCTAAATTGAAAAATCTCTATTGCTTTCTTGGTGCAAGGAAATGAAATGAGATGTGCTTTGGGTTTCTTATTTTAAAATCCAAATTGTTAAATGTAGTAATAGACATTCTCATGGTGCTATGCGAATGTTTATGAATGATAATGAATGTACTTGGTAATACTAGTCTCCTTCAAGCATAGTTCTTGATCACCATTGTTATCAATCTTGTTTACCAAAGAAGGTTGTGAAGGTGTGTGGTGCATTCTTCCTAAACAACTTCCTCCTGATCTTTAATGTTTTAGATTCTTTATTGAAAAATCACATATTTGATCTTATGAGGGAGCTGCCTCTCTAAACGTAGAGGAAGGCCAGATATCAAAGGCCTATCCAACTATTGTGAATGGTTTTCCACACACTCTGTTGGGCATATTCTATTGTGACAAACCTGTTTACCAACAATAGGTCATCACTATGTGGCAAAAATGTGAAGCTTTTGAGTAGAGCAATGGGACTTAAGAAATTGTGCCGATTGTAATGAATTAAATTTGTCCAAATGATGTATTATTTCCTTTCATAGATCATATTAAAGAACAAAAATTTGCAGTTTTGAAACTAAATATCAATATTAATTCTATCTCATTAAGATGCAAGTTTTATTAATAATTACTTCCCTAGATTCTAGTATGAGAAATGTCTGCATTAGTTTACAAGAGGAGTGATGCATTCACAATGCTTATAATAGGAAAACACTAGGGGAATTTAGGACTCAAGATTTTCAAGAGGTAGAAGTAGCAATTCAAAAATATGGAAGTTATTTTATACAATTTCTGAAGATCACTTACATTTAGTCAGTAGCTTGTAATAATATATTCTTATTCTACCTAGTTTTTTCAGTCACAAAATAGTGCTAATTCAAATGTATATGTAGGTGGGTCAAATCAATAGGCTCTACAAAAATGAAAGATCAAATGACACTTCCTTTCCTATTGGCATTGGTCATTACATGTATGATGGACTAGAAAATTCAAGGAATATAGAGAGATCAATTATAAAAATCAATTTTTTCCCATACACTATGTAGTTTCTCATGACAACAAAGGTTGTACGATTAATGAACTTAAGATAGGTTCTTGCATTAATTATTTTCCATCTTTATAATACTTTTAGGAAGATTATGAAGATGATTTCAATGTAGGATAGAAGAGGCTTAATATAAAGTAGGTTATAGACTTCAAAGTTTATATTGATGTGATAAGTATAGATGATGATGATGATTGTTCATTGATTGATCTTATCAATTACAAAAAGATTCAACTGTTGGAGCTTTCACCTACGCAATAGTCAATTCCATAATTCAAAATTTTATAGTAGAGGAAAATTTGTGTCATTAAAAGAATGGAGGAATGTTCAAAGAAGAAAAGGATAAGAAAAATGACAGCCAAAACTTTAGGTAAAGAAAGTAACTCTTCCAAAAGGAATAGAAATCAAGGAGAATTGTAGATATAGAAAGATTGCTAAGAGGGTGGGGATGAATCAATAATCACCAACTTGAGCAATAAACCTTAAAGTCAAACTTATTTTACATTTTACTAATAATAAATCCAATTTATTTATAATTGTATTTTTAGCTATCTAAGCATAAACATCTATCCAAAACAAGTAGAAAGTCCACTAGAACATCACCACTATCTTGTGAAAACATGATTAGGGTCAACTTGTCTAGTTAATGGTTAAAAATGTACTATTAGGTGCTACCTTACTAAGGGATTTCCCAAAAGACCCATAAAAGTCTTTACCCTATTAGGAGTAACCTGATTAGAGGATTTAGACACTCTACTCTAATAATGTCACCCTCTTAAAGAATTTATAATAAACTTGTTAGTGTCACCCAATTAGATATTTTAATATCACAATTGTTAGAGAGTAACCATTAGTAATGGTCTATAGTTTGTAATAACTTGATAAGTCAGATTTGTTACAATTCCATAACATAATAATACATCATTACATTTCTTTGACCAATTTGTTACCTTTTCTATGATTAACTAAAAGAGGGGTAAAATTTTTATTGAATATCAAAGAGAACTGAACAACACAAGAAACAAAGAGAACTACATAGCTTTATCCTGGTCCACAAGTTGATCCAGCATCTGAGATAAATCAAGGGGAAGCATCCTAGGATCAAGAATGTTCCAAGCCGTCCCCTGCTCAGAGGCCCATTTAGCCAGACAATCAGCCACACCCTTCCACTCACGAGGAATATGCATAAAGGACACAAAATCCACCGAATTGCATAAATGAATGATCTGCTGAATAACCAGAGCCAAATGCCAATCCACATGCACAAGGTTCCTATTATGCAATAAGTTCACAACCACCTATGAGTCAGTCTCACAGAGGATTCTTTTCTAGCCACGTAGACAACACTGTTCCAGTGCAAACAAGATAGCTAGGGCTTCCATGAGGTTATTAGTATAGTCACCCTTGTAAGTAGAAAACAGAAACTGGATATTACCAGAACTATCACACCCAACTCCCCCAATACCAGCCGGACCAGGATTTCCCTGAGAAGAACCATCAATGTTCATTTTAAGAGTGTCCACCCTAGGAGGAGACCAACGTCCCTGACAATTAACTCACTGAGGGTGTTGCTTAGCTCAATTCCTAGAGTGGGTGTGGGGGATCGAGGGAGAACAACCCTAAAAAGGAAAGGAGAGGCGAAAGTAAATACTAGCATCAATAGGATCCAAACCCCCACCGATGTCACATTTAGCAAGGAGTTTTTCCTAAAGAGAATTAACAATTCTCCCCCATAGGTGCTTGATCTCAAACTGCAAATCATGAAAGACCCTTCTATTCCTCTCAAGCCAAACATACCATAAAATAAGGGAAGGGCCAATAGTCCAAGCAACTTGAAGAAAAGAAGTCTTGGAAGGGGAATGGCCCAAACGGACCTAGAATTCAGACAAAGAGGACACATGCCAGCACGTGCATCCCCACAGACTCCGCCAGAGGTGCCAAATCTATTTGGCAAAGGGGCACTAGAAAAAAAGGTGAGATATAGTCTCTTAACTATTGCAGCAGAGGACATAGAGGGAAGGCCCCTAGAAGCCTCTCTTGCCGAGATTATCCCAAGTGAGACAATGATTGTAAACCAAAATCCAGAGGAAAAAGTTACACTTAGGCCATGAAAAACTATTCCAAACTTTCTTCCACCAAGAGACCTCCACCTCACCAAAAAATTTCTTTGTCAGTGCAAGGTACCTAGAAGAAACAAAGTACTTACCAGAAGAAGCACCTCCCCAAGCCAAAACATCAGGTTCCTGCAACGAGCTACACTTCCTAGAAGCCAATATCTGAGATAATTCCAGCCAATCTCCCAGAGGCCAATCAGAAGAATTCTTCCATCTATAACCCACAACAATGCCCAGGTTAAAAGCCTCCTTATAATGAGCCACCTTATTCCATCCAACAGAAAGGAAAGAATCACAAAGAGCCTACAAGTGAGGATGAGAGGAAAGGAGAGGAGGATGCCTATTCCAAGAATCACTCCAAAATAGAGCCTCAATGCCTCTATTGCAGATCCAAAATAAACTTCTTTGCACTAGGTGAGCACCAATCTTGAGGGTATGCCACACCATAGAGCCTCTTCCCTCAAGAGAAAACCTGGAAACTTCTAAAGGTTCAACACCAGGTAAATACTTGTGTGATAGGAGACAGGCCCAAAGCCGAGACTAACTAGTACACCAACGCCAATAGAGCTTGGCAGCAAGAGCTTGACTACAAAAGATAGCAGACCAAAGGCCAAGGCCTCCTTCCTTTTTTGGCCTACAAACAGTATCCCAATTGATGAAGCTCCATTTGGTATGTTGTAAATTGCCACTCCAAAGAAATTGGCGAGAGAGAGCATCAAATTCTATGATCTTTCTTTAATCAATTCCTCTGATAACTTGATAGAGTCTTTCTCTTGATACTATCCTTCATTTATTTGTCACAATAGTAAACTTCTTATTTCTTTCTCCTTTATTTAGATCTATAAATTATGATGTGGCTATCATTCATAAAATTAATCAAGCTTGGGCTTTAGTTGGTAATGCACTAAAAGAGAATTTGACTTGGAGTTTTTTTACATTCCCATGTTGAACCTAAAAAGGTTTACTTTAGATGGTTGTTTCTTCTCAAGAAACTTCTTGTTGATCATTTACTTTTTCCTTTCCGCAACCAACCAATTTTTTCTTCTTTGTGTAATTGTCTAGAATCCTTAGAGCATAGTTTGGTTTCAATACTATTCAAAAAGATTTTTCTTTCTACCGAGATGGTCTAGTAATCCCACCTAAAAGAGAAATAAAAATAAAAATTAAAAAGTATCAAGAGGAGGTCTCCTACTATGGAGCTGGATGAAGTCACCCCATTTATAGGAACAGTAGCAATGATGGCTAGAACTAGTACTTTTTTAGATTTCTTTTTTATGTCCTTGCTCCTGTATTTTAGTTGGTACACTATCTCTAATATAAAAAATCTTTTTTTCTTTTTTAATTAAATAAATTAAAAAATTTATTTTAAAATTCACAAGCTAAATTAGTTTATATAATTATAGTAAATAAATTAAGGATTTGGATTAGCTGGTTGTTTCTAATGGATCACTTTTGAAATGCAATTTCAAATAAAATTTCTAAATAAAATGAAGACAAAATTCATGAGGACACTCTAGCTGCTAAAATTTTAGAATAAATTATCCATAAGAAATTGAGTGGAGATATTATCTCTCTCTAATCAAAGAGGGTAAATGATCATTTTCAAGGAGGGCATTCAACTATCCAACTTTGTGGCCTCATACCTTGGTACCATTTCATATAATGATGGTGGGCAGCAGGATCTAGGGTCCAATGTTGTTTAAGAAGATAGATAATTTGCAGAATTGCCAAGTTACTCAATGCACTTGACGAGGGACCCTCATGGCATTGGTTTCAATTGTACTTAGGAGGATTTTTCTTTCTATGGAGATGGCCCAATAATCACACCTATAGGAGTAATGATAATTAAAATAACAAAGTATCCAAGAGGAAGTCTCCTACTATGGAGATGGATGAGGTCACCCCATTTACAGGAGCAGTGGCAATGATAGCTGGAACTAGTACTTTTTAAGATTTCTTTTTTATATCCTTCTTCTTATATTTTAGTTGGTACACTATTTCTAATAGAAAAAAATCATTTATATTTTTATATCTAAATAAATTACAAAAGTTATTTTAAAATTTACAAGTTAAATTAGTTTATATAATTATAATAAAGAAACTATGGATTTGGATTAGCTGGTTGTTTCTAATAGATCACTTTTGAAATGAAATTTCAAATAAATTTTTTAAATAAAATGAAGACAAAATTCATTAGGACACTCTAGCTGCTAAAATTTTAAAATAAATTATCCATAAGAAGCTGAATGAAAATATAAAGTTAATCATAATTCACTAAACAAATATTACTATAAAGTTAATCATACTTCACTAAACTAATATTGCTAAATTACACGAAGATGTCTATTGGCCTAATTCAACGAATTTGACAAATTTGACAACTTATTTTTATTAATTAGAATACAATTTAAAACTAATCAGAATAATAGGGGCGGCTGGACACTTAGGGTTAGGGCGGGCAAGATATGATAGGCAATACCTATATTAAGGCTCCGGGACGATAAAAGAACAAATATTTTTATGGCAAGAATGGTAATATAGCTGATTCAACTGTGTTGTGTATCAATGTTGATTATCCTCTCTGCCCTATTAATTCCAGGGATCACATATTGAGATTAATGGATATTAAATGCATTGGCGATACTGAGAAAGAAGATACAATTGGAGAATGATACTGATTTAATGATGAATGTGATGGAAGAGAAGGAAGAGGGTTTCATTGGCGATGAGATCAGAGAGGAAGATTCTGTTTGGTCTGAATGCCCAGATAATATACTGGAAGGAATATTTTCAACATTACCACTGGAGTTCATTGCTCAATCCCTCGCAGTGTGCAAAAAATGGAATAACATCTTATCCTCTACCAGATTTCTGTCTCTGTTGCCAAAAAGAGATCCATGGATGCTCCTCTGCAGTGAAACACATGCCATGGCCTTTCGCTTTCTCACGCAATGATGGAAAACTATTTCTCTTTCTTTCTTGCCAAACCCAACAGCTAGAAATCTCACAGAGGGCCGTTTCTTTTATAAAGCAGGTTCTGGACTTCTTCTACTCGAAATACAACAGCCTCAGAAAACGTATGTGATCTGTAATCCTCTTACAGGCGTTTACAGAGATCTTCCCGTAGCCATTGTAGAGAAGGTAAGACTAGCGGCAATAATGGAGAATGGAGAATCCTAAAAAATTGTTTGCGCTCCAAATGTAGAAAACCCTAGTTGCATTCAACTTTACCATTTTTCAGAAATGTCATGGAAAGTTGATGTGAAGGCTTTTCTGATTTTGCTTATATTCGTTGTGGGAAGGGTTTTCATGACTGTGTTTCAAAAGACCTGAAAACAGTATTTTCGAACATCGAAACTAAGCAACGACAAGTAATGTTATTTCCAGATGAACATTATTTAGTTCATGGGAATGAAATAGGCTCGTGTGAAGTGGAATTGGTTTCATATGGATCTTCCATCTTGGTGGATCTGGTATATCTGAAGTAAAGTTTGAGGTAGAGGTGTTGGAGTGGGATCAAACTTCCTCAATCTCTTAGATTTAATACGTACCATACTGTTCTTGATTTCCAGTCTAACTTAGGTAAGATAGTATAGATTTCATTGTAGGTAGATTTTAAATGTTAGTATTATTAGTGGGATATTAATGTTTTCAAGTGATTATTTTCAATTAATCATATTTCTAAATTTTTAACGTATGCAAAATTGATTTCTTAGGGAAGTAAGTACAATTTACACTTTCTCTGATGATAATTTTGATAATGTGGAAAGTGGAGATAACATCCTTCTTTTCTCCTTTGAATATCCTATTGTTTCTTTCTTTCAAAGCATACAGTTCCTAAGTATGAACAAAGATAGGGTGAGAAAAAGTTTGAAATATCCATTGAATCGTTAGATGGTTAATAGTTTTGGAAGACACCATGGACAGATGACAATCCTTGAGCACCAAATTCCAGATCTTAACTGTAATAGGGGAACAATAGATGATTGATAGAATCAGCATCCTTCTCACATAGGACACATCAATTAGCTAACTTGAGACCATGGATAGATAGATTTTCAAGCTTAAGGATTTTTCCAAGAGCCACTACCCACCAAAAGAAATTTATTTTATGTTGTAAGTCATGAATCCAATTGTTCTTCCAATATTTGTCTCCCACTAGAGTGTCTTCTAGTGATCTGTGGGCAAAACTAACTATGAAGATACCATTTATGTTGTATCTCCAAATCCATTTATCTTCTTGGGATTGGTTAAAGAGACTAGGGTAAGAGAGCACATCCTTTAGATAAGTGATCTCTTCCTTACTAATATTCTTGATTCTTCTCGCATCTCTATGGACTTGCCAAAATCCAATTATGTCCTTCCATCTTCCATTGCCATTTTCCCTTTCTAGGTAGTTTTCCACCTTCTCACCCACATTCACCTTCATCCAAACCATAAATCCATGGTTATTTATTGCCTCCTTAATGGGAACGTTATCCTTCCACATTTCTTCCCATAATAAGCTTCTTCTACCATTTCCTATTTTTATTCTACTTACTTTTCCAATGAAGCCTCTCATTTTCAGTATGTTCTTCTAGAGCACAATGTTGCCATTAGAGTTATTCTTACTGAGGTACAAATAGAAAGTACCATAAGATAAGTATTTTTTTCTTAATATTTTGGACCAATCTTTAGCTCCTTTTAAGCTTAACTCGCCTAATTTAGAGACCAAATCTTTGTTCACATGTTTAAAATTCCTGATACCAAGGCCTCCATTCTCCTTGGGTTTGTACACCTGATTCCAATTGACAAGAGCTATCTTTCTCTTTTCCTCTACTCTAGACCACAAGATTTTTAAAAAAAATTTCTAGGATGTCTACCACCTTCACAGGTATTAAGGAAAATGACTTGAGGTACACTAGGATTGTAGTGACCCTTACCAATAGGCCATTAAAAAAACCCTAAATTTAATACATTGCTGAATTAAGAATTTTTTTTGATTAAATAACTAATGTAAAATAGTGCCAATATATTCATTCAATGATCACCAAAATGTCTTTACATATGATATGAAATTTTTAGCACTGAAACATTATGACATGGCACATTAGGAACAAACCCTAACTAGCTGTATACAATTGAGAACTTATTACAACTACAAACTAAAATGAAGAACTTGGATTGATCAGATATTGGAGACTAATTGCTGAAGATGATATGGTGAAAGTGCAACTCCACTTGAAACTCCAAACCAACAATTAAGCACAAGTGAAAGGACTGAAATATCCTTTCCACAGCTCCAATAATTCAAGTGATCTTTCACACCCTCAAAATTGCATACCAATTGAGAGTTTTCATTCTCAATGGCCAATTGTGACTACTTGCAGAAACCCTAGGCTCCACAACACACATAAGAAAAAATCAATAATAAATCTAGATGATAGGCAATGAGCCCTTAATGCCTATTTATTCTTTTTTTCTCGATAGGTTGGCCTCCTTTTGAATTTTTTCTCCACTTCTTCCAGCAACCTCTAGAAGATTGTTTTGTTTAATGACTTTATAAAATATATCACTTTATTAAGTTAACAATTAACTCCTCCTAAAATAGGGACATTACAAGGATACTATGGAGACAATTTTTAAGGAGAAGAATCTTACCCCAAAAACTTAATAGCTTTCCTTTCCATCTAGCTAGTTTTTTTTCTAGAATTTTTCAATGATACTATTCCAATATAGGAGACTAGGTTTCTCTAGTGAGAAGGGTAGGCTAGGATACATATACGATAAACATTGGATTTTTCATTCCAACACAATAGAAATGTTTCATTGAATGTCTTGTGGGCTATTGAAAATAAAAATTATACTCTTATGAAAGTTGATATATTGTCCAGTTAACTTTGCATAGTTAGCTAACAAGAACTTCCAAGCATTTGCCTCAGATAAGATAGATTCTCCAAAAAGGATAGTATCATTCACAAATTTCTCATGTGTAGAGAAGGAATATTAGAGTCAACTTTAACACTACAATTAGAATTTGAGATCTTGAGTTTGGTCATGTTCCTACTTAGGACACCCACCACAATTATAAATAGATAGGGAGAGAGAGGATCTCCTTTCTTGAGGCCAATACCCATAATAAAAATCCCAAGGGGGTACCATTGAAACGAACAACATAAAATGTAAAGCTAATAGATTTCATAATCATCTTGCGGGATTTTCCAAGAAAACCAAATTTAGTTAGCACTTTTTCAAGAAAATAAAATTTCATGCTATCATAGGCTTTAGAAATATCAATCTTGAGAACCATGGTTGGTTTGTCATTAGTATTCATATAATATAATATCTCATGAGCATAAATGACCATATCCATAATATTTCTCCCACCAAAAAAGCCTTTATGAATTTTTCCAAGATCAATTTCATTCTGTTCACTAAGACTTTGGCTATAAGTTTGTAACTAGTATTGCAGAAATTGATAGGATGAAAGTCTTCCATACAAATTTGGTCACTTTTTTTTAAGGAATAAGAACAATTTATGTTTGATTAGTCTTATTTACCATTGTTCCTAGTTTGGAGAAGTGACAAACCTCTTTGAAAATATCATCTCCTACAATATCCTAATATTCATGGAAGAACACTAGGGGGGAACCATCAGGACCCAGAGATTTGAAACCCTGGAAGGAAAAGGCAACATGTATAACTTCTTCTCTATCAATATTTTTAGACATAGCAGCATGATAGACTCAGCATCCTTCTCACATATGACACATCAATTAGATAACTTGAGACCATGGATAGATAGATTTTCAAGCTTAAGGATTTTTCTAGGAGCCACTACCCACCAAAAGAAATTTACTTTATGTTGTAAATTATGAATCCAATTGTTCTTCCAATGTTTCTCTCCCACTAAAGTGTCTTCTAGTGATTTGTGGGCAAAACTAACTATGAAGATACCATTTTTTTTTGTATCTCCAAATCCATTTGTCTTCTTGGGATTGGTTAAAGAGACTACGGTAAGAGAGCACATCCTTTAGATATGTGATCTCTTCCTTACTAATATTCTTGATTCTTTTGGCATCTCTATGGACTTGCCAAAATCAAATTATGTCCTTCCATATTCCATTGCCATTTTCCCTTTCTAGGTAGTTTTCCACATTCTCCTCCACATTCACCTTCATCCAGACCATCAATCCATGGTTATGTATTGCCTCCTTAATGGGAACCTTATCCTTCCACATTTCTTCCCACAATAAGCTTCTTCTACCATTTCTTATTTTCATTCTACTTCCTTTTCTAATCAAGCCTCTCATTTTCATTATGTTCTTCTAGAGGACAATGCTGCCATTAGAGTTATTCTTACTGAGGTACAAATAGAAAGTACCATAAGATAAGTATTTTTTTCTTAAGATTTTGGACCAATCTTTAGCTCCTTTTAAGGTTAACTAGCCCAATTTAAAGACCACATCTTTGTCCGCATGTTTAAAATTATTGATACCAAGGCCTCCATTCTCCTTGGGTTTACACACCTAATTCCAATTGACAAGAGCTATCTTTCTCTTTTCCTCCACTCCAGACCACAAGATTTTTTTTTTTTAAATTTCTAGGGTATCTGCCACCTTCATAGGTATTAAGGAAAATGACATGAGGTACACTAGGATACTATGGAGGCAATTTTAGAGGAGAAGAATCTTACCCCAAAAACTTAATAGTTTTCCTTTCCATCTAGCTAGTCTTTTTTAGAATTTTTCAATGATACTATTCTAATATAGGAGACTAGGTTTCTCTGGTGAGAAGGATAGGCCAAGTTACATATTCGGTAAACATTAGATTTGTCATTCCAACATAGTAGAAATGTTTAATTGAATGTCTTGTGGGGTATTGAAAATAATTAGTATACTCTTATGAAAGTTGATATATTGACCACTTAACTTTGCATAGTTAGCTAACAAGAACTTCCAAGCATTTTCCTCAGATAAGATAGATTCTCCAAAAAGGATAGTATCATCCATGAATTTATCATGTGTAGAGAAGGAATATTAGAGTCAACTTTAACACTACAATTAGAATTTGAGATCTTGAGTCTGGTCATGTTCCTACTTAGGACACCAATCACAATTATAAATAGATAGGGAAAGAGAGGATCTCCTTTCTTGAGGCCAATACCTATAATAAAAAAACCCCAAGGGAGTACCATTGAAAAGAAAAACATAAAATCTAAAGCTAACAGAGTTCATAATCATCTTGTGAGATTTTCAAAGAAAACCAAATTTAGTTAGCTGATTTTCAAGGAAATAAAATTTCACACTATCATAGGCTTTAGAAATATCAATCTTGAGAACCATCATTAGTTTTTCATTACTATTCATAGAATATAATACATCATGAGCAAAAATGACCACATCCATAATATTCCTCCCACCAACAAGGCCTTTATGAATTTTTTCAAGATCAATTTCATTTTGCTCACTAAGACCTTGGCTATAATTTTGTAACTAGTATTGTAGAGATTGATAGGATAAAAGTATTCTACACAAATCAGGTCACTTATTTTTAGGAATCATCACAATTTAGGTTTGATTAGTCTTATTCACCATTGTTCCTATTTTGGGGAAGTCATAAACCTCTTTGAAAATATCATATCCCACAATATCCTAATATTCAAGGAAGAACACTAAGGGGAAATCATCAAGACCCTGAGATTTGAAACCTTGGAAGAAAAAGGCAGCATGTCTAACTTCTTCTTTATCAATCTTTTTAGACATAGTAGCATTTCCCTCTAGGGCAACAAGCATAGGACTGCATCCTAACTAGTCAAAACGGTCTTCATGTCCATCATCAATAACTTCCCTTTGAAGAAAATAGTTTACAACTTTAGTGTAAATTTCATCTTCCTCTGAAACCACCATATCATTGGGAACTTCAAGAAATCCAATTATGTTTGTAATCTTGTGTTTCAGAGTAGTAAGATGGAAGAATCTATTATTTTTGTCACCTTCTTTGAGCCATTGGATCTCATATTTTTCTTTCTAGAATATTTCTTTTTGGGAAAAAAATGGAGAACCATTGGTCCCTATAAGATCTTTCTAATTTTTGAGAGTCCAGATCATTCAGATTATCTTCCATTTTCTACTTTATTGTAACAAATCACCAGTTTACCTTATAAATCCTTCTTCTTATCAAAGATTTTACTAAAAGATACTTTATTCCATTTCTTAACCTTGTCTAAAATACACGAAGTTTCTCTAGTAGGCTAAACTAGGGATGAGGGGTTGATCACCCCTACACATCTAGAGAACAAAGCCTAGGAAGCCCACCCCAACTTGTAATGAATTTTTGTTGAGCTAGGTTCAAATAGATCTACTACCCCAATTTGAAGGACCATCAACCCTCTTGGTAATCATTAGAATCCCATGGCCATTAGTCTTTAGACTTGGATCATCTAGAGGTGTTATTGAAGGAAGGGCCTCCTCCTGAACCTTAGAATTTGGCCTTGGGAGATATTCATCCTCCCTTTCACTGAAGGATCACCAAAAGTTTTTTCCTTCTACTTTAGAGGGAATAAATCTAGATCTTCTCAACCTTTCTATACACAATATTTGATGAAACCCCAAGCTTAGCCAGCTGGGTAGCATAGGTCACATCTAAATGCCAAAATCTTTAGCATCTTATGCAGAACAAATCTACTTTTTCATAGTACAAGGATTGGATGTAGGACCCCAACTTGCATTCAGTTATAACCTCTAATGGAAGAACTTGATTCACCATCTAATTGACACAAATCCTGGCAAATAATAGGCAGGCTTTTTATTGGATGATCTTCAAACCTTCCAACAACTATCGAAAGGAGTTAGAAATACCTTTAAAGGCTTCATTACTCCAGAACTCTAGAGGTAGCCTTAGGAATGTTACCCATGTAGGAGCATGAGCTCTCAAGTCAGTAGCTA
The DNA here is from genome assembly GCA_028749045.1 of Cupressus sempervirens. Classification (NCBI taxonomy): domain Eukaryota; kingdom Viridiplantae; phylum Streptophyta; class Pinopsida; order Cupressales; family Cupressaceae; genus Cupressus; species Cupressus sempervirens. The sequence continues at coordinate 815,274,263 of CM053792.1, read as the reverse complement.
GATCCAACATAAGTTTCCACTTATGGATGTTAATGATATTTCTCAAGTTCTCAAGTTTGAACTAAGCGACCAAGGTCCAATCCTAAGAACACTAGAGAAGTCCTCATGGAAAACAAAGGAGAACACAAACAAGCCATTAACTAGGGCATTGGTTTTAATGCTACTTTTTAAGGGCTAGATCAAAGCTGCTCATTTCGTAAGTTGTTTGACTGAAGGTTTGAATACTGGGAGTTTTCCCATAGGAGTGAATGCTAAATCATTTACTAATTCTGGAATAGAAGATGAGAAAACATATTCCTATTTTCTGTTTGTTTGCAGTTTGAATAGGATACAAATAAAATTGATAGACCAATTCTCGTGTACTCTTGAAGGATGTTTCATTCTAGAGATTTTGCTTCTCGATGATGAATCATAGAGGAGCCACAATGACAATTAAGGATGGAACCTAAATCCCATCTTTAAGAGAAACATGTCCAGTCTTGTCAATTTGATAATCTTGATTGACCTTGTCATGCTTAAAAATCAGGTTCTCACTGTGAAAAATCAAACTATTGCAGTCACTGATTATTAATCTCCTATCACAAAATATTATTAAACTGTTGAAAACAAATTCTCAGCTAATATCGAAAAATAACACAACTGAAACTTCACTTAAAATACGGAAAGAAATGCGCAACAGAATCAACACAATATTTTCGGACAAATTGTCCCTGGAAAAACCCCAAAGGGAAAACCAGTTCTACAGATGAGAAATTATATTAAACTTCAGCAAATCAAGAGATACAAAATTCCTTGCCTCACACTGGCAGAACTCTGACATCCTCCTAATTTCTTCCGCTGATATTTCTCACTGCTATCCCTGCGCTAACACAGCGCCCTTGCTAACACTGCAAGACTGTTTGCTAACACTGCAAACTGCTTCTCCAAAAGCTTCCTTGCTAATACTGCAAGACTGTTTGCTAACACTACAAACTGCTTCTCCAAAAGCTTCCTGCCGTTTTCTCTCCAAATGCCCCCTAGACCCCTTTTTATACTACTCTCGTTGGTAAACCAACGACCGAGATTAAAACAAACCAACGGCTGAGATTAAGACAACTCAATAGCCAATAATAGAATTGGTTGCAAGGTGTCCAAAAGGGAATCTCTAAAATTAGTAAATAATAACCATTTACTAATTTTTGGCAAGTGGACAAACAGCTGTCCAACCCACCCATAAATACAACCGCTATTCATAGATAAGGATGAACAGCTGTCCAAGCTACCCATAAATAGTGCTGCTATTTCTGGGTCAGAAATAACAGCTATCCAACTAACAATAATTAACACTCCCTCTTAGCGAGGAAGCTGTTCTGCATGACACCCATCTTATCTCTGAAGAGGATAAATTTGGCCTTTCCCAAAGCCTTCGTCAGAATGTCTGCTACCTGCTCATCTGTAGGTATGTATTGTAGTCGAACAACTTTCTTCAATCTGCACACGTGGGTCTCTTTGCTATGTGCTACAAAGCCTTCTGGTTGTTCTATGTATACCTCCTCCTTCAACTCACCATTGAGGAATGCTGTCTTGACATCCATTTGATGGATCTGCCATCCCATCTGTGCTGCAAGTGAGATTACAGCTCGTATAGAAGTATACCTGGCAACTGGGGAAAATGTCTCCTCATAGTCTATTTCCTCCTTCTGAGAGAACCCCTTTGCCACAAACCTAGCCTTGTATTTCTCGATGCTACCATTTGCACCGTGCTTTATCTTATAAATCTAGCGTGATCCAACTACAGCCCTATCTGTTGGTCTAGGTACTACCTCCCACACATCATTCTGCATTATTGAAGAATATTCCTCAACCATAGCATCTCGCCATACCTGATGTTCTGCAGCTTCCTGATAGCTAGAAGGCTCACTATCTAGCAACTGAATAACATAGTCATTGAACTTGGCTAGTTGTCTTCGCTGTCTAGTACTCTTCCTAGGAGCTCCCACAAACTCCTGAGTATCCCTTTGTGCACAATCTCTGATGAAGTGATATCTGATATCTATATGTTTAGACCTATCATGAAACACTGGATTTTCAGACAACTTGATGCAACTCTGATTGTCATAATGTATCACAGTAGTCTCAACCTTCTGACCAAACAAGGCTACTAACAACTTCCGAAGCCATATAGCTTCACATGTCGCCATGCTAGCTGCTATGTATTCTGCTTCTGCTGAACTTAGAGCCACAGACTTCTGCTTCCTACTGAACCAAGATACAACTCCTGATCCCAAGCTGAAACAACACCCTGAAGTGATCCTTTTGTCTATTGTACTTCCTGCCCAATCTGTGTCAGTATAGCCTATCAAACTGATACCTTCACCTCAAACATATCTTATCCCATACTCGACTGTACCACACAAGTAACGTAGCACATGCTTAGCCGCTCCCCAATGCATTCTCTGTGGTTCAACCATGAACTGACTAAGAGAGTTTACTGCAAATGCTATATCTAGTCTAGTGTTGACCAAATACATAAGCGAACCAATCAACTGTCTATATAAAGTGGGATCTACATCTTTCTCCTTAGATGTATCGTCATGCTCTGTGCTCACCATCGGAACACCTATCACGGTCTCACGAAGCAATCTAAGTGCTCCATGATGAATATGGCCCAACCTCCTATGCCATAGCTCTCCAAGATCTCTAGGATTATTGTTGCTCATAAGTGCCTTAGGAGTATCAAACTACAATCTATAAAGGCAACCACTCCTAACTCCAATAGTTATGGGTGATTTCCAATCCTTGTGCTTAATCAACACATGTGTCCCTCTAAAGAGTACATTATACCCCCTATCCTGAAGAACAGATACAGAAATCAAATTCATACCTAAGCCCGGCACATATAACACATCATGAAGAGGAATTATCTTTCCATTCTCCCTCTAAAATTGAAGAGTCCCTTTCCCAACAGGGTTGAGTTTGGACAAGTTTCTCATAGAAATCTGGATGTTGGTGTCCTCCTCCTTGTAACTGGAGAAGTACTCTCTAACTCCTGTCATATGAAATGACACCCCACTATCTATATACCAAACACACTGTGAGGTTGAGCTAACCATACAAGCTATGAGTGCAAACTCATCTTCCATTCTGCTGGAGAGTTCTTCTGCACTTGCTGAAGCTGCCACCTGCTTCTTACCCTTTTTCCTCTCTGGGCAATCACTGACATAGTTGCCAAACTCGTGACATCCAAAGCACTTAACCTTAGAAAGGTCCTTCTTCTTCTTTTCACTTTGTGAATTTGATCCTTTGCTAGATCCCTTCTTTGCTTTCCCTTTACCCGCTAGGGCAACGTACTCTTGTTCCACCTCAATTTTCTGACTCTTGTTGGCCCCATTGACAAGAATTAGTCTAAACTCCTCCTGAGTGAAATCAGTCCATAGTCGATCCCAACTCGGTAAAGTATCTCGTCCACTGACAACTTGAACAAAGACACTCCATTGTTTAGTAAACCCATTTAGGGCTATTCTCACTAGCTCATCATCACTAGGGCTATCTCCAACAGCTTCTAACTCATCCTTGACAAGTCTGAGCCTGGTGAGGTAACTTGTGACGTCTTCTCCCTGATTCATCCGGGTATTCTTTAGCTTCTCTCTAAGAATCAACTTCCTGTTAGTGGTAGCATTCTGGTACAGATTTAGAATGGCGTCCCACATCTTCTTTGCTGTATCTAGCTCCGAGATATGTGGAACAATATGATCCTTAACACCATCAAGGATAATTCTCCTCGCTTTCGCATCGTCCTTCCTATATGCTGTAAGCTGTGTTGCATCCGTTGGTACAGGTACACCACTGGTAGCATAATCCTTGATACCATTCTCTTCCAACAATAAAGAAATTCTGGCCTTCCAGACACCAAAATTTGAGGCACCATCCTATCTATCTTGATCTCTCAAACCAGCTGAAGCCATCTCAAGGGTTTAAAGCAATAATAAATCTAAAGAGATCAAAATTTCTTTCCTAGGGCAAAACTCTTCTACCCTTAACAATGCTCTGATACCATGTGAAAAATCAAACTATTGCAGTCACTGATTATTAATCTCCTATCACAAATGATTATTAAACTGTTGAAAACAAATTCTCAGCTAATATCGAAAAATAACACAACTGCAACTTCACTTAAAATACGGAAAGAAATGCGCAACAGAATCAACACAATATTTTCGGACAAATTGTCCCTGGAAAAACCCCTAAGGGAAAACCAGTTCTACAGATGAGAAATTATATTAAACTTCAGCAAATCAAGAGATACAAAATTCCTTGCCTCACACTGGCAGAACTCCGACAACCTCCTAATTTCTTCCGCTGATATTTCTCACTGCTATCCCTGCGCTAACATTGTGCCCTTGCTAACACTGCAAGACTGTTTGCTAACACTGCAAACTGCTTCTCCAAAAGCTTCCTTGCTAATACTGCAAGACTGTTTGCTAACACTGCAAACTGCTTCTCCAAAAGCTTCCTTGCTAATACTGCAAGACTGTTTGCTAACACTACAAACTGCTTCTCCAAAAGCTTCCTGCCGTTTTCTCTCCAAATGCCCCCTAGACCCCTTTTTATACTACTCTCGTTGGTAAACCAATGACCGAGATTAAAACAAACCAACGGCTGAGATTAAGACAACTCAATAGCCAATAATAGAATTGGTTGCAAGGTGTCCAAAAGGGAATCTCTAAAATTAGTAAATAATAACCATTTACTAATTTTTGGCAAGTGGACAAACAGCTGTCCAAACCACCCATAAATACAACCGCTATTCATAGATAAGGACGAACAGCTGTCCAAGCTACCCATAAATAGTGCTGCTATTTCCGGGTCAGAAATAACAGCTGTCCAACTAACAATAATTAACACTCCCTCTTAGCGAGGAAGCTGTTCTGCATGACACCCATCTTATCTCTGAAGAAGATAAATTTGGCCTTTCCCAAAGCCTTCGTCAGAATGTCTGCTACCTGCTCATCTGTAGGTATGTATTGTAGTCGAACAACTTTCTTCAATCTGCACACGTGGGTCTCTTTGCTGTGTGCTACAAAGCCTTCTGGTTGTTCTATGTATACCTCCTCCTTCAACTCACCATTGAGGAATGCTGTCTTGACATCCATTTGATGGATCTGCCATCCCATCTGTGCTGCAAGTGAGATTACAGCTCGTATAGAAGTATACCTAGCAACTGGAGCAAATGTCTCCTCATAGTCTATTCCCTCCTTCTGAGAGAACCCCTTTGCCACAAACCTAGCCTTGTATTTCTCGATGCTACCATCTGCACCGTGCTTTATCTTATAAATCAAGCGTGATCCAACTACAACCCTATCTGTTGGTCTAGGTACTACCTCCCACACATCATTCTGCATTATTGAAGAATATTCCTCAACCATAGCATCTCACCATACCTGATGTTCTGTAGCTTCCTGATAGCTAGAAGGCTCACTATCTACCAACTGACTAACATAGTCATTGAAGTTGGCTGGTTGTCTTTGCTGTCTAGTACTCTTCCTAGGAGCTCCCACAAACTCCTGAGTATCCCTTTGTGCACAATCTCTGATGAAGTGATATCTGATATCTATATGTTTAGACCTATCATGAAACACTGGATTTTCAGACAACTTGATGCAACTCTGATTGTCACAATGTATCACAGTAGTCTCAACCTTCTGACCAAACAAGGCTACTAACAACTTTCGAGCCATATAGCTTCACATTTCGCCATGCTAGCTGCTATGTATTCTGCTTCTACTGAACTTAGAGCCACAGACTTCTGCTTCCTGCTGAACCAAGATACAACTCCTGATCCCAAGCTAAAACAACACCCTGAAGTGCTCCTTTTGTCTGTTGTACTTCCTGCCCAATCTGCGTCAGTATAGCCTATCAACCTAATACCTTCACCTCGAACATATCTGATCCCATACTCGACTGTACCACACAAGTAACGTAGCACATGCTTAGCTTCTCTCCAATGCATTCTCTTTGGTTCAACCATGAACTGACTAAGAGAGTTTACTGCAAATGCTATATCTAGTCTAGTGTTGACCAAATACATAAGCGAACCAATCAACTGTCTATATAAAGTGGGATCTACATCTTTCTCCTTAGATGTATCGTCATGCTCTGTGCTCACCTCCGGAACACCTGTCACGGTCTCACGAAGCAATCTAAGTGCTCCATGATGAATATGGCCCAACCTCCTATGCCATAGCTCTCCAAGATCTCTAGGATTATTGTTGCTCATAAGTGCCTTAGGAGTATCAAACTACAATCTATAAAGGCAACCACTCCTAACTCCAATAGTTATGGGTGATTTCCAATCTTTGTGCTTAATCAACACATGTGTCCCTCTAAAGAGTACATTATACCCCCTATCCTGAAGAATAGATACAGAAATCAAATTCATACCTAAGCCCGACACAAATAACACGTCATGAAGAGGAATTATCTTTCCATTCTCCCTCTAAAACTGAACAGTCCCTTTCCCAACAGGGTTGAGTTTGGACAAGTTTCCCATAGAAATCTGGATGTTGGTGTCCTCCTCCTTGTAACTGGAGAAGTACTCTCTAACTCCTGTCATATGAAATGACGCCCCACTATCTATATACCAAACACACTGTGAGGTTGAGCTAACCATACAAGCTATGAGTGCAAACTCATCTTCCATTCTGCTGGAGAGTTCTTCTGCACTTGCTGAAGCTGCCACCTGCTTCTTACCCTTTTTCCTCTCTGGGCAATCACTGACATAGTGGCCAAACTCGTGACATCCAAAGCACTTAACCTTAGAAAGGTCCTTCTTCTTCTTTTCACTTTGTTAATTTGATCCTTTGCTAGATCCCTTCTTTGCTTTCCCTTTACCTGCTAGGGCAACGTACTCTTGTTCCACCTCATTTTTCTGACTCTTGTTGGCCCCATTGACAAGACTTAGTCTAAACTCCTCCTGAGTGAAATCAGTCCATAGTCGATCCCAACTCGGTAAAGTATCTCGTCCACTAACAACTTGAACAAAGACACTCCATTGGTTAGTAAACCCATTTAGGGCTATTCTCACTACCTCATCATCACTAGGGCTATCTCCAACAGCTGCTAACTCATCCTTGACAAGTCTGAGCCTGGTGAGGTAACTTGTGACGTCTTCTCCCTGATTCATCCAGGTATTCTTTAGCTTCTCTCTAAGAATCAACTTCCTGTTAGTGGTAGCATTCTGGTATAGATTTAGAATGGCGTCCCACATCTTCTTTGCTGTATCTAGCTCCGAGATATGTGGAACAATATGATCCTTGACACCATCAAGGATAATTCTCCTCACTTTGGCATCGTCCTTCCTATATGCTGCAAGCTGTGTTGCATCCGTTGGTATAGGTACACCACTGGTAGCATAATCCTTGATACCATTCTCTTCCAACAATAAAGAAATTCTGGCCTTCCAGACACCAAAATTTGAGGCACCATCCAATCTATCTTGATCTCTCAAACCAGCTAAAGCCATCTCAAGGGTTTAAAGCAATAATAAATCTAAAGAGATCAAAATTTCTTTCCTAGGGCAAAACTCTTCTACCCTTAACAATGCTCTGATACCATGTGAAAAATCAAACTATTGCAGTCACTGATTATTAATCTCCTATCACAAATGATTATTAAACTGTTGAAAACAAATTCTCAGCTAATATCGAAAAATAACACAACTGCAACTTCACTTAAAATATGGAAAGAAATGCGCAACAGAATCAACACAATATTTTCGGACAAATTGTCCCTGGAAAAACCCCTAAGGGAAAACCAGTTCTACAGATGAGAAATTATATTAAACTTCAGCAAATCAAGAGATACAAAATTCCTTGCCTCACACTGGCAGAACTCTGACAACCTCCTAATTTCTTCCGCTGATATTTCTCACTGCTATCCCTGCGCTAACACTGCGCCCTTGCTAACATTGCAAGACTGTTTGCTAACACTGCAAACTGCTTCTCCAAAAGCTTCCTTGCTAATACTGCAAGACTGTTTGCTAACACTACAAACTGCTTCTCCAAAAGCTTCCTTGCTAATACTGCAAGACTGTTTGCTAACACTGCAAACTGCTTCTCCAAAAGCTTCCTGCCGTTTTCTATCCAAATGCCCCCTAGACCCCTTTTTATACTACTCTCGTTGGTAAACCAACGACCGAGATTAAAACAAACCAACGACTGAGATTAAGACAACTCAACAGCCAATAATAGAATTGGTTGCAAGGTGTCCAAAAGGGAATCTCTAAAATTAGTAAATAATAACCATTTACTAATTTTTGGCAAGTGGACAAACAGCTGTCCAAACCACCCATAAATACAACCACTATTCATAGATAAGGACGAACAGCTGTCCAAGCTACCCATAAATAGTGCTGCTATTTTTGGGTCAGAAATAACAGCTGTCCAACTAACAATAATTAACACTCCCTCTTAGCGAGGAAGCTGTTCTGCATGACACCCATCTTATCTATGAAGAAGATAAATTTGGCCTTTCCCAAAGCCTTCGTGTGAATGTCTGCTACCTGCTCATCTGTAGGTATGTATTGTAGTCTAACAACTTTCTTCAATCTGCATACGTGGGTCTCTTTGTTGTGTGCTACAAAGCCTTCTGGTTGTTCTATGTATACCTCCTCCTTCAACTCACCATTGAGGAATGCTGTCTTGACATCCATTTGATGGATCTGCCATCCCATCTGTGCTGCAAGTGAGATTACAGCTCGTATAGAAGTATACCTAGCAACTGGAGCAAATGTCTCGTCATAGTCTATTCCCTCCTTCTGAGAGAACCCCTTTGCCACAAACCTAGCCTTGTATTTCTTGATGCTACCATCTGCACCATGCTTTATCTTATAAATCCAGCGTGATCCAACTACAGCCCTATCAGTTGGTCTAGGTACTACCTCCCACACATCATTCTGCATTATTGAAGAATATTCCTCAACCATAGCATCTCGCCATACCTGATGTTTTGCAGCTTCCTGATAGCTAGAAGGCTCACTATCTACCAACTGACTAACATAGTCATTGAACTTGGCTGGTTGTCTTCGCTGTCCAGTACTCTTCCTAGGAGCTCCCACAAATTCCTGAGTATCCCTTTGTGCACAATCTCTGATGAAGTGATATCTGATATCTATATGTTTAGACCTATCATGAAACACTGGATTTTCAGACAACTTGATGCAACTCTGATTGTCACAATGTATCACAGTAGTCTCAACCTTCTGACCAAACAAGGCTACTAACAACTTTCGAAGCCATATAGCTTCACATGTCGCCATGCTAGTTGCTATGTATTCTGCTTCTGCTGAACTTAGAGCCACAGACTTCTGCTTCCTGCTGAACTAAGATACAACTCCTGATCCCAAGCTGAAACAACACCCTGAAGTGCTCCTTTTGTCTATTGTACTTCCTGCCCAATCTGCGTCAGTATAGCCTATCAACCTGATACCTTCACCTCGAACATATCTGATCCCATACTCGACTGTACCACACAAGTAACGTAGCACATGCTTAGCCGCTCTCCAATGCATTCTCTTTGGTTCAACCATGAACTGAATAAGAGAGTTTACTGCAAATGCTATATCTGGTCTAGTGTTGACCAAATACATAAGCGAACTAATCAACTGTCTATATAAAGTGGGATCTACATCTTTCTCCTTAGATGTATAGTCATGCTCTGTGCTCACCTTCGGAACACCTATCACGGTCTCACGAAGCAATCTAAGTGCTCCATGATGAATATGGCCCAACCTCCTATGCCATAGCTCTCCAAGATCTCTAGGATTATTGTTGCTCATAAGTGCCTTAGGAGTATCAAACTGCAATCTATAAAGGTGACCACTCCTAACTCCAATAGTTATGGGTGATTTCCAATCCTTGTGCTTAATCAACACATGTGTCCCTCTAAAGAGTACATTATACCCCCTATCTTGAAGAAAAGATACAGAAATCAAATTCATACCTAAGCCCGACACATATAACACATCATGAAGAGGAATTATCTTTCCATTCTCCCTCTGAAACTGAACAGTCCCTTTCCCAACAGGGTTGAGTTTGGACAAGTTTCCCATAGAAATCTGGATGTTGGTGTCCTCCTCCTTGTAACTGGAGAAGTACTCTCTAACTCCTGTCATATGAAATGATGCCCCACTATCTATATACCAAACACACTGTGAGGTTGAGCTAACCATACAAGCTATGAGTGCAAACTCATCTTCCATTCTGCTGGAGAGTTCTTCTGCACTTGCTGAAGCTGCCACCTGCTTCTTACCCTTTTTCCTCTCTGGGCAATCACTGACATAGTGGCCAAACTCGTGACATCCAAAGCACTTAACCTTAGAAAGGTCCTTCTTCTTCTTTTCACTTTGTGAATTTGATCCTTTGCTAGATCCCTTCTTTGCTTTCCCTTTACCCGCTAGGGAAACATACTCTTGTTCCACCTCATTTTTCTGACTCTTGTTGGCCCCATTGACAAGACTTAGTCTAAACTCCTCCTGAGTGAAATCAGTCCATAGTCGATCCCAACTCGGTAAAGTATCTCGTCCACTGACAACTTGAACAAAGACACTCCATTGTTTAGTAAACCCATTTAGGGCTATTCTCACTAGCTCATCATCACTAGGGCTATCTCCAACAGCTGCTAACTCATCCTTGACAAGTCTGAGCCTGGTGAGGTAACTTGTGATGTCTTCTCCCTGATTCATCCGGGTATTCTTTAGCTTCTCTCTAAGAATCAACTTCCTGTTAGTGGTAGCATTCTGGTACAGATTTAGAATGGCATCCCACATCTTCTTTGCTGTATCTAGCTCTGAGATATGTGGAACAATATGATCCTTGACACCATCAAGGATAGTTCTCCTCGCTTTGGCATCGTCCTTCCTATATGCTGCAAGCTGTGTTGCATCCGTTGGTACAAGTACACCACTGGTAGCATAATCCTTGATACCATTCTCTTCCAACAATAAAGAAATTCTGGCCTTCCAGACACCAAAATTTGAGGTACCATCCAATCTATCCTGATCTTTCAAACCAGCTGAAGCCATCTCAAGGGTTTAAAGCAATAATAAATCTAAAGAGATCAAACTTTCTTTCCTACGGCAAAACTCTTCTACCCTTAACAATGCTCTGATACCATGTGAAAAATCAAACTATTGCAGTCACTGATTATTAATCTCCTATCACAAATGATTATTAAACTGTTAAAACAAATTCTCAGCTAATATCGAAAAATAACACAACTGCAACTTCACTTAAAATACGGAAAGAAATGCGCAACAAAATCAACACAATATTTTCGAACAAATTGTCCCTGGAAAAACCCCTAATGGAAAACCAGTTCTACAGATGAGAAATTATATTAAACTTCAAAAAATCAAGAGATACAAAATTCCTTGCCTCACACTAGCAGAACTCCGACAACCTCCTAATTTCTTCCGCTGATATTTCTCACTGCTATCCCTGCGCTAACACTGCGCCCTTGCTAACACTGCAAGACTATTTGCTAACACTGCAAACTGCTTCTCCAAAAGCTTCCTTGCTAATACTGCAAGACTGTTTGCTAACACTGCAAACTGCTTCTCCAAAAGCTTCCATGCTAATACTGCAAGACTGTAAGAATAGTCCCGCACCTTATTTATTAGTGAAATGCAAACGACCCTCTGTAAGATTTCCAGCTGTTGGGCTTCAGAAGAAAGAAAGAGAATTAGTCTTCCATGGTTGCGTGATAAAGCAAAATGCCATCGCATGTGTTTCAGTCCAGAGGAGAATCAATGCCTTTCTTTTCGGCAATTAAGACAGAAATTTGGTAGAGGATAAGATGTTATTCCATTCTTTCCATAACGTGCAGAATTCAGCAATGAACTGTAGAAAATATTTTCTCCAGTATATGATATGATCTGGGCATTCAGACAAAACTAAATCTTCGTTGCTACTCTCATCGCCAACGAAATCTTTTTCCTTCTCCTTCAATGAATTCATTCTTGAATAGTAATTGTCTCTGATTGCATCTTCTTTCTCAATATCGCCCATGGATTTAGTGATCCTTGTAATGGAGAGGGCACAGAAGATAATCCTGTGATACACAACACAAATGAAACTCCTATTTTCATATTCTTTCGCTAAATATGTCGGTTCTTTTACCTCCCTGAGCGTAAATATAGGTATTGCCTATTGTGTGTTGCCCTAACCCTAAGTGACTAGCCGACCCTATTCACCTTATTTGACTATTTTTTATTAAAGGAGGCAGAACAGGATCTGACCCAGGAACAAAAAGAGCACAGAATGAGAACCCTATTTGACGGTTTTTTTTTCTATATAATTTAATCCAAGATTTCTATTTCTTTGATTAAAGCCTCACAATTTATCATTGTGATTACCTCTTGCTTTTATTTATTGCTATTTTTTTCATTAAAATTAAAAATAAATTATCTTTTTTTTTTAAATTAAGTGAATTGGATAGACATCGCCTTATCATAATTGTTGCTTGATAATTTTCTTTTTCAGTATGAAAAAGTTGTAGTCATTTTCTTTTTAAGAAATTAGCTTTAAGTTTTTATTTTTCATCTAAATTTTTTTTTTATACAATTTTTTAATTTTTATAATTTATTAAACAATTTAATCTTAATTTTGTATTTATCGAAATGCATATTTTCTAACTAGAATCTATCATTTTGTGATAGTTTTTGTTGGTTTTTTTAATTGCTTTAGCTTTTAACTATTTTTTATCATTTAATTTTTAAAATTAGTTTAATTTTTAACTTTTAAAATTTATTTAATTTCTAAAAAAAATCAATGTTTGATTTGGCTAAGTGCAATAATCTAAATTAATGATAGACATTGGTATTAATAATAGAAATAGCTATTGAATTTTACAGTAATTAATCAATATTAAATGAAAGTTTTAAAAATAAATATATAATAAAATTATTATTTTTAATTTTATATTGTATAATATTTTGGTATTATTTAATGTATTTAGAATAATATAATATAAGTTAACTTTATAATTTTAATTTTGAAATGAGAAATGTATTTTATGAAATTATTTTTTTTGCTTTTTTACCATATATTGTCTATAGTAAAATATTAAACAATACTTGTGCATCATTGTTCCAATTCTATTATTCTATAGGTCACCTTCTTAATGCTTTTCCTAAGTGCCCCTTGCTAATAAGTCTTCTCCTCATATTTTAGTTGTAGATAGTGGGATCTTGTGGGTTGAATCCTTACTAGTGTCTTCTGGTATTTGGCTAGAGCTAGCTCTCTTCTCTACTTCCCACTCTAAGGTTGTTGTTACCTCTTTTATTTCCCTAATTGTTTTTTCTCCTCAACCTACTATTCCTTCCCTCTTTACCCCCTCGGTGATTCTTCCCCTTAAGATTTGGTCTGGCTCTTTGATATCTCCCATTAAGGGGAGGTTTGGAGCTTTCCTTCCTTATCTACCATCTTCCCTTCCCCTACTAGTCACTTTCCATCCACCTTTCCTTTCATTCAATGATCTCACCCTCTCTCCCCTTTTGTTGGCTTCCCCTATGCTCCTCTTGTATCAATTTTCCCCAAGGCCCCCTTTAATATTCTTGTCCTCTTTCCTCCCTTTTGAAGAATCATAAGTCATATAATATGGGGTTACCCAAGAGAACTGGCACTTGATCACATAGGGACTTATGGAAAAAGTTTATAGAAAAGGAAATAGACAATTGGAGCCAAAACATTCTTGAGAATCTTTTCTTAATATAGTCTTCTTAATGATTGCTGAATCTTTTCTTAAAATAGTCTTCTCAATGATTGTTGCATCTTTTTGATGAATACACCTTTTTTATTAATAAATAATATACTAGCTACAATTCACAAAAAAGGTTTGAGGGATACAAGATCACTTTGAGAGATTTCAAATGGCTGAAGTTGGAGTCAACAACTATTTATCAAAATAAAGCATTAAGCAACCACTTAAGCTATCAAAGTAGTGCTAGTTGATGGGAGTGGTTCAACATGATTATGAAAATCTCAGTGCTCCTTGGGATTGGCAGGTGAGCTAGGAATAGTCTAGCCACATGTAGCATCATCAGGGCCCTGGTCACCATTCTTTGTATCAACTTGTGAGAGTGAAATAAACTTCAGGTGAAAATCCCATTTGCTAGAAACCAAATGAGGAGCACCAGGAGTGGAGCCACTAGACTTGGGGACTAACTGGGGCCACAACAAGGCAGAGAAGCTAAGTGGAAACACCAATAAACATCACCGCCACTAGGAGAGTAGTGGCAGGAAGCCTACAAACATGGCATTCGAGAGTAGTGGGAAGATGAGTTATGCCCCTGGCGGTGGCCCATGAGTGAAGTGTGATCTACCGAGACATCATGAAGAACTCTGGAAACTATACATGGAGCATTACCCTAGGTATTGAGTAGCTCCTAAAGTTGGGCCACCTCTAGAGCCATGTTATTGGCTTGGACTTAAATTTGTATCATTAGATTGTTACAAATGCATGTTTTAGTGTACATAGAAACATTTACATCAATAAAACTATGAGGAAAAGAACAACATTCCTATCTTTCCACAAGGAAAAAAAAATCTCCATCTTGAAAGTATGCCAGATCTAGGTAAATTATGTAGGAAACCTAGGGGAGTCACCCAAAAGAACCATATGCCAGGAAAAAAGTTCAAGGTGAGATAGCTTAAAGAAATCCCAATGTTCCCCACTCTTAATGATTTTTACATTCTTTCTCTACCTATGTGCACTTAAAAAATTTGGAAGCTAAAATGTACATACACAAAGAAGACTACTACAACTTGTGTTCTTGAAGTCTTGTAGATTACTATAGAGTAAAGGAGCCTGAAAGAAAATCTATTCGGTTCAATTAAATGATTTCAAGTCTTGTACATGAGCACAAAATTGAGCTTTAGAAATACTATATGGTCACCTCAAAGTTGACGCCTCTTGATTCTTTAGTAGAATTTCATAGAGGAACTGCTACCTTAAAGAATGATTATATTATAAGATGTTATGATTGAAAATGGGTTCCAAGCTCCCCATTTCTTAAATTATGGTTGGTGTCATCACTCTAAAAAAACCAACAATTTCATGAATCAACACATAGAACATACAATTATCATTTCCAAAGTTGAGGCATATTCAAGAAGACATGTCCAAATTCACCTTTAAAGAAATGCCAGTAGATAGAAAATTCCTTAAGATAATATTGCCTAGTTTAGCACATAAACCTACTAGAACCTTATAACATTATCTTTTGTGCAATTTGTTTTATGATTCAAAAATCTTATTGGGCTAGGTAATCACATCTCTCTCTCCCATGGTTTTACTAGTAGTTTAGACCAATGATTTGGTATTATCTTTGCCAGTAATTTTATTTTTCTTATGTGATAATTCATGCTCTTGCATAAGATTTCCAAGCATGATAATAGTAGGTGAAACATTTCCATTTGAAGTCTCTTTCACTAGTTGATTTGGAATTTTTTTAGTTCATTTGCATCTTTCCCTTTTTCATTTTCTTTTTTGATGACCATAAACTCTCCCTTCATCAAAAATCACATCTATTGAAACAACAATTTTATTAGTAATAGGATTGAATAATATGTAAACCTTTCTTTTCTTTCTATAACCAACAAAAATGCATGATTCAATTTTAGCATCTATCTTTTGCCTATTTTTATTAGGGATAAGAATATAAGCCAAACAACCAAAGACTATAAAATGATTTACCTTAGGCCTTTTATTATACCATGGTTCATCCCATTTTGCATATCCTAGAGTTTGATGGAGTTGATTACCAATGTTGTCAATCAAGATGAAGGCATTTTTTATTGGGAGATTATTGAATCCAGATATGAAGAGCTTATAGATTGGGATACTCTCCAACCTAATGAAAGAAGATTGAAGAAAGAATCTTAGAAGAATAATGCAATGGCTTTGTTTCACATTTATATGGATCTTGGGAAGAGTTTGTTTCCTCGAATTTTTGATGCATAGATATCAAAAGAGGCCTAGAAGACTCTAAACGATGCCTGCCATGGCAATGATTAGATCAAGGTAGTGAAGCTACAAATCTTGAAAAGAGAATACACAAACATGAAGATTAAGGAAAAAAAGAATGGGAGATTTCTATGTGAGACTCAAAGATGTGTTCATAAAATAGCCACTTTGGGTGAACCTATGAACCAAGAGCATGTGATATAGAAGGTATTTAGATCTCTAACACCAAGATGGAATACTGCAGCAATTATTATGAAAGAAATAAAAAATTTAGCCACCATGAGGTATGATAAGTTGGTAGGATCTCTCACACCACATGAGCATAGGATAAGGGACACTTCTACTAGCATTAATGAGAAGGATTTTTCTTCCCAATTAAAATTTTTGGAGAATGATTGTGCTAGTAGTAGTAATAGCAACAACAAAGGCTCAAAAAGGGGTAAAAATTAGAATTATTCTAGAGGATCTAGAGGACGAGAAGGAGTTCAAGGAGGTAGAGGTAGAGGTAGATTTGACAAAAGAAACATCCAATGTTATCATTCCAATAAGTATGGACACTTTAAGAGAGGGTGCAAACTAAAATTGGGTAAAAATAATGCAAATTATACCCAACAAGATGAAGCTCCTTCCTTAGGTAATTTATTTTTGTATTCTGGTAAAGGCGAGAGTAATGTGAATGATGTTCGGTATTTGAATTCTGGATTCCCTAACCATATGTTTGGTAACAAGGAATTTTTTTCAAATCTTTATGATGGTTATAAATCCAATAATACTCTAGGTAATAGCGATACAATGGATGTTGTTACTTTTTGGATTGAACAAGATTCTATAGCTACTTGGTTTCTATACCTTGCCACAGCTCTTCCTCAAGTCCCTTTACTTTTACCCCTACTTTTTCTCTTGGCACATCATTCTTGCTATGTTTTCTGTGGTCTATGGCCACTTCTTCTAAATTGTTTTTCTCTCACCTCACTTTGACAATGTTACCTCCCAGGACCAAGGAAAAAAAAGAAAAAGAAAAAAGATGTTGAAGATGGGTGGTCTCTAACTAATCAACCTATTAAAATTGCAAATGTACGGATGATGTTAATACATTTTTATTTTTTATTAATATATAATTTAATATTTTAATTAGTGGATAAGGGACTAAGCATAAAAATAAATGGGTTTCTTAATACCAGTTTCTTACCAATTGCTAGCATGCATTCATTCAGAATATGGTAGAAAGAGGGAGATGTGTTTGGAAAAGAGGTATATGATGATTTTAGAATATGATAGAAAGAGGGAGATGTATTTGGAAAAGAGGTGTATGATAGATTTTAGAATATGGTAGAAAGAGGGACATGCATTTTGAAAAGAGGTGTATTACAATTTTGAGTGATCGTATTAAATAGAGAAAATGAGGTAATTTTCTTGAAAATCATGAAATTGAAATAGAAAAGGTTAGAATACTCTCTCATCTTGAAGATCACTCTTTTGGATGTTAGAGGTACTATTTTGTGTAATGTTATCACACAAGAATTAGTGTTAGAGTGCATGAAGGCTTATCACATAACTGCCAAGGAATCAAATGATAAAGTAAATAGCATGTTTGGACCCAATTTCCATTTTCATAAATCTCCAACTACCTATTAGGGATCAAATATGCCCACATGGACAAAGTTAAGGTAAAAGAGTACTATAGTGCAAATTAAACTCTATTCAAAAAGCATTTCTAAATCATGGTTATCATAGCCAAGGAGAGGTAAATCTCAATTATCAAAATCAATTCATAGGTCATCACTAAAGGAGGGTGTGGCAAACATTTTGATGCTTTTGAGTAGAGTAATGGGACTTAAGGATTTGTGCATATTGTCATGTATGATGTGTCATACATCATATTAATGAAAAAAATATCCACTCTTCAAACTAAAGATCATTATTAATTTTTTCTCATGAAGATGCATTTTTTTCTTAATAATTACCTCCCTAAGCTATAGGATGAGAAATTTTTGCATTAGGTTACAAGAGTGAAATATGCATTCACAATGATTATACTATGAGAACACTAGGAGAATTCAATACTCAATATTTTCCAAGAGGTAGGAGTAACAATTCAAAAATATGGAGGTTATTTTATACAATTTCTGAAGTTCACTTATGTATCACTTAGCATATTTATAATGGCTAAACTCTTATTCTACCTAGTTTTTTCTATGACAAACTAGTAATAATTAAAATGTATAGGTAGATTAGTTAGATCAATAGGCTTTACAAAAATCAAAGATCAAATGATACTTCCTTTCCTATTGGCCTTGGTCATTACATGTGTGACACACTAGAAAATGCATGGAATATAGAGAAATCAATTGTAAAAATAAATTTGTACCTATACACTATGTAGTTCCCCATGACAAAAAAGGCTATGTGATCAATAAACTAAAGCTAGGTTCTTGTATTAATCATTTTCCATCTTTATAAGACTTTTAGGAAGATTATGATGATGATTTCAAAGTTGATAGAAGAGATTAGATGAGGCTTATTATAAAGTAGGTGATAGACTTCAAAGTTGATATTGATGTGATAGGTATAGATAATGATGATGATGATTATTCATTGATTTACCTTGTCTATTATAAAAAGATTCAACTATTGGAGCTTTCACCTACAGAGTAGTCTATTCCATTATTCAAAATTTTATAGTAGAGGACAAATTGTGTCATTAAAAGAATGGAGGAATGAGAAAAGAAGAAAAGGATAAGAAACATGATAGCCAAACCTCTAGGTAAAGAAAGTAACTATACCAAAAGGAATTAAACTCAAGGAGAATTTTAGATATAGAAAGATTACTAAGAGGGTGGGGTTGAAGAAAATATCACCAACGTGAGCAGTAAACCTTAAAGTCAAACTTACTTTACATTTTACTGATAGTAACTCCAATTTAATTATAACTGTATTATTAGCTACCTAAGAATAAACATCTATCCAAAAACAAGTAGATAGTCACACAAGAACATCACCAATATTTATCTCATAAAAACATGATTAGGGTCAACTTGTCTAGTTAAGGGTTAAAAAAGCACTGATGGGTGCTACCTTACTAAGGGATGTCCCAAGAGACCCATTAAAGTCTTTACCCTATTAGGAGTAACTTGATTAGAGGATTTAGACACTCTACTCTAAGAATGTTGCCATGTTCAAGAATTTATAATAAACTTGTTAGTGTCACCCAATTGGGGATTTTAATATCACAATTGTTAGAGAGTAGCCATTAATAATGATCAATAGTTTGCATTAACTTGATAATTTGGATCCATTACAATTCATCAACATAATAATACATCATTACATTTCTTTGACCAAATTTTTACCTTTTTGGTGATTGCAACAATCTTTCTTTGATCAATTTCTCTATTAAGTTGATATTATTTTCCTCTTCCCACTATCATTCACTTCTTTGTCACAATACTAAACTTATTCTTTTTTTCTACTTTATTTAGATCTATAAATTATGATGTGGCTATAATTCATAAAATCAATCAAGCCTATGGATTTACTTAGTAATGCACTAAAAGACAATTTGACTTTTTTTTTTTTACATTGTCATGTTGAACCTAAAAAGGTTTTCTTTAGATGGCTATTTCTTCTAGAGAAACTTCTTGTTGGTCATTTTATTTGTCTTTTCAGCAACCAACCTATTATTTATTCTTTTTGTAATTGTCTAGAATCTTTAGAGCATATTAATTTTTACTGGAGTTTTTCTTGCATGATTTGAAAATTATTTCTTGGTAACCTTGTTAAAGGGAATCATAAGTAATGTCTGTCTTGGCATAGAATCCATGTTGGTTTTTTTGATAAGTTTGAGTCTTCTATGAAATTCACCCTTTCTCTTGTAATGCTGCACCTAGTCAAGACCATTTTGGAAGTGTCAAAGGAGAGATTCCCTCTCTCTAATCAAAGAATGGCACATGATCATTTTCAAGGAGGACATTCAGCTTTCCTTCCCCCTTTCCTTTCATTCAATGATGTCACCGTCTCTCCCCTTTTGGTCATTTCCCATGTGCCCCCCTCATATCCCTTTTCCCCAAGGCCCCCTTTGACATTACCCTCCCCTTTCCTCCCTTTTGAAGAATCATAAGTCATGTAATAAAGGGTTGGCCATGAGAACTAGTGTGTGTTCAGATAGAGACTTATGGAAAAAGCTCACAGAAAAGGAAATAGAAAATAGGAACCAATGCATTCTTGAGAATCTTTTCTTAAAATAGACTTCTCAATAAATGTTTCTTCTTTGAGTACAATAGTTCTCAATAGTTTGCAAAAGCATATTGTAGTAAAGAATTTTATTAAAGATCCTAATCTAATCAAATTCTCTTTATTTTGATATTGACTCTAAAGACATGTTTGGGAGTCTTTGAGAGTGTCTATCTCTGACTTCTTCCATTGCAAGAAGGTTGAACACATTATTTTCTCCAACTCAAAATATGGAATGGCTAGTCAACTTGACTAGTGTTTATGCCCCCAATTCAGCTAGTGCTAGCAAGGCTTACTATGAGAAAATCCTTCAAGGTAACACATCCAATAGTACTAATAAGTCAATGGTTGCAGGGGACTATTATAACTTGTTTAATAGGGAGCAGTTAAGAAAGGAGTCGTCATGTCTCAAAATCACATGGATGAGATAAATTATGAAATTAAGGTACCTATTAATCATGATAAGATACATAGTAAAAATGGGGTTATTTCACTTATTTCCATTCAGAACAAAAGCACTTTTAAAAATGAAATATAATTATTTTAGGTAGTGGTTGAGTTATAATTGTGTGGTGATAAAGATCCACATGTAGTATAGATTATTTTAGTATTATTTATTTTTAAAGAAGTTTATTATTAAGTGGAAAATTTAGTTATCTTGGCTTCACAACTAGCAAAGACAGGATGGAAATTGAGAAGAAGGGAACCCAATAATTGTGAAAATGGAGGAAGGAGAATGGAAGTTTGAAAAACATGGAGGAAGAGGGTGTAGTTCCCTACATGAAGATAATGAAAATGGAAAAGGAAAAAGTAACAAACCAATTCCTAAAGGGTTGGAATAATAGAGAAGTTAACCTAGGTGGGAACAAAATGTATCTCAATGTAGTGGTAATGGTAGAAATTATGAGTCTAGGTGGTAATGATAAGTTTTTTATTTGAGACCTAAAGTATTTAAAGATGGTTTTAAGAAAATTTGTGAAAGAAATGAATGGTAAATTGGTTAAAGCAGTATACTACGTCATCTAATAAATTTTTTTAAAGGTTTGTTCTTGCTTCTTTAATGTAGTAAGTTGTGCTTTATGGGAGTTATGATAGGACTCATACTTTTCACTTTTAGTTACATAATCACTTTAGATATAAAAAAGAGTTTATTTTCCCTTCTATCTTTTGTGCTCTCTATCTCATAGTATCAATACTATAGGGTCTAAACAAAATAAAATAATCTTTCATGAGGGTCTTATGGGGATGATTAATAATTATGTGAAAAAAATTGTCCCCAAGCAAACAACACAGTAAGAAAAAAGTGGACAAATTTAAATCAATATTAGGTGAATTATAAATGATGTCACCCTCTCTCCCCTTTTGTTGGTTTCCCATGTGCCCCCCTCATATCCATTTACCCCAAGGCCCTCTCTGATATTCCCTCCCCCTTTCCTCCCATTTGAAGAATCATAAGTCATGTAATATGGGGTTGGCCAAGAGAACTAGTGTGTGTTCAGATAGGGACTTATGGAAAAAGCTCATAGAAAAGGAAATAGAAAATAGGAGCCAAAGCATTCTTGAGAATCTTTTCTTAAAATAGTCTTCCCAATTAATGTCTCTTCTTTGAGTATGATAGTTCTCAATAGTTTGCAAAATCATATCGTAGTAAATAATTTTACTAAAGATCTTAATCTGATTGAATTCTCTTTATTTCCATATTGACTCTAAAGACATCTCAGGGAGTCTTTGGGAGTGTCTATCTCTAACTTCTTCCATTACAAGCAAGCCCAAGACATTGTTTTCTCTCACTCAAAATATGGAATGGCTAGTCAAATTGACTAGTGTTTATGCCCCCAATTCATTTAGTGCTAGCAAGGTTTACTATGAGAAAATCCTTCAAGATAACAATCCAATAGTACTGATAAGTCGATGGTTACAAGGGACTATAATAACCCATTTAATAGGGAGTAGTTAAGAAAGGAGTCATCATGTCTCGAAATCACATGGATGAGATAAATTATGAAATTAAGGTACTTATTAATCGTTATAAGATACAGATTAAAAATGGGGTCATTTCACTTATTTTCGTTTAGAACAAAAGCTCTTTTAGAAATGAAATGTAATTATTTTATTCAATGGTTGAGTTATAATTGTGTGGTAATAAAGATCCACATGTAGTATAGATTTTTTTAGTATTATTTCTTTTTAAATAAGTTTATTATTAAGCTAAAAAATTAGTTATCTTGGCTTCGCAACTAGCAAAAATAGGAGGGAAATTGAGAAGAGGGGAACCCAATAATTGTGAAAATGGAGGAAGGAGAATTGAAGTTTGGAAAACCTGGAGGAAGGGGGTCTAGTTCCCTACATGAAGATAATGAAAATGGAAAAGGAAAAAGTAACAAACCAATTCCTCAAGGGTTGGAATAATAGAGAAGTTAACCTGGGTGGGAGGAAAATGTAACACAATGTAGTAGTAATGGTAGAAATTACAATTCTGAGTGGTAAAGATAATTTTTTTATTTGAGACCTAAAGTATTCAGTGATGGTTTTAAGAAAATTTGTGAAAGAAATGAATGGGAAATTGGTTAAAGCAGAGGGTGGTATTTATACTATGTCATCTAATAAACTTTTTAAAGGTTTGTTCTTGCTTCTTTAATGTAGTATGTTGTGCTTGATGGGAGTTATGATAGGACTCATACTTTTCACTTTTAGCTACATAATCACTTTAGATATAAAAAAGATTTTATTTTCCCTTCTATCTTATGTGCTCCCTATATGATAGAATTAATACTATAGGGTCTAAACCCAATAAAATAATCTTTAATGAGGGTCTTATGGGGATGATTAATAATTATGTGAAAGAAATTATCCCTAACCCTATAACATAGTTAGACAAAAGGTTTGGGGGAAAAAATGGACAAATTTAAACCGATATTAGGTGAATTATAAATGGATTCTTCTAGATCTTCAAAAAGGAAGAAGTCTAAGGTTAATTATGCAAAGGCTATCTTGAAATAAGAAGAAGAATGTGAGTAAGAAGAAGAAAACATTGTGATGATAGGAAGGGAAAAGAAGAGATGGATACAAAAAAGGGTAAGGTTAATTATATGCTAGTGGAAAGACTATTTAGGGCTGACAACATCCCTATTCCCCCTCCTTCACAATCTTTGGTTTGTAATGAGATGAGGTCTTTTATGGCTACCAAAGTGAATGATAACAAGGATATTTAGGATAAAGTGGAAGGAAAAGGGCTCAAATAAGTCATAAGACCTATTAACTATGATGAATCTATTGAGCATGGTCTAATTATGTATCTACAAGAAGCTAAAGGAAAGGAGATTGAGGGCCAGAGCTAGAGTCATAAACCTAATGAAAATGTGAACAAGGCTTCTTGGGAGGAAAAGGAAAAGATAAATGTTAGGATTCCAATGATAACAGTGGTTGACAAGGAGGAATTTAATGTCAATCTTATGGAGGAAGATATCAATGATTTGGGAGTTGACCCTTGTCATAGTGTTTTACAAACTATAAAAGAGGTCTCCCTCTACCATCACAAAGGCAATAAATAGACCATCCATTCCCTTAATATGTAGAACTATAGAAGGAAAAATTTAGGAGTTCAAGAGTAAAGAGAATGAGAAGGGACTAAACAAGAAGGAGATAGAGAAGAAGGGTAACTTGGAGTTGATTGAAGAGTTCAAGAGAAAATTTGACAAAGTAGAAAATGTGACAAAAGATGCTTTGTCTAGATGCCAAGGCCAACTTGAAGCTACTTTTGAGTGTATGACTAGAGTGCTCCATAATTTGTATTAGGAAAAGGACGTTAAGCTTGTGGTCAATCTAGAGGAAGGAGAGAATAAATTAGAGGATGTTGGTCATGGAAAACATAATTGATCCAACAAAAAGAATAAGCAAACGAAACAAAATGAGATACACCAAAAAGATATCAAAAGGGTCACAGAAAAGATCAAAGGCATTCAATAGAAGTGTAAAGATAAGGTGGTAGTTAGTCTAGCTTCTTTCAATAGTAAGTTGTCCCATTTTTCCTATTATTGTTAGACTAGTAGTATTTTAGTTTGTTCTAGGTTTTTGTACCTTTTTTCCAAAGGTAATACTAGTTTTGGCTTTGGGTGTGTTAATTACTTTGGACACTATTTCATTGTGGGCCTTTCTAAATATTTCAATTAAGCTTTTGGGGTTTCAAGTCCCTTATAAAAAAAGATATTTTTTCCTTAATGGAAAAAAATATTTATAAAATAATTCTATTGGATACTTGATTTGATCTTTCTCCTTATATTTATTTATTAAATTATTAATTCACTCTTTTAAATTACTTTTTAAAAATCAAATTTGTCTTTTCTTCACTAGGAGATGCACCTTCAATAAGATATAGTTTATCTATAAAAACATGTATATTTTTAAAAATATTAATAAGAAGTTATGGTTGTTCTTCATAGTTTTGCAACATATAAAAATCACTCAGAATAACTAGGATTTATGTCTACTAAATTACGTAAAAAGCTTTTAATAAACTATGCATGAAGAACTTAAAATGTAATTTTTAGTTATAAATTATATTTTTATTGGTACATAAATGTACATCTCACCTTTTATAAAATTTTCACACCTTTAATAAATAATTACTTTGAGTTTACAAACATTAACATCAAACATAACAATAATGAAGCTCTATAAATTTTGTAAAAATCCTTGAACCGATGTAGCATCTCATCAAAAATATTTCTTGGCTTAGGGCAAGATATGATGACAGGTAATTTTAAGGTTAGGGGAAGATAAGTATCAATATTTAGTGGTTACAACAAGATATGATGTACAATACTAATATTTAGGGTTAAAGCTACCATGAATTATATAGTAGATGAGGTGGGTGAATATCTGATATCCTTTTGTGCATGTGTATATGTGATCTATGAGTAGTTTATTTCAAGGATGACATATTAAGTGTAAAGATTGCCCTTGCAAAACCAATGTCACAGTAGCATTCTCTCTAAAATGTACAAGTCAAAGAGAGTCAAGGTCCATTGAATATTGAGTGTTCAAAATTAATTCTTAATTAAAATTTAATTTAAAAGTGATACATATACCAAATAACAGTTAACCAAAGATCGAGATGGTATGAACAGACGATAAAAGTAGCTCTGAAATCTACTTAAGAAACATATGGGCACAAATATTGTAGGAGTGCTTTAGTGACCAGCCTTCACCGTATTTGACTATTTTTTAATTAAAGGAGGTAGAAAAGGATCTAAACTAGGGAACAAAAAAGAACACAGAAAGAGAACCCTATTTGATGGTTTTTTTAGTCTAACACAAGATCTCATTGATTAGAACCTCATAATTTACCATTGTATTATAGCCTCTTGCCTTTATTTATTACTAATTTTATTTTCATTAAATTATAAATAAATTATCTTTTTTTTTGAAAATTAGGTGGATTGGATAGACATAGCCCTATCATGATTGTTACTTGATATTAAATTTTTAAAATTATTTCCTTTTTAAGAAATTATCTTTTACTTTTTATTTTTTACCTAGTTTTTATTTTTACTAGTTTTTTAATTTTAATAATTTATTTAATAAATTAATCTTATTTTTATTTATTCAAATGCTAATTATCTAAATATAATGTATGATTTTGTGATAGTTTTTGTTGGTTTGTTTAATTGATTTAGCTTTTAACTATTTATTATTATTTATTTTTTAAAATTAGTTTAATTTTTAACTTAAAAAATTATTTAATTTCTATAAAAAAATTGAAGTTAGATTTGGCTAAGTGCGGCAATCTAAATTAATGATAGACATTGGTATTAATAATAGAAATAGCTATTGAACTTTTCAGTAATTAATCAATATTGAAAGATTTAAAAATAGATATATAGTAAAATTATTATTTTTAATTATATATTATATAATATTTTAGTATTATAAAATGTATTTAGAATAATATAATATAAGCTAACTTTATAATTTCATTTTAGAAATGAGAAGTGTATTTATGAAATGAATGCTTTTGTTTTTTTACCATACATTGTCTATGGTAAATATTAAACAATAATCATGCATCATTGTTCCAATTTTATTATTCTATGACTCGTGTTTCTAATGCTTGTCCTAAGTGTCCCCTTACTACTAAGTCTTCTCCTAAGAGTGCAGTTGTAGATAGTGAGATCTTGTGGGTTGAACCCTTACTAGTGTCTTCTAGTATTTGGCTAGAACTAGTTCTCTTCTCTACTTCCCACTCTATTGTTCTTGTTACCCCTTTTATTTTCCCTAACTCCTTTTCTTCTTGACTTGCTATTCCTTCCCTCTTTACCCCTTCAATGAGTGTTCCCCTTAAGATTTGGTCTAGCTTTTTGATGTCTCCCATGAAGGGCAAGCCTAGAGCTTTCCATCCTTTTCCACCCTCTCCCCTTCCCCTATTAGTCACTTTTCCTCCTCCTTTCCTTTCATTCAATGATCTAAATTAGAAGGTGAGAAGGAGAGAGTAAGATTTGTTCTAGCTTTTTGATGTCTCCCATTAAGGGTAGGCCTAGAGCTGTCCATCCTTTTCCACCCTCTCCCCTTCCCCTAATAGTCACTTTTCCTCCCCCTTTCCTTTCATTCAATGATCTAAATTAGAAGGTGAGAAGGAGAGAGTAAATTAGAGGATGATGGTCATGGAAAACATAATTAATCCAACAACAAAAAGAACCAAAAGAAATTAAAATGAGATATATGAAAAAGATATCAAAAAGTTCGTAAAAAAGATCAAAGGCATACCATAGAAGTGTAAAGATAAGGTGGAAGAGTTAGTCTAGCTTCTTTCAATAGTATCTTGTCACATTTTTCCTTCCATGGTTAGAATATTAATAGTTTAGTTTGTTGTGGGTTTTGTGCTTTCTTTTTTAAAGGTAATGATGATTTTGTCTTTGAGTGTGTCAGTTATTGTGGCCACTATTTCATTTTGGGTGTTTCAAGTTTAAATATTTCAATTAAGCTTTTAGGGTTTTAGGTTCCCTATAAAAAGAACATATTTTATCCTTAATGGAAAGAAAATCTTTATAAAATAATTCTATTAAATACATGATTTGATGTTTTTCATTCTATTTATTTATTAAATTATTTTCTATTAATTAATTTATTTTAAATCCAATGTGTCTTTTCTTCACTAGGATGTGCACCTTCAATATGATTTAGTTTATCTATGCATACACGTATATTTTAAAAAATATTAATAAGAATTTATGGTTGTTCTTCATAGTTTTGCAACATATAAAAATCACTTTCAGTAACTAGGGTTTATGTTTACTAAATTAGATTATTTTTTTTTTAATAAACTATATATAAAGAACCTAAATAGTAATTGTTAATTATAAAAAAATTATATTTTTATTGGTACATAAATGTACATCTCACCTTTATGAACTTTTCACAACTTAAAACATAATTACTTTGACTTTACAAACATTAATATCCTACATAACAATAATGAAGTTCTATAAATATTGTAAAAACTGTTGAAACGATTTAGTATCTCATGATGAAGATAGGTTATACATGTATCTAATCTAAGGGACAAACACAACCCATAACAATAATGAAGTTCTATAAATATTGAAAAAATTGTTGAAATGATTTAGTATCTCATGACGAAGATAGGTTATACATGTATCTAATATAAGGGACAAACACAACCTATTTCTTGACTTAGGTTAAGATATGATGACATTTTTTTTAAAGCTTAGGGGAAGATAAGTACCAATATTTAATATTTAAGGCAAGATATGATATACAAAGCCAATATTTAAGGTTAACACTATGATGAATAATATATTAGGTGAGGAGGATGAATATATGACCTTCTTTTGTGCATGTGTGTTAGTGTTGTGATTTTTGTATAGTTTATTTCAAGGATCACATATTGAGTATATAGATTGCCCCTACAAATCCAATGCCACAGTAGCATGTTGATGTCAGATTGGTTTTGACAAATGAGTGTCGATACACTTAAGTCATTTACTTAATTCATACCAAAGAAGTAAAATATGTTGACCATAACATATAAGATAGAACATGCCATGTAAACAATGAGTGTTGAGCAACTTAAGTGCCAAGTCACTAAGATGCCGAGCAGATAGTATGTGCCAAGTGATTCAAGTGTTGAGAATGAAATGCATGTTGAGTCATTCATATGTTAAGTGACAACATTGAAGTTACAATTACTTCCAAACACTAGGGACTTCAAATGCTAAGTATTACAATTTTAACATAGTTGTTTGTATTGGCACAAATTACTATGCAAACCATTTTTTAGCCAACTTAAGTATTATTTTATGATATTTGTTGATAAGGATGAATCTTAATTGTGAATGTAAGGAAACTTGGCAATAAAGAATATAACCGTTTCCACATAACCCATCATAGATCTGAAATAAATACGGAATTAAAATCCACATGCAAGAGAATAGAAAACATACCCACAAAATTGTGACACAAGATATACCCTGGGAAACCCTCATTGAGGAAAAAACCCAGCCTCCAAAAGCATCCATCATCATGTATTATTCAGCAAAAAATACCATTGCCATACAACCATGGAAGCCTTCATGGCCATAGCCACAACCGAGCAAACTATGTGAACAAACATGAATCCACACATCCCATGCCATGCTTCCAACCTTCACAAATGCTCCCTTGGCTAACCTGTCAAGCCTTGTCCCGCTCGACTCTTGCCTTTTGTCTTCTCCTTGTCACTCTTTCTCTCTCTCTCACTACAACAACTACCCTTGTGGCTGCTTATATAGTAGCAATTCCCACAAAACCACCAAGTGGTATTACATAAACCATGTGCTAAAACCATGTGCTACCTAACCCACTGACCCCACATTTAATATTGGGCATTTAATTCTTTTCCCCAATATTAAATAATTACATGAAATATTTTCACAATGTTACAATACAACTCACCAAGAATATTCCATGAGAATCTTTACATGTTGCACGTCCATCTAGGCACAACATTACATAATAAAATAAAATAATAAAATAACAATATTATGCAATGTGTGCAACACCCATTATTTCAACAATCTCCCACTTGTTGTATACATTGCATAGGGTCAATCCGTAGCCACATAAATGAACAAGGGAACAATCCCTACCAGCACATCCACCATCATGGATCAAAATACACCAAGTGCTCCATCCTGGTACCTGCAACAAAATCAAAGTATCCAGCATTTCGAACATGAATGATCTCACCTCCTATTATGCCACTCCCACTGGACATACATAGAAGCCATCCAAAGAGAAAGCCACCCAACCTGTCGCATTAGAAGATCATAAAATCCTGTACCAACTGAAATCCAAGCACAAAAAACCTGATCCAAAGGTAATCACATGTATCCGTAGTTGTCAAAATATCCATAGCTGAAATAGCACCCACAGCAAAGTGCCAAACCCATCCAACTATCCATACCTCAAAGGTATAACAAGTGAATCTCATATCACCGACATATCCAATCTGCAACCTGCAATCACAAGCCTCAAGAGCAATACCTGCCACATATATACCAAGAAGCTCCCTCTGCAAAAGATAATGTCAAATCTATAACCAATCCACTCAACACATCTCAAAGAAGTGAATCCATGT
The DNA here is from genome assembly GCA_028749045.1 of Cupressus sempervirens. Taxonomy (NCBI): domain Eukaryota; kingdom Viridiplantae; phylum Streptophyta; class Pinopsida; order Cupressales; family Cupressaceae; genus Cupressus; species Cupressus sempervirens. The sequence continues at coordinate 815,244,397 of CM053792.1, read as the reverse complement.
AGTATCAAGGACATCCATAACACATAATCCAATATCCTGCAAAAACAACTCTCATAACAAGTCTCCAATAGTCTCCCAAATTCTCCACAACCAACAAAGGAAAGAGAAAGAAATAACCATGTCATCTCTCACATGACATACATGAGCACAAACCAGTGATCACAATCTCCAACCAATCTCAAATCCAATGTAGGCAATAATTGAACATCCAGGAAGATAACCAAGACCAGAGAAACCATGCAAATCATAACCTGTATCATGTCCTTCTACACACACCTCTAGATGTAAACTGTGCAAGTATGATCTCCTCCATAAAACCCCAACAAGAAGCATCAACAACACCCAAACCATACCATATAACTAATCATGGTTGTAAGCCTCTCACAAGAAGATCAAACTCAATAAAAAACCATTCCTAAGCCAAGGAATAACCATTCCTAATCCAAGGAATATGCCCAAATATAAAACCATCTCCCAAACTCAACCAGCATAACAACATATGCACATGGAGATAACCAATGCTTAACCATCTCTCAAATGAACCCTCCAGAACTAACTCATGTACCATAGCTCAAGATCCATATCCATGAAAGACAAGCATAAATATAATGTACTTGAGAAAAAACAATGGGCTATACCTCTCAAGTAGCAAACCGCCGAGTAGACCAAGAGTGGGGAATGAGAATGCTCATCAAGATACCCAAGTCTCCAACCAAGACTCATCTAAGAACAATCTCCTCTCAAGTCCATATCAGGTGACTGCCCCTCGGACTTCCTGCTGAAACCATCAACTGTCCCAACAAATACTTCTCTAATCCAAGAGAAATCAGCATCACCACCGTCTCTAAGTATCCATAAGCACCTGTAACCAATCAATCCATGCCAACTCTAAATGCAACATAGCAATATCATGAAGTATCCAGCTTATGATTAGTGTACTCAATACCAAGAAACTAAATCAAGATCAATGTCAAAGTTCCAACCATGGCCTCAGGAACATAAACATGACAACATGATCTTACCATCTCAACTAAAGAGATAACATGCTCCATATGAACACACCATAACATGTCACAACTCTAAACGCGTATCAAGAGTTTACCATGACATAATAATGAAACCATCCTCATACCAAGGATAACATGCCAAATAAAAGCATAAACCACACCTTTGCCAAGAACCCTGTGAGTCCTCAAGATGCAACCATCTCCACACACCATGAAGAAAACCATCTCCACATACCAGGAAGAACCATCTCCACATACCATGAAGATAACCAAGAACTCCATGAGTCCTCAAGATCTAACCATCTTCACACACCATGAAGATAACAAGTGCACCATGCAAATGTCAAAGACGCTTCTGCAGCAACAGGATCTAAGACAAACTTTCAACATCTGCAAACACTCAATAAATATATCAATGCCAAAAACTCCCACTCAACCGTGGTACCAAGTCACCTATGGCATCATAAAATCCATCCTCTCCAAACCAAGAAGATATAAACCAAACTAGGAACTAATCCTGCACTGTCACCCCATCACTGTCACAAGCTCCCACTAAACCGTGTATCCAAGCTATCCATGACATAATGATGAAAAATCCATCCTCTAACCATGAGAATCAACCAAGGCATCAAGCCATCAAAGAACTCAAAGTGCACATCATGAGCTCCTCAAAAGAAACCAAATAACCATGATCCTCAACCAAGAAGATATACCACCATAACCAAATCAGAAAATCCAAGCTAATGAACATCAAGGATGTACCTGTATAACCAATCATGTCATGCCAAAATCCATGACACCATGATCACATCCATGAACTGAGCATCTGGCTCTCAAAGTGTCCAATCTGTCAGCATAAAATAGTCAACTACAATCCTCCACCATGACTGTACCTGGTAACAACATCTCATCCTTTCAACATGAAGAAAATAGTAAATCATGTGACTTAGGGCAGAGACAACCCAAATCCAAGCCACCAATCTGAATATGCATCAATAATGAAAGATCAATGGGCAAAGACAACCCATAACCAAGCTATAAATGCAACCTGTAAGTATAGACTGCTTACAACACTGCACAACTTGTAGATCCAACAAGCCATCATGCATATCCAAACCAAACACTGATAACCATATCATCATGAGACCAATCAAAAATATGAACTGAGTATACAATGACATCAAAACTTAAATCTCCAATGCCATAAACTCACAATGTTACCATAGTCAAAATATACCATAAACAGTTCAGATAAATATATCAACAAATAAATCATGCCAAACCTGCACCAAATTTGAACCAATGTGTAGAGCTCTCCAAGAGCTTTCCGTTGACTACTTGAAGTCCAAAATCCGACTCCGTATGCCCAAGTTATGCCCTAATCCGTGCTCAAAATAAACAACATCTGACTTTAGGGCTCTGAAAACTTGAAAAAATTTCAAAATCATGGAACCAAACCTATACCATCTTGTAGTGCTCTGAATTAGCTTTCCAACGCCTGTAAGAACTCTGAAATCTGATATTCTGAGAGAAAGTTATGGCCATTTTACTAAGACAATATTTTTACCATTTTCAGTACGATTTTTCATTTTTAATTTTTTTTCAGTGACGAAAATTCCGACGGGATTAAATTTGATGGCCATCATGGGCTGAAACCAAAAAACTCTTTCATTTCCTCTGAACATGGCCAAACTAGGGCATATTATATATCAAATTTTATGGAAATGTCGACCCGGATCCAATGGTGAGGTCTGTTTTTACCCAGGAGGTCATTTCTGCAAGCTACCCCCCAAAAACCCTCATTCAAAATGAAACATCCGAAAAGCTCTTTTGTCCAACAATTTTCCATGCCCAAATCTTTTAACATCCCATCATAACAGCAAATCCAAAAGCCTCAGATCTACAATAAATCATTCATATATCTTGCCATTTCTTTTATCCTCTCATGCATTCCCATGGATTCAATCTAGGGTTACAATAACAAAACCATAGCTCTGATACCACTTGTAAGGAAAATTGGCAATAAAGAATATAACCGTTTCCACATAACCCATCATAGATCTGAAATAAATACGGAATTAAAATCCACATGCAAGAGAATAGAAAACATACCCACAAAATTGTGACACAAGATATACCCTGGGAAACCCTCATTGAGGAAAAAACCCAGCCTTCAAAAGCATCCATCATCATGTATTATTCAGCAAAAAATACCATTGCCATACAACCATGGAAGCCTTCATGGCCATAGCCACAACCGAGCAAACTATGTGAACAAACATGAATCCACACATCCCATGCCATGCTTCCAACCTTCACAAATGCTCCCTTGGCTAACCTGTCAAGCCTTGTCCCGCTCGACTCTTGCCTTTTGTCTTCTCCTTGTCACTCTTTCTCTCTCTCTCACTACAACAACTACCCTTGTGGCTGCTTATATAGTAGCAAGTCCCACAAAACCACCAAGTGGTATTACATAAACCATGTGCTAAAACCATGTGCTACCTAACCCACTGACCCCACATTTAATATTGGGCATTTAATTCTTTTCCCCAATATTAAATAATTACATGAAATATTTTCACAATGTTACAATACAACTCACCAAGAATATTCCATGAAAATCTTTACATGTTGCACGTCCATCTAGGCACAACATTACATAATAAAATAAAATAATAAAATAACAATATTATGCAATGTGTGCAACACCCATTATTTCAACAGTGAATCCCAATGCATTACATGCATCCAATTAGAAAAAGGGAAGGTTTAAGAGACAATATGGATGAATCACTACCATTGATTCATACCTAAACCTAAATCACCTAGGTCTTCTTAAGTAAGACAAATGCTAAACTCTATATGAAATTGAAAAGAAATGCTAAGGAGAATTGAAGAGAGTTTGCATGTGCAAATAGAGCATTGATGGTGATTAAGGTGTTATGAATTGAGTTATATTATAGAATTAGTTAAAGGAGAATATAGGAAAGGAATTAGAGGACAACATTGGTACATCTAATCAGAAAGGATCAAGCATACATCACTATAGAGGTGATCTAACATCAACTAGAAAAGTGCTAATTGAAGGATCATTGCTGAGACATTTTAATAGGTGAATTAGTTAAATATCTTATGAGAGTAGTCTTAACAAGGTATTGTAAATACTTTAATAGGGTGCTTACTTCAATGTAAGTTAAAGCACTCTTACCAAGCACACTTTTAGTAGGGTGTTTAAATCCTTTAACAAGGTAAGATCTAACAATCTTGTAAGTCTCTAATAGGGCAGACCTTTCATAGGGTAGATCATGTTTCATGGTCAAACATTGTAACCTTCATTGGATACACTTTATTAGTGAAATAGTGAAGATTTATGGTTGTCATCCCCACCCTAGTTTTACCTTCTCCTTGGAGGGTTTTAGGGTAACCAAATATCTTGTGCCATACATGTTTTGACTATTTAATTTCATGCTATGGATGTATATGCTTAAATTGGTATTTCACTTTATATGCTTAGTCTGTGAGATGGATGTGTGGTGAATAGTTTTAAAGGTTAAAAGTTTTAAGTGTTGATTCACACCCCCTGCTAGAGTTTACTACCCTATTGTATTTTCAATAATTGGTATCAGAGCACGATTCTCTAAAAGAAAAGATTTTCAGATTTGAGGAAAGATCTTGGGGATGGAAGTTTACAAATTGGGAAAGACTATTGAGAACCAGAAAATTGAAATATAACTTTCCCTACATTAGATGAATGAAGAAAGAGATGAGTTAAAGAGATCATTGAAGAGAAGGAAGGAAATTGCTATTCAAGATAATGACACACAATACCAAGAGATCGATACCACTGAGTTATTTGCAAATGGAAACTCCAATGAATTTGATGGAGTAGTTGCATATCTAATGGAAAAGAATGGAACCCTAACTAAAGAGGTCATAAATCTAAAGTGAGAAAAAGAAGTCCAATAAGTATTGCTATGTGAGGTGATTGAGCTAAAAAAGAAAGTTGAATAGGACAAAGTCATGATTGAAGATGACAAAAGGATTTTGACCAATAGATTTGAAGAGAAAAATCAAACATAACTAGGATTGCTAACATGCAATTAGAAACTTTGATTCAAATGATGATTGCAAATCATGAAATAAATGCAAAGGATATTGAGATACACAACGTTGAAGTTGTAGAATGAACAACTAAGAAATGATCCGAAAAAAGAAAATGATTTTCTTGATAGTTTCAACAAACCTACTAAAGCCATCAAATACTTTGAACAATTGATGAGATCCCCTAGATCCAATAGTGATACTTATGGATTGGGATACAATGGTATTGAAGAAGGAAAATTATCCAAAAGTGGCAAAGAAAAAAGTAACAAAGGTAAAAACTCCAAACCTACTTGTCATAATTGTGGTAGGATAGGTCATACTACTAATGTTTGCAAGAGCAAGACTGCAAATCAAAATTCCAAGAAAAATTTCATGGGTCATTACCATAAATGAAACAAATAAGGACATTAGGCACATGTATGTAGAACCAAGACCATAAGCTCACAAAGATTTGAAGGATACTACTATAACTATCAAAAGTATGGACATAGAGCATATGAGTGCAAATCCAAGCCTAAATGGTCATAAAACAAGCAAAAAAAGGTAAGGCACAATGGAAACACTTATATTTGGGATTCTAATAAAAGATATAGATGACACTACTATCAAGAGTATGGACATGTTGTCGAAAATTGTAGAAGAACACATTTTAGAAGTGACTATAGTAGATGGTTGAGTCAAACCACATGTTTTAGCTATTTGAAGACTAGTCACATAAGCATAAATTATCCAACAAGGTCAAAGGCACCGAATAGTGAGTTCAAAAATGGTAAAGGAAAGGTAGATATTGAGAATGTTAGAGATGAAATGAACAAGACATGGATGAGAAAGAAAGATTGCAGCACATCAAGTGTAGAAGGGATCACTTCACCCAATTGGTCATGTGATCACACCTCCTCCAATTAAGAAATCAAGAGGTAAGTGGTACTAATATCTAAATAATAAGCTTTACATTAGTTCCAAGGATTTAGTTCTTAAAAGATTACATATGCATGAAGAAAGATGCAAAGTGTTGTTAAGAATCAAGAAGAAATCTTTACATTAGTTCCAATAATTTAGTTCTTAAAAGATTACATATACATGAAGAAAGATGCAAAGTGTTGTTAATTATCAAGAAGAAAGGAGGATGGTGGTTAAATTATATCGTGCTCTAATATGGTTCAATCAATTATTAAATAAACTACCAAATAAACTACCAAATATATAACCAAATATACTACCAAACCAAATACCAAATATACTACCAAATAAAATACCATATAAAATACCATATAAACTACAAAGTAACAACAATAAATGACTAAATCAATGACCTAAACAATAATTAAAATAGTTTAGTCATTAATTTTTTTGGGAGATAAATGCTTGGTAACAAACTACCATTGTTCACATGATAAAAATTAGTCACATATCTGCAATTTTTAGTAGTTTATTTAGTAATATATTGTTGTTTTTGTACTAGTGTTGGAAACAACTAACTACTTGGTGAGTATAGTCTACTCAGCACAAGCTGACCATGTACACTTATCCTTATTACAACTTGGCCTCCATTGTGGCTTGATTGTAGTGTAGATCAACAAACTTTGCCTTGTGAATAAGCAAGTGTTTTGCACTAATATACAGTAATAAGATTTCCTTTAAGGTCAACATAATATTTTACTGGTTATCAGTTAGACCCGTGGCTACTCTAAGTTTAGCTAATAATTTCCTTTCACCTTTTCTGCTGTGTCTTCCTCATTTTGGGTGTTCTATGCCTTGAAAATTTTCTATGATACCAAGGTTATCTATATTTTTGCTAGTGTTCTTCACACTTGTAGCTATAGATCCATCTTCCTCTTAATTTAAATATGCTTTTCCTAATTCTTTCAAAATTTTGTTACTAATTCCTCTATAATCCCCATCCATATGTCTATCTACTATGTTCTTAATTATATTATTTGTTCTATTTATTTTGTCCATATCTTGTTCATAGATTTTTTTTCTTGGATCTCAAACTCCTCCCAATTCTAGATTTTCCCTACTTTATTCCTATCTAGCTTATCCAAATTCCAATTATCTATAAACTCTTTTTGATTTGTCAATTTAGATTCTCTTAAAACTGTCTCTACCTGAATAGGAATATATCTATAAGATCCTTCTCCTTTTTTCTTTTTTTTTTTCTCAGAAGGTTGGAATAGATATTGTATTTAACTCTTTTATTATTATTATTATTATTATTATTTCTAGATGTTTATCTTACCCTAATCTTAATTGAATGTCTAAGGTTGTATTTTTATTTGACATTGATACACTATATTTTTTATTCTTTGCTAAATTGAGTTTTTCTATATTATCCTTTAAATCCTCATTGAAATAAATTCCTCCTTATCCATTTCCATGATTTTTTCAAGTATCCAAATTTTCTCCTTTATCCATTTGCATGATTTTGAAACCATGTTGGAGTTGTGTTTTTCTTGTAGTATTACTATACTGTTTTCCTGTAGGGCCCATTTACCGTTGCACCAAAAGCCATGACTGTTAGTGAACATGGAACACCACATAATTAACCACCTGTGGGTAGGGGAGCGCATCACATCACCCAACAATCTCCCCCTCAACGTGCATACCAGGTGCTTACGTGGGTCAGGAAGGCACCGAGGAGATTTGAACCCATGACCAGGCCAAAACCAGGCTCTGATATCAATTGTAGGGCCCATTTACCGTTGCACCAAAAGTCATGGCTTTTGGTGCAACGGTAAATGGGCCCTACATTTCCAATATATCTATGATAAAATATATAGCTTTGAAATCTTTTTCCTTATTATCTAGAAGCTTGGGAGAAGTTATCTTTAAACTATGATTTTTAAATATGTCTTTGGATTGAAAATGCTCACTTTTAGACAATCTACTTTGAATGGGCATAATCTCCACTAATGTTATATGGGTTTGAAATAATAGATTCTCTTTGTGTGCTTCCTCCCTAAAATCTATTTCTTTTATCAAATCATTTTGAATGAGAATTAAATCCTTAGTTAGAATTTTATAAAGGTTTAGATTTCCTTTAATATCTTCAATAAACAATTGTTGAGTTCTGCATTGGTCACACTATTAGAGTTTCTTGATATTATCTTCAAAGCCAGTGATTCCATCTTTCTCAAATCTATTATCACTAAGATTTTCCTTTCTTTTTGTGACATTTTTAAAATTGACTTGATCTCCCTATTGGGATTTAGTCTTAATATTATTAGGGTTGATTAAGTTATCATAGTTTTCTTCCTCTATTTGTTCCACTATTTCTCCCACTTCAAGCACTTCTTTGAAGAAACATATTTCACTTTCCAAACTTCATCCTTTCTTGCCCATTTCTTTTTATATCTAGCATTGCACGATTATCAAAAGGCTGAGATTGCATATTTCCTTGGATTTTTGTTATTTTATCACGCTTTCTCTTAGGAGGATTCATGATATCTAATTTAATATTTGGTGTTTTTCCTATATATATGTGAATCTTGCATTATTTTCATTCCATTCTATTAGCACTATGTCTTGTATATGGCCTTCAAATTTCACTATTTGAAAGTTATATATAGATCTAGTAGTAATTATTTTATGGGTTTAGAATCATGATGATCTAGTTTAATATAGACTAAAATCTTAACACCATTTTCTTTTCTTTAATTAGCATTTATGTGATGGAATTCTGTGAGTGCAGATCCTATACGTTTGATAATTTGGAATTTTAGTAGTTTAATGGTATGGGTTTAATTACCAACTAGGTTGGTAGATTATGGTGTTTGAAAAAATCCTCATCAAAGCTAGGGGACTATTTTATATAATTAACTCTAAAACCTTTATAAATGAAAAGAGGACCTAACAAAAATTTGTGTCTAATTATTTCTACAATACAAATAAGCTAGATGATTAGACATGGAGGACATACTTACCTATTTCCTCCAGAAGATTTCTAGTCATTTTGTTAGTTCAGGATCCCTCATTTTAGGTCTATTCTAGAATGCAAAAAATGCCTTGGTCCTTGCACTCAAACAACCATTCTTCATTGTGTATATTGCTAATGATTAGGAGATTCTCTTATAATTTCTTGTTAATGTGGTGTGATTCCTATCCTTTATTTTCATGATTGGAGATCTTGGAGGATTATCTTTTGGGTTCTTGCACTAGTATTTCTTTGAATATTTGGTTTTTGCAAAGAAATTGATTTGCTTCTTTATTGCATTATCTTCCACTTTATTTTGGCTTAAGGTAGTTTTACAGTTGGAGGGATGAAAAAATCCTATTGTTTTTATGTTCTGGATAGCATCATCAATTTTTTTTTTGGAGAACTTCAACAATTTGTATAATAAGTTGAACAATTTAGGATATTTCATTTTATTAAACTATACATATGACTTCACATTAAAAGTTGCTTTATAGATTATAGAGCCATTTTCCCTCTTCAGGTTATGTTTTGATGAGCATGTGCAAGAAGAAAATTATCTGATGTGTTATTGGACACCAATCTTACAGAGTTTGATTTAGATGTATGTAGGTTTGTATCATGGAATAAATGCCTTTAATGTGATGTTGATGTTTGCATTTGAAATTGGTTTGGAAGATATTGCCTTCTAATCATGTGTCAAATCTCTGCCAAAATTTTTGTTGCAAAAAGATTCTGTGATTATCGGGTGTGCGTGGATTAATCACAATCAATGGATCGGATTGTTTGCAATAAAACTATTTGGAAACTTCACCAATTTAGAGTTGGAGGGGTTTGCTTCTCTTTGTCAATGGGTCAATGGGTCAATGGCTATGTGTAGAAATCACAGCTCATTTTTGGGATTAGTTAAGATTACACATCCAAACAGCCCACAAAAATAAATCATTTCTAATGTATATAGAGTTCGATCGCCAAATCACTTCCAATGTGTTTGTTCACACTTAGTTGTTGGTGGTATAGATTGAGAATATGTGTATTTTGCATAAATAAGAATTTTATTCCAAACACAGAAGTTGTAGATTGAATATGCTACTGAACCGTACAGATGCAAGTACCAAACACTAAGCCACTAGCCTCTAGATGTAATAACAAGTTGTGCTAGAATCTCACATCTCCAATTTATAGTGATTGCAAGCCCTGAGTTTTTAAGTAATATCCCTTGGAATGACCACACACACTTTCTTGATCTATTAACCTATCCTCGCTAGAGAAGAATCACTTACTAATTGGCAAAAAGCCAACTTTTTTGTACCATGTTATTCTAGGTAAAAATAATAATTTTTTAAAAATCTTATCTATAAATAAAATTACTTCCAAATATAAGTTTTTGTCAATAAAATAATTTTAAAATAATAAAGTAAAATTTAAGAACAATTATTTTAAATAAACTAAAAATAATTATTACTTTATATTTAATTTATTATGTATGAATAAAATGATTATTTTAAACAATTTCCATTCATTATCTATCTCAGTATGATGATTATTTTTTTCTTTAGAAACCATTTTAAGTTATTAAAAATTTTAATAATGGTTTCAAGAACAAATGCCGTTTCTGGTTCGCCATGGTGGATACCTTTGTTCACCTATGTTTGTTGTTGCCTCAGTAGACCAAGCCCATCCCTTTTGTTCTTCCCTCATTGACCCTCCTATCCTTCATGTTTTCTTTGCTGAGAAGGTGTTGGGTATTCTCGTGCCCCCCACGTAAATGCTTTTGTCACCTCTTTGGTTATACCATCTCTATTCATGATGATATTATTGATATAATGATGAATTATTTGGGGCTTACCCTGGTTGGGAAGTTCTCCCTATTCAAGCCTTTAGTGGAAAATCTCAAGCAATTGGTGAATTCGAATCACTCCCTTAAAGGGAGTTTTAACATTAGTACCCTAGTAAACAAATTATTTGTTTTCTCCTTTGTCTGCCAAGAGGACCTTTCTTATATTCTCACAAATGGTCATTGGTCTCTAGGAGCGAACTAAGGAAATATCCTTAATATTCAAAAATGGAAACCTAAGATGAACCCAACCCTTGACTTGGGAAACCATGCCCTAGTGTGTACAACTGTTAGGTTTTCCCTTGGAGTTTTGGAATAATGAGGTTTTTATAGGTATATTAGATGCTTTTAGATCACTTCTGGAAGTTGAAAAAGTCACCCAAATAAAATCTTGCTAAAACAAAATAGATATTACAATTCACCTATCTAGGAACTATTAAATATTTCAAAGTGATTGAATCATCTAGATTGATATCTCCTAATCAAACCCTATCTTTGAATAAACTAGAAGAAAACCCACTCAAGATTGAATCAAACTATCATTTACAGACATCATTATACATTGATAACTATCTAAAATCTTGGCATGGAAAGCATGAAATTCCTAACTACCATTTTTTTTTTTTTTGGTCCATGGATCAGTTACTCCAAATAAAATCAATAGTAAGCAACTTGGCAATTTTCTTGAAACCCTTGATCTATGTGATCTGGCATTTCACAGTCTCTCCAGCTACAAGATCCACAACCTGAAACCTCAGCCCATTTAACTCCTTCCACAAAGCCTCTATTCGAGTATAGTAGTATTTATATTTGAATAAAATTGATATCTCCAATGTCTACAAAGATCTCCCAAATTGGGAGCATAAATTATGATCATCACCACAATGGTGACTTTAGCATACCTGCAACCTCTCCTTTGATCAAGATAGAGCAGCCTCAGCATCACTACAAATTTCAAGTTTTAATTAAACTTTGTAAAGAAAATAAGAATAAAAATTTCTATTCCAATATCAATTATTTTGGTGGAATCAACAAATGCTTGCTTTGGGTCAAAATGGGAATATAAATTCTAATTGGACAAAACCAAACTAAGATTTTTTTAAAAATGGAATTTGACAATTCTAGTAACCAAACAGGTCCTAATGGTGTATGTGGGGGAGAAACTAGAAAACTAGTTAGAATGGGAGAATGGCAATGTCAAATGGAAGGATCTTATTAACATGTGGCATGTCCAATGGGAAGACAGAATAATTAGACATGTTAGCAAAGAGGTAGTTATATACCTTATGATTCTCCTCCTTGACACTACCCTCTTTAATCAAGATCTAGAGGATAAAAGGTTCTAGAGATATAAATACAATGGCCTCTTCTTTGTTAGTTCGATCTACAGAGCACTTGAGGACTCTTTTGTTGCTGATATATTTTGGAAAAGCATCTAAACCTATAACCTACCACCAAAAATAGACTATTTTTGGTGGCTTGAGGCACATGGGAAAATCCTCACTTTCAACAACCTAACTAATCATGGGATCCAAATTGGCTAACACATGCACCCAGTGTAAAATGAATGTTGAGTCTATTAATCATATCCTATTACATTACCATTCACAATTGACATTTGGAATCTCGTGCTCAAGAAGTGTAATCTTGCTATGGTTTTCCAAAAATTAAGGACATGATCTTACAATGGACGATGTCACCCTTCTCCCACCCCATCTCAGCCAATAATTGGGAAATTATTCTACCTATGGTTAGTTAGTGTATCTAGAAAGAAATAAATAAAATAATCTATAGAGACAAAAAGAGGGAAGATGGCTCCATGTTCCACATCATCAAAAATATCAATAGAGATATTATAAATTGTGCTCATTTCCCTAAAACAATGATATTCCCGAACCTCCTTAATCTAATTCTAAAACAAAAGTAGAATAAAAAACAAAGCTTGATTGATATCAACTAGCAAAAAATCTCAAAAAAGAGAAAATGCTACTAGGTCCCACATGAAAAGTGATGGTTGAAAAGTAATGTGGATGGCTTCTCCAAAGGAAATCTGGGGGAAGCTAGAGTAGAAAATATCAGAGATTAGAAAGGTGATATTATCCTAGCCTTCACCAAGTGGCTGGATATAAGTCCAATAGTTTTATGTTGAAGCTATAGCTGTATAGATCAGTATAAAAACTCTGCAAGATCTTGCAGAGGTAAAAGTTGAACTGGAGGGCAACTCAAAGCTCATTAATAACCTTCTTTTAAATAAAGTCAAGTGCTAATGGAGTATTTCCCCTATAATGGAAGATTGAAAAAGAAGACTCTCATCTTTAAGAAATGTGCTAATCAAAAACACCCTTAGAGAAGGGAAGAATGGAAGATGATGATTAAGATGGAGTGGATGCAAGAGTTGAATCAATTTTTTAAAAATAATTATTACAAAAAACATAGCGGTACATGGTGAAACCTTAAGAAATGCCAAATGGCTAAGAATGAATTATAGTCAATCGAATCCTATGCACATGATCATGAAAGGTAACAATACTATTGAAATGTGCTTGAATGTGATAAATAATTATCACATTAATGAGAATTTATCTCTTGCAAAGCTAGAAAGGAAGAGCCATATCCTTTTAATTATAAACTTATATCATGTGAATCTTAACCCATATCCATCATTTGTATTCCCCAAGGTGGTTAATTATATCGTTGTAAGATATTTAGGCTACCAAGTTGGAAAGTATCTGACTCAACTATGACATTTTTTGCTACATGTCAATTTGATTTACTTCATCTATCTCATCAACAGTACACAAAGAGCTAGGTGTGCAAGTAAGTATGAAGTTGGTAACGAGGGAAAGAATTGTGGCAAGATGTTTTCCACTCCTAAGTATCATTATTTTTATCACCCTTACTTGGAAAAAAAAAGATTCACTCTACATTCTAAATTTCTTTGTATCATCCTTAGACCTCATGTTGTAGAGAAAGCATCCATGATGAGCAAGGTTGTGGACAGAGTTTCTTTCAAGCTTATCTTGGGCCCCAAGAAAAATTGCTAGTTGTATGTGAAGGAAAGCATCATCAGTGGCCTACAAAAATGTGTAAAACCTAGAAACAAAAAAGAATTGGAGGAGAATAAAGATATATGGTGTTAATTTTTCAAGAAGGGATATATAGTAATGGTTCTCACTTTTTGGCCAAGTTGTACACTAAAGTAGATATTTTTAACAAAAACTTGATTTTCAAATGTGTATTGCTACAAAATCATGAAGAATTTGATGATGATGTTGTTGACATTAAGGTCAATTTATCTATCAATGACTTAAAACTTAGTCAATTAGTTATGTTGCTACCAATCTCTCACTAGTAAATTTGAATTCAATTTTTGACAAATTTTGGTCAAAATTTTGACCCAAGTTACTCAAAAATTTTACCAAGCAGTTCATGGTAAAAATTTTTGTCAAAATTTCAACCAACCTGCAAGTTGGTCAAAATTTTGACCAATACATTCATCAATTATGTTTATTGCTATAGCTCTAATTTATCATTGTTGGTCAAGATTTCCACAACGTTTAGTCAATTTTTTTAAAGAATTGGTAGAAATTTTGACCAATTCTTGGTAGAAAACTATCAAGAATTGGTCACAATTTCCACCAATGTTTGGTCAAAGTTTTTATATAACTGGTGGAAGCAAATTCTTGGTAGAAAACTATCAATAATTGGTCAAAATTTCAGCCAATGTTTGGTTGAAATTCCTTTGATTGTTATCTTGTTGAATAGAATGGAATGGATGCTTTACAATCAAAGGACACCTTTGAGAAGAACAATTCTTCTAGTCCAACTTTATCTCTGTAGAGATTTAAAAGGTTGCAAATTAAATGGCTTGGATAAGAAATAATTGCTTGATACAACATGGAACAAATGGACATTTATGCATAAAGAGATGAATTAGAAACATATCAAACTTCTTGCCATCCTAAATTTGATTCTGTTATTCTAAGTGCAATATTAATATTACTAAAATTGACATAAAAGATTTTATTATTTATATAAATTTATCTCTATTATCTTGAAGTAGTCCAGATATATTTTTTATATAGCTAAGTTGATGGTATTGAGGGTATGAGTTGATGGTGTTGAGGGTGCAAAACTTGGGGAGGGACCAGTAGTATTTGCAGTTCTTGAGCTATTAACTAGACCAAACAATGCCCTAGGTTGCCTTCATTTTCTTCCATTCTAAGCTTTAGAACTAGTCTTTCACAATCACAAAAAATCAAAAATAAGATTTCTCAACCAAACTCTATTTAAGATGCACTTGAAGGTTTCTAGCTCAAGTGCATTGGCTTTACATTTTAAGATTTCTCTAAGAACAACTTGTTCTATTTCTAGGTCCTATAACTTTTTCAATATTCATAGTTTCACAAGAAAAAAGGATATCTTTTGTAATTGGAAAAACTTTTTGAAACACAATATACTAGGCATTAAAGAATGGAATTTCACAAATTTAAGACACAATATTTAAACATTTTATTTATCTGCATCCAAAATGTTCAATGCAAGTCATAGGATAACCACAGTTGCAACAACTACCTTATCATTTTTCCATGAAGT
Organism: Cupressus sempervirens; assembly: GCA_028749045.1. Classification (NCBI taxonomy): domain Eukaryota; kingdom Viridiplantae; phylum Streptophyta; class Pinopsida; order Cupressales; family Cupressaceae; genus Cupressus; species Cupressus sempervirens. Next base: position 815,228,940 of record CM053792.1, on the reverse strand, counting down.
GAGTTTGACATACTACCATGAATAGTTACAACAACAACTCCAATTTTCTCTGACAAAGATTGTTGTTGACGCTATTGTTGGCTATTGTTTTGTTGCTACTGCTACTATAGTTGTTGTTGTTTTTGTCACTTTTATTGTTGTTGCTACTAGAGTTGGGCTTTCTTCATCTATAAGTAAATAAATGCCAAAGCTTAAGAAGAGGCATAAACAACTATGATAAACAACATTCTATTTAATAAAAGAACAAATACAATAGTACAAAGATCAATGTATACCAAAGGCAATACACTAAAGGCAATCACTTAGGTAAGAAAATAGATTACATGTTTGTAATATGGAAGTCTATCCTCTTAAAACTCAATTGAAAATAGTTGTACAAAATAACACATTGAGCTTTAGACATATTTGAACTAGTAATGCAAAGGTATTATTAATTTTACATTCAAAATATACTCAACGAATAATGTGGAAATTTGTGTTCATACACAAAATTTGAACCTATTCAAGGGTTTGGGTTTGAGCCAGTGTTGGAGATTAATTAAAAAGGTACTCCTCACTATAGGTATATCAAATTTATTGTACATTCATATTAATATTTTACTTAATATGTGTAGTAGCTAATTCAATTTAGGAACCTCAATAGAGTTTCCCCAAAAGATTATTTTCATAGTTAATTGTATGATCCAACATATTGTAGATTTATTTGAATTTTGCCTAGGTATACCTAGAGTTATAGGTACTCATACATAGAGGTAAGAGTAAAGTAATTACCATCACATTGTAGGCTAGTCAAAACTTAAACCATGACTGGTAAAATATAAATCCAAGATAGCCAAGAAACAATTCTTTAAGTCCTATAAGTCCATCACACAAGCAAAGGACATGAAGCTTCATCACTAACTCACTCTAGATCTTCCTAAAATCATCAGCCATATACATGCCATCTTCACTCACATTTGTGTTATCTTCTCATTAAACCCATGCACTTGTTCAAGAATAAAACTAAAATAATCCACCACCCAATTCTAATGATAATGGAACATCAAATATGTAGATACTAAAATACTTAGAAATGGCTCACCATTTTGATACTATGTCATCCTGTCTAGAGCATATGACAAGAAAGGTAAAGTCTTCTAGGTTAGTGTCAAATGAAAACCCCTTATATCTAGGTTAGTGTCAAATGAGAACCTCTTATAGAAGCAAACAAAAAAAATTTGTTCTTAGAGAAATCTGAAAATGTAAAGAAAACCCTCTTCCTCATACCAAACAAACAACTAAGGAAAGACCAAGGAGTGTAGAGTGGAAAAAAATTTCATGTGAATCAAGGAGATGAGTTGAGGTTGAGTGATGAGACCTCTGATCTAATACCACCTATAGTTTAGAATGGTATAGGGTAGCATACTGACAACATAAATTCTTGATGCTTACTGCAATATGATGCATTGAAAAGTATATACTTTGTATATCAGTATTTACTTTAAAAAGTATATATTGGATAGTTTATAGTATGTTTTTAGAAACTCATCTTTAACATTAGTAGTATGATCATATGACCTAGTATGATCTACCCTTTGAAAACTTGATATATGATGTATCTTTTTGTAAATCATACCTAATACATAAAATACATATTTTTAAAAAAATTAAACATCTTAAATATGTTGTTTAATATTTTCACAATTGGCTATGTCAAGTTTTACTACTTTTGTTAACTAATTTTCTTTATATATTGTTTGTTGAAAAACCCTCTTCCTCTTTATTAGAAAGGTATGCCCTATAATAACTTGAACTTTACAGACAAATGTATAATCTATTGTTTGTTAAAAAACCCTCTTGTTCTCTGTTAGTAAGGTATAATCTAAATTAACTTGAACCTTATAGTTGAATGTAAATAGTCATTTGGGAGTTCAATATAACTTTCTTGTTTCTTTTTGTATGCAAATAGTGAGATATTATGCCAAATTCATGAAACATTCCTTATGAATACTAGGAAGGTGTATTCAAAATTACATGCTCTTCCATATTCATAAGTTGTGCTTTAGACAACTAGAGGTCATGTATTTCCTCTATCATAACTATAGTTGGTGCAAGCACTCTGAAGAGAGACACGTCTTCATCTCCATAAATCTAAGTAACATAAGCCTTTTTTAGTGAAAATTCATTTGCTTGGCCAAAAAGGCACAAGATTACCTCTGTCATTATCCCAATCCATCAATAACACAAGTAAGAATACTGTTGTGCAAATAGCAGGTTATTGTTACACTAACCAATCACTAGCACAAATAAATAGTGATGTCCAAGTAATGGCCAATCAGTAATGGTCTGCAAGGATGACACAAGCTTCTAGAAATGAAATCACCACATGAACTTCACAAAAATGCCTCATCTAGCCTAAAATTTCTTGGGTATGCATGTCAATGATTCCAAATAATTCCAACAACAAAGGACATGCCCCACTTGATGTCATAATTAATTCATGCCAAAATCCAGCTCTTACCTAAATTCTAAATCCAACCCTTTTACCAAAACCATAGGCATTTCATTCCCCAATTTCATCTGATTCTATAACTAGAATGAAAAGCACTACCATGTCATCATTTTGGAAAACTATCAGAAAATAAATAAGATGATAAGATTTTCTAGGAAACTGGTCCATATGTAGAGTATGGTATAAAAATGGGAAGACATATACAATTTTAAAAATAATGACTGGTTATATAATCTCTAGTAGAATGATAGTGATTAGTACCATTATAAAGATAAACTTCAAACAAGTAAGAGTTAGCAAACAACAATCAAGATCTAAGACAATACTAATAATCAAAACCATACCAATCAGAAATCAAGGCAAATAGTATTAAAGCAAAATGGACAATAATATAGTTGTTAACCTAAATGAAGGGGATTAAATTCAATGTTGAATCTACATTGGGTCATCCATAGATTTATATTGAAAAGATTAAAAAAAAAATAAGAAACATTTCAAATTTAATATTTGAATCAAAAATAGATCTACCTAAGATTGAGGTTGAAAAAGTTAAGCATAACTTAAGAAAGGTATCGAATCAAATAATGCATGTTGTATCATTAAATTATTTTGAAGTTGAGATACTTAAGCACAGCTTTGGAAAGGTTCCAAGTCCAACATGTTGGATGCTACATTAGTTAAAACTAGCATATAAACTACATTTCTTGACTCAAAAATTGAGTATCATAAAAAGTGATCATTTTTTCTGTGTTTGTGTTCATCATATTTAAAATTTACTAAATGAATTACAAGTGTATAATAATGTATAGCTTTGCATTGGATTTCAATATAAAGAAGTAGTTTTCTATGCGACATTAATTATTTATTCCTAAAATGTTTATTTATCATGTGATTGATTAGCTTTCTTCATATGTTTCTAAATAAACTAATTTGTTCAATTATTACCTTTGGCTAGGGAGAAAACTGAAAAAGTTGTTTCAACTATTTGGTTGTTGATTTAGTTTAGTTCTAAACTAAAAAAACTTTTAGTATACATTGATCAAATAAACACAAAAGAAGATTTGAGTTGAAGGAAATATTTTCAAATATTCTTAAGCATTTCATGGATTATGAAATCCATGGAATAAAAATAAAATCACCCTAAAATTGTAGAATTTTCTAATTGCAGTGCCTCATTTGTACATTGTAGGCCTACCTACACCCATAAAGAATTTCCTCAATGAACCCCTTTTGTTAGATTGATGCTTCTTGCTGTTCTTTTCCACCCTTATATTCTTTCCATGTGCCTAAATGTATCTAAATAAAAAAAGTTATGAATGCCTAGTATCCTACCTTATTAGAGAAATGGACTTTTTCTTTGAGCACCCAATCATGATGTTTTCTTATTCCCCAAATCTCACTTTGTCTTCTCCATTGGGATTTCCAGTTGGTACACATCAATATCGCTTCCATTATCTCCCCATTTCTATGTACTTTCTCTTGTCCCATTTTAGGCTTTCCAATTTTCTCGTAGTAAAAAATCCCTTTCACTCTTTCATCCCAAGTCCTTAACTTCCCCAATTTTGCAAACTCTATATGTTGATTTCCAAAATTGAATGAACTACAAGGCTGAATTCTAGGTGTGACATACTATAATAGATGAGGAAATATGCATATACTCATTGAATTTGGCGCAAGAGAAAATCTTAAGTTATGTATTGAAGCTAAAGGGAACCACATAAAGGGAAATTTACCATGGAAACACATGCAAAAATTAAGAGGACAAGAATGAAAAACCATCATAAGAAAATATATCAATGTGATAGATTGAAAACCTTAAATACTTAGATCTACAAATAGTGCATGCCAAATAATGTATGTTATGCTTCAAGCTATAGTCACAAACTTAGGCTTTACTGAGCTTTATATCTAGACATGCAACACATCCAACAAGGTCATGGTCCATATATTCAAACACAAGATACAAACTATGAGACATCCTCAATGTAACCAAACCCTCTAACTTGACAAAATTTAGATGATCAAGTCTACATGGAACTTGTATCTCCTATGGGATGAACCAAACACTTTAGGATCCAAATTATTGAACTGCACCTTCTTTAGGAAAAGCACCTTTAGAACAACCACCCACTACCAAGAAAGTACCTAACCATTTTCTATCTAACCAATATTACAACTAACTATTATCCCAAAATATAGTCCTTACCACTATGTTGGTTCAATCCTTTTAGAGTTTGAAGACTCCATGAATGTGTGACCACCACATACCTTCCCCGTATTGTAAAGGTATGATATATTATCCCATGTCTTCTTTCTAATAACCTTGGATACTATAGCCATATTCATTCATAGGAAGATAGTTTATTGTTACTGTACAGTTAGAATTTCCCTCATTCAAATTGGGATAAGCAAATGTATGATGCCTCTAGAGTGATTGACATGGACCTATGGACTTTCCCTCGTATCCTTCTTAATATTTTTAATCTCAAAACACAATTATAGGCCTAATTAGGTCCTCTCCTTCTAATAACTGATGTCCAACACTAGCATTTGTTGTAGAATGATGAAACTATATAATAGGTTCAATAAAGTTAGAGTTGCTTTCTCTTAATACATTATGAAAACATATTCTCTAATATTTACATGATATATCTAATTGTAGAATGCTAAAAGAATTTATAAACCTTTTCTAGTAACTATATGTCCCCTTCTCAAAGTGCTCTCTATAATCCACTTCATATGATTTTAGATCATTTTCAATCACTCCTAATTGGTGGCAGCTACAAGAAATATTTATCTTCAATTACTTGTTTTAACAAAATCTACTCAAGGATTGACTACTTTAGAATGCTAAAATAATTCATAAGTCATGTTTTTCACCACATTGAAGACATCCAATCCCAAATAGAAGTGACTATAGTCACCTAATTCTCTATCCTATACTTCTACCAACTAGATACTAGCCCTATCTATTTATTGCTAGAGTGATTAGTTACTCAAATAAAAGGCCCAATCACTTCACAGTTGATAGAAACAAGATAAGTTACCTTAATCTAAAGGATGACATTCCTAATTGAAAGATGAAATTAATTTTTGAGAAAAATAATTTTTAGTCACTTGGTTACATTTTAAAGGAATGGAATATTATATTAGAGGCTTAATATAGTTTTAGGTAAAGGGTATAGATTTGTTGTTGGGCTACTCTTGAACCAGCCAAATATAGCAGGAATTGAATGAATTGAGTGATTTAAAATTTGGGTCATTTTTAGGCCTTGGAAAACCACTTAATTTCTTCTTATTTTTTCTTTGTAATGTTTGAGCAAGTTATACATTTTCCTTATGGGCACAAAAAAAGAAACACACAATTGTTACAATTAGGGAGAGAGATGTATTTCTCTTGAGGGCACTGCAAAGAAAAATCTTAGAGGTTGGTGTCAAGGAGGAGTTGACTATTCTAAAAAGAGGGAGGGAGAGGAAATTTTGTATATTTAAGCTTTTTTCTCTTAGTTGTCTTTTTTGTTGAATTCTTTAATTGAGTGAATAATATACTTTTAAACAAATCAATTTTTGCCCATCCACAATAGTTCTTTTTATTATTTCTAGATTTAATTACACATATTTTTGCATCATTCTTTTGGATTATACTCTCTAATCAAGAGTAATAGAGCATTCAAGAATAGAAATATTTGATGATAACCACAAAGTGAGATTCAAAATATTGGTGCAAAAGTACACATTATTGAAACCAAAATCACTAAAAGTAATTATCTAAACTTCCTAATACTAACTTGGTTTAGGGCTAATCAAGTTTTCTTTACCGTCATATAGGAATTATATATCCACTAGAATTATGTGATACCTTATAACTTTGGAGGATCTAAATCTATCAAATTTCTCAAATACCATTATGAAATTAACCATTGCACTTACTTTATAAACTCTTCTTACACATAAAAAATTTGCTTTGTTGTGGAGAAATATATAACTTATTTGGAAACTACCTTTTGCACTAAATTAACTTGATCTTTTTCATTTTTTATTTATTTGATTTCCTTTTCCAATTTTGATGTACTTTTAGATTCTCATTGATCTAGTCTTTTTTCTAGGGTTTCTTTTGATCTCTTTTTGTGCTAATTATCTAGTTTGATTGTGAGCAATGACATAAATAGAAATTTGCATTTAATCAGATGAGGAAAAAATTCAAAAAAAATTGGGTAATTGAGAGATATCTATTATTTTGGATTTATTTGCGATTTAGGAGTTCAAAGAGGTGGTAATGTAGGACCTCAAGAATTCAGCTTCCAAGCTATGCCCTTCTAAGCATTATGAGATTGATTGATGTGGTTACACTTGGTTAAGGATTTAAAAATTTCAAAAAGAAGAAAAAAGGTAATTATTTTTTTCAATCACCATGTTTATTCTAGAAAAATTCAAACCTTAAGTGAAGGTTTGGTGGAATTTTATTGGTTATTTAAAAAAGTCACATCAGTGACTTGTTTATTTTTGTTGTTTAATAACTATTTGTATCCCACAAGATGGTAGTTTGGAAAGTTGTGTTTGAAAAGCTTTATAATTAAAGGCACATTGTAAGAAAGTCCAAAATGAACTATTAATAATATTATTGTGATTTTATATTTAATACTTTGAAACTATAAATGTTCTTGATTTTCCACTATATGAGTCATTTGTTTGGTCTTTGGTCTTTTACAGGAAGTCTCTCTTAATAGTGAGAGATATAGGAATCCTGAGAGAACTCAAGTCTTGAGGAAAAGATGTACTATATGAGAAGAAAGTGATTATATTCAAGTAAAAAGATTATTGGAAAAGGCTTCACTTGCACATTGCATCACACAGTGCTTTCCTAGCTACAACCATGTTATCTTCTTCAGCTATTGGATTTTCTTGTCAAGGTTAAAAATATATTCTTAATTATTGAGTATGGTTATATATGTGTTACATAATCATCTTCTTCCTTGTAAAATTTTGTCTTATAAGTGTTTGTGCTGGATCTATTATAGCTTATGGCCTTGCAAAGTTAATGGAAATCAAGGAAAGATATTAGGGTGACTTTTCAGCTATAGCTAGGTTAGTAGACAAAGTAGTCAATTTCTAGAATATTGCTTCAAACTATTTGTGATGGCTCTATTGCAATTCATGGCCTTCAAAAGTGAATGGATATTGAAGAAAGATATTAGAATGAATTTTCAGCTATAGCTTGGTTCTTACACAAGAGTTGTCAATTTTTAGAATATTCCTTAAAAGTTTAAAACAAAGTGTTTAACACAAGGAATCCAAAGCTACAAATAGAAGTATTGCTATAATTAGTTCTGAATCACTATATTAGCCTAAATATTACTCAAATTAATAAACTATTCCATGTGAAGTGTACAAAGAACCATTGCATCTCCAAATGCATCTTCCTTTTTGTTATGTAACAAGTGCTTTTGATAGTTTAAGTCAGTGTATCTTTTCTACCCCATAGAAACTCCCTTACTAACCTCTAGAAACATTTTAATCTTTAGGAAACATCCTATATATAGAATGTTAGAAAACTATATGCTTCAAGAAACCCTCATTAAACTATTGAGGAAGGCTACATTGGAAAATAATAAAATGAACAAACCTTTAGTTGAGCCATACTTTTTTTTTGAAAATCTTGTAGTAGTATTTTAATCATTAAGAGAAGAACCAAGATCAGTTAAAATTACATAATTTGACAAAGCACTAAAATTGTGTGACTCAAGGTGTGCTTCTTCAGCTTCATCACTACATTTTTTCGGTCCTTTCACAACAAGGCCACTAATTCTTGTCTCAGATCTAATGGCTTGAATTTAAACCATAGTATGTTGCTATAGGAATGAGATGTGCAAGGACCTATGTTGAAGACTTAGAGATCATAATGTTTAATAATGATGGATAGATCAATTCCCTTGGTAATATTGTGTTTGATCGTAACACTATTAGAATTTATTCACTTGAAGATTTTTTGGTTTTCCCCAGTGATTTAGCTAATGTAAGTGGTGAGATTATTACTACAAGTGGAGGAAAATAAGAAAATATAATAAGTGACAGTCTAAGATCCATATTTCAACTTAAACAAATGCTTCCATATTGCAACAATGTTATTTCAAAGAGATGGGAATAATTGAAGGTATAGATGGTTCTTATGAATTGGGGAGCAAATTAATTCACATGGGTGACCAATCATGAGAATTATGTTGATGATAGTAGCGTTGTTTAATTGGATTCCCAATTTTTTGTTGAGAATATTAAGGGAGAATCAGAAGTGATTTCGAACATCTTTAAAGGTCTTGACAATAGGTATGAGTATAATTCTAAAGTTTAAATGCAACATAACAATAGGTTTTCACCTTTGTGTGATTATGATTGGAAAATACAATTCTTGGTATCAACTAAAAATGAAGTGCAAATATTATCAAGTTTGGATGGCACACATAGGAAACTTGGAGACATAATCTTAAAATAGCCTACTTAAACCTAATGCATACTAAGGATGTTTCCACTAATTTTGTAGATAAAACTTTCTCTTTGACTAAGTAGTTAAGGGGAGAGGTTGGTGAGATCACCATTGAGGTTGATTCCGCTAGGCTTTCTTTGAAGAGCGCAAGAGGCAATTCTTGATGCAAATGGTTAGCTCTATGAAACCAAATATTTTGAAGGACAAAATAAAAAAATGGCATTAGGTAATGGAGGATTTTGATTGCATTTAGGAGGATTATGGTCTTGCTCATTGTCCCATAAGATCATAAATAGTGACTTTGGAGTAGCAAAATGTTAACTTGAAGCATAAGGATTATGATTGTAATCAGTCAAATGATAATCTCTTATTTGATGTTGATGCTAATATGACTTTTGACAATCCCCTCTTCAAGTTGGATGATTCATTTTTTCCCTAATTTTAGTGACTGTAGTAAGGTTGATTACATGGTTTGGGAATCGGATTCAGTTTATAGTAGTGAGTTGTTAATTCAAGATTAGAGTTGTGGAAAATTTTTACTGTCAGTTCCTTTATTCACCTTCTAGTCAACACCTATAGGAATACGGTATGAGCTTGTGTGCATCTCAATCTAGAAAATTATTAATACATAGTTGAGGATTGATGGTAGGGGCGATTTTCTTATTGGAAATGATTTTTCAGCCACTTCCATTTTAATGACTCTTATCTATTTCATGAGTTTTTTGATTAATCTGTGGTGTCTAAGTTTTCTCACATAGTTGATAGAAATCTCAATTTTAGGATAGTCTAGTTTTTAACACTTGCAATTTTTAGTATAACCATGGAATATTCTCTCGACATAGTTCTAATATTCAATAATTTTTCTTGGGATAGTGTGGGACACTATAGTAATTTTATGGTGGCATGCATGGTTATTCAAATAAAGGGCACATAAGAGGGTTGATAGTTCTATGATTCTGACCTCCTTTTAGATTGATTGTCCTATTCATACCATCTTGGTATTTGGGTAACTGTTATCTAGTAAATGTATCTCTTTCAAATTTAATTATAATTAAGAATAAATGTTGACTAGTTAATTATAACTAAGAGTTAATGCTAATAGGTCAATACTCAAAGGACCTTGACTCTCTTTGACTTCTACATTTTATGGAGAATGTGATGTTGGAAATTCAATAGGGATGTAAGCTCTAAGGGGAGGGGGGCGAGGGGTGGTGAATCAAAACTAAAAACTTTTAAACCTTTAAAAATATTATGCCCATATCTATCTCATAGTCTATGCATATAAAATGAAATACCAATTTAAGCATATACATCCATAACATGAAATTAAATATTCAACACATATATGACACAAGATATTGTTACCCAAAAACCCTCCATGGAGAAGGTAAAACTGAGGCGGAGATGACACTGACAAATCTTCACTAATGCAATAACAAAATGTATCCAATGAAGGTTACAATGTTTGCCCATGAAACATGATCTACAATGTAAAAGGTCTACCATGTTAAAGTCTTACAAGATTGTTAAATGTTACCCTATTAAAGGATTTAAACACCCTACTAAAAGTTTGCCTAGTAAGAGGACTTTAACTTACAATGAAGTAAGCACCCTATTAAAGGATTTACAATAGCCTATTAAGAATACATTGTTAAGAGATTTAACTAATTTACTTGTTAAAATGTCTCAGCAATGATTCTTCGAGTAGCACTCTACTACTTGATGTCAGGTCACCTCTATACTAATGTGTACTTGATCCTTTTTTATCAGATGCACTTTTGATGTCCTCTGAATCCTTTCCTTCACTCTTCTTTAACAATTCATAATACCTTAATCACCACGAATTCTTTGTTTGCACATGAAAACTCTCTCCAATTCTGCTTAACTTTCCTTTTGAATTTCATATAGAGTTTAGGGTTTGTCTTCCTTAAGAAGACATAGGTGATTTAGGGTTAGATATGAATCAACATTAGTGATTCACCAATATTGCCACTTAAACCTTCCTTTCTTTTTATTGGATTCATTAAATGCATAGGGACTCACAATTAAGATTCATCCTTATCAACAAAGATCATAAAAAAATACTTAAGTCTACTTAAAAATGGTTTACATAATAGTTTGTGCTAATACAAACAACTATGTCAAAACTATATTACTCAGCATCTGAAGTCCCTAGTGCTCGACGGTGATTATAACTTCAATGCTGTCACTTGGTATTTGAATGATTTGGCATGCACTATTTGCTCAAATTTTTAATAACTTGGCACATACTATCTATTTGGCATCTGAGGGACTCAGAACTTGAGTGGCTTGGCACTCACTGTTTATTCGACATACTCTATTTTATATGTTTTTCTTGGCATATGTTACTTGTTTAGTATGAACTAAGTAAAATAATTAATTGTATAGACACTCATTTGTCAAAACCAATCTGAGATCAACAACCTCCCCCTTTGACATGAGTGTCAAAAACACTTGGTCATTTATTAATGATCATATCCTTATGAGCATAACTTAGTTATCTAGCATCTATTTGGCTTCTATACAAAAATTTCAAAATATCAAAATTTTGCAACACATGATTTAGAAGTCACACCTACAAATTTTATAACTCCCAATACCCTCTAAATTGATTTTTCTATGCTACCCTCTGAATTGATTTTTCTTTGTCTCACTATTACTCCCCCTTTTTGACACTTATGTCAATGGGTTATACACTAATAGTGTATTTATCAAAGAATGGCTTGTGGATCTCTAATATAATCTTTAGAGTCCCATCCTAATTATCACAAGCAACCTCCAATGATTGGATTTGGATGGCCAGCTTGGTAGCAAGGTGTACTAATCCTACATGTGTAGAAATATGAGAATCTTTCTTCATGAGAGTTTTAGCATAGGCTAGTTCCTTGTGTAGTAACTCCATGTGTGGAGTCAATGTAGACTAGATGCATATTAGTCTAGCATTGATGTTGGCTTCATCTGCGTGTAATTTTGCTAACCAACTTTGAGATTTTAGGAACGTGTTGAAGTGTTTCTCACTTTGGGCTGGAGACTTTGGTAGAGTTATGCCAGATGGTTTCATAATTCTCTACAAGTTTAGGATATGACTCCTAACTTCCCTTGTGAAGAGTGTAATCAATTTGGTATACAAAGAAAAAAAATTCTCTAGTATCTTCTTCATATTCTCTATTCTAGTTGCTAATTCAACTTGTGTTAGTACAATAGCACTTGATACTTTTTCATAAACCTTATGTTGGAACTTTCTCTTAGACCAGTTATGAAGTTTGACATTAGAATCTATGTTTGTGTCATTTAGCTTCTCCACTAAGCTAGTTAACTATTCAATTATTGGTTTGTTTCCTCTGGAGTCGGCAAAATAAATGGATCGATAAAAATGTGTTTGATATCAATCAAAGCTTGCTTCTATCTATGCTCCTGTCTATGAAATTCTTGATTATTCTTCTTTGCTAGGGCTTCCTAGAGTATTCCTATCTACTCAATAGTAATAGTTGCAAAATCAAACTTGGGCAACTTGATTACTTCATCAAAATATAAATCAAAAAATGATGTAACTTTAACTTCCTTGGATGTGCTTGGGCTTAGCCTTGAGGATTGTAATGGTGTAGCTTGCATGCTCAGCCTCTAAAGATCTTGGCTAGGAGGAATTATAGATTCTAGTAAAGTTACAAGTTCTTTTATTGCTCATTTCTTCACTAGCTTTGTTTTCAAACTTGACTCTTCAGATTAGTCCTTCTCTTTCTTTGTATTACCAGTAAAACCTAATTTTGTGTTGTAGGTGTAGAAGTATCTACCTAACCTATTTGAACTTGTTTTCCTTCATTCTTCTCTATCTCATCTTTCTGCTCTCCAACTATTTCACCCTTTTCATGTTCACTTTCCTCTATAGTGACTAATACTGGACTACTTTGTGCTAATGTATTGATGGTAGAAGTAGTTGTCTCCTTCCTTCGATATAACACAAGGGGTAATATAAGTCATATCACTGTGAATTGAGGAGGAGCTTAAGGTGTGATTTTTTATTGTACTTCATCCCTTGTAGATACCTTATATGCCTTCTCAATCTCATCAACACTCACCAGTACAAGATTCTCAAAAAGTTTGGCCTAGGTGGTGGATTCCACTAGTATCTTTTTCAAGTCATCCTATTTAAGGGGATTGATGATTTGAGTGATAGTATTAGAAGCATCGTTTATCTTTACATTATCATCTTCTATGTTGACCTCATGTGGAGCACTAGCGTATTTGGTACACTTTGTTCAGTTGGTTGCCCATCCTTAGCTAGTGCTTGTGTGTCAATGTTCATGCTTGTGTGTCAATGTTCATGTTTGTGCCTTCCTCACTTGTATCTTGTTCAGTTCCTTCTTCATTTCCTCCTCCTTTTTTTTCACCTACCTCAATAGGTGCCTACAATTTTACATAGGATTTTGTCAAACCATATAGTGATTTCCATAGTAAAGTAGTCTTTTGTACAACATCCTCAATGTTATGTTGAAATATAATAAATGCCATGTATTTTGGTGTAAATTTTCAAGTATGTTTCTTAATGGCTTTTTCCGCTGCACCCTTACTTAATTCTAGCATTACTTGGGCAAGTGTTGTCTCTCTTATTTGGTTTTTATTATCTAGACAATAGTGCCACTTCTACTAAAATCTCTGATAGAAAATTTTGGGTAGAGAGTGGGCAAGTTCAAGAGTGGACTTTTTAAATATTGCCATCATGGTATATACTACCTCTTTAACTTGATTCTTTTCAATCTTCCCAAAATTGTAAAACTCAATGTGAGAGAATCCAGATAAATTAACATTATTTCTAATATTCTCACATAGATTATCTAAGTCTAAAGAAGAACTGTGACTTGCCACTTGAAACTAGCTATTGTCATCAGATTTGGTCTTCTCTTCATTAGATTTAACTTGAGAAATATATTTTCTCCTCGGTATCTTATGATATTCTTCAACATTGCTAGCTTGAGTAGCTCTCTTTCTCCTTTGTCTTGTCTACTTCCTTAGCCTTTTATATAGTGTCCCTTGTGCTAGCCCTTGTTGTAGGCACTATAGGCTGAGTAGGTTTTGTAACCTTCTTTGATTTGCATATTGCTAGTGCTTTAGCTTTTCTTTTCTTTTTTTCAGTAGCTATAGGTGCTTCATTGGCTTCTTCTCCCTTGACACCTTCTATAATTTCTACTTCCTCTTCATGTTGGTCCTATCCTTGACCTTGGGTGATGGTCAAGTAGTTCTTGGATAGGTACAATCTCTTCATCATCTTCTTCTTCTTCTTCTTCTTCTTTTGCCCTTTCACCAAATTTCTATTTTAGTTTCTTTACCATCTTATTATTCTTCCTAATGACTAAAGCAGTCTTGAAGTCAATTGTAATTTTTGACTTAGCCACATCGTAGTTTCTAATAGCTATAGCCTCCTTTTCCACTTATTCTATAGGAAATGTTGTTATTTCTATAAAGGCTTCATCAATGTTGATTTTATATCCCAATGTTCTTAGCCATCTAACTCTAGGAAATGCTTTCTAGACATATGTATAGTCGATGTCAACTAGGAAGTAAACATCATCAAAATGTTTCTCCACTAGTGAAGCTGGTATCCTCAGTCTTTTCTTAATTGTCTACTTGAAGTCTTCAAAGTAGCTTGTCATGACTAGCTCAAAATTATCACCTAGTTGCTTAATGAATTCACTTATTTTCACTACAATAGTTCTATTTACCTTCCATGCAACTTTACCAAAAGTAAAAAATGTTTTCTATACATATAAGAATAGATCAAAAATTTCAATTTTCACTTTTGGTCTTCCTTATGGCTCCCAAATTCTTAGTTAATTGTTGCCACTACAACTTGGCAAGATTATAAGTATGACCTTTCCTCACTATCCTGTCTCCTACGTCTAATTCAATACATGGAACATTATTAAGCCTGCTAGATTGATAGAAATTATGTGCTATAATGCTCACTATAAACACAATTAAGATATTTGTTATTATATCTATTTTCATCCCCTGTTTATTTCATATAGCACCTGTATTGCTTTCAATTACCTCTTTTCTTCACTTCTCAATGATTTCAATCGATCTAGGATCCGATACCCTGTAACTCTATGCACAATTTTCTTGGTGATTTTCACTACTCCATTCTCTAACCATACAAAATTATCATGTATCCTACTCAAAACTATCTTTATCTATTATGTCTTGAAGACATTGGGTAAATCTAGGGCACATATTAACCTTTTGTTTAGAACAATTGTTTCTTGTACTTATCCATTGAATCACTTTTGAATTTCTCCAATAATTAGCCTTGGCAACATAGGTAGTTGGGGAAAGATTGATATACACTTCCAACTATCTTATTTGGGAAAGGCCTAAGTTTTTGTATCAGTCTCAAATATATGAATATACTTTCCTATAGTATAATTTTCACTTCATAGAATTTCTAACTTTCACCCTCGATGGAAGGTTCTTTGAAGCAACTTCATCTTTTTCTTTCCATCCCCTCTATTTGATCATGTAATCAAAAAATGGTTTAACATCCCAATTTTTTTTACATGAACACTTCCTTGACATTAATTTCTAACTAATTATTTATTTTTAATAGTTACATCAATAACTAACTTCATTTAAAGAATATTTAACATAGATTCCATGTAACCATAAGACCATCGATTAATTTGGTTAAAGAGAAAATGGGTCATGACATTCTTCCACCATTATCACTTTGATTTAAGGAGCTAACCAAGTTAGGTGAGTGTGTCATTGTAACACTCTAAGAAAGTGAAGTAACCAAGTTAGGAAAGTGTGTCATATGGTTGGAAAAACCTAAATAAATTATCCAAGTAGAAAAAGAAGTCATGTAGAAAGAGGATGTCCTTTCCCTGACGAAGGAGGAGGTAAATACTCATCATACTTAGAAGGTTTACCATTTGGAGTGGATTTCTGAGAATCTAATCTAGGAGATGGATTTGAGGAAGTCTCACATCTAGTTAAATCTATTTTACACTTTTGTTGATACATCATCTTCCCTATAGATGTTTGAGAAACCAATGCTTTGTTCTTTGATCTTGTTAGTGAGTGTAACTATGTAAGCTTGACCTTCTATCTAGTAAACCAATCATAGAATACCTCAAAAATGACCATAGAAAATCTACAACCCAAAACATCCATATAGGAATGGAAGGTAGAAGAAATAATCCGAATGTCTCCATGAAGCTTTAACAAAATCAGATTAATCCACTGCTTATCATTATTTACGTTCCCACAACCATGTAACAAAGATCTCTATTGTCTAAAATTCATTAGAAATATCTAAATAGAGGGAAAAGAGTTAGGTACAAGTGATGTAAGCTCTTTCTTAATATGAAGTTCCCTAAACTCATTAACTATACCAAATAAGCCCTTTAGCTTAGTCCACATATCTTGAGGAGTAGTACACTCATCAAGATGAAACTACAAATTGTCAAACAATCGCAAAAGTAATTATCCTCATGGCCTTATCCATCCTTTTTCTATCTTGCATTACCTCAAAGGACCTCTATAAATTGATGTATGCCATCTAAAGAAGACAATAATCCTTTTGAATAGAGAAGTCATGTCATAGGAGTTTACCAGTGTGATAGTTATGTGGGGTACAAAGCAAGGATAATTTTAAGAAACCTCTCCCAAAAAGAAAAACTAAAATGCTAGTGAATCCAATATTTTATGGGCAGTAAAAATTTTTAATGTTGAGGGTAATTTTTGTTCCATGTAGGGAAATAAAATATTATATGTTGGTGGTTTTTTTTCTTTCTCTAACAAAAATCATTTTAAATGTGGGGAATTAAAAAAAATATTGGTGACAAATAAATAAGTGATCGCTATTTTTTTCATGCCACAAATTAGTTTGTAATGTCAGAGGAAAATTGCTTGTTTTGTAGGAAAATGAATAGGAATGGTCTTGGCTAATATTTAGTGGTAAAATGAATAATTGTTTAATTTGAAAGCAAATTTGCCAAGTGTATTGGCTAGTGACATTTAAGGCTTTATGGTTGTCAAGTGTACTCATTAGTGTACTCTCCATTATTGATAACTTAGTGTAACCATTACAAACTTTTCAACCATCACTTTGGTATCATTAATATGCTATTTTTATCGACCATTGATTAATTAGAGATCAATGATAGAAGATACATTTTGGGGTTAGTTATTTGAAAAGATAAGAAGCTGCATGAAATTCTCTAGAATGGATACACAAGGAAAATTTTGTGTGGAAAACATTAAATGAAATGTAGTGAAAATCATATCAAGATTCAAAGCATAAATGTGGTACTAATAATTACAATTATTACATTCTATTTATAGCCATCTTGGCGAGCACTCTGACTACCTGACATTAATGCGAGTACATCTCCCACACTTGTAAATTAATAGGAATATAAAAATAAATGATATGAAAGATCATGAAAAATTTAATGCAGATGTTATTAATGAGTTTTTTCAATTCCTCTTTAACTATCATTTCTCAAATTCTCAATTCGGTTTGCAGAGTTTCTTAGTTTCCAAAGTTTCTTACTTTGCAGAGTTTCTTAGGTTTATAAATGTCATGAATACACCAATTTGGCTGAAATGCAACACAATAGGTCTTGAAAATCCATTTTTGGGCATGATACTTGAGAATGTGCTAGCTATGTTGTTCAAGGAAGATTCCATTGATTCTTTTTTTGTGCTACACTTTGCTCATGTTCCTTCGTCATTAATTCTTAAGAAATTAGAAGAGGTACCATGTATCTATAGATATTTCCTCCCACTTCCTCATATATCTCTTCTCTACCTAGGAGGAAATCAAGTAGACATTTTGAGGCTTCTTCGCAACATTTATAAGGAAACATTTTTAGAAGATGACATTAAAATTCTTGTATTGGCTAAGTAGGTACTGGGGTGGGGCATTGACATCAGTATTGTAGATGTAGTAGAGAAGTATAGGGAGAAATACATAAGGAACATTGTACAGAAGCATCCCTTCCTACTTGACATGAATGAATGCCAATTGACTCAGCATCAAAAGTGGGCACAACTTAGGAGGGATCTTATGTGGAAGTGTTTATTGTTGGATGACATCAACGAAACCAACTTCTCATGCTTGTATGAGTTTACTAACATTATTATCCCACGAGATCCCTCATGGAGGGGCTTGAAGACCTTTATGATTGAAGGTTTCAAGCCCTTAGCCTGCTCCTTGTTCCTTGTTCCATGTTCCCTATTTCATATTTCCTTGACCCTTTTCCTTTGGGAAAAAGAATATTTTGAAGATATTTGTTCTTAATAATAATGATAAGTAGTTAGTAACTCACTTCGAATAGGGCCTTTCCCTTGAATGTAGATTACAAAATAGTAAAATCTGGTTGATTTAATCAGCAATTTTAAATATCTATCCTATGAATATCTACATTTTATAATCAATGAAAACAATAGTTTTTGGAAATTAGCTTCTCAATTTGTTGTTCATGTTAATCTAGGACTCTTTTTATATAGATTCTTAATGCATTTTTCAAATGTTAGTCTACAACTCTATTATAAACAATTAATTGTTACAAAGCTAGAAACAAAAAAAGGATTTCAACAATCCCTTGATGGTTTCATATTTGATTCATGACTTATAGTAAAAAATTATTCAATTGAAAATTATCCAATAAAAATCTATAATATGTATATGTATGTGCTATAAATTTCAAAATACAAAGTTCAAATTATAACTTTATATAAATATTCACAAAAAATATTGAATATTAAATTCTTAACTCATTACTTCCTATCTTGAAATCTAAAATTATTTATATATCATGATCACAATAATATTAAAAATTATAATATTATATATTCAAAAAATCATTGTTCCATTAATTTTTCATGTTTAGTTTTATTATAGTCCAAATCAAGGATTTTGGAAATTGTCAAGAAAATCAAATAATTTTTATGTGTTAACTAAATCATTTATTTAAAATGTGTGTAAATTAATTTTTTGACTTATAATTTAATTTTCAATAATATGATAAATTATAATTTAATATTTGTTATGGAAAAAGATTTAATGAATTGATTTGAAGCATCCAACGAAGGATAAATCAACAACCACAACTTTATTTAGGGCCTAATTTTAAAATATCCAAATTAAATTTTATTTCAACCTGAAATTAGGTCACATGTCCCAAAATCACTCAAGACTCAAGAGACAATGTAATAGTTATAGTCAAGGATTCTTTTTTCTAGTTATGTCTAACTGTTGATTAAAAGAAAGATCGATGACCCGAGATGAATTTCAAATCAATTAGGGGAATGTTTTCCCATGTGCCTAGATTTATCCAAAATCATGACACGTGTCTAGTCATTGTATTTCTTGATTAAGTGTCAGTTATTAAGTTTAATCTTTGTTATAATTAGATAGTCCATACTATTAAGTAAAAGAAAGATTGATGGCTTGATATGATTTTTGGGTAAATTTTAAGAATCCTATTATTGTTGTCAAGAAACATCCAAAATCATGACAAGTGTCCATGAAAAGTGTCATGGTTCTAGACGACTCTTGACAACAATGATAATATTCTACAAATTAACTTGAAAATCATATCGGGCAAGGGTTGTAGATTATAATTTATTAAGTTTTATTTTGATTATATGATTTATTCAAAATATACAAATATAATATAATATAATTAATTATTACTTTTTATTATTATAATTAGCTAAATTATTGACAACAATAATTTTCTTGTATATTCTACATCATACAATACATTAAATCATTAATTACTTAAATTTTAACTTTTAACTATTCAAATTTTTCTTTTAGGATTTTAGACTATGAAGTTCAAAGTTCTCAAGAGTCTGATACTCTAGGCCTTTCAAATTTCAACTATGACTGAATTCCATTTTTTATTTTGAAAGATGAAAGTCTGAAACTTGATTATCATAGAAGAGCACTTATCTGATTATCTGCTAGCACCAGTATTATTGAATCTCGATTCTAGTTATTTAAATATTTTAATTTCTTTTTGCATTGCAATTGTAGCTAAACAAATCTTATTGTCTTAGGTTTACATATATATTTTTAATTAGGGATTGAAGAATAATTTTGTGTAATAAATAGTAGTAGGAATGGGCAAATTTTTTTTTAAAAACTCCAGTATGAGTGCAAGAAAAAAGGAAAAGAAAGATGTTATAAAACTCAGGAAAGTACAAAAAACCTTAGGTTTCTTTGATGAATATCATGATATTTTTTATACTATTATCCATGGGGATTTTTGAATCATGAGAATTATATATTCATTGTTTAATAAGTGGAAGCATTGACATAAGGGGAGAAATTATTCCAAATATAACAAAATTATAGGTGCATATACAAATAAACTAGCTACTTTGGTTAGTGGATTAGTGAACCTCACTGTACCAGAAGTATTCCCTTACCTTGAAATTGTAATGCTATGCACTGAGAATTATGATGTAAATAGAAAGACAATTTCAAACCAAAACACTTAGGAGGAAATTTTATCCATAACTAGTGAATTTTTCACTCTGTTAGACCTAAGGCTAGGGTTTATGAAATCTTTAATGAGTGCATTGAGTTGGATAAACTAGCATAGGATTATGAAAAATTGGATAGATTTTTTCAAGATTCATATATTAAGGGTTTAATAAAATCAAAGTCATTTACTGATCATACTAATGTTATTGTTACACTAGACATGGATCATAATCCTCCTTATCAATATGATAATTTTGTGCAATGGGTTTAGAATATTATTTCTTTGTTATCATTTTTTCTTGGATTGGATAGTGATAAGGAAGTGGCAGCTAGTGTTCTTGAAATTATTTATAATATCCATTATCAAGGCCAATCAGTTAGAAAGGTAAACATAAGATATAATTATGTTCAACGCATTGTTGAATCTATGCAAGAACAATTACTAATAATTAAACAAAGTACAACTACATGCAAGATGAAGATATTTAGGTTCATAAGTTACTTGTTCTACCTTGTCATAACAAACAACAAGCTTGATATTGATGTCTATAAGAAAAATAAATAAGAAAATTATAAAGATGAAATTTAATTAGATAAGCAAAATAAATAGACAAATTATTAAGATGTTGAAAAGTGATACAGTTCTTGAACATCAAAGAACTAATAGTAACAATCTATTAGTTTCAATCATAGCACTACCAAGTAAGAACTTAGTAAGTGATAGTAGTATAAAAAAAAAATTTACTTGTCGATATTTAATTTCAAATTTTAAATTTAATTTAAAATTTTTTTAATGTTAATTGTTTCATGAATCAACAACTGGCCTATCAGAATAGCTAGACAACCTACTAGTACTACCTAGAGAAAATGGAAAATTTTTGCCTACTCCTACTTGAAAAAATTGTACAATTGGAAATGTAATTGTACACACATACTATAGTACTAGTCTAATTATATATAATTACAAGGTGACCTGCACCTATTGTTGCTCCCTTGTATCTATAAAAGAGAATTTAGGGTCATTGACTGATTTGCGAAGGGTTTCAATATTCATATTCTCTAGGCTCTATATTTGTATATTTTTCGTAATTGTTAAATATATTATGTTAAATTAAAAAAATCCTAAAAACTAGAATCAATGAAAATATCAAGTTCAACATATATAAAAACTAGAATCAATGAAAATCTTAACATGTTTAAAAAATATAGTCAATGAAAATCTCAACATGTGTAGACTCTTAAAGCTGGTTTCAATGAAAGTCTCAACATCTAACATCAACATGTTTTAAAAAATTAAGCATCTATAATAGCATGGTTAAGGGTATAAATTAATTTCTACAAACATAATTAATTAGTAGATAGAGTCTTAGACATTGCTAAGACTAAAGGACATAAATTAATTTCAATTGAAATTTATAAGACTAGAGATAATAGCCTACTACTTGACTCATAGGGAACATGAGAAGCTATAATAGTTGCTACTCCGACTGGACCGACTCAACATTAGTATCATCATAATCATCCTCATTTATTTTATATAACATTTGATTGTTTATTATGTTTTATTCATATTCACTATCAATTTGTATGTCAAAGTTAGCTTCATCATCATTGCTTCAAATATCAGGACATGAACCACTAGCACTGCCACTACCACTACCACATAGGTTTGAAATGTTGGCCATGCCTCTTCTTTGACACTTGTTTCCTCTAATTCTTAGAATCATTTCATAAAGGAAACTATCTACCTCTCTTACCTAGAATTATAGAGCCTCAAACAATTATCCAAATTTCTATCTAATTTATTTCTAATCCTTGACTTGAGGAAGCTCAAAGTACTAAAAACTCCTTTATCCTCCACTGAACCCAATATCATTGTCAAACATAATTTAGTAAGCTGGAAATATTCTGGTATTGGCTCTCTCAACTGATTGCTCTAACCAAGGTTTTTCCAAAGCTTTGTCACTGCTCCCTCTTCATGTAAATTCTCCATCAGAGCACATTGTTCCCTTATTATGATTGAAAAAGAATATGATTGATCTCTTAGTCAAGATTCATCTAAAAATACATTTATAGTTATTCCATTTATTACTTTAGTTTTGTAAAAATTCTTGATCGAAGTCATCATCCTTCTTCAAAAATCACTTATATTGAAAAAAAAAAACACTAGATGTTGCTTTGACCAGTTCCTCTGCAAGGAATCTATATCTAATTTCTGACAAAAGATTGTAGAAAATTGGCTTGATAGAGTCAAGCATAGAGTCAATGATCTTCTTGAAGTATTTACTTTTAACACATGAAAGTACCTTCTCTGGTTAAGATTCATTGGGGTTGGACTTGGGGTTGATGCAGGCATAGTATTGCATCAATATACATCAACACCATGAGCCCTAGCACATACCTCATCATTTGCACCAATATGTAAAAGGTTCCCAATATTTTCTTAAACCTATGATTTCTCTTCACTTTAAAAACATTGATTCATCTACTGATTGTAATCAATACGGAGTATCCAAGCTATTACATATCCTTTTATGTTTCTTATTTTATTCTAAAATGTACATAGGTCTTTGTTGAATTTCTTTCATAATATTTGTCATGTCCTCTAGCATGGGGAGGATATTTTTTAAAGTTAAGAGTATCCTAACATTAGTTAAACTCAAATATAGAGAAGTGAATCTATCTCACACTTTTGTAAAAGAAAAGGCTAACAAAAGTACAATTTTCCACCTTCAATGGCATAAAATTGGTATTATTATTTAGAATTTGAAAATGAAGTAAATAAATAAAATGTGTAGAAATGGATGAAGTTTATGATTATAATTTTTAATAATTATTTTAAATAAGAAATTATATATTTTCCTATTTTTAAAGATAACATTTTAGTTGCTGAAAAATGGTGGAAATCAAGGGTCTAGCTACTACCACAAAACTACACTGAAATAAAATTATTTCCCTTTTATCTCATATTATGCTATAGATAACATATGTAGGTAGAAAAATCAAAATTAAAAATTGGCTTTAGACCTATATTTTCTCTTTCATAATGATTCAACTTTTAGCTTATTCAAATCAATAGCTTTCATCTCCTGCAACATTTTTCAATATAAGTCTATTCCAACCAAAAGAAAACTTATAGATTTTGAAAGAGGACTATATCCTCTAGAACATCATATAATTTTTAATTTATTATCTGATTTAATATTTTTTCTTTCTCAAAATTGACATCTTCTTAAGTGTTAAAATACGTACTTGTAGAATTTTTAAATTGTAATATAATATACTTTATTAAAACACTATGAAATCTATATTTGAATATTATTAACAGTGATCTTTATAAAATGGTATTTATATGTTATTGAAAAAACTTCATAAAAAATAGTAAGAGTTATTGAAATGTTAGTTTTCTGAAATAATTTTGTTTCTTTACTAACTGGATACTAACAAGTATAAAACATGCATTTAATAGACATTTCCAATTGGTAAAGTGTGAGACCATTTATAAATTAGCTAGAATAAATTTATCAAGATCATATGTTTGAACAAAGTTGAGTTTTAGATAGAAATACTCAAATTCAGTCATTTTGATAAGTTAGCTTGAAAGGTGACACAACTTTGTACTTTTAGCCATTAAGAGAATACTTGATGTACTGGTCCATTTAAAGAGATCCATCTAGTATCACTGTTTTTCAGAAGCTTCCTTCCATCAATAAGTTCTTGAGAAAAGTGTTGAAATTCCATGATTTGTTTTGGACTTTGACAAAAGTATTGATAGATTTATTTTTATTAAAGTTTCCACTTTACAAACACAACCAAAATCGCTGAAAATTCCAAAAGCTAGATTAATTTGATGGGCCATACAATGAATGAGAATAACATAGGGTGCCAAATCATTCTAAATCATTTTACAAAGACCACCTTTATGACCTTGCATAATCAAAGCTCCATCTAGTATAATACACACCAACTTTTTGGAAATCTCTATGCTATCCATATCTCTAGAATCAATTAGAGTACTCTTTAATAAATCATATAAAAAATTTACTATCACACTAAAGTGCAATTTAGCAACATATAATAGAAAGGGTTGAAGGAAAATATTGTTTACAGTATAAACATGCATGCACACCTAGGAAGTATTATCAATTATTGTTAGCTTCTTCTAAAGACAATGCAATGAAATTTGACTATTTTATTTTTGTCTTCGTATCTTCCTTTTCAATCTTTGCAAGACAACAAGCCCATTCCCATCTATTGTTTACTGGACAATGGTTGTTCAGAAAGTTTTGAATTTTTAAAAATCCCAATAAATTAGTAATTGAAGGGTAATCTATCATAAGATGCCCTCTACTTAAAATATAAAAGACAACACTTAACTAAACAAATATTCCCAAATTTTCCACTTCCATTACTTTCCCAAGGAAATCATTAGTAGAACTTTTTACTATAGAATGTTTCTCTCATAATTACTTGTGTAACTCATTTAATTCAACATTCTTTATATGTAGATAGTTGACCTTTTTATCCCAAGTTAGGAAAAAAATTTAAACTCCATCGATAGTTTTCTTTTAGTAAACTTTACCGATATGTTTTTCTATGATATCAAGTTTAAGCTGCAAACTCTTTCCCTTCTTTGTTATCTATGTGCATATCTTATGTCTACATTCTATAGGAGGCTCACCATAAATTGGATTAGGCACTTATTCAATGAACCAAAACTTTTCGACTTGCTCTAATTGAAAACCCATTTTGGATAAGATCCTCGTGAGATCGATCTTTTTTATTCTGATTTTTTTCTCCTTCTGTGCACAAACATCATTTATGGCATCACTTTTTGTTTTCTCACACAAGTCTATAATATCAATTTGTTACTCCCTACTCAAGGGAACTACCTCAAAATCATGTTCAAGTTCATCCTTGGCTAAGTTATTAGGTTCACCAACTTGAACTTCTTCAAAATGGTCTCCAACTTGTGATGAATTTCCTTTTGTAATATGCACTAGAGATGTAAGTTGTGAATCTTGTAGGTTTCCAACAATTCTACCACCAAAATATGCGAATAAGGTTCTATGTTTTGGTGACCTCTCTTGGCTTTCAAAGGTCCTACCAAAACCCCTCTTGTTTGACACTACAAACCAATAAAGGATGCACAACAAAATATCAACTTGTTGAATAAAATATTGTGATAGTAGAGTACTTAGACTACAGATAATAACAATAATATGATTTGTTAGCATAAACAGCCGCTATAGTCTATGGTACTATGCAATAAAATTTGCAAATTTATATGAGTATGTGAGATGTCTAGTGGATAGTAAAAAATAACTAGTACCACATAGAAAAATAAAATACAAATAACTTATCTTTACAAAAACCATGGTTCACGAGTCATGACTCCTTAGTGGAAAATTTTCTCAACACTCTAAAACTTTGGCAATAATAAGAAATGCCAAACCAGTATCCAGAAAGGAGTAAATTATGTAAAATAATAGTATCTTATGAAAGTATATGAACTAGGTTGCTAAATTGCACAAGATTAATAAGCAGTTATGTTAAATGTACACAAAATGAACCTTCCTATGTAAGCACAAAATATAAAACAGTTGGCTAAATGGGGCTGGCAGTCAACAAATTTTGGGAAAATGGTAGGTGATGCCCAACCCAAGGGAAAATTAATTGGTTATAGTAATGGAAAAATAATGTTGTCCAATAAGAAAACAATATGTAAAGGATGGAAATTTTTTTAAAATAATTGTATCTGAAATGTATATTACAGTAGCAACTGGACCTCTAGTTTTGACCAATCATGTGAAAATTAATGGGCAAACTAGCATGGGCTAATGATGATTGACTGATGAGTCAAGATCGCCAAATAGCAAAGAATGACCACTAAAGTAATCTCTGGTAAGAAGTTATAAAAAATGAAGAAGTCTTGGCCATATTTATAGATTGTGTTTGTTTTGATATAGCTATAGTTTACTAATATAAATGAGAAAAGTTTAATAATGTAAATGACAAAAACATGTATATTAAACTCCCCCACACTACAAAAAGTTTAACCCCAACAATTACTAAGAATGTTTATACAATGAGAAAATGAGAAAGGATTAAAATGAGAATCATGTGTATCTTTGAAAAATACTGATGAAAATAATAAAGAATCTAGAAGGAGCTGAAAGAGACCTTTTTTATGCTTATTCTAGATCAAAAAATTAAGAAATAAAGAACAAGATATGCCCCTAGAATGCATGTACAATAATTTGGCTTTGACTACAAAACCAGATATCATATTGAAAAAATTCAACAATAAAACCTGCACCAATGTGTTTGTTTCTGAATCAGATTTTTTATGGTATCTCAATTTTAAAAAAATGATATCGTATGCTTTAGATATCGTCCAAAAATAGAAAATTCTTCTTAAGCCACCAAAACTTAGCCCAGTGGGCGCTTACATGACTACGGGTGGGTAGGGTTGGGGATAGGTAGGCTACACATAGTAGACACCTGCTAAGCGATGCAAGGGTGGCAAGAACTAGTAGAGCACAAGTGGTGCATGGGAGGCGGTGCATACGAGGTAGTGCATGGGAGGCGTAGCAACCAAAAGGAAGTGGTGGGTAGGCCGCTAGCGATGCATGGTTTGTACACTGATAGCTCTTAGGAGGCACCCTTGTATATAAGCACTCCATTAAAATTTAATTCTTAAAAAAAAAAATATTAAGAAAAAAATTGATTTCTTTTAGTTTTCAAAATATTTTACCTTGTGGTGCATGCCAAAGGTTGTACAACCTTGGTATGCAAAAAAAATTGCCACATAATGTAACATTGACTAAAATAGATGTATTTTATATGGAAATAGGGGTTTTGACATCCACTAAATTCAACTATAAGTCTTTGGACTCAAAGTGCTCTAAATTCTAGAGACTCCCTATTTCCACAAAAATAACCCAAAAAAATTACTAGAGCTGTTATGACAAACCCTTGTTCCAATTTTCCTCCAAATAAGAATAGGCTACAATAGATCCTACTAAGATACAATGAATAATTTGATGAGAACAAATCAACATACCTAGTAGAACTATTGCATGCAAGAATTTATCATAGAGAAAGATAAGAGAAGGCAAAGGTCTGGCTCTAAAAATATGCAAGAATATATTATATGACTAAAGAATGAATGAAAATATATAATTGATCAATCCTTATAGAAGGATATCATAAAAACCTAAAGGGAAACCCCAATAGGTAAATGACATTTAAAAATTAATAGTTAATTATTAAATGAGAGTGCATGTGCATAAAAGAAAATTTTAAGAAGAGACTAAATTAAATTAAATTAATCCTTTACCATATTATTTATTGTCATAAAAAACTCGCCAAGCCAAATATGTTTAGCCATAAGGGCCAAATTTAAGGATCTGAGAGATCGAACACCCAAACCCCCATTATATTAGAATTTACATATTTTATCCCATTCAACTAGAGCCAACCTTGGTTTTATCCTTGACACCAAACAAGAGAAAACTCCTTTGAATTTTTTTTAATTCTTAACATTTTGAACAAACTAAGAGCATAAACTAACACATTTTGTAGAGTTGATTTAAGAAGTGAAGTTTCCCTTCCTAACTTAGTAAAGCCACTTTCCATCCAACCTATTTCACTTTGAATATATCAACTAGGGCTGACCTAAAAGACTCCAAAGGTTTAAGCCCTAAGGAAGCCCAAAGTAGGAGGCTAAAAGATTATCAATTTTACAATCCATAATTCTAGAAATCTTTTCCTATATGATAATATGGGTGTTGATAAAGAAGAGAGGGCTCTTTTCTCAATTAATCAACTGTCTAGAAGCCTTAGTGTACACTTGGAGACAATCTTTGAAATTTCTACCTTCCTTTATTGAAGATTTTGCCATCATCATAGTATCATCAGTAAATTGTTCATGAGAGTAAATCAAAACATGTGAAGAAATTTTGAGACTAGAAATCAACCCATTCAACACAAGAATGCTAATTGATTTTCCCACAATTGCCACCATCATTGCAAAGAGAATAGAAGATAGGGGATATAGGCTAGAAGCTCATTTTAGAATCTCCTTCCTCAAAAAGAATTTCCACATGCAAAGAAACTTGATAATGAGGCATTTTCTATTGGCAAGATTCATTCCCAAAATGAAAAGATTTCTCCATAGGCTGTCATGAATATTTATGTCTTGAGAATCTTCTTTATTTACATTTTCAGCATAAGCCAAAATTTCATCTTCCAACTAAACATTGTTCTGCCACTCTTCACCATTAAATACTCCAAAGTGAAACAACTATCATCTTTTCCAAAATTTTCTATATTAGAAGACAATAAAGTTTCAGGAAAACTTTGTCCTCTTTATCCAAAGCTTCTTGGGGGAAGGTTTTTTCATCATTAACCATCAACTCTTTTTTTAGCAGTATTGCCCTTTTTACACATTCTTGCAAGTCTTAATTTGTGAAACCTTGCATAGAGGCTTTTCCACAATAGCCAGGATGTGGAGTCCTCTTCCACACTGACATTGTTCCTAATGGCTCGAGAGACACTTTCTTTATAGTTGTTCATGAATTCACACAACACTTTATCATCCATCGAATAAAGTTCCATGAGAGAAGGATTTGGCCTTGGCCTTCTCATGGCTTTCATATTTGGCATAGTCTTTACATAGAGTTGTCAATCTCCTGCACATGGAGATAATCATAAAACCTTGGAAACTATTATTAAATACTGATCTTTGTTCCTAGTCCCTAGCAGAGTCACCAAAAATTTGTTGGTAAATAGATTTATCTTTGATTAAAACTTCCAAAATAACCCCTATTCACCAAAAAATGAAGATACAAAAAGCTACCAATAGTTGAGTCACTTTTTCATTAGATTGTGCAAGCACCCTCTGATTTTATAGGGTACAACTCTTTGATTTAGATATATAAAGAATGAAATTAAGAAATTTTTTTAACCTGAAAGCAAAGGCTACCCTCACTATTCTTGGATAGGGATAAAATAACAATTACCTACTTCACATAAACACTTCACAGCCAAAGTAAAGATATACAATCCTTTACTCTGTTATGAGTTAAGAGCATTAAAAAGACCACAAATACATAATAATGATACACTTATAGCTCCTAAATAAAATCGACACACAAGGAAACAAAGATATTGAAATACTCCATGATATACACTATAACAATGAAATAAAGAACATAACACACAGTCTCAATATTCTTCAAGATATCATTTCATTTCAAATGTAGACACATTACAGAAAATCATGGACAACTTCATTACTCAGAAAAATATAAGCAAAAAAGACTACTATTTATCTTTCCATTCCTTTCCCCTCCAAACATACAATCTAGTAGATAAGAAAATAGAAAGAAAAACTCCCCTATCATGTAGCAATCTTGTCTGTAGAAAAGCAGAACCCCCCTCTTTCTGAGAGCATTACAATAAATAGACTCAACCAACTATCATTCAGTTAACATAACTTAATCTTGAAATTGCTTTTATCTCCCTCTATCCAGGTAGACCTGCGGACACCGCAAATATAAATTATTCACTTACACTTTATGATCTCATACTTGACAAATATAAGGTTAATTTTCCCTATATCATAAGTTAATAACATATGATGTAATATTAAAACTCAATATCATATGTTATTAAGTCTATTAAAGTATCGGATTTTAATGATATCTTGAAGTTTCCTAAAAATGATTGATTAAGTCCATCGAAGTATGGGCGAAAATCTTCTTTTGAAATGAGCTAGGTGTGTTTTATTTAGTATGAGATGTGTGTAATGCACCGTGACTCTATCAGTTTAAGTATTTGCCACGGCTGCAAACATCTGGTCAAACACTTTGCCATTTCCTCCTTGTGCTCCCGTGTGTTCGATGAATCCAGGCATTTTGACAAACAGTTCACATGAATCCACAGACATCTCTGTTTTATGATCTTGATGAATCCATCATGCCACGGATATATATTTCTAAGCTTGAGTGCATAACCCGACATCTGTGCTCCTTTGCATTCTGTGAACAGGTTCATCCTTTCATATGGACAACGTATAATGAGCTCAAACACTTAGTTTCTCCCATTGATGATGTCGATTTTCAGGAAGTTGCATTGCAACAACAATTGGCGATTCTTCTTCATGCGTATAACCCGCGGCTCTTCAGTCAAACAGAATATATGCAGTCAACTCTGCTTTAACTGTCATCGGGTTTGATTTTGTGCCTTCGACTCCATACTTGGGAAATGGTACTGAGATCTGCCGGACACACCTTTTAATTTATGATTCTCTCATAAGGTACAACACCCCATTTGGAATCATAAGACATTCGATCACTTTAATCACAGTGGTCGCCCCGTTTCTTCATCTGTCGTAGCAGAATGGATTCGACCCTTCATTTACCATGGATGAGCACGTAACAGGACTCGACAAATTATGACCTCATAGTTACTTCTCATTCATGCATCTGGCAGATAACCAAACCTCCACTTACCTTTGGTAGTGTTCTAGGGTGTGCATTCGGTTTTTTATTTTGTGGACATGCTTGGGACTCCAATACAGATGGACAACGCGTGGAAACAAGGAATCATCATTTGTATTTGCCGTAAATTTGATTCCATTATGCGCATCTATGAATGCATTTTCCTATCCATTACTGGCAATTCGGGTTCATACTTCCCGTGGTTGAGGATAAACAAATATAACTAACCCACACTTAACCAAAATGAGAGAATGCGTGATTTGAATGGTGAAGAGACTGCTATGTTAATTATCTACATAAAAATCAAATGATTTATATTCATTATGATTCTTTTATCTTTGTGGTTGATGAATTCGTAATGGTGCAGTCCGGAAAAGAGGCAAGCTAATTTCACCAACTGATGTATTCACCACTGATCCCCGTCTACGTTATATATGACAGCATTTTATGTGTCATTGTTGCAAACCATATTGAACTCAATAGCACTTGTATATATTTGTGAGCCTCTTCTCTTAATCATACATGTATTGAACCAATTTGTAGCTCTCTAACTTTGAGGATTAGAGTCACGGACTACACTTTTGGAATATGTGATTAATCATAACGACAAGCTTTGAATCTACACTTAGATTTGTGTACTCTAAACTAAAACTTGGAGTCATTCAACCTTTGTACTAAACTAGTGAACTTCAAACATCAAGCATGCATTTTGAGTTGTCAAACATCAAACTTTCCAATCAATTGATCTTTGTGAATCCCTTGTGTTCTTAAACCCACGCCTTGAACTCCTAATTTGAGAACCTCGAAGATGAACTTTGGGTTGGCATTTTGACTCTGAACTGCACTTATGAACATGTTTGAAATACAGATCGAACCTTCGAACTTGTTGAACCATATGAACTTCTTGAACTGTTTGAACCTTGATCAATATGGTTTTTTAAGTCACAAAAGGAAGGCCTTGCACCTATGGGCTTGAACATTTGGTTTACTGTCATGAAATTTCATTTGAAACCTGCCTTTTACAACATTTTTGATGTAAACCATAGGGGAAACCTGATATTTATAGGGAGGATAATTAGAAAGGTTGGATTTTCAAGCTTAAAATATGGGGGTTAAAATTTTTACTAACATAACTATACTAATTGAATCTAGAATCTATCTACCAAATGGTGCAAGAGCACCAACATAAAGTATTTAGGTCAAGTTTTATGCACATGCTGACTTGAGAAATTTATTTTGATTTTGTCATTAGGATAAGATCTTTTCTTGGAATTTGTTCAAACCTTTGCGAGGTCATTCTTCCTTATTCTATATTAATCTAGAATTTTCTATATTGTAATAATCTAGAATGTTTCATAGACTATCATAGAAAGTATAAATAGAGTTTTTAGGTTTAGGATTAGGTCAAGTTTTTGGAGAACAAAGTCTTTTGACACAAAGTTACAAGGAGAAGAAATCTATAGGAGAGAAAACGTATTTACTATTCATTTGAAGAATTAATTAAGAAGAATTTTACTATATATCTCTTGTTGGTGCTGGTTCTTTTTTGATATTTCTTTTGTTGAATTTATCTCTACATCATTTTTGGTATCTGAGCTTGGGGAAAGCTTCTGAGGCAATTAGATTTTATGTCTGGATCAAAGTCAAAAGTTGAAACATCAAACATGGTCACCAATGCTAAATTGGCAAAGAAGATGCAAGAATAGGAGAAAATCAATAAGTTATTATTAGATGAATTTGAGAAGATGAAGGGCCAGATGGAAAAGAAAGCAAAGGTTTCCTTAGAGCAAGAGGAAGATGGGGAAGAAGAGGATACCCCTAAGAAGGAGGTGGTTAACTTACCTACAGACTAGAGATACTCTATAGAAGCCCTTGAAAGAGTTGGTAAGAAGAATGCCAAAGGTGACTTACCCATCTTCTTAGGAAAGATGGATGTTGGTGCTATTGTGGATTGGATAGAAACCTAAAACAACCATTTTGAATTTGAAAATATAGTAGACAAGGATAAGGTAAAAATTGCCAAGTCAAAGTTGAAGGGACCAGCTCTCACTTGGTGGAATTTCATTCAAGGAGAAAGGGTCAAAGAAGGTAAGAATGTGATAACTTCATGGGAATGGATGCGAGCCAAGGTGAGAGAAACATACTGACCTGAGGATTATGAAATCCAACTTCATTGAAGGAGAGAAAGTTTAAGACAAAAGGAGCTAGATGTCACTACCTATACTGAAGAATTCCAAAAACTAAGCTTGAGGGCAAAGCAGAGTGAATGTGAAGGTGTAAAAGTTGCTAGATATCTCAATGGATTGAGGTTGAACATTCAAGAAGAACTTAATTTATTATGTTTGGATATAGTACAAAAATGTTATCAACTAGCATTGAAGGTGGAAGCCAAAGTGAAAAGAAGGTAAGAAGAAAATAACAGAGGAAGAGGAAGAAATGAAAAAGGAAGAGGAAATTTCCAAGGAAGAGGACAAAATCAGGAAGATCATAAGGAGATAAAGCAACAAACTAGTCAAAGAGAAGGAAATTTTAGAGGTAACTTCAAAGGTAGAAGAGGCAATTCAAGAGGTGGATTTGGTGGCAGAAGAACGAGTCCAATTGTTTGTTTCAATTGTAATAAAGAGGGACATTACGCATCTAGGTGTCCAGATAGAGCTAGTTCAAGTTCACAAGGTGAAAGAAGAACACATTTGGTACAAGATGATAAATACCAAGAGAAGGAGATGGATAACTCAAATAGTGTACCTAAAAGAGGAGAAAGTTTAATGATGAGAAGAACACTTTTGAAAGTGCCTACTACCATGGAACCACCGCAACGGAAAACTATTTTTAGGGCTGCTTGCAAATCTGGAGGTAAGGTATGTAAAGTCATTATTGATTCAGGATCAACTAAGAATTTAGTTTCTCTTGAGATGGTTGAGAAGTTAAAACTTAGGAGAATAGCTCATCCTTTTCCTTATAAGGTTTCATGGCTAACAAAGGGTCAACAAACTCTCATAAATGAGCAAGCATGGGTTGATTTTTAGATTGGAAAGTATAAGGACAAAATTTTGTGTGATATAGTTGACATGGATGAATGCCACCTATTATTTGGTAGGCCTTGGCAGTATGATTTGTAGGCACACCATGATGGAAAAATCAATATATACACCATCAAGAAGGATGGAAAGGTGATTAGATTGATTCCATTTGTTGATCATGAGGAAGTGGAAGAAAATAAAGAGAGGGAAGCCAAAATTATGATGGTTGATAAAAAGGAATTCTTATGGGACATGAAGGATGAACCTAAGCCTTGTTTTCTTTCGATGCCTAACCCACAACCATAAGAACCCATTGGAAATAACAGAGAGGAGGCTGAAACAAAGAAGGCAATTCCTAATGAAGTGAAAGAACTTTTGGATAAATATGAAGGTTTGATTTTGGAAGGTATGTCAAAGTCTTTACCACCTATACAAGATATTATTCATTGTATTGATTTCATTCCTGGAGCTACTTTACCCAATAAGGTTGCATGCAAGATGACACCACAACAAAATGAAGAAATTTCTAGACAAGTAAAGGAGTTACTCAATTCTGGCTTGATTACGAAAAAGCTTAAGCCCATGTGTTGTACTTGCTATTTTGGCACCCAAGAAGGAAGAAACCTAGAGTTTGTGCATTGATTCTAGAGCCATTAATAAGATTACAATTAGATATAGGTTTCCAATGCCAAGAATTGAAGATTTGTTTGATTTTTTGGGAGGTGCAAAGCATTTCTCCAAGATTGACTTAAAAAATGGGTACCATAAAATAGGGATAAGATCTTGAGATGAGTGGAAGATAGCATTCAAAACCAATGAGGGATTATATGAATGGAAGGTAATGCCATTTGGACTCTCTAATGCTTCTAGTACCTTCATGAGACTTATGAATGAAATACTCAAAGACTTCAATGGAAAATTCGTCATAGTATATTTAGATGACATATTAATTTTCAGCAAGACAAAGGAAGAACACCTAGAGCACATTGACATGGTTTTGAGAAGACTTCATGAGGAGAAATTAGTAATAAATTTGGAAAAGTGTTTGTTTATGCAAGCGGAGCTGACATATCTAGGTTTTGTGATCTCCCAAGGTAGCTTGAAGATGGATAAAGAAAAGGTAAGTGCTATACTATCCTGGCCACCCACAAGAACAGTTGTTAATGTTAGAAGCTTTCATGGTCTTGATACATTTTATAAGAAATTCATAAGAAATTTAAGTCATATATGTGCTCCTATGTTAGAAACTATTAAAGGAGGAAGGAAGTGTAAGTTTGCATGGAGTCAATGAGCAAATGAAGCTTTTGAATTACTTAAGAAAAAGGTTAGTGAGCAACCAATTCTTTCTTTACCTTATTTTAACAATTTTTTCCAAGTAGAATATGATGCTAGCAAGGTTGCTATAGGAGTACTTCTTAGTCAAGAAAGAAAACCAATGGCTTTCTCAAGTGAAAAACTCAATGAAGCCAAGTAGAAATACTCTTCATATGATCTAGAAATGTATGCATTAGTTCAAGCTCTCAAAAGGTGGAGACACTATTTGTTGCTAAAGGAGTTTTTTGTATATACTAATAACCAAGCACTTAGTTTTCTAAATAGCCAAGACAAATTAAGTCATAGGCACATGAAATATATGGAGTATTTACAGGCATATACCTTCACCATCAAGCATAAGAAGGGCATATCAATAAGGTTGATGATGATCTTAGTAGAAGGAATCTAACTGTCTCTCAGGTACAACTAGAAAGTGTGGGAATTGAAGCACTCAAGGACACGAATGTAGTAGATCCAGATTTTGGCAACATCAACAAGGTATGTATGGAGTTAGGCAAAAGATACCATGCTCATTTTCCTAATTTTTTGATACAAGGAAGACCTCTTTTCAAAGGAGGACAACTATGTGTACCCAAGTGCTCTATGAGAAGAAATATTATCAAAGAGAAGCATAGTGGAACAATGGATGGACATTTTGGTTTGGATAAAACCTTAGAATTGGTTAGAAGATACTACTATTGGCCTAAAATTTAGACTGATGTTAAAAACTTTGTGGAAACATGAATGATTTGTCAAAAGGCCAAAGGAAGGACTTCAAATCCAGGGCTTTATCAATCTTTCTCGATACCATCTAGACCCTAGGAAAGCATAACGATGGATTTTGTAATGGAGTTGTGATGAACACAAAAGGGTCATGATAGTGTATTTGTTGTAGTAGATAGGTTCAGCAAAATGGCTCACTTCTTACCATGTAAGTTGACCAATGATTCTTCTCATGTAGCAGATCTCTTTTTCAAGGAATCATAAGGATTCATGGGCTACCTCTCAACATAGTTTCAGAGACAGGGATGTGAAGTTTGTAGGACACTTTCGAAGAAATTTATTGAGGAAACTTGGAACCAATTCATCATTCTCATTAGCCTACCACCCTCAAATTGATGGCCAAATAGAGGTAGTTAATAGAACATTAGGCAATTTGTTAAGAACACTCACAAAACAACATGCAACAAAATGGGATGTAATCCTACCCCAAGCTGAATTTTCATATAATGACTCCATCAATAGAAGTAGAGGAAAGTCAACATTTCAAGTGGTATATGGAATTCATCTTAGAGGGATTTTTGAGTTAAGAGATATGAGTTCATAGCAACAAGTTAGTGCCCAAGGAGAAGAATTTGTTACTACCATAAAAGAAATCCATGATGAAGTCAAAGCACAACTCCAACAAACCTTTGACAAGTATAAGAAGAATGCAGTGAAAAAATGGAGACACTTAGAATTTGAAGTGGGAGATTTAGTATGGGTAAATATCAAGAAGGAGAGGCTACCAAAAGGTAAATCTACCAAAGTTATGTTGAGAAAACTAGGTCCTTGTCAAATATTAAAGAAGTTTGGACCAAATGCTTATGAGATTCAATTGCCACCTGAGATTGGCATTTCTCCCATCTTCAACATAGCAGACCTCACACCATTCAAAGAACCCAGTGAAGAAATTGATACAAGATAGATTGCTGATATAGAAGACATTCAACATCTACCATTTAAGTAGACACCACAACTAGAAAGGATACTTGACACCAAAGTCATTAAGTAGAGAAGAGAAAAGGAGTCCAATCAGTATTTGGTAAAATTCAAAGGTTATTCAGATGTAGATGTTGTGTGGATGACCAAAAAAAATATCAAGAAGTAGGGTACCACTCTACAAGAGCTCATCTCAAGTGGGCTTGAGATCAAATTTCCTGGGGAGTATGGTGCAGGAGCACCAACATAAAGTATTTAGGTCAAGTTTTATGCACATGTCGACTCAATAAGTTTATTTTGATTTTTTCATCAGGATAAGAGCATTCTTCCCTATTCTATATTAATCTAGGATTTTCTATATTGTAATAATCTAGAATGTTTCATAGACTATCGTAGAAAAGTATAAATAGAGTTTTTAGGTTTACGTTTAGGTCAAGTTTTTGGAGAACAAAGTCTTTGGACATGAAGTTACAGGGAGAAGAAATTCTTAGGAGAGAAAATGTATTTACTGCTCATTTGAAGAATTAATTAAGAAGAATTTTACTATATATCTCTTGTTGGTGCTAGTTCTTTTTTGATATTGTTTTTGTTGAATTTATCTCTACATCACCAAACCTTTCTATGGAACCAATATGAAATGCAAAATAGTTGATAATCTCTAAATTTGTGTGTTAATTTCCCCTCCATCCAAACTTTCATTATATTTGTTTGCAAAGCACCAATAAATGTCCAAGAGAATAAACCTCCATTAGATATATAAAAAATACCTTGTAAGACCTCCAGATATGTTTGACAGAAGACTCCTTCTTCCAATTAAACATCTATTATATCATACCTTAGCATTAGATAGTACAAGTTGTTCTTTGTATGTTTTTTAAAACTATCAAATAGTTGTAGGGTGAATTTTATCTATTGCTCTATCTTATTTTTTACAAGCCTCCACTTTTTGTCCAAAATTATGACGTATAAGGTAAAATGAGTAATATAAAAGTATAGATAACAAAAAACTGAAATATGAATTAGTTTTTAGAGACACACTAAACTATTTTGATGTTGGAGAAGTAAAGTAAAAGTGAGATTGGAAGTCTATGCCTTAGAATTAGTTGTGAAATTTATAGTAGATTTTAGTTGATATATTTTACTCTTGAATTTGATGCCATAATGGTTCAAGAAGTAACAAAAGACTATATTTCCTCTTCACCATAGTCTATACTCTTTTGATGAATCAACTAAAATTAGACACTATATATTTTATGATATTCTAATTAATTATGTTTATATATTAATATAGTTAGATAACTTATATTGTCTATTGGTCTTTAATTTAAAGTTGAACATTTACAATAATCTAAACCAACTGATCAAATTAATTGGGAAGAAAAGGAACATGAATAAATTTTATTTTCATTAGTTATAATAATTATAAACTTTTGTTGTGGAGCTATCATGAATAAAATCTTTTGATTCATAAATATGTTTATACATCATAAAAAAATTATATTTTTATATTATTCAAGTAAAATATCTATTAGAAAATAGAAAACAAAGAAAATGGTGACAACAAATAACAAAAGTATTTTATTAATCTAATTGCACACTAATACATATTATACTACAAATGAAGAGTCTAGAGCGTACATGTGGATGGTGTAATGTAGCAACACTCACACTTAACAACCTTGCCATGTGTTTGAAGACATATTCAATTATGCACAAACATGTTGGAGTTAACTACAATTTTAGTTGTAATAGGAGAATAGTGTGGACTTGTCTATTCCAACGAATTTGTTTATTCCATAACCCTCCCTTAATTTCTACCTCTAAAGACTCTTTATGTGATAGAAATTATTATAAGAAATTCAAATAGAATGGGTCCTGGCATTGAGCCTTGTTAGGTACCTATTTTACAACATATAAAATTTGGTTCTCCTTCTAATTATTAGTTTGTTTCTTGTCTCACTATGATATATGTTTTTAACTAGTTGACCCATGACTATTTGGGATTTGCCTCAACTAATGCAATTGATTTTCCTTTTGAGTTTCTCACCCAAACAAGTGGTTTTGGCTTACCATAAACCTTTCAAAAAATTCTTAGGTTTTTCACCCAAACAAGTGGTTTTAGCTTACCACAAACTCTTTGAAAATTGCTTTACGATCTTTCACCCAAACAAGTGATTTTTGTTTACCGCAAACCCTTCAAGACTTTTAGGGTTTTCAGCTAAACAAATGGTTTTGGATTACCACAAACCCTTCAAGACTTTTATATTTTTCACCTAAATAAGTGGTTTTAGCTTACCACAAACTGTTCAATAGATTACTTAAACAAGTGGTTTTGAATTACCACAAACCCTTTAAACTTCACAAAACCATTGATCCAATGATAAGGAAATGAACTCTAAACTTTTCTGGACTAATATTGAGTCCATATGAAAAATAATCCATCTACCGAGTCACATGGGTACCCAGCAGCTATCCTCTCTATTTCTCTAGAATATTTTTTAGATACATGGTTCATCAATATGTAAAACTTTTGAGGTCTTTGGCACAACTGATAATGCACCTCTTACAATAGATTAGGTACAATACTCACGTGAGGGATATTTGATTCAACGATCATCCATTACATGTTCAAAACCTGACAACATAGCCTTTGCATTTAAATAGACATATCCACTTACTACCAATCCATACATTTATATCCCACATCATCTTCATTGTGTGATAGAAAAAACAAATTTTAACATACTATCTCCCAACTATTTTCTTTACCTATACACTCAACTCCAATGAAAACCACAGATCTAATAGCTAACATAAAGCCCAAACTACTCAATATTGTTTTAAAGAACTACAGAAACAATAGTGTCTTGCTTACTATGATATTCAACACTTTTCTGATTTTTCTTCAGCTTAGTATTGAAAGACATTTGCTCATACGATTTTGACAAATACTTTATTGGATTCTTTTAGATTT
Source organism: Cupressus sempervirens (assembly GCA_028749045.1). Classification (NCBI taxonomy): domain Eukaryota; kingdom Viridiplantae; phylum Streptophyta; class Pinopsida; order Cupressales; family Cupressaceae; genus Cupressus; species Cupressus sempervirens. The sequence goes on along the minus strand of CM053792.1, from coordinate 815,188,936 downwards.
CTCCAAAATGTTCATATATTTGATGTTTCTCAATCAGAAATAACATGCAGCAAAAAAACTAAAACTTCAAACAAACAATTTATAACAGAAGTTTTGAATGAGCAAAAAACCATATCACAGCCCATGAATTAAAAGACACTTTGATACCATATTAGAAAATAGAAAACAAAGAAAATGGTGAAGTAGATAACAAAACTATTTTATTAATTTGACTGTACACTAATACAAATTGGATAGCGTCTATAAATAAAGGACTTCCAGTTACAAATGAAGAGTCTAGAGCATACATGTAGATGGTGTAATGTGACAGCACTAACACTTAACAACCTTGCCATGTGTTTGAAGACATATTCAATCATGCACACACATGGTGGAGTTAACTGCAGTTTTAATTGCAATAACAATAGGAGAACAATGTAGACTTTGTCTATTCCAATGATTCCAACAATATCACATTACATGTGTACAAGATACATTATAGTTTAATATATAAAATACATTCAAAAATCATATATTTATAGAAAATGCAGTTGTTATATGTTTGAAAGTTCTATATATTATAAGAAACAAAATGCCTACTAAAAGACATGAATATCAGTTTAAAAATTCAGATTATAAAGAGAAAAAAACACCAGAGAAAATTTCAATTAAACACTTTTACACAATTTTGCCTTACCAATTTGACATACTAAAACTTCTCAAAACAAATAACTTATGTAAAAGGAATATCCAAGTGATATTAGCATTTTTCCATGAAATCTACAAATTCTCTCGAGTCTCAAAAATCAAATTTATTCCTTCATACCTAAATTAGGCTGAAAATCAAGAATGATAGTGCACAGTCTAAAACAGATCTACACTTTCCTACCTAATTTTGGCTGAAAATCAAGAATGGTATTATACCTATTATGTCTAACAGATTGGGGAAGTCTGATCCAACTCCAAGTCCCCTCCCTTAAACTATACGCAAACAGCTCTGTATTATTATGTCCACCTGCAAGACACAGAAAATCTCCAACTCCTACAGAATGACATTCAAAACCAGGCCATGCAACATCTGCAAAACCTGCCTTTATAAGTTTACGACACATACCACGAGGCATTCTTGTCAACTCCTTCCAACCGCAATTTGACCTCTCATTCATGAATAATTCCCATACAATAACATGAAAATTTAGTAAATATCGCTCTGGGTCAAACTCCATATATATTACAACAAACAAGATCGACGACCCACAAAGAACTAGATGCAATTGCCATGAATTTATGTCATCCCCATGAACCAAATAATGCTCATATGGAAAGGACACTATTTGTTGTCGCTTAGCTTCCATGTCGCAAACTACTAATTTCGCATCCTTCGAAACACAGACAAGAAGGCCCTTGGCACACAGAACATAAGAATAATCAAAATCCTCTTCAGGAAGAGGTATGTCAAATTCAACCCTCCATGACATCTCCGAAAAATGGTAAATTTGAATGCAACCAGGGTCTTCTACGTTTGGAACACCCACAATTTTGTATGATTCTCCACTCTCCATTAGTGCCGCTATATTTACCTTCTCTGCTATCTCTGCGGGAATATCTTTGTAAACGCCTGTTAGAGGATTACAGATCGTGTACGTTTTCTGAGGCTGTGTGATTTCGAGTAGCAGTAGGCCTGCACCTGATTTATTACATGATCTCGAATAGCCTTGTGAGAGATTTTCAGCTGTTTGGGACGGCAAGAAACCAAGAGAAATAGTCTTCCATGAGTGCGTGAGAAAGCAATAAGCCATGGCATGCGATTCACTGCAGAGGAGGATCCAAGGATTTCTTTCTGGCAATAGAGAGAGAAATTCGCTGGATGATAAGAGCATATTCCATTCCTTGCATACCATGCGGAATCGAGCAATGTGCTGCATCTCTAAAGTGGAAAACATTCTTTCAAGTATATGATTAGGGTATTCAGACCAAACTGATCCTCCTTCGGTCTTTCCATTGTCTGCAATACTTTTTCCCTTCTCCTTCATCGTGTCATGTGCACATGTACCTTCATTCTCAATGGCGCTCTTGCATTTAGTATCCATCATCAATATGGGATCCTCCGATAAAGAGCGCAGAGAGCCCAACTCTGATACACACGCACAAAAGGATGTCTTTTATTCATCCACCTGATCTTATATACCCTAAATAAGTCAACTTTGACTATTTAATACATTTATCCTCAAAATTTAACCTTAGCGTATAATGTTTAAGCCCTCAAAAATATTAGTAATGTCTATCATATCTTGCCCTAACCCTAAATATAGGTACTTATCTTGCCCTAACCCTAAATATAGGTACTTATCTTGCTCTAACCCTAAATATAAGTACTTATCTAACCCTAACCTTAAAAATCTTGTTAAGCTAAATATAGGTGGTGTTTATCCTTTAGATTAAATAAATATATAATCTATCTTTTTAGTGTTTTATTATTCTAATGGGCCATATTAATGTTTTTAATTATAATATTGAAGTAATTATTATTTAAAGATCTAAAACAGAAGTATTGTTTTACGATCTTTGTTGAGAAGGACGAATCTTAATTGTGAATCTCTATGCATTAAATGTATCCAAACAGAAAAAGAGAAGGTTTAAGCAAGCAATATGGGTGAATCACTACTATTGACTCATACCTAACCCCTAAATCACCTACGTCTTCTTAAGGAAGAGAAGCCCTAAACTCTTTACGAAATTGAAAAGGAATGCTAAGGAGGATTGAAGGGAGTTTGCATGTGCAAATAGAGCAGTCATGGTGATTAAGGTGTTATGAATTGAGTTACATTGCAAAATTAGTTAAAGAAGAACGAAGGAAAGGAATCAAAGGACAACAGAGGTACATTTTATCAGAAAGGATGAAGTACATATCAATATAGAGGTGATCTGACATCAAGCAGTAGAGTGCTAACTGAAGGATCATTGCTACAGTTTAATAGGTGAATCAGTTAAATCTCTTAATAGACTAAATATAGATGAATCACTTGAAGGTAAATATTTGATCAGTTAGATGTCTTGAAAGTAAATATTGTATGACACAAGATATTTGGTTACCCAAAAAACATCAAGGAGAAGGTAAAACTTAGTTGGGGATGACACCCACAAATCTTCACTAATGCAATAATAAAATGTATACAATGAAGGTTATAATGTTTGACCATGAAACATGATCTACCCTATGAAATGTCTGCCATGTTAAAGGCTTATAAGATTGTTAGATCTTACCCTAGATTTAAACACCTTACTAGAAGTGTGCCTAGTAAGAGGACTTTAACCTACAATGAAGTAAGAAACCTATTAAAGGATTTACAATAGCATGTTAAGACTACCCTATTAAGAGATTTAACTTATTCATCTCATAAAATGTCTCAGAAATGATCCTTTGGTTAACACTCTATTGCTTGATGTTAGATCACCTCTATACTAATTTGTACTTGATCTTTTCTAATCAAATGTACCTCTTCTATCCTCTAATTCCTTTCCTCTATTCTTCTTTAACTAATTTTTCAATGTAACTCAATTCATAACACCTTAATCACCATGAATGCTCTATTTGCACATGCAAACTCTCTTCAATTCTCCTTAGCATTCTTTTTCAATTTCATATAGAGTTCAGGGTTTATATTTCTTAAGAAGACCTAAGTGATTTAGGGTGAGGTACAAATTAATGGTAGGGATTCACCCATATTGCTACTTAGACCTTCCCTTTTTCTGATTGGATGCATTTAATGCATAGGGATTAAAAATTAAGATTCATCCTTATCAGCAAATATCATAAAACAATTGTCTTTATCCATTGTTCCTTCTACTCCCTCAAATACAAGTTGTTAGTAGACATACGATAGAAAATTCCAAATTATTCGCACCTAAGTGAAGCCAAATTTCTTCTATCAATTCAAAGCTCTAAAGGTTTAGCGTGTCAATTTCTTTAATTTGGCCTCACTCAAGTGAAAATAATCTGGAATTTTTTGTGTTATGTCTGCTAACAACTTGTATTTGGGGGAGTACAAGAAAAAATGTGTTAAAAAATTTAAATCTTCATTTAAGAAATAATATAACTATTGAGTAGAAGGAAATTCATTTTAGCATGAAGGACTCTATGATGCCTTGTTGGGCATTTTCAAACATGTAAATATAAGGCTTCAAATTAAATAGGTTCAATGCTAACATCAACTATATAAGAAAATTGACAATTGCAATGTGTAACTATATTTAATGGAGGATTAAATTATTTATTCATAGTTTTCTCTTTCAAACATCAGATGAATAGAGAAGTCTTTTTCTTTCTTATGCATGGGAGATGCAATGTTGATCTTAGAATCCTTCCTTCAAGGAGGCATGGGGTTACCTTTCCTCTCATCGTTGTCAATATCTTATCACAGTATTTTTCTTCAAAAAGGGTCAAATGGCTAATATGTACCATCTATTGTGCATAGGGGTGGTAGTCCTATGGTGAAAATTGATAAAAAATATTGGTCAGATATAAAGCCCCTTTGGCATATGCCTTGCTTGGTGAGATGTGGGAGATGGCACATCATAGTAACATGAAAGGATTCCTTGCAAACCCTGTGACCAAGATGAAGAATATCTCCAACCTCCTTCCTATCGAGTAGAGAATCCTAGAGTTGTCATCACCCCCAAAACCATCATAAGAATTTGTAGAGGTTATCAAAGGTATGGAGTGGTGTGGCCATAGTAGAGAAAAAGCTTAATTAAAAATATTATAAACTTCACATAATATTATAAATATTCTGCTAAATAAGTTTTTTTTGCATGTTCAGATACACACAAAATAAATGCAAGCATAGAGTAATTATTGAGTACACACAATACCAAATAAAACACTACTACGCATACCAAGTGGGCTCGCTATGTCTGGATTTCACTAGGATAGATAAAATATTAATAAAGAAAATATATTTATAATTTTGGATTTTACATTTGGTCACAATAGAAATGGTGACAAATGAAAGGTTTTGTGTATGGATTTTGAAGTAGAAATCAGCCTTTTATGAAATATTGTTGAAATATTAGTGTTTGAATGACATTACCACATATGCTAATAGATTTCATTGTATGGAATTAGGAAGGATTAACGAGTTTCATATGATCATTTAGATTACCATTTTAATAGTCCCTAACATACCCTGCTTCATACCATAGAGTTGATCCTAAATACACATGTTATCTATTGTTACATGCAATAACAGTGGATCAGCATTCGGGAAAAGCATGATAGAGGCTTTGGTTATGATTTCATATGTGTTGGAAGGTTAATATATGTTATTGGAGTTTGAAGGCTAGTTACAATATTCAGCACTAAAACTCTCATTGAAGGTGAGGGTTTGAGAATTGGTTATCTACTCAATAACTAGGAGCCCATAAATCAACAATTAGGAAGATTTTGGTAAGGTAATGATGTCTTAAAGTTTAGTTGTTATTGTACTTTCGAGAGTTAATGAGTTTGGAGTTAATAAGTGTGTCTTAAGCCTATTTTCTAGACTCGGGCTGATAGGTTATATACCTTATGGAATAGATGGCAATCTTCAACTTTTGATTTTGGTCAAGTTCAATAATGGCTGTACCAATTGTTATTATGTTCAAGAAAGTAACAAGATGTACTAATTTTTATTCAATTTCCAAAGACATAAGACATAGCCACACTAAGTAGGTAAGACCAATTAAGTTTATCATAATAAGGACAATACAATTATAAAAAAACCTTTTCTATTTCTGTGAGCATATTACAAATGTACATTTGCAGTTAAGACCATGTTTAATAATGTCATGTTCCTTAGCAATAACAAAAGCTGCTAATACCCTACATTCATTAGTAATAGTAGTGATTACAAGCATCCATAAATTTTCACTTGGGGTTCCTCTTAAAAGCCTATGTACCTCATCATCTACTTCAAATGATGATGATAACAATTTATCAAAGTGACTAATTTAGTTGATACCAAAAAATCTATTAAGTCATCCCAACAAAAACAACATTATGTCAGCAATAGAGTAACAAAAATCTTGAACTCTATTTTTGTAAATTGTAATTGAAATATGATTGAATATAGAAGAAGTGGAGTATATCTATAAATACCTTATAACTGAATGCTATATCACTTCACTGACTCAGTCTCAAATGTGATGCTTCTATATCCCATATGGACTCGAAATCTTGAAACTGACTAGTACTAATAGGTTCCTCTTCATTTTGAGTTATCTATTCAAAATCCAAGAAATCTTCATCTCCATTCTGACTGTGAGATCTAAATTCATCATTTATGTCAAAATCAGTAGTAGCACCACCATCTTTTGAACTGTTGCAAAGGCCTCATCTTTTACACATGGAATTCCAAATGGCCAATGACCTATCATAAGGAAAATCTCTAACATTGTACAGAGTTAAAAACAACCTCAATAAAGCTTCAAATTTTTTGTCTAGTTTGTTTCTAACCTTTGATTTCAAAAGCCCCAATGCACTAAAAACCATCTCATCTTCCACCAACCCTAATATCATTGTTTTACATAAATAAGCAAGTGTGAAATATTTTGATATTGAAGTACATAATACTTCACTCTAAACTATCATTTTCTAAAGTCTTGTTATTGCACCAGGATCGAATGAATTCTCAAAAAAAAATCCATCTGGTGTTTCAAACACAATGTAAAATGTTTACCTTTTTTTTTTAAAGATTATTTTAATATAAGATTCCTTGTATTGGTTGTCCATTGCAATTTGTATGCTTTGAAAACTATGTTATCAATTCATCAAGTTTATTCTAAAACACTTTGCATCACTTGGATTATCTCCAAATTGTTTACACAATTGAGGAAACACACAACTCATGGCTTCAAGAATCTCTTCTCAAGGGAATCCTTCATGAATCTATTTGAAAGTTGGTATGAAATAGACTTCACATTTTCTCTAAAATATTTAACAATCTTGTCAAAATCATCATTTCTAACTAGTAGTACTCTACCTCTCTTGCTTGTCTTAGATTGGTGCATTGGTATTTGAAATCCTTTCACAAACACACTAGCTCATTTTTTGCATTGAATGGTGAAAAAATTCTCAACATGATTCAAATCTATAATTATCTCCCACCTTAAAAAAATTGGGCTATTATCTATGAGATCAAAATATCAAGAATACAGAGCCATGCATGTCATTTTACATAAATCACTATACTTATGAATATACATAGTTTTGTCTTGGGCTTTCCTAAATAGTTTGTTCAATAAATCTAGCATGGGGAGAAGAGTGGATAAAGTTAATAGGCTCTCTATATCACTTAACTTATTTAACAAATCAGGAGTTTTGCCTACTGGAACACATTGATCATAATTAACTCTAATCAAGGATTGATATTCTGCTAGAACTCGTTCTATTGGTCCATGCAAAGATATTAATTTGGTCTCAAAATCCTTGAGAATATTATTTCCTATTGTTACTCCCTCAAAAAAAATCTTAAATTCTTCAAAATGTTTAGGACTTCTGCAAAAGTAGGAGTAGAACTCACAAATTAGATCTTTAACTTTTGACACTATAGGAAAACTACTTACAATCTTATATGCTAAATTCATTTAGTGGATCATGCAGCATATGCCAATCATGTAAGGTTAAATACTAGTTTTTAATCTTGCACAAAGACTACTTATCCATACCAAAAATTTCATTCAAAGCTTTCTTTACTTCTAAATATAATTTTTTTGTAGTTGAATTGACCCTCATTTTAAGAACACAAAGTAGATGAGCTTGACAAATGTGTTGTTTTAGAGTACATACATGCATATAGACCCAAGAAATGTTATCTACCAAAGTGAACTCATCTAAGGATAATGAAATGAACTTGAAATTTTTTACTCTCTCATGTACATTTTTCTTTTCCACCTCAACAAGATAGTTTGTCATTTCCCATCTAGTGTTTATTAACCAATGTGACATAGAATAGTGTGGAATTCTCAAAAAAGATAATAGATTATTATATTCTAAAAAGTCTCTCATAGGAAATCCTTAGATAGAATATGAAAAATAACACTCATCTGAATGGTCTTTGCCAAGTTTTCATAATTGGGTGCATGTTGAAGCCTAGCCATGATTGCATTGCCACTATTGTCAGTACCAATTACCACTAGTTTCTTGAACTACTCTTCATATTCTATGGCATACTTAACATGAAGGTGTTATTCCTTTGATTTCCATCTCACTACTACTACATCCTTTCCATCTATGATTTTTTTTTCATAAACCTTACCATTATGTTTTTCTATAGTGTCAAGCTTTAGTTGGAACTCTTTCTCTCTTTTAGTTTTCTAGGTACAAATTGTATAGCTACATTCCATTGGTTATTCATCATTGTTTGTGACTAGTTCAATAAACCAATACTATTCTACCAAATCAATCTCAAAATTCCTTTTTCCTTTCTCACTCTCACCCCATTTTTACATTCCTTTTTCTTTTCTTCCTACCAACATCAATATTATCCTATGTTACAATATCTTGTGTTGTTCCAACATTGTTATCCTTGTTTGATGTATTTTTATTTAATTTAATAACAACACCATCTTCTAGTGGTGGTGAGCTATTGTGATTTCCTTCTACACTTTTAGTTGCACAAGTTGATGAACCAAAAATATTGTCAATTCTAAAGAAAAAATTTATGGTAGTATCTCTAAATTTTGGGCATGTTGATGGCCTCCCAATCCCCTCACTACCCTTTGGGGTCTTACCGTTGTCAACATGTAGCCTTCCATTGACAACCCCTTCACTTCCCTAAGACTAAGAAGTATTAGTTAAAGATTCACCCTCCCTTGACATCTCAATCCACTAATAATCCATTCACTTCCCTGAGAATAAGTAGTATTAGTTTCAGACTAGGAATTGAAATTAATTAATAATAGCAATACTATAAAGTGTAAAGAAATTATTGCTACCTTGGTCCTTTACACTTTCTCTAGAATTCTAATTTCTATGTAATGTGTTATGAGATTGTAACTCTAGTCTCTTGCCTACCTATTGTCTACCAAAATATACATCAATTTTTTTGCATAAACCAAAATATACAATCCAACAAAAATCATAAACCTTCAAAGATCTATTCCACCATAACTGGGATAATTTCTAAGGGATGGATAAAATCTTAATCTAAATTAGAATCATATAATCATTTACAATTCTACCCATATTTTCTATAATCATTCACTCCAATCATAAAGTTAGATTAAATAGAAGGTCCGCATGAAAGAACTTGTGGTGGAAGGAAACTTATAAATCATACTGAGTGGAATTTACAAGAATCAACACCTAGTTGCAAGTATGAAAGCATCCAAGAGGAAGGATGAAATTAAAATCTCTTACCTGCACTTCTTCAAATCTTCAAACCTACTAAAAACAAGAAAATTTATTATATCATGATGTAGCAATACAATACAACGCCAATGTAATAAATGAAAAATTGTTAAGCTTGATGATACTTTTCCTAAAGTGTAGTTAATCGTCACCCAATGGAGATCCCTATTGAAAGCTTGTGTAAGTATAATAAAAAAAATCACATTAAAAAACTTGTATGAAGAGATCACTTTGCATAGAAGTTGATGTTTTATTATGATGTAAGAAATGAAAACTGGTCAGTGACCAACATATTTTCTCAATCCTACCTCTAATGGCACAATCCTATAAATAGTTTAAGGAGAAAGAGGACTAGTGCCTCAATAATAACATGATATTTTTGTAAAAGTATAGCAAAAATTGTAGATGAAAGTAGCATCTTTTATTTTATTCTTGACTTTGCAGACAAGGTATTTGGGTTGTTTGTACATGGAGACCTACAATGTCAAACTGTTGACAAACATGGAGTGGCCAAGAAAATATGACAAATTATGGAACTTGGAGGAGAAGAGGGATGAAAAATTATTTGCAAGGACACTTTAATAAATCCAAAATAAATAATTTTCCATAAAATCATTAAGAACTGAACTACAAAAAATAATTATAGCTAATGTGATGTTGGCCCAGTGCCCTCACACTATTTTTCCTTATTCAAATTTGAATGCACTTGACCTAGCACAAGCCTATATTTTGATAGAGAAATATCTTATCGTATGCTTGAATTTGAATCCATTATGGTAACATGTTCTTATACTATAGCAACATAGCTTAATATTATGTTACATTATTGACTAGGGCTTTAGTCATAAAAAGCTACAAATCCTAATGTTCATAGCTTCATTTGAAGAATGTGAATAACTAGAAAAATCCAATGTCAATGCATCTAAATCTTCACAATAAATTGCAGGGATAGATTGTAAGAAATCCCATTGTGCTCTGAATAAGAATCAGTCACAACCTCAGGGCCAATTCTATGCAATACTTGGTAATGTAATAGAGAAAGGTAGGTGATTCTGCAAGAAAATATGGCATGATGTTGAATAGAGTGTAGTTAAAAAAACTTCCTTTGAACAATATTGTTTTTATGCACCATATGTTGTATCACTCGTAAGAGATGGTTTACATTTGAATGAGTAACAAGTAGTTGTTTGGTCTGGCAGTATTACATGGACTTTAGGTGTTGCATTACTAGAAGCTAGACCATTATTCTTAGGAAATTCAAGAAAAAAAGGCCAGGCTAGGCTTTAAATTTTCTAAAATTTCCATTTTTCGTAGATCAAACTACTCTAACAACAATGTTCATCATATTTCTTATTATCATCATGTTTTTTGTGTCTTACACTCAAAAATGAGTTTTTAGGTTTTGGCACAAACCACATTTATCTCTTTTTTGGATATTACAATTCAAGCATCAGTTGCATCCCCAAGATTCAATCACCTTGATGCAATTTCTGGAGGACGTTCTAGAATGTTATTATAGGAAAAGAAGATTGGTAAATTAAAGCAGACTTAATTAGAAATTTCATTAACTGTCTCTCTATCAGTCAAGTCCCCACTTAGATATGGGGATAATACTCATCAAAATTTTGCATTTTATATTGTCCCTATGCAAGGTGGATGTTGGAGGCATTGCAACTAGTGTACAATATCATGGACTATATGTGAAAATGTAGATCTAACACTCACAGGTGATGTTAGTTTTGGAGAAAATGCAACATTTGTTGTTTCTATCTCTGTTCTATTAGATGCTTCATTATTTAGCTACCTCTTTTCTCTGCTCTATTAGCTATTTATATGTGTGGTTTTCTATGGATGCTTCTAGGTATCTCTCCATTGGATAAACAAGAGGGGAAAAGGAAGATCTAAGACGGTTTTGAGGAGGAGTGAACACAACCATCAAGAGTGTTGAGCAAGCGAAACTGTGTTTTTAACTTGTCATAGAAAATATGCTTGGCTAAATTAGATTCTATGGTTTAGGGTTTTAAACCCCCTTGTTAGGCATAGTTGCATGTAATGGATCCTTTTCATATGGATTTTATTCCTTTAGTTCTCTCCCAAAGGGTTAGTAGAGACTAAAAGGTTTTTATTTAAGGATTTTCAAACTCTTCAAATTCTTTGAACATGTGTGCCATATTTTCTACAAGGGCCATATTTTAAAGGCTATTCCTTCAATAGATTGATGGTTTGTCTCTTATCATGTGGAATCTTATATGTCTCTTGCAAAAAATAATTTTGTGCTCTTGATCCCCTACCTTCCCCAATAGTACTTTTTTCTTGCACATCCATATTTTTGGGCAACACAAAGATGGATCTAGCCTATGAGCTTATTGATCTTTACATCTACAATGATTACATAATGGATGTCTCTTCAAATATCAGTTTAAAGGTGCTAGTTTTCAAATCGTTGGGGAAGATTGATGCACACAGTGATGGTGGGATGAAAGGTCCAATAAATAAGAGTAAAGGAAAAATTATTAGGTGCTCAAGTTTCAAAACAATGCAATGACGTACAATGCCTCCAACACAAGGGTTATAGTTCAAGAAAAATTTTGAGATTCAAAATAGTTTAGATGCTCTTATGACATCAATTCCAAGGTGATCCAATTGATGTTAGCCTCCCATAGACTCACTATGGATATAAACTTGAAATTGCAAAATATAGGCCTAGTAGTCCTACCAATTAGGTCTCTAGCAAGCTTCTAAATTGCATAACACTTAAAACTTCCAAACCACCAAGTCAAAAAAATAAACTTTTTGAATACCCTTTATTGAGTGCTTCTACATATCAAAAGGACATATAGGGTTACTTTGGAGAATATTCCCTATTTCAACATTGGATCAACAATTTAGGCTTCCAAAAAGATGGATTTACAAAGCAACTATGTCTCAAATTCACTTCCAAACTTTAGGACTCTCAATAGTCTCATAAAATGGAATTAATCAAGGGAATCCACAACCAATTTCAATCTATATACCCTACAAGTGCAAAAACCCCCAATGGTCCTCCAAAACCCTAAAAAACTAGGGCTTTCTCAATCTCTACTCTCCCAATGTTTTCTCCGAGTTCTAAAGGATGGAAAACCTTATATTCATCATATATAACTAAAATCCAATATAAAAATGACCTCTCCTTAAGGTCAATATGACATTATTGTAACTTACCAACAACTTTCAATGCAAAACACTAGGAATTAGTATGGTGATCACCAATAACCTTAATTTTTCCCTCACAAATGCATATTAAAAGGTTAGTACATTATGGTACATGTTAAAATAGAGCCACTACATGAGAATCAAATCTTTACATCTATAGAATGCCCATTTCCCACAAAACTTGTCAAAATTACTTAATAAATCTGGACAATTTATGGCAATCAACAATAAAGAATAACAAAACTTGTATGAATCCTCAATAGAATCATGAAATAGAAGTTTGAACAATATACCAATGTCCTTGTTTCACTTGAAGTCAGATTACTCTCACAAACAACAAGAGCAATGAACCAAACTCATCAATTTTTCCAAAAAAAGAGGGTTTCTTGATTAACTTCAGAATGTAATCTATACTTTACCTTATATATAACTTCCCTACAACCTTCCCAACCATCCTTGGTCTGTATAAGAGTCATTAAAATGTTGAAACACTAATAAATTCCTTTTCCCTCCTAAAACCAACTAATAATTGCAATTCATAATTTGAATTTGCAAGTTTACAAATTTAAACTTTTGAGAACATTTTGAATGCTCCAGCCTTGCCAAATAGCTCAATTAGCATTATTAAAAATTACTAAAGAAAAAACTAAATTAATTTAGTCCCTATTACATCCATATGCTCAATTTTCCCTTTTTGGACTTCCAAGACCTAGGAATTACTTCTTTTGCATATTTGATGCCATGATAAGCTTTAGAACTTCCTAGTTGATTCCACCATGATATGAATGAGTTGTCTTAATGCTTGAAGTCCTCTATTTATCCTTTTGTTCCTAGAGTGGCTTAGGTGCCCCTACACTAGAGATGACCTTTAGTGGAAGATTTCTTATCTTGGTTCAAGAGTAATTGGGGCACCTTAATTGCCCCTAATGTGGAGTTGTTGGACCATGGTTTTCTTATTACAACCTTTCTTAATTTTAATGGTTACAATTATTTTTAGAATGGACCTTGATTATATCATGGTTATAGTTTATTTACCACTCATTGGTATATTTTTCTTTGACCTTGAAAATTTTCAAATTTCTTCCATTCTGATATGGTCATGCCCCTAAAATTTGCATTTGATTATGCAAGATTTGGGGCTCATTGAATCTTTGATCAATTGTGTTGACACTTTTCTCTTGGATAGCTCTTCACAATTTGTGCTCTAGCTGATATTGTTAGGGCATTACATCACATTCTTTGAATCAATTCCTCTTATGGATCTTGGTTGAAACATATAAATTATAAAGGGCTTCTAGAGCACTAGTTCAAGTAAAATAAACCCAAGCATAATATTTTTGGTTACCAAGCAAAACATTTCAATGGTCTTTATGTCCATGATCTCAAGAGATGGGTATGCAAAGAGGGCATCCCATATGTTGATCTATTTAGTAGAAATCATGGTATGATCATGGCTCATCACTATCCAGCTCCCTGAGATGGTGAGGTTATCAAACTAGATTTGAAGAGTGCAACCCTATCACTATTTTTTATATTGATGCTCTTGATTAACATGATAATTCAAATAATATAAATTAATAGTATAATAATTTGGCTTTAGCTGATAGGAGATTTGAAGTGGCTCTTATAGAGTACATCATGATTATCTTTTGGACTAGATATATTTCTTGGCTTGCTTATAAACTCACACCATATCCCAAAGAAGCAGTAAGAATTTAAAAATTCAACATAGTCAAGAGTGGCTTGAACATTGAGGAATAAAATACAAAGTAAAAAATTAGGTTAGAAGCATTGAACTTAGTGGACAATGGAAGCACTCCTCAACAAGAGAAAGTGAAAACCAAAAAAAGGTTGAAGTCTTTCATTTTCGGATAGTTTGATCAAGATAGTCTCTTGAATGGCTTGCATATTTCTCAACACAATTTCCCTTACTCAACACTCTTGATGCTTATCTTCGCTCCACCTCAGAACCTTCTCAGATCTTCCTTTTTCCCTCTTGTTATCTATTTTATATCATATACAATTGGATTCTTCTAGGTATTCCTTGTAATACTCTATAGGGATGTGAATAGACTACCTACTAAATGAAGGGTAAATTGGCACAATATAGTCTAGTATAGTTAGTACTATTACTACCACTACTAGTACCACTACTATCGATTGAGTCAGACTACCCTAGCTCTTATTGTTGATGTTGGCCACTAATGTGGTTATATGTAAGTGCCATTTACTATACTATATTGTTGGTACCCATATGGACCTAGTATTTAAAAAATTTAGTATGAGATCTTGAACCTCTTTGAACCAAGGTTCAAAGTTGTTCAAAGTGGTTCGATGGTTCAGATGGTTCATCATGCAATTTGGTGATTCAGAAATTTAGGATCAAAGGCTAAGTTCAGTAACTTGATTAGTGGTAATTGATCTAGAAAGGATTCACAAGTTTGATGTGCTAGATTCAGGCTCAGTATTTCAGGTTGTCCAATGGATCTATTTCAAAAGCCTTAAAGTTCAAATCCAAATCTAAGGGTCAAAATCTCATTCCACTCAATATTTTAAGGCTCAAATTGTTTTGAAGCAATCTATATTTACAGATTTGTGTTGAACTGGTCTTAGTTATAAAGATACAGCATGACATGTGCTCTTCTCCATCAAGGAAGGTTTAGCTCAAAAATCTAATTGATTAATGAAATATCAAATTTTTCCCCTGTGAAAGTGGAGTTATCAAAAGCATTGAAGCCATACACGGGTCTGCAAAAGAATCTTGTTGTTTCCCTCATCGGGCATGGTGAAAACATGACTCCCTTCAATAGAGAGCCTCCATTTGTAGAGATCTTCAATCGGAAGACCAAAATGAAGATTTAAAAAGTTAAATGCATGTGATTCATGAATTCAAGGAATGAATTCGACAGTTGTATGGTTAATTAAGAACCCTAATTAATGACTACCTTTGAAACTACACAAATAACACTTGGATACGCATCGATGAGCTCTTATAACTGACAAAGATCCATTAGAAACATTGGAGTCTGCAATGTGGGTGCATGGAGTGATGACAATCAAACTAGGAGAATGATGAGTCGGTCTATATATATATATCCTTACAGAAGCATGGTCAAAATGGGAAACTGCTTAAGTCAATGCTAATCGAAAGGAAACCATGGACGTGTTGTTTTTTTTGGATGTATTTATGTCGACTCATGCTCAGTCTATAACAGCAGTAGGAAAATTATTAATAATGCCCTCTTAGCAAATCGAGGTCATCTTTAATAGTTGAGGATATGCACATTTGTCATGACACTGTATGGAAATTTCATATTTCCATAATCTGTGGGCTTTCGGTGGGATCCCTTGGTGAAGTAGAAGATGGAAGGTTTAAACGTACATCTCTCGTTTCAGATTTAATAATGCCTAGCACCTATGAGGCAAGCCGCAGATTCACAAGAACATTCAATGTCAAGTAATTTAAAAAACAAGTTGAGTAAGGCCAAACACAGCTCGACTTTATCTATGCTATGAGGATTTCCAGCACATCATATGCAGGGTGGTAGTCTTGTTTGATACACATGATGAAGGACGCTCAGGATAAATGCATCATAACGTGTACTCAAAATGTATGAACTACCGACCACAATATCCATAGCCTGAGCTTAATGGAATGTCACCTCACGAAAATAGCGTGTGAAAGATCATGGACAGCAGGCCCGAGTCCCATCTCACGACACCAAAAAGGCTAAAAGAATGAAGAAAGCCACGGTTCTCCAGACGTCAAATCTAACCGGTAATTAATAGATCTCGTTTTATGATGATAACTTGGAGGAGATTCAAAAGCCATGGCATCCAGACACAAAGACGCACCTAAAGGATTTAACAAAACAATCAAAGGTAGGTCACAAGAAAAGCATGTCAATTGTCCCTCACACATACATTCAATAACCATCGAGCATTCAACGAGTCTTGAGGATTCACCATAAGCATTGACGCATAATCTGGATGCACAGGGGATATATGCATTGAATGTTTGACATCACATGTGAAGTCTGCAATCTGAATGCATGCTTAATGGTGATTAAAGAATCATCTAAAATTGAAAGCACAATACATGTGGAAGTCCGAAATAATGGTTTTTGGCATTAAAAAAAAAACATTTGCATTGGGTTCCATATATATGATTATTATAAATCCCGTCTTCATCAAAATATGACTGTCATTATATAAGACAATCCATAAAGAACCTGACGCCAAAAGAGATATTCCAGTACCTTTATCTACTCACGGTCCTTCTATATCAAAGAGGTAGGCAATTTGTTTGATATAATGCCTCAGGTGGGAGTTGCAACTTGTCTGATTTGTGAATTTCCCAAAATCCACCAAATATAATAGGAACCATGTGGTTCAGGCTTTCGATGGCGTCAGGAGTCTGTACATATCAAAGGAGTGCAGAGGTGCAACAAATTTAAGGAGCAGTTGAAAGGGACTCATAAATCTTACAGCTCGGTTCAGCATTGAAGATTGAAGTCAATGAGGACAACTCAAGTGCCAAGTGTTCAATTATGTAGTGATTCTTAATTTTATGGGCACCTTTATTTATTTATTTATAAATGTAACACTTATAAATGCGGGTTCAATTATGTAGTGATTCTTAATTTTATGGGCACCTCTATTTATTTATTTATAAATGTAACACTTATAAATGCGGGGCCAAGATGTAATGTAAAAGGGAAAAAAAATCAACTTATACAACTTTCAGAATGTTGGTCATCTAAACTTATCTGAGAGGGAGGTAGTTATTACACGAGAATAGAAGAGAAAAGGAGGCATCTCTAAGATAACTCAAAAACAACTAGGATAAATATGTTAGAAAAGGAAAATTAAGGGTTTCAATTTTTGGCCAGGGAATATGAGAAATATAAATCAAAATCATTCACAACCCTAAACCTAAAAAATTTCTCGGCACTCACAATTGCCGAGTGACAGTTTTGCTCAGTAAACACTAAGAAACCGAGTGGCAGGAGAGTTTACCGAGTGAGCTTGGTAAATGAAGAAAAAACAACGCAGTAGCCAAAGGATGTTGAGTGAGCTTGATAGTGTGATTACTGAGTGAACAAGGTAGCCACAAGAGGGTGGAGCTCGGTAGAAGAAAGCATCGAGTGAGGTCAGTAGCCACTGCAGGGAGGAGCTCGGTAGAAGACCTTACCGAGTGAACTTGGCTTGAACTGTCAGCATTCTCTTTCAGCTCAGGCTTTAAATTCTACAAATTTATCAAATGCTTCAGATTTATTCTTTAAGAAATACACTCATCTCCTATGACTAAAATCATCAATAAATGTCATGAAATAAGTACTCCCTCCAATAGAAGTAACTTGCATAGGACCAACTAGGTCAGTATGCACTAACTCTAATGGATATCTAGCCCTCTTAGAATTTCTAGAATTAAAGGGAAGCCTATGTTACTTACCCAAAATACAAGCCTCACACTTGTCACATGAAATTCCTATATGTGACAAACCTTCTACCATTCTTTTATTTGACAATAAATTTAAATCAGCATAGCCTAGATGACCATACCTAAGGTGCCATAGCCGTGAGGGGTCTTTAATCACACTCCTTAGAGCTGATTGTGTGGGAGGTGCAACACCAACTTGAGATGAAAAAAATGTCTCTATCTTCAAGGGAAACATTCTGCTCTTTGTCATTTGAACTGTTGTGAGTAGGTTCTTGTTCCCATCCTTTTCTTGAATGACACACATGTCATTCTCCATCAGCACTTTGTATCTATTTTGAATAAGCTGACCAATGCTCATCAAATTGTGCTTCATACCAGGGGCAACATATACATTTTGTATTTCTTTCTTCTCACCTTTCTTGGTGCAGACCATAATAGATCAATTGCCCACAACTGGTAGGGTTCCATTGTTATCCATTTTAATCTTAGATTTGAAACTCTTGTTAATGAATGAAAAATAAGTTTCATTAACACTCATGTGGTTGCTATATCCACTATCAAGGTACCAAACCTTAGGGCTTCCTTCTTCACCAACATTACACATGATGAAAGCAGTGACATTGTTTCCACTTCCCATGTTCACATCAGCCACATTTTCTTGTCTTGATTGATCATGTTGCTTCTTCTAGCATTTACTTGCATAATGCCCATATTTATGATAGTAGTAGCATTCTACATTACTCTTATTTGAGTTGTAGTTTTTCTTACCTCCTCTTGAAATATTTTGTGAGCTACTTGCTCCATCTGCTCTTCCTGAGCTTTCTGTTGCAGCATTTCTTTGTCCTCCATTACCTTAGCCTCTGCCTCTTGAGTTTTTGTCTGAGCCATTTCTTCCTCTCCCCCATCCTCTTGAATTTGACTAAGCCTTGAATGCTTGCTCTTGGGAAGAAGAAGATGTAGATTTGTTGATCCTATGCTCATGGGTTTGAAGAGTACCCATCAACTCATCCATTGTCAAAATAGTGAGATCTTTTGCCTCTTCTATGGTCATGACCAAATTGTCATATTTATGAGGTAAACTTCTCAATATCTTCTCCACTATCCTTTTCTCTTGGTAGTCTTCTCCATTTGACTTTAATTGGTTAATCACATTGGAGGTCCTTGAACTGAAGTCTGCAACTGATTCATTTTCCTTCATCTGAACATTCTCAAACTCCCTCCTTATATTCTGTAGCTCTACTTTATAGAATTTATCAGTCCCCTTGAAGTTCATCTCAAGGATATCCCATGCTTCCTTTGCATAATTTGCTGCTGCAGTCTTTGGAAAAACTGTCTCTGTCATTGCTTCTTCAATCAAATTTAATTCCTTAGCATCCTTCCTCCTTGACTCTTTCAAATGAGTCTTTTGTGCATTTGTGAGGGCAACATACTAAGTTGGATCTATCACATCATTGAAACCATTGACTACAAACTCTCACAAATTATTTGCAACCATAATGGTTTTCATTTTCTTTGCCCATGTATCATAATTTTGTCCATTGAAGGGTGGTGGTTGCTACCATATCTTTCTTGCATCTCCTGCCATGATAAATATCCTATAAAATAAATGCCCTAACTCACTGTGGATGTGGGGCCTCAAAGCTTTGATACCCTGTGAGAAATATAAATCAAAATCATTCACAACCCTAAACCTTAAAAAAAATTTGGCACTCACAATTGTCAAGTGATAGTTTTGCCCGGTAAACACTAAAAAACCAAGTGGCAGGAGAGTTTATCGAGTGAGCTCAATAAATGAAGAATAAAAAAATTGGTAGCCAAAGGATGCTGAGTGAGCTCAGTAGTGTGATTACCGAGTGAACTCGGTAGCCACAGGAGGGTGGAGCTCGATAGAAGAAAGCACCGAGTGAGGTTGGCAGCCACTGTAGGGAGGAGCTCGGTAAAAGATGTTATCAAGTGAACTCAGCTTGAACTGAAAATGACTTCTACCAAAGACAATACCGAGTGACAAAACTATAACGTGAACTCCTTTTCACCATTAAAAATAGAGAGCCAAAACTTGAAGCTTTCAAATAATTTTTTCAAATGCAAAAAATAGAAGAAGAAAAATGGATTCAAGTATGTCTGATTGCTTTCTATTCAACTTAGATTAAATCATTACAAAATTTGGGAGCATTAGGCTTCAACCAGAAAACCCTAAAGTAACCCTAAAACTTCAAATTAGAAAACTTCAAACTTACAGCTCTAATGGCTGCATACTACAATGCTTGGAGCAATCACTGCTTCAACAAGTTGAATAAAAAAAAAAACTATGAATTTTTAGGATGACACAAAGAAGCACATGCAACTGGAGTCACAAAATAAACTTCCTCTTTCCCTGCAACAAACTGGATTTGCTGATCACTTTCTATGTAACTTATCTCTACTCTACAACTTCAACTTCTTCTCTACCTCTTCCTCTAACTATCTGGTCGAAATGGATATGATCATTCCTTTTTGTCTTCTACCAAAAAAATGTTTTCCCCCTCATTTTCAAATTTGAAAACTCACCTACCAAGCAATAAATTATTTTGATCATTCTGCAAGCTGTCATGGAGGTAGGTGGGCATTTGGCTCCAGGGAGAAATGACCAATTTCATTTAATATTCCAACAGGGAAGACTACTTTTTTTTTTTGGCAGACTTTGGGCTTCCAAGAAGGGAAGTTTTTCTATTCTTTTCTATTTAGTTGTAATGTGGGGGGAAGAAATTTTATATTTTCAGATAATGATCATTATATAGAGAAACAACAGAATGTTTGTTATTTTGTTGTGTTTAGAGAAGGGATAACAAAAATATATTAGAATTTTGAATTTAAATGTATGTTTTCTTATCAATATTCAATTTAGAGTGGTGCATTTAATCATGATCATGATTATCCTTTGGATGGGTGCTATGGATTTCACATATTTGGGATGAATAGTTTGTCTTTTTTCTGTATTATTTTCGTAATGTAATACTTAAATGGACTTTGTGTCATTTATTTTCCTTTAGCTGCTTAGTTTTTCCACATCTATTTCATGTTTACGGATAGATGTTTGTAAACCTTTTGTTCTTTTTGGTTAAAAGAATTTTTCTTTGTACCTTTGTGAATTCATTGTAAATCATACACGAGGAGCTATACCTGGATATATTATAAGTGCACTTATACTTTTCAATAGCGAAGTGACCCAATTGTTCATACATATTTAGTCTTCATATTTGGACTTTTTGGGTTAATTTGTGTTTATTTCTTTGGAGGACAATCTATTCACACACACACACACACACACACACACACACACATATACAAGACCCTTCCTTTTACCTTTCTCCCTTCTCCACTGAAAAAGAAAGGCCACAACAAGAGACAAAATATATTTTCACTCCTAAATGTTAAATGAATGAATGAATGAAAAAAAATGTGAAAAATGTAATTAAAAACAATAAAAATGATCATCCATTGCATTCAAGGTTGTTTGACTCTCTAGATGATTGGTAACTATATAGAGACAAAAAGGTTGTTGAATGCAAAATTACATAACAAGGGAAAAAAAAAGAGTTTGTACATTGTAGCTAATATCGATAAAAGATTATATGGATTTCCTACTACATTATCATATGATAGGCATGAACAAGCCTAGGCATAGCTATTATCTATGATCATAATATAGTTTTCCCCTACATAGTATAGTTTGGTCCCCTACAAATGATTGGCCTAGCTCTTGCTATTGATTTTGGACACTAGTGTGGCTATATGTAAGCCACTTATACTGCACTGTGTATGGGAGACCCTTCCTTTTCATTTTATTATACAAGAATATGGATAAGAAAGAAAGATAAAAACATGGCAGCTACAGTTATAAGGAAGAAACAAATATCCACAAAGATAGCAACAATCACACATGGAACATGGCATTCAAAAATACAAGGCATGGAATTAAAAAGTTAGTAGAGCATTGTGAAAACTACTCCATTCAATAGCAACATCAGATTAGGATCCAAGAACAACAAGAGTACTCAGTGTATCATAACATCACCTAGTCAAGTATAGAAACAAAGAATTAAAGAGAGTCAGTATATATCATCTCTATTTAGCTATTACTATTGTAAACAGATTACTCATTAAAACATATGATTAGACTTCCAGATTAGACAAAAAGGAGATATTCCGCATTTGATATAAACAATCACATAGAATATTAGATCTTGAAGAAATGAATTTCTCATGATTATGAGGAGACTAAAACCACTATTGTCAATTTATAGTTCCTTTTGGGACCATTAAAGTCCTTGTACATTTTTCAAGTTATTTTCTAGGTTGCAATAGCTCATGAACTACATTTGTATTAAACATAGTTTTTGGTTTCTGCCTAGATGAATTGTTTTGTAAATAAGTTTGAGTACTAGTAGTCACCTTGGTTCTCCCCATAAATAGATATGTTCATCCACTTTATGAAAAGACCACCAAGTGCTCTAACATTAGTCATTCAAATCTCTCCATTTGAAGCATAGATTCTTTGTGGTCATCATGGAGTAATAGCTTTTGCTACTATGAGACTCCAAAAGAACATCTCTTGAGAATTGAGATCAACCTATAACTTATCTAGGGATTTGGAATGTTACAATAACTATTCAAGGTAGGGATAGATATTAATGGTTATTTGTTCAAAACAAATAGAATTTGAAATTGATAACTAAAAAGTTATAAGATATTAAATATGATAACATAAAAGTGTTATTTTCTTGATTGTTTATGATGAAAGAACTAAAATGTTAGAAAATAAAGAGAATCATTGAACAAAAGTTCTCTTATCTTAAATGATGCTTTCTCAATTTAAAATTTAATATAACACTTCTATTTATTCCCATCTTTCTAAAATCTTATCTTACTTATGGTTATTATCATAATATTCATGTCAATAACGGTTAGGGATATTTATTAGGGCTTGTTGTTGAGGAATATGGTATGTAAGCATAATTTTAAAATTTAAAAAAAAAAACAATTATTGATACTAGAGTCTTTTAAGTTTTGTTTTTGTTGGTACACCTTTTTCTCTATTTTAATTAATCTATAATATATTAGGATTGAGAAGATACTTGATGTTATTATCAAATTTGAGGACAATATCTTTTTCTCTTCTTCTTGAACTATCATCTCCAATCAGCTTCCTTCTCATGCATATAGATTTGAGTAAGGGACAATGATAATGACATTTATTATTACATAGGGTTAGTATTGAACCATGTGAGTAGATGTATTCAATAATTTCAGCTAAGGCCTTTTTAAAATTTTTTTTTTTATTAAAGCTAACTATTTTTAATCTACATCTATTAGAAATGGGTACAAAGTTCATGTTGTAACATTTATATCTAAGCACAAAATGAAAAGTCACCAATTTCTTTTTGTTATCTTGAACCCTTGTGTCTATATTATAATTTATTATATTTATTTTTTCCTCATATTATTGATGTATTCATCAGATAATGATATTCATTATCACATTGCTAGTGTGTGATGTAGCAGACTATTTCTAATTGTGAGGTTCTTGGTGTTGTAGACACTCCTTTCAGTTTAACTATTGTTTATTAGGAGCTCTTAAGGGTTGGATATAGACTTAATGTTGGAAAGTTTCATATATTTTCCATTGTCATCTTCAATCATCTTGTCTCTCATGCTTATAGACATCTATTGGGGAAAATGATATTTTTATTGCATAATGATGAGTGCCATAGGATGTGAATAGATTGAAATTGGGGGCTTCTTGGTTTATAAAACTAAGGCTTCTTGGTTTTGTAGACACTCCTTTTAGTTTAACTATTCTTTATTAGGAACCCTTTAGGGTTAAATATAGACTTAATGTTGTCAAGTTTCATTTATTTTCCATTGTCATCTTCAATCATCTTGCTTCTGATGCTTATAGGCATCAATTGGTGATAGTAAAAAATTTATTGCATATTGGTGAGTGCCATAGCATGTGAATAGATTGAAACTGGGGGATTCTTGGTTTTATTGGCAGTCCATTTAGGCTAACCACTACTTATGTATAATATATTAACATGCAATAGAATATGTGACCACTATCTTTCTTCTTATTTTTTTGTATATGGTTGAATGGACATGATGCTATCTCAGAATGCTTGGACAAGTTCCTTGTTTCCTGCTTTTGGAATTTTGGTTCTCTTTCACTCTCTTCTGAAATTCTTGATTGGAGAGGTTTTGACCATTGGCCTATTAAGCTCACAGCTAGTTATGTTGCTATCCCCAAGAACCCTCCCTTTAAGTTCTAGCTGATGTGGCTTTGAGACTCTTCTCTTCATGACTTAATGGCTCATTGGTGGAGACAGGGAGGCCCTTCCTATGGCACTGCTATGTATTGCTTCTCTAAAAAACTTCAATTTGTTAAAAGGAAGTTGAAACATTGGAACAAGAATTGTTTTGGTAATCTACATATTATGAAGAAGAGGGCTCAGGATCGTCTTGATGTTATTACCAGGTAGATTCAAGATCTGAGTTTTTCAGAAGCTCTTGGCATTGTAGAATCTTGAGCTTTTGTTGATTTAGTTGAGTGGGATCTTAGAGAAGAAATCTATTGGAAACAGAAGGCTCAAGTTGACTGGCTTTAGGAAGGGGACAAGAATACTGTATTTTTCCCTAAATTTGTGCAGGCTTGACATAACAGGAGTTACATTTCTTCTCTTGTTACTTCTGATGGGATGTGTCTGATTTCTTCTCAAGCTATTTCTAGGGAAGCTATTTATTTTTACTCTACTCTTTTTTTAGATGATTTACCTCCAACAAAGATTGAGGAGAATACTATCTTGTGTTGTATTCCCTCTGTTGTGACTAGGGAGATGAATGATTCTCTTATGAGGCCAATTAGTATGTCTGAATTGGAGGGGGTGGTCTTCAGCTTGTGGAAGGGCAAAGCTCCAGGGTTGGATGGTTTCCCTGTTGAATTCTTTCAAGAATTTTGGGATATTATCAATCATGACCTTTTGGATGTGGTTCAGGAGTCCTTTTCGAACAAAGAAATGCTTTGAGCCTTGAATGCTACTTTCTTAGTCCTTATTCCGAAGGAGGAAGAGGCTAATTAGCTGAACCCTTTTAGGCCCATTTCTCTTTGTAATGTGGTCCATAAAATCATCACTAAGCTCCTAGAAGATTCTCTTAAATTTTCCTTCCTATGGTTATCTCTAAGGAACAAGGGGGTTTTGTGGTAGGAAAAAAAATTTTCGATGGGGTGGTTATTGCTTCTAAAGCTATTCACTCTATGTGTACTTCTAGAGAACATGCTATGTTTATTAAGCTTTGTATGGTTAAGGCTTATGACAAAGTCAATTGGGAATTCTTGCAAAAAGTTCTTCTTTCTTTTGGCTTCAGTCAAGATTGGGTTAGATGGGTTCTTAGCTGTGTTACTACTCCTTCCTTCTCGATCCTTCTTCATGGTGAATCGACAGAGCGTTTTGGGGCTTCTAGAGGTCTTCGTCAGGGAGATCCCATCTCACCTTATTTGTTTATCATTATGGCTAAGGGACTTGGTAGACTTATCAAGTTTCATGTTTCCCAAAATTTGATTCTAAGATGGCAATGGGGAAATGGTTTGCCTGCTCTTTCTCACCTTTAGTTTGTTGATGATACTGTCCTTGTTGGGAGAGCTCGAATTCGGGAAGCTAAAGCCTTTTGGCTCACCTTGAATACTTATTTGGCTATCTCCGGGCAGAAAATTAATGACCACAAGTCCTCTATTTTTTTCTTCAACACTCCTGAGCCGATCCAGCAAAGGATTGGTAATATCTTGAGATTTTAGATTGCATCTCTCCCTCTGACTTACTTGGGGGTCCCTATTATGGTGGGTAGATAGCCTAGGCTTTTCTAGCAAAGCTTGCTTGAAAAAATTTGACAAAGGGTCAATAATTGGACTCATAGGTGGCTCTCTACTGCTAGTAGGGTGACACTCCTTCAATCCATAATTCAAGCTCTTCCCATAAATAGAAGCATGGTTTAGGCTGCCCTGGTCTATTTTCTTAAAGAATTTGATGCCCTCTCTCGCCAATTTCTTTAGAGTGGCAATTTGAAACATACCAAATGGAGCCTCATCAATTGGGATACTATTTGTCATCCAAAAAAGGAAGGAGGCCTTGGCCTTCGGTCTGCTATCTTGTATAGTCAAGTTCTTCCTGCAAAGCTCTATTGGCATTGGTGTACTAGTCAGTCTCAGCTTTGAGCCCGTATCCTATCACACAAGTATTTACCTAGTGTTGAACCTTTAGAAGTTTCCTAGTTTTCTCTTCAGGGAAGAGGCTCTATGGTGTGAAATACCCTCAAGATTTGTGCTCACTTGGTGAAGAGAAGTTTATTTTGGATCTACAATAGAGGCACTGAGGCTCTATTTTGGAGTGCTTCTTGGAATGGGCATCCTCCTCTCCTTTTCTCTCATCCTCACTTGCAGGCTCTTTTTGATTCTTTCCTTTCTACTGGATGGAATAAGGTGGCTCATTATAAGGAGGCTTTTAACCTGGGCCTTGCTATGTGTTATAGATGGAAGAATTCTTCTGACTGGCCTCTGGGTGGCTCACTCGGAGATCGGCTGGAACTATCTCAGATATTGGCTTCTAAGGAGTGTAGCTCATTGTAGGGACCTGCTGTTTTGGCTTTGGGAGGTGCTTCTTATAACAAGTATTATGCTTCTTCTGGGTACCTTGCGCTGACAAAGAAACTTTTTGGTGAGGTGGAGGTCTCTTGGTGGAAGAAAGTTTGGAATAGGTTTTCATGGCCTAAGTGTAACTTTTTCCTCTGGATTTTGGTTTATAATCGTTGTCTCACTTGGGATAATCTCTAAAATTGAGGCTTCCAAGGGCCTTCCATCTATGTTCTCTTCTGCAATAGTGAAGAGACTGTATCCCACCTTTTTTTCTAGTGCCCCTTTGCCAAACAGATTTGGCACCTCCGGTGGAGTGTGTGGGGATGCATGTGCTGGCATGTGTCCTCTTTGTCTGAATTATGGGACCATTTGGGCCATTCCCCTTCCAAGACTTATTTTCTTCAAGTTGCTTGGACTATCAACCCTTCCCTTATTTTATGGCATGTTTGGCTTAAGAGGAATAGAAGGATCTTTCATGATTTGCAGTTTGAGATCAGGCACCTGTGGGGGAAAATTGTTAATTCTCTTCAGGAAACACTCCTTGCTAAATGTGACATCGGTGGGGGTTTGGATCCTATTGATGCTGGCATTTACTCTTGCCTCTCCTTTCCTCTTCAGGGTTGCTCTCCTTTGATCCCCCACACCCACTCTGGGAATAGAGCTAAGCAACACCCTCAACATGTTAATCATCAGGGATGTTGGTCTCCTCCTACGACGAACACTCTTAAAATCAACACTGATGGTTCTTCTCAAGGAAATCTTGGTCTGACTGGTATTGAGGGAATTGGGCATGATAGTTCTAGCGATATCCAATTTTTATTTTCTATATACAAGGGTTACCATACTAATAACCTCATGGAAGCCCTGGCTATCTTGCTTGTAGTGGAATAGTGTTGTCTACATGGCTGGAAAAGAATCATCTGTGAGACTGACTCGCATGTGGTTGTGAAATTATTGCATAATAGGAACCTTGTGCATGTAGATTGGCATTTAGCTCTAGTTATTAAACAAATCATTCAGTTATGCAATTCTCTAGATTCTATGTCCTTTATGCATATCCCTCGTGAGTGAAACGGTGTGGCTAATTGTCTGGCTAAATGGGCCTTTGAGCAGGGGCCAGCTTGGAACATTCTTGATCCTAGGATGCTTCCCCTTGATTTATCTCAGATGTTGGATCAACTTGTGGACCAAGATAAAGCTATGTAGCTCTCTTTGTTTCTTGTGCTGTTTAGCTCTCTTTGATATTCAATAAAATTTTTACCCCTCTTTTAGTGATCTAGTAAATTAAAACCATTAGAGTCCTACAACAATCACATTATGGCATAGTTACATCCTTAAATATGTAACCATTCTATTTCAAACAAATTGTAACATTTAAGAGGCAAAATTTAGAAATTTTGAATAGTTAGAAGTAGAAATATCATCCAATTTGCACTCTTGCCCTTCATAGCAATGCTTTTGGAATAAATTTTATGAAATGGAAGGTGGAAACTTCTATGAGAAATTATGATTTTTAATAATTATTTGGAATAAGAAATGATATATTTTCCTAATTTTTATAGATAATTTTTTAGTAGCTGAAAATTGCTAAAATCTAGGGGTTTATTTCCCACCACAAAACTATATGGAAATAAACTTATTTCCATTTGAACTCAGACTATATTATAGATAACACACACAAATATATATATATATATATATATATATATATATAACATTCAAAAATAAAACTTAACTTTAGACTTATATTTTCTCTTTTATACTGATTCTAATTTCAACTCACCCAAAATCAATAGTTTTTATCTCCCACCACATACATTCTAGAGCACTCTCTCCTCTAGAATGTCATAAAAGTTTTAACTTTTTTGAGATGATTTGATATTTCCTTCTTTCTCAAAATTGACATCTTTTTTACTCTTAAATTACATGCTTGTAGAATTTTTTATTTATAATATACTATATCTAGTTAAAACACCATAAACTCTATCTAAGAATATTCTTAACTTTGAGCTTTATAAAATAGTGTTTTTATTTTACTAAAAAGAAATCATAAAAAATAATAAGAGTTATTTAAACATCAGTTTCTAAAATAATATTTTTGTTTTAGTAATTAGATACAAACTAGTATAAAACATACATTTAATATATAGTTAATGATTGCATGTCTTATACATTAGAGCAACATTGAGCTTTAGTAATAGTGTATGGTCACCTCAAAGTCGACATGTCTTGCTTGTTTAGTAGAATTTCTCAGAGGAACTACTACCTTGAAGATTGATTATATCATAAGATGTGGTGATCAAAAATGAGTTGTAGGCTCCCTGTTGTTTAAATGATGGTTGGTGTTATCACTATGAAGTAACCAACAATTTGAGGAGAACACACAATTATCATTTCCAAAGTTGAGGCATATTCAAGGTCACATTTCCAAATCCACCTTTAAAGAAATGCTATTAGATGCAAGATTCCTTAAGATAATATTGACTACTTTAGTACATAAACCTACGAGAACCTTATAACATTATCTTTTGTGCAGTTCACTATATGATTCAAAAATCTTATTGGGATAGGTAATCATATAGGCAGATTTGATAAAAGAAACATCCAATGCTATCATTGCAATAAGTATGGACACATTAAGAGAGAGTGTTGACTAAAATCAGCTAAAAATAATGAAAATTATGCAAAACAAGATGAGGCTCCTTCCTCAAGCATTTATTTTTGTGTTATGGTAAAAGTGAGAGTAATATGAATGATGTTTGGTATTTGGATTCTGGATGGTCTAACCATATGTCTTGTAACAATGATTTTTTTCCAAATCTTGATCATGGTTATACATACAATAATACTATTATTAATAACAATATAGTGGATTTGTTGCTTTTTGGAATGAACAAGATTCGCCTTGCCATAGCTCTTCCCCAAGTGCCCCTACTTTTTCTCTTGGTGTTGTCATTCTTGCTATGTTCTATGTGGACTATGGCCACTTCTTCTAAATGGTCTTTCTCTCACCTCACTTTGACAATGTTACCTCCTAGGACTAAGAGGGAAAAGGGAAAAAAAAATATGTTGATGATGGGTGGTCTCTAATTGATCCACCTATTAACATTGCAGATGTATGGAGGATGTTAATACGTTTTTAAAAACCTTTTTAATAATATATAATTTAATATTTAATTAATAGAGAAGGGACTAAGCATAAAAAAAAAAGGTTTTTGAATACCATTTTCTTCTAAATTGCTAGCATGCATGCATTTATAATATGATAGAATGAGAGAAATGTGTTTGGAAAAGAGGTGTACAACAATTTCAAAATATGGTAGAAAGAGGGATATGCATTTTGAAAAGAGGTGTAAAAAAATATTGAGTGATCCTATTAAATAGAGAAAATGAGGTAATTTTATTGAAAATCATGAAATTGAAACAACAAGGTTAGAATATGCTCTCATCTTGAAGAACACTCTTCCAGATATAAGAAGTACTATTTTATATAATGTGAGCATGCAAGATTTTATGTTAGCTACGTAGAGTGGCAATACAACTACAATAATAAAATTTGAGCACTAGGTTACCTCATGCTAAAGGTCATCTAGAATTAGTGTTAGAGTGCATGAAGGCTTATCACATATGCATTGGGAAGTAGTTGCGTAAAATGGTAAAGTAAATAGCATGGTTGGATCCAATTTCCATTGACACAATTCTCCAACTTCTTATTAGAGATCAAATATGTTCACATAGACAAACAAATGGTAAAACAGTACTATAGTGCAAATTAAACTCAGTTTATATACCATTTCTAAATCATGGTTATCATAGCCAATGAGAGGTAAATGTCTATTATTGTTTGTGTAAATAGATATTTACTATTTACACTTTACTTAAGTTTACTTAGGTTAATGCATTATTTTATTATATTTCATTATTTTATTATATATTTTTTGAGACACTTAGGATTTTGTGTACCTTTATGATTTTTCATGTTGACAACACAGAAGTACACAACTCTAATTTAGCACATGGTGTCTACAACACAGGAGCTTGCATCATTCACTAAGTTGTCATGTAGACAACACAATTATTTGCACTCCTAATTTAGTACATGGTCTCTACAACATAAATTTGTGTGCTACACCATTTTAGGCTTGTCCTCTCATCATTGCACTTACTTCTATACTTAATGGAGGATAACCCATATCTAGTGGACATGTGCCTTGTTGTATGGCTTATCATATAACTAATTCCTAGGCATTCTAGATGCATCTCAGAGGCCTTTATATATAGGCACTCCTAGTGTACTAGTACATTGAATTGAATACTATACAGTTATTTTGATCATACTCTGGTCTATTTTGTGCTTATGTTTGAGTTCCTTGATCTAGGGTGAATTTTGACCTAAGAAAAATTCTTACATGATATCAAAGTTGAGGGAGATTCTCATCACATAGCCATTGGAGACCTTGTTGCTTTGTCTCTTGAAGGGACTTGATTTAGATCTAGATCATATGCAGCAATTGGGAGCATCTAGAGCCGACGTGGACCTCGCCATTGCATCTGAAGCAATGATTTAGTGAAAATTGACTATAAATTTGGCTACCCTAGCCCAAAGTCAATTTTGAGGCAATTTTTTTTTGCAAACTAGAACTCGAAGACTCGATTTGCAAATCTGGTATGGTCATTGTTCGATTTGGTTAATTAATTTTTTGATTTATTTATTTATGTATTTTTTTTTTTTTTTAGCCCAGTTGGGCATGCAGAGAATTTTTTTTTGTATAGGCACCAGGCAATCATGCCCTGACCTTGCATAGATTTTATTGGTAGTTCAACGATCTTATCAACTAAATCTAACATCATCCTTATCATATTCCATTGATGGCTAACTAATTTACATAAGTAGTACTAGAATATTCTACATCATGCCCTTGCATTTATCTAGCAGCTCTCAATACCA
Source organism: Cupressus sempervirens (assembly GCA_028749045.1). Classification (NCBI taxonomy): domain Eukaryota; kingdom Viridiplantae; phylum Streptophyta; class Pinopsida; order Cupressales; family Cupressaceae; genus Cupressus; species Cupressus sempervirens. The sequence goes on along the minus strand of CM053792.1, from coordinate 815,157,327 downwards.
CAAGTGGCCTTTGTTTGTATTAAACATTGGCAGCTATTTGTTTTATGTCACTGTGAGGCTTATGCCACAACCCATGTGGGACTAAACCCCATGTTTCTAACACTCACAAAAGGAAAACCTAGCCCACAAAGAAACTAACCGGTGCCATATTTCCCTTGATGACAATCTTCTATACCCATTGGCATGTTGTAGACCAAAATCTACTCTGTAGTAGCTACTTTTACCTTGACACCTAGCACCCGTTGGACAAAGATACACGTAGACCACAGTTTCTTATAGACACATTGGTAGTCCATTCAAGCTCCATCTAGACATACTCATGCACACCCTTTGCTACATCAAATCTCACTGAGCAACCTTGTCACCCACCATGGTGGATAAACTATCACCTATGTAGCAGACATGTGGAGCTACTGCCACGTCACTCACCTGCCAGCTCAGCCTAAATTAAGACACATCAGTGCCAACTCAGTGTACAGTTAGCCAAACTATACACATGTGACACTCAAGCATGTCTTTGCTTTCTATATAGTCTATATAAAGAACATCATTAGCCATACAAGTGTCATCATCACCACATTAGTAGGGGCTTGCATTTTTGCTAACGTCAGCAATCTACTGTCTTAAATTTGATGGCCATTTGATCATCATTCAAGGGCAATTTTAAACTACTGTAACTACCATTTGACCATTAAATTTAACATCATGTTTTCCTCTCTAGACCCCTCTTCTGATATAGTTTTAATTTGGTTTCCTGACTTTGAGAGGCCATAACTCAATCATCTAGGCTCCAAATCACGTGCAATTTCATTTTTTTTGGCTAGAATTTCCTAAGTATTTTAGTGGTGCATTCTTTTTTTCTTGTTTTTGTGAATAGATTTGTCAGAATAAGCATTTTTTGGTGATTGTACCTATCTAATCCTACATTTTTCAACTTCAAACACATCATACAGACTCATGTGGACTCTTTTTCAAGTTCTATGTTTTTTGAAAGTGCATATTTTTTCATCTACTTTTTAGATCTGCAGTCAGATTGTAGGCTTGTGTGGACAAAAATACCACTTTAAAAAATAGGTCCTATTTTGCATTGTATTGCCTCACAATTGTTGTATTTTTGAGCTACATTATAAAATTTTAGATTTGTACTCTATACTGAGGTTGTAATCAGCAAAATTAGAAGCCCACTTTGTCCATTTTGACAAGTGGCCAATTGTTAATGCACTATATATAAAGTGCTAAAATCATTCATTTGGGGGTGGATTTTTTGATTGAGTGAAAAGGTGGTCCTTGATCTTGTGCTTTTGCATTATGGGTTATTTTTCAAAGTTAACTCCACATAATTATGCTACTTGGAAAGAAAACATTAAGTAACCACTGGTAGAAAAAGGTTTATTGCATTATGTAACTAGTGCTGCAAAGAAACCTCCTACTAATGCTGATGAAGCTCAAAAAGAAGATTGGGAATCCAAAAAAGAGATGACCATAGGAACCTTGTTGAAAAATATCTTTGATCCTATCAAATTTCACATTAGAAAGCTTACTGATCCAATAGAGGTTTGGGCAAAACTTGAAGCATTGTATGGGACTGTAGATGAAGACATGGCTTACACCACAGAGGACAAACTTCTCAAGTTAGAACCTATGAATTTTGATACCATCAAACACTATCGTACCCAAGTAGACATGTATAGGGCACAACTTAAGGATTGTGGTGAACCCATCAAGGATGGAAAGATGATCAAACACATGATGACTTGTCTTCCACCTAAATATGCACTCCTTTTGTTTCTAGTTACAATACTCACAAATCAATGATTGGTAGTGTCTCTGTTAAGCCTTCATTCGAGAAAATTTAGAAATGTTGATCTTAGAACATGACAATCTAGTGGGTATGGGAATTCTCAAGTCTTCTAAGACCAAAGCCTTGGTAGAAAATGAAGGTAATTCAAGTGGTAAAAACTCTAACAAGAATCAAAAGCAATGGAAGGCTAAGCCACAAGATGACACACAACAGTCCTCCTCAAAACAACAATCTTCCTCAAATCAATCTTCTTCCACTCAACAATCTTCTTCACAACAAGGAAAGTCTTCTTCCAAAAATAACCAAAAGGGGAACAATTCCACCAAAAAGGAGAATAAAACTTGATCCTATTGTAAGAGGAATGGTCATGACGAACATGAATGCAAGGATAAGAAGATTGATGAATTGTTAAACATAATGAGGAAACACAAAATTGATGTACCAAATGCATATAAGGACAAGGGATCTTCATCCACTTCAAAGGATAAGGGACAAGCTTTGGTAGCAAGTACAAACAATGTTGAGGAATGGGTTCTTGATTCAAGAGCAACACATCATATGTGTTCTTCAAGGGAGTAGTTTTCCTCTTTAAAAAAAAAAAATTTACCTTACATCTATGTAGGCACTGATATTCAAGTGGAAGTAGAAGGTAAAGGAAATATTGAGTTGGAAAATGGCATCTTTAAGGATGTTCTTCATGTTCCTAACCTTAACACCAACCTTCCCTCCATCTATCAGATAACTCACTATGGATGTGGCAACAAAGTAGAGTTCCTCCCCAATACAATTGTGGTGAAAAACATCCAAGATGATTCCATTGTAGTGATTGGAAAGGTTAATCATGAGACAAGACTTTATTCTTTCTCACATTTTGTGCCTAAGTCCACTTCGCTTGCCTTGTTGACTTGTTCAAATACTCAAAGTAAACTATGGCATGAGAGATTTGGACATCTCAATTATTGCTACCTTTAAGAACTTAGCAGTAAGGATATGATCATTGGTCTATGTCAAGTTAAGTATTTAGAGGATGTATGTCTAGGTTGTGAAGCAGGGAAGCATCCCAGAGAAAAATATGACAAGGGGAAGTCTTGGAAGGAAACTGTTGTTCTTGAATTGGTTCATAGTGATGTAGCTAGCTCATTTCTAGTACCATCATTTGGTAAGGCTCGCTATGTTCTAACCTTTATTGATGACTTTTCATAATAAAATTGGGTATTTTTACTTTCTAATAAGAGTGAAGTATTTGATAAATTCATCAAATTCAAAGCTCAAGTTTAGAAAAAATCAAGAAAAGTTGTTAAGATTCTATGAACAGATAATGGTAGGGAATATGTCAACTCTAGGCTTATAGACCTTTGTACACATGATGGTATTGATCTTCAGTATTTAGTTGCATACACACCACAATAGAATGGTGTCGGAGAAAGGAAGAGTAGAAGCCTTAAGGAAATGACCACTTGTATGCTTCAACACAAGTCTCTAGATCAAGTGTTTTCGGAAAAAGCCATGTGTTGTGCCAACTACATCCAAAATAGAAGTCCACGTAAGGCCTTAGATGGAATAACACCTTTTGAGGCATGGTGTGGAATAAAATCAAGTGTAAAGCACTTCAAAGTTCTTGGTTGTTCAGCATGGGCAAGGATACCTCCACAAAAGAAAAAGGCATTAGAACCACAAAGAAAACCATGTATATTTTTTGGATATCTTTCCATCTCAAGGCATACAAACTAATTGATCTAGAGAATCATGAAATCTTTTCTGAGAGGAGTGCTCACTTTGAAGAAACTTGTCCAAGTTTGGCTTCTTCAACTCCTCCTCCTTCCTCCTTCATGGATAGTGATTGTAGTGATGATAGTAACTCAGAAGAGGGTGTTCCTTCAACTTTGACTCATAGGACACCACCTTTGCAGGATTTACAAATAGTTGATGATATTTTGTCTTCCACTAAACCTCATTGGGCATAGCAAACCCTTTATGCACTAGGTTCATTGGTGTGAAATCCTTTAGACACTTGGAGGACAAGGTCATAGCACAAGTTATTTCCACATGCATATATAGCCATTGCTTTAGATCCACAGTCATTTAAGGAAGCACCTAGGATTCTAGAATGGGACAAGGCTATGGAGGAAGAATATAACTCTTTGATGAAAAACAACACTTGAGACTTAGTTCCCCTTCCTAAGGGAAGAAAAGTGGTTCAATGTAATTGGATTTATTAAAAAAAAATTGCAACAGATGGAAGTGTGGATAACCATAAGGCCAAACTAGTAGCCAAAGGTTTCTCACAGGTCCTAGGTATTGACTATATAGAGACTTTTGCACTAGTTGCCAAGATGAACTCCATTTTCCTGACACTAGCTATTGTTGTAGCTCATGGTTGGGTTGTACACCAGATGGATGTAAGGAGTACCTTTTTGAATGGTGATCTTCATGAGAAAATTTATATGGAGCAGCCACATGGATTCATATAGGATTCTCCTATGGTTTATAGATTGAAGAAGTCTATTTATGGTCTTAAGAAAGCTTGTCAAGCTTGCTATGCCAAAATGGATTCCTACCTACCCTCAGCAAGATTCACTAGGTGTCATTCTGATTTGAATGTCTACATTTTTTAGAAGGATGACTCAAACTTAATACTAGTGCTTTATGTAGATGACTTGATCATTACAGGAAGCATTTCATCCATCATTTCTAGTGTCAAGACCTCTCTACAAGATAGATTTGGTATGACAGACTTGGAGTTGCTACATTACTTCCTTGGTATTGAGATCACATAGTCTTCAGTAGGCATCATACTCTCTAAACCCAAGTATGTCCTTGACTTGCTTTCTTAGCTTTACATGAGTGAGTGCAAGCTTTCTCCTACTCCCTTTCTATTAGGTGTCAAGTTAGAGGCTAAATGTACCACTCCACTTGTTGATGCTACAATATATAGATAATTAGTTGGGAGCCTTATCTACTTGAAACATACATGCCCTAATATAGCTTTTGTAGTTGGCATAGTTTCACACTTTATGCAAGAACCACATGAGCTTCATTGGAAGGTTGCCAAGAATATCTTGCACTACATAAAGGGTACACATACACATGGGATACATTATGTAGTAGGTATAGGACTTTAGCTGGTTGGATACACAGACTCAGACTATGCAAGGGACTTAGATTCTTGCAAGTCCACTTTAGGTTACATATTTCAACTTGGTTCTAGCCTTATTTGTTGGCAGAGTAAGAAGCAAAATAATGTTGCTCTTTCTTCCACAGAGGCTGAGTATTGAGGAGCTATCAATGTAGCTACATAGGCTCTTTGGTTACAACACATCTTGAAGGAGTTTGGATTTGATCTACCTAAATCTACAGTTATTCATTGTGACAATCAAAGTGCTATTGAGATCTTTAAGTGTCCAGTTCGACATCAGCAAACCAAGCACATTGAGGTTCATATGCACTACATCAGAGAGCTAATACATGAGCGGATCATTGTATTATAGTATTTTCCTATAACAAAGAAAGTTTACGATATCTTCACCAAACTCTTTATTGAGGTCAAGTATAATCATTTGTGAGATCTCTTGGGGGTATGAGATGTTACAAAAAGGGCATTCCCTTGACTTCTCTCTTCTCCTTCTTCTGGGAGGGATTTTTTCCTCATTTGAAGTCTTCTTCTCTCTCATCTTCTTTATTTTAATTATCTCTCTTTTTGGAGGAGGGTTTTTCCCATGAGGTTTTCCCTCTTTCTCTTCTTTATGAGAGCTTTCATTGCATCTTTTTATGTAGAGCATTGTTTTTGTACATGGGTACCTAACATGGCCTCGTAGCCAGGACCCATCATGCATTTGTGAGCTTAAGTGCATTCCCCTAAGTTGCACTTAAGGGGGATGTTGGTGTAAATAGATATTTACTATTTACACATTACATGAGTTTACTTAGGTTAATGCATTATTTTATTATATTTCATTATTTTATTATTTATTTTGTGAGACACTTAGGAGTTTGTGTACCTTTATGAGTTGTCATGTTGACAACATAGAAGTATGTAACTCTAATTTAACACATGATGTTTACAACACTAGAGTTTGCATCATTCACTAAGTTGTCATGTAGACAACATAGTTATTTGCACTCCTAATTTAGTACATGGTGTCTACAACATAAATTTACATGCTACACCATTGTAGGCTTATCCTCTTATCATCACACTTACTTCCATGATGAATGGAGGATAACTCATATCTAGTGGACATGTGCCTAGTTGTATGATTTATCATGTAGTTGATTCCTAAGAATTCTAGATGTATCTCAGAGACCTTTATATGTAGTTACTCCTAGTGTACTTGTACATTGCATCGAATACCATACAGTTATTCTAATCATAATTTGGTCTATTTTGTGCTTGTGTTTGAGTTCCTTGGTCTTGGGTGAATTTTTCCCTCAGGAAAATTCTTACAATTATCAAAATAAATTCATAGGTTATCACTAAAGGATGGCGTGACAAACATGGTGATGCTTTTGAGTAGAGTATTGGGACTTAAGGAATTGTGCAGATTGTCATGGATTAAGTTTGTCCAAATGATGTAGTATTTCCCTTCATAAATCACATTAATGAATAAAAATTTCCACTCTTGAAACTAAAGATCGATATTAATTCTATCGCATGAAGATGCATTTTTTTATTAATAGTTGTCTCCCTGAATTGTAGTATGAGAAATGTTTACATTAGTTTACAATAGTGAATGATGCATTCACAATGCTTATACTAGGAGAACACTAGGGGAATTTAGGACTCAATATTTCCAAGAGGCAAGAGTAGAAATTCAAAAATATGGAAGTTATTTTATACAATTTTTGAAGTTAACTAATATTCAGTTGGTAGCTTATAATGGCTATACTCTTATTCTATCTAGTTTTGTCACTCACAGACTAGTGCTAGTTCAAATGTATATGTAGATGAGTCAAATCCATAAAGTCTATAGAAATCAAAGATCAAATGACACTTCCTTTCCTATTGGCATTGGTCATTACATCTATGATACACTAGAAAAGCAAGGAATATAGAGATATCAATTTAAAAATTCAATTTGTTCCCATACACTATGTAGTTCATCATGACAAAAAATGTTGTGCGATCAATGAACTAAAGCTAGGTTTTTTCATTAATTATTTTCAACCTTTATAAGACTTTTAGGAAGATTATGAAGATGATTATGAAGTTGGTAAAAGATTTTGGATGAGGCTTAATATAAAGTAAGTTACAAACTTCAAAGTTGATATTGATGTGATAGGTATAGATGATGATGATGATTGTTCATTGATTGATCTTATCTATTATGAAAAGATTCAACTGTTGGAGCCTTCAGCTATACAATAGTCTATTCCATAGTTCAAAATTTTATAGTAGAGGAAAACTTGTGTCATTAAAAGAATGGAGGAATGGGCAAAGAAGAAAAGGATTAAAAACATGACAGCCATACCTCTAGGTAAAGAAAGTAGCTCTTCCAAAAGGAAGAGAAATCAAGGAGAATTGTAGATATAGAAAGATTACTAAGAGGATGGGGATGAATCAATAATCACCAATCTTAAAGCCAAACATTTTTCACATTTTACTAATAATAAATCCAATTTATTTATAATTGTATTATTAACTACCTAAGCATAAACATCTATCCAAAACAAGTAGACAATCACACAAGAACATCACCAGTATCTCGTGAAAACATGATTAGGATCAACTTGTCTAATTAAGTGTTAGAAAAGAATTGTTAAGTGCTACCCTACTAAGGGATTTCTTAAAAGACCCATTAAAGTCTCTATCCTATTAGGAGTAACCTGATTAGAGGATTTAGATAGCCTACTCTAATAATGCCACCCTCTTAAAGAATTTATAATAAACTTGTTAGTGTCACCCAATTAGGGATTTTAATATCACAATTGTTAGACTGTAACCATTCATAATGATATATAGTTTGCACTAACTTGATAAGTCAGATCCTTTACAATTCCGTAACATAATAATAAATCATTACATTTCTTTGACCAATTTTTTATCTTTTCTGTATTTGCAACAATCTTTGTTTAATCAATTCCTCTATTAAGTTGATAGTATCTTCCTCTTGATACTATCCTTCACTTCTTTATAACAATAGTAAGCTTCTTATTTCTTTCTCCTTTATTTAGATCTATAAATTATGATGTTGCTATCATTCATGAAATTGATCAAGCCTTGGCTTTAGTTGGTAATGCACTAAAAGACAATTTGACTTCAAGTTTTTTGTACATTCTTATGTTGAACCTAAAAATGTTTTCTTTAGATGGCTATTTCTTCTCAAGAAACTTCTTGTTGGTCATTTACTTTTTTCCTTCTGCAACCAACCTATTATTTTTTCTTTGTCTAATTGTCTAGAATCCTTAGAGCATAGTTTGGTTTCAATAGTACTCAAGAGGAATTTTCTTTCTAAGGAGATGGTCAGGTAATCCCACCTATAGGAGAAATAACAATGAAAACAAAAAAAGTATCAAGAGGAAGTTTCCTACTATGGAGATGGATGAGGTCACCCCATTTATAGGAGTAGTAGCAAGGATGGTTGGAACTAGTACTTTTTCAAATTTCTTTTTTATGTCTTTGCTCTTGTATTTTAGATGGTACGCTATCTCTAATAGAAAAAAATCTTTGTTATTTTTTTAATTAAATAAATTACAAATGTTATTTTAAAACTTACAAGCTAAATTAATTTATATAATTATAATAAAGAAATTATGGATTTTGATTAGCTGGTTGTTTCTATGGATCACTTTTGAAACTAAATTTCAAATAAATTTTTGAAATAAAATGAAGACCAAATTCATGAGGACACTCTAGCTGCTAAAATTTTAGAATAAATTATCCGTAAGAAACTGAATGGAGATATTACCTCTATCTAATCAAAAAAGGGTAAATGATCATTTCCAAGGAGGGCATTCAACTGTCCAACTTCGTGGCTTCATACCTTGGTACCATTTCATATAATGATGGTGGGCAGCAAGATCCAACATCTAATGTTGTTTAAGAAGATAATTTGCAAAATTGTCTAGTTACTCAACACACTTGATGAGGGAAACTCATAGCATTGGTTTCAATAGTACTCAGGAGGATTTTTCTTTCTATGGAGATGGCCCAATAATCCCACCTATAGGAGCAATAATAATTAAAATAACAAAGTATCCAAGAGGAAGTCTCCTACTATGAAAATGGATTAGGTCAACCCATTTACAGATGCAGTGGAAATGATGGCTGGAACTAGTACTTTTTTAGATTTCTTGTTTATGTCCTTGCTCCTATATTTTAGTGGTACATTATCTCTAATAGAAAAAAATCTTTGTTTATTTTTCAACTAAATAAATTAAAAAGTTATTTTAAAATTTACAAGGTAAATTAATTTATATAATTATAATAAAGAAATTCTGGATTTGGATTAGCTGGTTGTTTCTAATGGATCATAAAATTTCTAAATAAAATGAAGACAAAATTCATGAAGACACTCTAGCTGTTAAAATTTATAAATAAATTATGCATAAAAAACTGAATAGAAATATCAATTTAATCATACTTCACTAAAAACAATTACTAAATTACACAGAGATGTCTATCCAACCCACCTAATTCAAAAAATTTGACAAATTTGATTACTTATTTTTATTAATTAAAATACAATTTAAAACTAATCAGATAAATAGGGGCAGCTGGACACTTAGGGTTAGGGCAAGATATGATAAGCAATACCTATATTAAGGCTCGGGAAGATAAAAGAACAAACATATTTATGGCAAAAATGGTAATATAGCTGATTCAACTGTGTTCTGTATCAGTGTTGATTATCCTCTCTGCCCTATTAATTCCATGGATCACATCTTGAGATTAATGGATACTAAATGCATTGGCGATACTGAGAAAGAAGATACAATTGGAGAAAGATACTGATTTAATGATGAATGTGATGGAACAGAAGGAAGAGGGTTTCATTGGCGATGAGAGCAGAGAGGAAGATTCTTTTTGGTCTGAACGCCCAGATCATATGCTGGAAACAATATTTTCAACATTACTACTGGAGTTCATTGCTCAATTCCGCGCGGTGTGCAAAAAATGGAATAACATCTTATCCTCTATCAGATTTCTGTCTTTGTTGCCAGATTGCCAGAGAGACATCCATGGATTCTCCTCTGTAGTGAAACACATACCATGGCCTTTTGCTTTCTCACGCAATCATGGAAAACTATTTCTCTTTCTTTCTTGCCAAGCCCAATAGGTTGAAATCTCACGGAGGGCAGTTTCTTTAATAAATCAGGTTCTGGCTTACTTCTACTCGAAAAACAATAGCCTCAGAAAATGTATGTAATCTGTAATCCTCTTATAGGTGTTTACAAAGATTTCCCGCATCCATAGCAGAGAAGGTAAGACTAGCGGCAATAATGGAGAACGGAGAATCCTACAAAATTGTTTGCGGTCCAAATATAGAAAACCCCAGTTGCATTCAATTTTACCATTTTTTGGAAATGTCACGGAAAGTTGATATGAAGGCTTTTCTGATTTTTCTTATATTCGTTGTGCTAAGCGTTTTCATGTCTGTGTTTCAAAAGACCTGAAAGCAGTATTTTGGAAAATGGAAACTAAGCAAGGACAATTAGTGTCATTTCCAGATGAACATTATTTAGTTCATGGGAATGAAATAGACTGTGTGAAATTGGTTTCATATCGATCTTCCATCTTGGTGGTTGTGGTATATCTGAAGTAAAGTTTGAGGGAAAGGTGTTGGGGTCAGGTCAAACTTCCTCAATCTCTTAGATTTAATAAATACCATACTGTTCTTGATTTCCAGCTTAACTTAGGTATGAAAGTATATATTTCATTGTAGGTAGATTTTAAATGTTAGTATTATTAGTGGGATATTAAAGTTTTCTTCAATCAATCATATTTCTAAATTTTTAATATATATAAGCATTCTTAAAAAAATGATCTCATGGGGAAGTAAACACAATTTAAACTTTCTCTATGATAATTTTGATGATGTGGAAAGTCTAGGTAACATCCTTATTTTTCTCTCTAAATAATCAGACAATAAGAAGAATTAGTTCCCAAGTATGAACAAAGATAGGGTGAGAGAAAGTTCAAAATATTCGTTGAATCATTAGATCATTAATAGTTCTGGAAGACACCATGGATAGATGACAATCCTTGAGCACCAAATTCCAAATCTTAACTATGGAAGGGCGGTTTAACAATAGATGATTGCTATACTCAACATCCTTCTCACATAGGACACATCAATTAGCTAACTTGAGACCAAAGATAAATAGAATTTCAAGCTTAAGGATTTTTCCAGGAACCACTACCCACCAAAAGAAATTTATTTTGTGTTGTAAATTATGAATCTATTTGTTCTTCCAATATTTGTCTCCCACTAGAGTGTCTTCTAGTGATCTGTAGGCAAAACTAGCTGAGAAGATACCATTTTTGTTGTATATCCAAATCCATTTATCTTCTTGGGATTGGTTAAAGGGACTAGGGTAAGAGAGAATATCCTTTATATAACTGATCTCTTCCTTACTAATATTCTTGATTCTTCTGGCATCTCTTTGTACTTGTTAAAATATAATTATGTCCTGTTATCTTGCATTGCCATTTTCTCATTCTAGGTAGCTTTTCACCTTCCCCCCCACATTCACCATCATCCAGACCATCAATCCATGGTTATTTACTACTTCCTTGATGGGAACCTCATCCTTCCACATTTCTTCCCATAATAAGCTTATCTGCCATTTCCTATTTTCATTCTACTTCCTTTTCTAATCAGGCCTTTCATTTTTAGTATGTTCTTCCAAAGGGAAAAGCTGCCATTATAGTTATTCTTATTGAGGTACAAACAGAAATGAAGTAGTTTTCTTCTTAAGATTTCAAACCAATCTTTAGCTCCTTTTAAGGTTAACTAGCCCAATTTAGAGATGAGATCTTTGTTCATACATTTAAAATTCTCGATACCAAGGCCTCCATTCTCCTTGGGTTTATACACCTGATTCCATTTGACAGGAGCCATCTTTCTCTTTTCCTTCACTCTAGACCACAAGATTCTTTTTGGAATTTTCACTAGGGAGTTTTCCACCTTCACAAGTACTAAGGAAAATGACATGAGGTACACTGGGATACAATGGAGACAAGTTTTAAGGAGAATAAACTTACCCCAAAAACTTAATAGTTTTCCTTTCCATCCTACCAATTGGAATTTTCAATGATACTATTATAGCATAGGAGACTAGGTTTCTCTAGTGAGAAGGGTAGGTCAAAATACATATCCTGTAAAGATTGGATTTGTCATTCTAGCATAGTAGAAATTTTTCTTTGAATGTCTTGTGGGATATTGAAAAAAGTTTACTATTATGAAAGTTGATGTATTGATGTGATAACTTTGCATAGCTAGCTTGCACGAACTTCCAAGCATTTGCCTTAGATAAGATATATTCTCCAAAAAGGATAGTATCATCCACAAATTTCTCATGAGTAGAGAAGGAATATTAGAGTCAACTTTAACACTACAATTAGAATTTGAGATCTTGAGTCTGCTCATGTTCCTACTTAGGACACCCACCAGAAATTATAAATAGATAGGGAGAGAGAAGCTCTCCATTCTTGAGGCCAATGCCTATAATAAAAAACCCCAATGGAGCACCATTCAAAAGAACAATGTAAAATGTAAAGCTAACAGAGTTCATAATCATCTGGTGGGATTTTCCAAGAAACCCAAATTTAATTAGCATTTTTTCAAGGAAAGACCATTTCACACTATCATAGGCTTTAGAAATATCAATCTTGAGAACCATGGCCGGTTTGTTATTAGAATTCATAGAATGTAATATCTCATGAGTAGAAATAACCACATCCATAATATTCATCCGACCCAAAAAGCCTTGATGATTTTTTCAAGGATCAGTTTTGTTCTATTCGCTAAGACCTTGGTTATAATTTTGTAACTAGTATTGCTAAGACTGATAAGATGAAAGTCTTCCATACAACTGTTGTCACTATTTTTTAGGAATAAGCACAATTTAGGTTTGATTAGTCTTATTCACCATTATTCCTATTTTGCATCACCTTTTGGGCTAACATATCAAAATGACTGATTATGAGTATTTCTATCTAAAAATCAATTTTGTCCAAACATATGATCTAGATAAATTCATTCTAGCTAAGTTATATATGGTCTCATAATTTTCCAATTGAAAATGTCTATTAAATGCATATTTTATACTAGTTTGTATCAACTTACTAAAGAAATACAATTATTTAAAAAAAGTGGAGTTTCAATAACTCTTATGATTTTTTATGATATTTTTTTAACAACATATAAATACCATTTTATAGAACTTAGAGTCAAAATTATTCTCATGTAGAGTTTATAGTGATTTAATTAGATATAGTATATTGTAATTTAAAAATGCTACAAGAATACATTTTAACACTTGGAAAGATGTCAATTTTGTCAAAGAAAAAAATATTAAATCATATCAAAAAAATTCAAAAAATTATATGATGTTCTAGAGGAGAGAGTCCTTTTTTAGAATGTATAGTTTTTCTCTTGGTTAGAATAGATTTGTTTTTTAAAATGTGGTGGGAGATGAAAACTATTGATTTCAAGTGAGTTGAAACTTGAATCATTATAAAAGAGAAAATATAGGTCTAAAGCTTAATTTTATTTTTTATTTTTCTAGCTATATATGTTATCTATAGCATACTTTGAAATAAAAGGGAAATAAGTTTGTTTCCATGTAGTTTTGTGGTGGGAACTAGACCCCTAATTTTCAGCATCTTTCAGCAGCTAAAAAGTTATCTATAAAAATTAGAAAAATATATCAATTCTTATTCCAAAAAATTATTAAAAACTATAATCCTAATCTTCATCCATTTCTACACATTTCATCAATTTATTTCATTTTTAAATTCAAAATAATAATACTAATTTTATGTCATTGAAGGTGAACAATTATACTTTTGTTAGCCCTTTCCTTTACAAAAGGGTGACATAGTTTTGTGCTTTAACCCACAAACTTATTTGAAAATATCATCTCCCAAAATATCCTAATATTCATGGAAGAATACTAGGGGGAAACCATCAAGATAAAAGGCAACATGTCTAACTTCTTCTCTATCAATCTTTTAAGACATAGCATGATTTCCCTCTGGGAAACAAGCATAGGAGCACATCCTAACTAGTCAAAAGGGTCTTCATGTCTATCATCAATAGCTCCCCTTTGAAGAAAATAGTTTATAGCTTTAGTGTTAATTTCATCTTCCTCTAAAACCATCATATCATTGGGAACTTTAAGAGATCTGATTCTATTTGTAATTTTGTAATTCAGACTAGTGAGATGGAAGAATCTAGTGTTTCTTTCACCTTCTTTAAGCCATTGAATCTCATATTTTCCTTTCTAGAAGGTTTCTTCCTAGGAAAAAATTGAGAGCCATTGGTCCCTATCAGATCTTTCTAACTTTTGAGAGTTGTAATCATTTAGATTATCTTTCACTTTCTACTTTCTTGTAACAAATCACTAGTTTACCTTATAAATCCTTCTTCTTATCAAAGATTTTATGAAAAGATACTTTATTCTATTTCTTAACCTTGTCTAAAATACACGAAATTTCTCTGGTAGGCTAAACTAGGGATGAGGGGTTGATCACCCCTACACATCTAGAAACAAAGCCTAGGAAGCCCACACTAACTTGTAATGATTTTTTGCTAAGCCAAGGTCAAATAGATTCATCACCCCCATTTGAAGGAGCATCAACCCTCTTGGTAATCTTTAGAATCCCATGGCCATTAGGCTTTAAAGCTGGATCATTTGGAGGCATTATTGAAGGAAGGGCCTCCTCCCAAACCTTAGAATTTGGCCTTGGGAGATATCCATCCCCCTTCCACTAAAGGACCACCACAAGGTTTTTCCTTCTACTTCATGGGGAATAAATGCACATCTTTCCAAGCTTTTTATCAATGATCTTTGCTGAAACCCCAAGCTTAGCCAGCTAGGTAGCATAGGTCACATCTAAATGCCCAAATCTTTAGCATCTTATGCAGAACAAATCTAAATTTTCATAGTACAAGGATTGGATGTATGACCCCAACTTGGATTTAATTATAACCTCTAATGGAAGTCTTGATTCATTGTCACATTGACACAAATCTTGGAAAACAATAGGCAAGCTTCTATTGGATGACCTTATAAACTTCCAATAATGATCCAAAGGAGTTAAAAATACCTTTAAAGACCTCATTATTCAAAAACTCTAGAGGCAGCCCTGGGAATGTTATCCATTTAGGAGCATGAGCTCCCAAGTCAATAGCTAGATCCAACTTAGATTTTCTAATCTTTTTTTTTGGGTTTACCAAAACAAAATTGATAATAGGATTATGCATATCATTTTAAGAAGCTTGGTTTTTGTTGTCTCTTGTGTTAAGTTTTTCTCCATCTCTAATAGTTGAATGAGGACACTCACGAGAACCTGATTTTCAAGCATGACAAGGTCAATCAAGAATATCAAATTGAAAAGACTAGACCTATTTTTCTTAAAGATGGGATTTAGGTTCCAAGACCTTTTTATCAATGATCTTTGCTAAAACCCCAAGCTTAGCCAGCTAGGTAGCATAGGTCACATCTAAATGCCCAAATCTTTAGCATCTTATGCAAAACAAATCTAAATTTTCATAGTACAAGGATTGGATGTATGACCCCAACTTGGATTTAATTATAACCTCTAATGGAAGTCTTGATTCATTGTCACATTGACACAAATCTTGGAAAACAATAGGCAGGCTTCTATTGGATGACCTTATAAACTTCCAATAATGATCCAAAGGAGTTAAAAATACCTTTAAAGACCTCATTATTCAAAAACTCTAGAGGCAGCCCTAGGAATGTTATCCATTTAGGAGCATGAGCTCCCAAGTCAATAGCTAGATCCAACTTAGGAGCATGAGCTCCCAAGTCAATAGCTAGATCCATTTAGGAGCATGGTTGTTAAGGATATTGCTCAAGCTCTCATGTTTGAACTAAACGACTAAGGTCCAAACCTAAGAATATTGGGTAGGTCCTCATGGAAAACAAAGTAGAACACAAACAAGCTGTTAACTAGGGCATTGATTTTAATGCTACCTTTTAAGGATTAGATTGAGGCTGCCCATTTCCTATGTAGTTTGACTGAATATCTGAATAGTGGGAGTTTTCCCGTAAGAGTGAGCCCTAAATCATTTACTAATTCTAGAATAGAAGATGAGAAAACATATTCTTATTATCTGTTTGGTTAGACAAAATTAAAATTGGAGTTTGAATAGAAGGCCAAGAAAATTGATAGATTAATTCTAGCATACTCTTGGAGGATGTTTCATTCTAGAGATTTTGCTTCATAGTGATGAATCACATAGGAACCACAATGACAATTAAGGATGGAACCTAAATCCCATCTTTAAGAAAAATAGGTCCAGTCTTTTCAATTTGATATTCTTGATTGACCTTGTCATGCTTGAAAATCAGGTTCTCGTGAGTGTCCTCATTCAACTATTAGAGATGGAGAAAAACTTAACACAAGAGACAACAAAAACCAAGCTTCTTAAAATGATATGCATAATCCTATTATCAATTTTGTTTTGGTAAACCCAAAAAAAAAGATTAGAAATTTTAAGAGTTTATATATAGCTATTCCTATCTAATTCTAGCTATCAAACAAAACTTAAAAGTTCTCTCTCAACCCTACGATGAAATCTATACTCTCATAGCTAAGTTAGGCTGAAAACTAAGAACAGTATGGTAACTAAAATTAAGAACAGTATGGCACCTATTAAATCTAACAGATTGAGGAAGTTTGATCTGACTCCAACACCTATGGATCTACCACCAAGATGGACGACACACATAGAACCCATGAATGAAATAATGTTCATCCAGAAATGACACTACTTGTCATAGTCTTCCATGGTTGCGTGAGAAAGCAAAATGGCATCGCATGTGTTTAACTGCAGAGCAGGATCCATGGATTTCTTTTCGGCAATTAAGACAAAATTTTTGTAGAGGATAACATGTTATTCAATTCCTTGCATACCGTGCAGAATTGAGCAATGACATGATATGATCTGGGCATCCAGACAAAACTAAATCTTCATTGCTAGTCTCATCGCCAACGAAATCTTTTTCCTTCTTCAATGCATTCATCCTTTAATAGTAACTGTCTCCAATTGCATCTTCTTTCTCAATATTGCCCATGGATTTAATAATCCCTGTAATGGAAATGGCAGAGAAGATAATCCTGTGATACACAACACATTTTAAACTCCTATATTCATATTCTTCCGCTAAATATGTCGGTTCTTTTACCTCCCTGAGCGTAGATGTAGGTATTGCCTATTGTGTGTTGCCGTAACCCTAAGTGACTAGCCAACCCTATTGACCTTATTTGACTGTTTTTTATTAAAGGAGGCAGAAGAGTATCTGAACCTGGGAACAAAAAGAGCACAGAAAGAGAACCCTATTTGATGGTTTTTTTTCAATATAATTTGTCTAAACCAAGATCTCTTTGATTAAAGTCTTATAATTTACCATTGTGTTATAGCCTCTTGTCTTTATTTACTGCTATTTTTTTCATTAAAATTAAGAATAAGTTGTCATTTTTAAATTAAAAAATTAAGTGGATTGGATAGACATTACCCTATCATAATTGTTGCTTGATAATTTTCTTTTTTCATTATCAAAAA
Organism: Cupressus sempervirens; assembly: GCA_028749045.1. Taxonomy (NCBI): domain Eukaryota; kingdom Viridiplantae; phylum Streptophyta; class Pinopsida; order Cupressales; family Cupressaceae; genus Cupressus; species Cupressus sempervirens. The sequence goes on along the minus strand of CM053792.1, from coordinate 815,139,768 downwards.
GATTTAGTTGTTTTCGTTTTAAGAAATTAACTTTTAGTTTTTTTTTCACCTAGTTTTTATTTTTTACTAGTTTTTAAATTTTATAATTTATTTAATAAATTAATCTTATTTTTTAATTTATTCAAATGTATATTTTCTGTTTTTCCATTATGAAATATCTTAGCTACTAAAGCATAGAGCTCTAAGGTAATAGACTTACATTGTCGACTATGAGGAGAAGCGTTGGCTGCCGGCTGGGCTAGGGTTTTTACCCTAGCCTGTTCTTGGTGTTTGATCTTTACTATTTTTCTATTCTGTTTGAATTGCTAGCTACTGGACATAATTTGCGTCGGTGTTTTTGGAGATCTTCTGCAGTCAATTTTGGATTGGGGTTTTATTGTTTGCATGGCAGGGCCTGGGATTTCTTCTCCGATGGTGAGAACAGATGGTTCTTCTCCAACTATGCATGCAATGCGATCTGAATCATTTTATTTAGGTGAGAGCTCCAAGCTAAAAAAAGTTAATGGGTGTTTTCCACGTAGCCATGATCACCCTGTTCTGGTTAGTCCTCCAACGGCTATAATGGAGGACATTGATTATTGGACCAAGCATGCTTTGATATGCAAATTTCTTGGAATCCGGATTTCCCTATCCGCTCTTGAGGCATGGATCTGCCGCTCTTGGCAGGTGGAAGGTGATATGGAGATTATGTTGGCAGGGAATAGTTATTTTTTTGTTGTATTCTCTTGCATGTCTGATCGTGATCGTGTTTTTGAAGGAGGCCCTTATTTCTACAACCATGTGGGGTTATTTGTCAAACCTTGGCATTCAGGTTTTAATTCTGCTGAGGATCTCCCTTCAATAGTGCCAGTTTGGGTTTGCTTGCCTCATCTTCCCTTAGAATTTTGGCGTGAAGACATCCTTCGACAAATTGTTGCTTTGTTGGGGAAGCCAGCTGCGATCGCACATCAATCCCTTGATAAAAAGGTTATTTCTTATGCTAGAATTTGTGTTGAAATTAATTTGAATAACCCATTACCAGATTCTTTGGAAATTTTTCCGGGGGATTCTTCTTGGGTGCAACAGTTAGATTATGAATCCCTCCCTTTCCGTTGCCGGATTTGTCATGAGTATGGTCATTTACTGCGGCAGTGCCCCCGTAACTCGAGTTTCAAAGGAGTGGATCGTTCTACAGCTGGCAATGCTGGTGGTTTGGCAGATACTACAGGGAAAGGACAATCTCAAATGGTTAATACTACCAAGGGGATGAATCCACAAGATTTTACAAGTAAGGGTAAGGCTCAAATGTAGGATAAGGATGGATTTACCCCTATTCACCCTTGAGCTAAGGGACGTGGTCAAAAGAGGCCTTTGAAAGAAAGATTATCTGATTCAGGTTTTAACCGCTTTGAGGTGCTAGATAGTATGGTTCTAGAGGAGGGTATTCCTCCTCCTATCTCTTCTGATCCAATTTTCCCAGATGAGAGATCTATTCCTAATTATGCTTGTGGGGCATCTCAAGTTGTAGTATATCAGAACTGTGAGGTTCCTGTAGCTCCTGTGACATCGGCTCTGGTGACTCCTGCAGTGTTGGAAGATGATGATGTTATTTTGGCTGACTTGGTTAAGGATGTGCTACCATCAGGTAATGGCAAGGGATCTCCTCTCCCCTTGGGGTTGCTGCCTTGACCCTTTAAGCGGGCTTCTTCTACTCCCCCTCTAAGGAGTGGGCGCAAAATAGACCGAGAGAAGATTAAACTCACAAGAGATATATTGATTGAGTCTGGTTCAGTGAAACCTTTGGATTCTCATTTTCCCAATTCTACCCAATGATGATTATTCTTTTATGGAATGTAAGGGGGTTGAATAGCATCCCTAGACAAAAGGCTATTCATAACTTGGTGTTTGATCATAGTCCTGATGTTTTTTGTATCCAAGAGACTAAGCTCTCTGTGGAGTCTATGGTCCAACATGCCTCTAGTATTTGGTCTCATGGCCAATGCCAGTGTGTTGGGGCAACAAGCAGTGCTGGTAGTTTAGCTATATTTTGGGATCCTCAAAAAATTTCTCCTCTTGGCTGGATGTCTTCTCGCTCAGCTCTCTCTATGGTAGCTTCTGCTCTAGACTCAGGAGAGGTAATCATGGTTACTAATGTGTATGCACCTGTTGATCTCATGGGAAAGGAGGAACTTTGGAAACATATTCAATATGTTAGAAATTGTCATCCTTATCATCCTTGGGTGTTAGCAGGGGACTTCAATTCAGTTTTAAGTCTGGAAGAGAAGCATGGTGGTTTGGCTAGATTGGGGCCTTCTTCTGCTCTTCTTTGGCAACACATATCTCTTTTGCATCTCTCTAATGTTAAGCCTTCTAATGGCCTCTATACCTGGAATAATCGCAGGACTGGTGTTTCTGCTATCTCAGAACGCTTGGATAGATTTCTTGTTTCTTGCTTCTGGCTTAGTGGCACCCTTACTATCTCTTCAGAAATCCTTGATTGGAGGGGTTTAGATCATTGGCCAATCAAATTTTCCGCTATAGGGGCTTATGTTTCGAAGAATACTCCTTTTAAGTTCCAGTTGATGTGGCTTCGTGACTCCTCTCTTCATGATTTTGTTTTTTGTTGGTGGAAAGATGGTGTTCCTGCATATGGTACTACAATGTTCTCAATTTCTAAAAGGCTTCAATATGTTAAAAGGCAGCTCAAGATATGGAATAGGGAATGCTTTGGGAATCTTCACTTTATGAAGAGGCTTGCTCAAGAAAATCTTGATGTCATCACAAGGGAGATTAGAGATCGAGGTTTCTCAGAGGATCTTGGCCAGGCTGAATCCCTTGCTTCTAGAGCTCTAGAAGAATGGGAACTTCGAGAGGAAATTTTTTGGAAGCAAAAGGCTCGAGTTGATTGCCTCCAACAAGGTGATCGAAACACTGGCTTTTTCCATAAAACAGTGCAATCTCGTCGAAATCAGAGCACTATCTCTTCTTTGGTTAATTCTCAAGGTATCCAACTGAATTCCTTGCCAGCTTTGTTCCAGGAGGCTATTTCATACTTCTCTACCCTCTTCTCTAAGGACTCTCTTCCTGCTGATAATGAAGAAAATATTATTTTGTCCTGTATTCCTTCCCTTATCACTCAGGAAATGAATGATTATCTCATGCGTCCTATTTCTTTGGAAGAGCTAGAGGAGGTGGTCTTTGGCATGCCTAACGGGAAGGCTCCTGGTCCTGATGGCTTTCCAGTTGAATTCTTTCAGGAATTTTGGGATACCATTAATCATGATTTGTTGGAGGTGGTTAAAGAATCCTATGCTAGCAAGCAGATGCTTCGAGCTTTGAACTCTACATTCTTGACTCTTATTCCTAAGAGAGAGGGTGCTAATCAATTGGAGTTTTTTAGACCAATTACCTTATGTAATGTGGTTTACAAAGTTATTACTAAGCTTATTGCTGAGAGACTGAAAAGGTGGCTTCCCATTATTATCTTAGAAGAACAAGGTGGTTTTGTTGCTGGTAGACAAATTTTGGATGGGGTGGTTATTGCTACTGAGGCTATTCACTCTATGGCTACTTCAAGGGAGAGAGCCATGTTTGTTAAGCTGGATATGGCTAAGGCCTACGATAGAGTTAAATGGAGCTTCCTAAGGAATATTCTTCTTTCTTTTGGATTTAGCTCTGACTGGGTGAGTTGGATTATGAGTTGTGTTACTTCTGCCTCTTTTTCTGTTCTTATTAATGGTCAACTTTCACAACTATTTGGTACTTCTAGAGGCCTCCGCCAGGGTGACCCTCTCTCCCCATATCTATTCATCATCATGGCTGAAGGCTTGGGCAGATTCATTAAGCATCAGGTGTCCCAGAATTCTATTCAAGGCTGGCGGTGGGGTAATGGCTTACCTTCTTTTTCCCATCTTCAATTTGTTGATGATTCTGCTCTTGCTGGTCTTGCTAGGATCAAGGAAGCTGAATCCTTTCGACATGCTTTGGACGTTTATTTGGCAGCTTCAGGCTAGAAAGTTAATGAGCACAAATCTTTCATTTACTTTTTTAACACTCCTGATTCTATTCAGCATAGGATTGTTGGTATCCTACGGTTTCAGATAGGTTCACTTCCTTTGACTTATCTTGGCATTCCTATTGCTATCTCCAGGTAGCCACATCTCTTCTAGCAAAATTTGATTACCAAGCTTCAGGATAAGGTAAATCATTGGACTCATCGATGGCTTTCTACTGCTGCCCGGGTTACTCTTCTTCAAGCTGTTATCCAAGCTCTTCCTACTTATAGAAGCATGGTTCATGCTACACCTATTTACTTTCTCAAGGAGTTTGATGCTCTTTCTCGACAATTCCTTTGGAGTGGTAATTTTCTTAGTACTAAATGGAGCTTGGTTAATTGGGCAACTGTTTGTAGGCCTAAAAAGGAGGGTGGTCTTGGTCTGCGATCTACTCTATTGAGTAGTCAAGCTTTGGCTGCTAAACTTTATTGGCGATGGTGCTCTGGACAACATCAACTTTGGGCTCATATTATCACTCATAAATATTTTCATGGTGCTGATCCTTGCTCTGTTTCTGCACTTCCTCTTGAAGGTCATGGCTCAATGGTTTGGCATACTTTGAAGACAGGTGTGATGTTGGTGAAGACAGGTCTGTTCTAGATATGTAAAGGAGGTTCTCAAGCTTTGTTTTGGTCTGATGCTTGGGATGGATTCCCTTCCATTTTATCCATATACCCTCATCTTCAGCCTCTTTGTGACTCTTTTCTTGCCGTTGGATGGGATAAAGTGGCTCATTACAAGACTCCTAATCAATTGGGACCTGTTGTTGGTTACAGATGGAAGCATTCCTCTGATTGGCCTCCTAGAGGTACAGACATGGATTGTTAGAAGCTTTCTCAAATTTTGGCCTCTAGAGAGTGTTCTTCTTTGCTTGGTCCAGATGTTTTGGCTTGGGGCGGTACCTTGTCTGGTAAATATCATGTCTCTGCTGGGTATCAAGAGATAACTAGACAATTATTTGGGGATGCTGAGGTCCCTTGGTGGAAGCAAGTTTGGAATAAAGTTTCTTGGTCCAAGTGTAATTTTTTCATGTGGCTAGTGGGTCACAACCGTTATCTTACCTGGGATAATCTTTGTAAATGTGGATTTCAAGGCCCCTCTTATTGTGTTTTGTGTGGTAATGGAGAGGAGTATGTCTCCCATCTATTCTTCCATTGCTCCTATTCTACTCAGATATGGCACCTTTGGTGGAGTGCTTGGGGTTTCTCTTGTTGGCATGCTTCCTCTTTGCCTGAGTTCTGGGCCCGCTTGGGTAGTGCTCCCTCCAAGTTTTCTTCTCTCCATGCTGCTTGGATTGCTGGCCCATCTTTCATGCTTTGGCATATCTGGTTGGAGAGGAATCATCGCATATTCCAAGATGTTTGGCTTGGTTTTTTGCATCTTTGGTGGAAAATATCAAATTCTCTTCAGGAAACTATTCTTGTGAAGTGTGAGCTTGATGGGGGTATGGATCCGGTTGATCTTGCTATCTATAATCACCTCAATTTTTATCTGCAGGATGGGGTTGCAGCTCATAGGTTTCCTTCTATGTCCAGGCAGCTTCACCATCAGAGGAAGGGTCGGGTTAACAGGGATGGGCACTCGACTCCTCATCCCTGTGGAGTTCTGAAAATTAACACTGATGGTTCTTCCCGTGGGAATCCTAGTCCGGCTGGTATTGGCGGAGTGGCTCGTTGTAGTTCTAGGGATGTTAAATTTTTCTTCTCAGTTCATAAGGGTGATTATACTAACAATCTCATGGAAGCTTAGGCTATTTTATATGTTGTGGAACAGTTTTTCTTGCGGGGATGGAGTAAGATTATTTGTGAGTCTGATTCCTAGGTGGTGGTGAACATGCTTTCTTCGCAAGAGCTTGAGGATGTTAGTTGGCAGCTGGCCACTATTGTTAAGCAAATTCTTTTCTTCTCTTCCTCTTTTCAGTTCATTAGGCTCATGTATATTCCTCGTGAATGGAATAGAACTACTAATTGTTTAGCCAAATGGGCTTCTAGTCATGATCCGGGTTGGAATATTAGGGATAGGGGGCAACTATCCTTTGAGATGGTGCAAGAATTTGATGATCTTGTTGCTTAGGATCGAGCTCCTTGTTGAGCTCTCCTTGTTGTATTCCTTTCTGTCTTAATAAATTTTTACCCCTCTTTTTGCAAAAAAAAAAAGAGTATATTTTCTAAATATTATCTATCATTTTGTGATAGTTCTTGTTAGGTTTTTTAATTTCTTTAGCTTTTAACTATTTTTGATCATTTAATTTTTAAAATTTGTTTAATTTTTAACTTTTAAAATTTATTTAATTTCTAAAAAAAATAGAAGTTAGATTTGGATAAGTTCAACAATCTAAATTAATGATAGATGTTGGTATTAATAATAGAAATAGCTATTGAATTTTACAACAATTAATCAATATTAAATGAAAGATTTAAAAATAGATATATAGTAAAATTATTATTTTTAATTATATATTGTATAATATTATGGTATTATAAAATGTGTTTAGAATAATATAATATAAGTAAACTTTATAATTTCATCTTAGAAATGAGAAGTGTATTTTATGAAATGAATATTTTTACTTTTTTATCATATATTGTATATAGTAAAATATGAAATGATAATTGTGCATCATTGTTCCAATTCTATTATTCTACAGGTCACCTTCCTAATGCTTGTCCTACGTGTCCCCCTACTACTAAGTCTTCTCCTGATATTTTAGTTGTAGATAGTGGGATCTTGTGGGTTCAAACCTTACCAGTGTCTTCCAGTATTTGGCTAGAGCTAGCTCTCTTCTCTACTTCCCACTCTAAGGTTCTTGTCACCCTTTTCATTTCCCTAACTTCTTTTTCACCTCAACTTGCTATTCCTTCCCTCTTTATCCCCTTGGTGACTATTTCCCTTAAGATTTGGTCTGGCTCTTTGATATCTCCCATTAAGGGAAAGTCTAGAGATTTCCTTCCTTTTCTACCCTCTCCCCTTCCACTATTAGTCACTTTCCCTCCACCTTTCCTTTCATTCAATGATCTCGCCCTCTCTCCCCTTTTGCTAGTTTCCCCTATGCCCCCCTCATATCCCATTTTCCCCCAAGGCCCCCTTTAATATTCCCCTCCCTTTTCCTCCCTTTTGAAGAATCATAAGTCATATAATATGGGGTTGGCCAAGAGAACTGGTATGTTTTAGACAAGGACTTATGGAAAAAGTTCATAGAAAAGGAAATAGACAATTGGAGCCAAAGCATTCTTGAGAATCTTTTCTTAAAATAGTCTTCTCAATGATTGTTGCATTTTTTTTATGAATAGACCTTTTCTATTAATAAATAATATACTAGTTACAATTCACAAAAAGGGGTTGGGGATACAAGATCACCCTGAGAGAGTTCACATGGCCGAAGCTAGAATCAACAACTATTCATCAAAACAAAACATTATGCAACCGCTCAAGCTGCCAAAGTAGTGCCAGCTGAGGGGGTCGTTCAACATGATCATGAAAATGCAATCATCCTTGGGATTGGTAGGGGAGCTGGGAATAGTCTAGCCATCATCAACATCATTAGGGGCCTAGTCATCATCCATTGTATTAGCTTGTAGGGGTGAAATAGCCAACTCCAAGTTAAAAGACCATTTGCCAAAAACCAAATGAGGAGCACTAGGAGTGGGAGCACTGGACCTAGGGACCAATGAAAGCCACAATGAGATAGAGAAGTTGAGTGGCAACACCAACCACCATCACAACTACTAGGAGAGTAGTGGCGGGAAGCCTACAAACATGGCATTTGAGAGCATTAGGAAGATGAGTTATGCCCCTAAGAGTGGCCCATAGGTAGAGTGTGATCTACTAAGACATCAAGAGGCACTTCGCCAATCATACATGGAGCATTACCCTAGTGATTGAGTGGCTTCCAATGGTGGGCCACCTCTAGAGGCTCTTTATTGACTTGGATTTGAATTTGCATCATCACATTGTTACAAATGCGTGATCTAGTGTACATAGCAACATTTATGTCAAGAAAACTATAAGTGAAAAGAACAACACTCCTATCTTTCCACAAGGTAAACAAAATTTCCATCCTGAGAGTATGTTAGATGTGGGTAAATTGCCTAGGAAACCTAAGGGAGTTACTCAAAAGAATCATATGCCACAAAAAAGGTTCAAGTTGAGATGACTTAAATAAATCCCAATGTTCCCCACTCCCAATGATTTGTATGTGTTTTCTCTACCTATGCGCACTTAAAATTTTTGGAAGACAAAATGTAGACACATGAAGAAGACTACTACAACTTGTGTTCTTGAAGTCTTGAAGATTACTCTAGAGTAAAGCTACCTCAAAGAAAATCCATTTAGTTCAATTGAATGATTGCAAGTCTTGTACATGAGCACAAAATTGAGCTTTAGGAATAATGTATGGTCACCTCAACGTTGATGCCTCTTTATTCTTTAACAAACTTTCATAGAGGAACTACAAACTTGAAGATTGATTATATTATAAGATGTGATGATTGAAAATAGGTTCCAAGCTCCCCATTGATTAAATGATGGTTGGTCTCACTACTTTGAAGAAACTAACAATTTTACGAATCAACACATAGAACACACAATTATCATTTCCAAAGTTGAGGAATATTCAAGGTGATATGTCAAAATCCACCTTTAAGGAAATGCCAATAGACACAAGATTCCTTAAGATAATATTGAATAGTTTAGCAAATAAACCTACTAGAACCTTATAACATTATCGTTTGTGTAGTTCACTATATGATTCAAAAATCTTATTGGGCTAGGTAATCACATCTTTCTCTCTCCAATGGTTTTACTAGTAGTTTAGACCAATGATTTTTTATCATCTTTTTCAATGCTTTTATTTTTGCTATGTGATAATTCATACTCTTGCATAAGATTTCCAAGCATGACAGTAGTGGGTGAAACATTTCCATTTGAAGTCTCTTTCACTAGTGGATTTGGAGATTTTTTAGTTCATTTTTGTCTTTTCATTTTTTATTTTCTTTTTTGATGACCATAAACTCTCACTTCATCAAAAATCACATCTCTTGAAACAATAATCTTGTCAGTAATAGGATTGAATAATCTATAAGCCTTGTTTTCCTTGCCATAACCCACGAATATGCATGATTCAATTTTAACATCTAGCTTTTGTCTATTTTGATCAAGGATAAGAACATAAGCCAAAAAACCAAAAACTATAAAATTAATTACCTTAGGCCTTTTCTTATACCATGCTTCATCTCATTTTGCATATCCCAGGGTTTGATGGAGTTGATTAGCAATGTTGGTCAATCAAGATGAAGACATTTTTCATTGGAAGATTGTTGAATCTAGATATGAAGAGCCTATAGTGTGGGATACTCTCCAACCTAATGAAAGGAGATTGAAGAAATAATCTGAGAAGAAGAATACGATGGATTTGTTTCACATTTAGATGGCTCTTGAGAAGAGTTTTTTCCTTGAATTTTTGATGCATATATAGCAAAGGAGGCCTAGAAGACTCTAAAAGATGCTTGCCATGGCAACAATCAAATCAAGGTAGTGAAGCTACAAATCTTGAAAACAAAATACAAAAACATGAAGATTAAGGAAACATATAGAATGTGGGAGATTTTTGTGTTAGAGTCAAATATGTGATTCATAAAATAACCACTTTGAGTGAACCTATGAGCCAAGAGCATGTGATACAGAATGCATTAAGATATCTAATACCAAGATGGCATATTGTAAAAATTTTTCTAGAAGAAATAAAAAATGTAGCTACCATGGAGTATGGTAAGTTGGTAGGATCTCTCATATCACATGAGCATAGGATAAGGGACACTTCTACGAGTGTTAATGAGAAGGATTTTTCTTCCCAATCAAAAATTTTGGAGAATGATTGTGCTATTAGCAGCAATAACAACAACAAAGACTCATGAACAGGTCAAAAATTTGAATTATTCTAGAGGATCTAGAGGAAGAGAAGGTATTCAAGGAGGAAGAGGTAGAGATAGATTTGATAAAAAAAACATCCAATGCTATCATTTTAATAAGTACAGACACTTTAAGAGAGTGTAGACTAAAATTAGGTCACAATAATGAAAATTATGTCCAACAAGATGAGGTTAATTCCTCAGGTAATTTGTGTTTGTGTTGTGGTAAAGGTGAGATTAATGTGAATGATGTTCGGTCCATATGTTTGGTGACAAGGAAATTTTTTCAAATCTTGATGATGGTTATAAATCCAATAATACTCTTGGTAATAACAATATAGTGGATTTTATTGCATTTTGTATTGAACAAGATTCTATAGCTACTTGGCTTCCTTGCCTTGCCACAACTCTTCCTCAAGTCCATTTACTTTTGTCACTTCTTTTTCTCTTGGTGCATTGTTCCTACTATGTTCTATGTGGTCTATGGCCACTTCTTCTAGATGGTCTTTTTCTTGCCTCACTTTGACAATGTTACCTCCGAGGACCAAGGAGGAAAAGGAAAAGGAAAAATATGTTGATGATGGGCACTCTCTGATTGATCCACCTATTGACATTATAGATGTATGGATGATGTTAATATATTTTTAAAAAAACATTTACTGATATATAATTTAATATTTTAATTAATCGATAAGAGAATAATCATAAATATAAATGGGTTTCTTAATACCAATTTCTTGTCAATTGCTAGCATGCATTCATTCAGAATATTATAGAAAGAGGGAGATGTATTTGGAAAAAATATGTACAACAATTTTAGAATATGGTGAAAAGAGGGATATGTGTTTGGAAAAGAGGTGTATGATGATTTTAGAATATGGTAGAAAGAGGGACATGTGTTTCGAAAAGAGGTGTATGATAATTTTGAGTGATCATATTAAATAGAGAAAATGAGGTAATTTTCTTGAAAACCATGAAATTGAAATAGAAAATATTAGAATACTCTCCCATCTTGAAGACCACACTTTTGGATATTATAGGTACTATTTTGTGTAAAGTGACAATGCAATATTTTTTGTCAGCTAGAGAGAGTGGCAATAGAACTGCAATAACAACAAAAAATTTGAACACCAAGTTATCTCATGTTGAAGGTCATCTAGAATTAGTGTTTGAGTGCATGATGGATTATCACATAGCTCCAAGGAAGTAGTTGCATCAAATGATAAAGTAAATAGCATGGTTGGACCCAATTTCCATTTCAACAATTCTCCAACTACCTATTAGGGATCAAATATGCCCACATAGACAAAGAAAATGTAAAAGAGTACTAGAGTGAATGTTAAACTCAATTTAAATACCATTTCTAAATCATGGTTGTCATAGCCAAGGAGAGGTAAATCTCAATTATCAAAATAAATTCATAGGTCATTATTAAAGGAGGCTGTGGCAAACATGTTGGTGCTTTTGAGTAGAGTAATGGGACTTAAGGAATTGTGCAGATTGTCATGGAATAATTATTTCCAAATGATGTATTATTTCCCTACATAGATCATATTAATGAACAAAAATATCCACCCTTCAAAGTAAATATCATTATTAATTTGTCTCCTAAAGTTGCAATCTTTCTTAATAATTACCTCCCTGAGTTGTAGGATGAGAATTTTTTGCTTAAGTTTACAAGAGTGAACTATGCATTCACAATGTTTATACCAAGAGAACACTAGGAAAATTTAGGACTCGATATTTCCAAGAGGCATGAGTAGCAATTAAAAAATATGGAAGTTATTTTATGCAATTTTTGAAGTTCACTTATATTTCAATTAACATCTTATAATGGCTCAACTCTTTTTCTACCAAGTTTTTTCAATGACAAACAAGTTGTAATTGAAATGTATAGGTAGATGAGTCAAATCAATAGGCTCTACAAAAATTAAAGATCAAGTGACACTTCCTTTCCTATTGGCATTGGTCATTACATGTGTGATGCACAAGAAAATGCATGGAATATAGAGAGATCAATTGTAAAAATCAATTTGTAACTATACACTCTATAATTCCCCATGGCTAAAAAGGCTATGTGATTAGTAAACTAAAGCTAGGTTCTTGCATCAATTATTTTCCATATATATAAGACTTTCAGGAAGATTATGAGAATGATTTCAAAGTTCATAGAAGAGATTGGATGAGGCTTACTATAAAGTAGGTGATAGACCTCAAAGTTAATATTCATGTGATAGGTATAGATAATGATGATGATGATTGTTCATTGATTGATCTTGTCTATTATAAAAATATTCAACTATTGGAGCTTTCACCTACAGAGTAGTCTATTCCATTATTCAAAATTTTATGGTAGAGGACAAATTGTGTCTTTAAAAGAATGGAAGAATGAGAAAAGAAGAAAAGGATAATTGCAGGAATTTGGCTTAGGCCAGAATTCTCCCAAGACCAAGGAACTCAAACACAAGCACAATAGTAGATCAAAGAGAGTATGATCAAAATGATGATATATTAATTCAAGATGCCATATTAAAGTACACCAGGAGTTCTTGTATATAAAGGCCTTTGGAGAGCTTCTGGAATCCATAGAAGTTAGCAACATGATAAGTCATACAACTAGGGACATATCCACTAGATATGGGTTATCCTCCATTAAGCATGAAATAAAGTGTGATGATGAGAGGATAAGTCTACAATGGTGTAGCACACAAATCAGTGTTGTAGACAACATGTGCTAAATCAGGAGTGTGAATAACTATGTTGTCTACATGACAACTCAGTGAGTGATGCAAACTCTAGTATTGTAGACACCATATGTTGAATTAGAGTTGCATACTTTTGTGTTGTCAACATGACAACTCATGAGAGTACACAAACTCCTAAGTTTCCCACCTAAATAAAATAATAAAATAATGCATTAACATAAGTAAATTTAAGTAAAGTATAAATAGAAAATACTTATTTACACCAACACCTCCCCTTAAGTGCAACTTAGGGGAATGCACTTAAGCTTGCAAAATCTAGGATGAAGTGCATGATGGGTCCTAGCTACTAGGCCATGTTAGGTATCCATGTACATAATGAAACACAATCTCTCATAAAGTAGAGAAAGCAGGAACACCTCATGGGAAAAACCCACCCCCAAAAAGAGAGATGAAAAACACACACAATGTATGGATGGATGGAGTAATCAAGACCCCCCCATTACAACATACATCTAGTATATACATAGGAGAATAATGAGAAGAGGAAGGGAGATAGGATAGGCTTCCCTCCAAAGAAGAATGCCTGCCAGTGACTACTCCAATGAAGAAGCTGATCCAAGATTGCAGAATGGTGTTCCTCCCCTCAGGAAGAAACAAGGCCAAGGGTACAAATAAGACACATCCATTGTGCATGGAAATAACCCCATTGGTAAGTGATTTCTTTGAAACCTACTCAACTAGATGAAGAACCTATCTCAAAGAACTGTCTATCTACTCAACTAATGAAGAAGCCTTCTACAACTACTGATCATAAGTATCCACAATCACTCCAACCTATAATGATTGATCATGTAGAGAATGAACAAGGGGGTCAAATGGAGTCCTTGTGACAGCTAAAGTGGTTGTGTGTCATTGTTGGTGAGGTTTAGGGTGTGTGGTATGATGTGTGAAGAGGATTAGAGGACAAGCTTGGTGAACTCTCCTCAAAGTGTACATCATTCTCCAAAAAAAATTGATGTGTCTCTAGATCTAGAAGTTTGTATGCCTTCACACTGTCTTCATAACCAATGAAAGTGCAAGGCTGAGGTGACTATGAATTTCAACCCCTAGGAGATATCTTTGCCCATGTAGGACAACCAAAGACTCTAAAGTGTGTCACAATAGGTTTACTACAAGACCATGCCTCAAAAGGAGTCTTGCCATCTAAGGCTAGATGAGGAGATCAATTAAGAATGTGAGTGGCTTGTATCATGCAACTTGCCATGGATTTGAGAGTCCTAATCCTTAGTGCTACAACATCTGTCTTATGTGGACTGAATGCTAGTGGATTCTAAAGATCAATTCCCTCAGGTCTACAAAAGTCTTTTAGTCTTTTGTTCACATAAATGCTTCTATTGTCCATTCTTAGAACTTTGATGGCTTTTCTCAATTTCTGTTCTACATGAGTTTTGAAGGCTAGAAACTTGTCCAATGCTTCATTCTTACTATGAAGAAAGTAGACACAAGTGTATCTTGAAAAAGTCATCAATGAAGATTAGTATGTAGCAACCCTGGCTGACTGTAAAAAGACCTGCGAATAGCATATGAACCATCTATAGAACATGCTCTTGAAGACTTCCCTTTCTATAATGTCCCCTCTAGATGCATATCCACTAAATCTATTGAACATTCACCATGGGAAAAGTTAATTTTTGGTACACATTTGATCATTTTGTTTGTGCAAAGTTGTTGAAGATGGCGGAAGGAAAGATGTCCATACCACTCATGCCATAATTTCATGTTTGAATTTGATTGAGATAACAAGTCCTTTGAAGAATATTTTGGGCACAAAATGGGAGAAAGAGTAAAACCTTTTGTCATGATTCACTTTCCCTACTGCAACCAATGAGTCATCTTTTAGACTGTGCACCTCTACTAAGTTAGAAAGCAACTCAAATCTATGTCCATCTTTGAGATGAGTGATTTGGTAAATTGATAGGAGATTTGAACATAGGTTTGGAACATAGAGAACATCTTGAAACTCTCCATTTTTTATTTCTACATTTCCTTTCCCTTCAACTTCCATTTTAGTATCATCTCACACAAATATGTGTGATACCTTGGACTACTTCAATGAAGAAAAATCCTTCATTGAATAACCAATGTGATAGGAAGCATCGGAGTCAAGAATCCATTCCTTTGAAGAATTTGAATTAGCCATGGGTGCTCGCCCTTTTCCCTTTGAATCTAAAGAAGACCTTTTCTCCTTGTAAGCATTAGGTAATGGAACATTATGTTTCTTTATGATGTTGGTCAACTCATCAATCTTCTTAAGATAACACTAATGTTCTTCATGACCCATTTTCTTGAAATATGCACACTTTTTCTTCTCCTTATTGTTGTACCCCTTCTTGTTGCAATTTGAGAAAGACTTGCCTTGTTGATTGGATTGTGGTGTTGTCTTTTTTGCATCCTCTGATTTGTTCTTTCACTTCTTTTTCTTACACTTTCCTTTAGTAGAAGACTGTCGATCTAAATTTTGAGAAACCTCATTGCTAGCCACCAATGCTTTAGATTTAGGTGATTTGAGAATCCCCATTGATTTCAACTTCTTCTATTCTATATCCAACAAATTAGCATATTCATCAAAGAAGGCTATCTTATAGGTAGACCCTAATGTAGTCCTTAAGGTGTTAAAAGAAGAAACAAATGTGGAATACTCTAATGGTAGCTTATTTATGAGATAGATCAATCCATCATCTTTGATAGAACCCCCACAATCAATAAGCTTTGTCCTTAGTTCATTCACCTTAATGATGAAATCCTATATAGAATCAAATGACTTAGGATCTAAGGAGACAAGTTCATCTTTAATTTAAAAAACTCCTCTTTAGACACTTTACAATATAGGTTTTTGAGGGTATCCCAAGCTTCCTTGGATGTAGAATACTTCTTAATTTGATACATGATCTTCGCATCAATTCCTAAACATATATCACCTAGGGCTTTCCTATCTGTTGCCACCCAAGCTAAAATATCACTTGCTGATACTTTATCACCCACTAGTTTAGGATCTACATATAGTGAAACTCCATTGTGCATTAAATGATACCACATTTTGATGGACCATGTAGCATAGTTATGTGGAGTTAATTTTGAAAACTTAAAATTTCCCATGATGCAAAAAATGAAAGATAAATGCAGAAAAGAAGAGGAACACAACACCAAGAACACCCCTCCTTTTCACTAAATCAAGAAACCCCCCAAAAATAGATGCTTTTGGCACTTTATCAATAGTGTGATTACAATGGCCACTTGCCAATTTTTGGCCTTTTTGGACTTCTAATTTTTCTTCTTACAACTTCTTAATGGATTACAAATCTTCAACTTTATAATGTGCTACAATTGTGGAGCAATACAAAGAAAAGAAAGGCCCTATTCCTGAAAGTGACACTTATGTACACACAACCCTACAATCTGACTACAAATCTAGAAAGTAGAAAAAAATGATGCACTTTCAAAAAATATGGAACTTGTTTTGATTTCTAGATGTATTTGTATAGAGCGTTTGAATTTGCAAAATGCAGGATTATACATGTACAGTTGCCAAAAAATGCAAATTTTGTCAAATCTGTGCACCAAAACTAGAAAATAGCTGCACCACTGAAAAGTTTAGGAAATTCTACCTAATTAAAAACATATCACACCTGATTTGGAGCCTGGATGACTGAGATATGGCCTGGCATAGTCAGACTACAAAATCAAAAATCAATCTAAAGGGGGGTTGCATCAGCAAAAGATGGGGTTAAATTTGATGGTCATACAACTATCACAATAGTTCAAATTAGCACTGGAAAGATGGTCAAATGGTCATCAAATTTAAGCTCGTGAAATGATGATGTTAGCCACTTCCACCACTATGATGATGTTAGCATGACATCATGATGACATCAATAGTGTATGGAATAGTACAAAATCATATGTTAAAAGCACTAAGGTAGCATCTAGATGTTGTTGACATGTCTATGATTAGTCTTGCTAACTTTAAATACATGTAGGATATTGACTGGGTTTATAGGGTACATGTGTCAGGGTTGCGTTTGTTGCGTGTCAACTACATGGGCATGTTAAACTGTGCCATGTGTTGTAGGTAGATGCTCAAGTATGTAGATGTGGTAGTCTAGTTATATTGATAATGATGCAAAGGTAGCTACACAAAACATGTCACATGTCACCTTATGTTGTATCCTGTGCTACCTGCGTGGCAGGGTCAGAATAAGTAGTGAGGTGGCATGAGAGTTGCCAAAAAAATGATTTTTGTCTTCAAAAAACTTTGTGGGTTGCCTATTTTTATTTTATCATTGCCATGTATTTTCCCATTAGTCCCATATTCATGGGGTGAGGGACTGCAATGGAGTTTAAAAGAAAATGTAAGCGGTAGCTGAGATAACTGCAACCATCGGTGGATGTGTTGGCTATCCAGCCACCAGTGATGTATATGGTCAGAATTGGATATGTCCACTAGTAGGAATATTTGGTCAATGTTTTAACAAAAAATATTGAAGGTGTCTAGTCTAGTGCCTTAGCCCGCCAATTATTGAATAATCCTTATAAAAAAGAAATATTCCTTCAAAATTGCAAAGCCAGGATGTGACTACCTAGTTTTGCAAAAGAATTTTCTCTAACTAAGGAAAAAATAAATCCAAATAAAAAATTTGAAAAGTGAAAATAATTCAAATCTAAAATTTAAATAATCAGATCAATTAAATGATCATACCCAGTTTGCAAATCAGTGCCTTCAGGTACTAGTTTGCAAAAAAAATTGCCTCATGATCAACTTTAGTCTAGCATAGGCAAATTTATAGTCAATCTTCACCAAATCAATGTTTTGGATGAAATGACAAGGTCAAATCTGGCTCTAAACATTCCTAATTTCTACAGATACCCTAGATTCAAGTCAAGGTGCTAAAGCATGAATAGTCTCGACTGACTATGTGTAGAGAATCTCCTAGAGCTTTGATACCATGTAAGAATTTGGCTTATGCCATAATTTACCCAAGACCAAGAAACTCAAACACAAGAACAATAGTAGACGAAAGGGAGAGTATGATCAGAATGACAATATATTCATTCAATATGCTATATTAAATTACACTATGAGTGCCTATATAAAAAGGCCTCTGGAGAGCTTCTAGAATACATAGAAGTTAGCAACATGATAAGTCATACAACTTGACACATGCCCACTAGATATGGGTTATCCTTGATTAGGCACAACAGTAAGTGTGATGATGAGAGGATTAGCCTACAGTGGTGTAGCATGCAAATCAGTCTTGTAGAAAACATGTGCTCAATTAGAAGTGTGAATAACTATGTTGTCTAAATGACAATTCACTGAATGATGCAAACTCCAGTGTTCTAGACACCATGTGCTAAATTAGAGTTGCATACTTCTATGTTGTCAACATGACAACTCATGAGAGTACACAAACTCCAAAGTGTCTCACCTAAATAAAATAATAAAATAATAAAATAATACATTAACCTAAGTAAACTTAAGTAAATTTTAAATAGTAAATACTTATTTACACTAACAATAACAAACATGATAGATAGACCTCTAGGTAAAGAAGGTAAGTAAACCAAGAGGAATAGAACTCAAGGAGAATTTTAGATATAGAAATATTACTAAGAGGGTGGGGGTGAATCAAACATTACCAACTTGAGCAATAAACCTTAATGTCAAACTTATTTTACATTTTACTAATAGTAACTCCAATTTAATTATAATTGTATTATTATCTACCTAACCATAAACATCTATCCAAAAACAAGTAGACAGACACACAAGAACATCACCAATATTTATCTTGTAAAAACATGATTAGGGTCAACTTGTCTACTTTAGGGTCAAAAAAACACTGTTAGGTGCTATCCTACTAAGAAATTTCCCAAGAGACCCATTAAAGTCTTTACCCTATTAGGAGTAACTTGATTAGAGGATTTAGACACTCTACTCTAATAATGCCACCCTGTTCAAGAATTTATAATGAACTTGTTAGTGTCATCCAATTGTGGATTTTAATATCACAATTGTTAGAGAGTAACCATTAATAATGATCAATAGTTTGCACTAACTTGATAATTTGGATCCATTAAAATTCCTCAACATAATAATACATCATTACATTTCTTTGACCAATTTTTTACCTTTTTGTGATTGCAACAAGCTTTCTTTGATCAATTCCTCCGTTAAGTTGATAGTCTCTTCCTCTTCCTACTATCCTTCACTTCTTTGTCACAATACTAAACTTCTTATTTTTTTCTCCTTTATTTAGACCTATAAAGTATGATGTGGCTATCATTCATAAAATCAATCAAGTCTAGTGCTTTAGTTGGTAATGCACTAAAAGACAATTTGACTTTTTTATTTATTTTAACATTCTCATGTTGAACCTAAAAAGGTTTTCTTTAGATGGCTATTTCTTCTCAAAAAACTTCTAGTTGGTCATTTTCTTTTTCTTTTCAACAACCAACCTATTATTTTATCTTTGCGTAATTGTCTAGAATCCTTAAAGCATATTTATTTTTACTAGACTTTTTCTTGCATGATCTCTTCATTGTTCCTTGGTAACCTTGTTAAGTGGAATCATAAGTAATGTCTATCTTGGCATAGAATGCTTGCTAGTTTTGTCGATGAGTTTGAGTTTTCTATGAAACTCACCCTGTCTCTCATAATGTCACACTAGGTCATGACCATTTTGGAAGTGTCAAAGGAGAGATTCCCTCTATCTAATCAAAGAAGGGTACATGATCTTTTTTAAGGAGGACATTCAGCTTTCCCTCCCCCTTTTCTTTCATTCATTGATCTCACCCTCTCCCCTTTTGTTGGTTTTCCATGTAGCCCTCATATCATTTTTCCCCAAGGCCACCTTTGATACTCCCCTCCCATTTCCTCCCTTTTGAAGAATCATAAGTCATATAATATGGGGTTGGACAAGAGAACTAGTATGTGTTCAAACAAGGACTTATGGAAAAAGCTCATAGAAAAGAAAATAGAAAATGGGAGCCAAAGAATTCTTGAGAATCTTTTCTTAAAATAATCTTCTCAATGAATGTTACTTCTTTGAGTATGATAGTTCTCAATAGTTTGCAAAAGTATATTATAGTAAATAATTTTATTAAGATCTTAATCTGGTCAAATTCTCTTTATTTCGATATTGACTCTAAAGACATGTAAGGGAGTCTTTGTGAGTGTTTTCCTCTAATTTCTTGCATTGCAAGCAAGCCCAACACATTATTTTCTCCCACTCAAACTATGGAATGGCTAGTCAACTTTACTATTGGTTGTGCCCCCAGTTCAACTAGTGCTAGAAAGGCTTACTATGAGAAAATCATTCAAGATAACACATCCAATAGTACTAATAAGTAGATGGTTATGGGGGACTATAATAACTCGTTTAATAGGGAGCAGTTAAAAAAGGAGTCATCATGTCTCGAAATCACATGGATGAGATAAATTATGAAATTAAGGTATGTATTAATCATGATAAGATACTTAGTAAAAATGGGGTCATTTCACTTATTTCCATTTAGAATAGAAGCTTTTTCATAAATGAAATGTAATTATTTTAGGTAGTTGTTAAGTTATAATAGTGTGATAATAAAAGATCCACATGTCATATAGATTTTTTTAGTATTATTTCTTTTTTTGAAGTTTATTATTAAGAGAAAAATTCAGTTATCTTGACTATGCAACTAGTGAAAATAGGAGGGAAATTGAGAACAAGGGAACCCAATAATTGTGAAAATGGAGGAAGCATAATGGAAGTTTGGAAAACATGGAGGAAGGGGGTCTAGTTCATTACATGAGAAAAGATGAAAATGGAAAAGGAAAAAGTAACAAATGTATTCCTAAAGGTTTGGAATAATAGAGAAGTTAACCTAGATGGGAGGAAAATGTAGCTCAATGTAGTGGTAATGGTAGAAATTACTAGTCTGAGTGGTAAAGATAAGTTTTTTATTTGAGACCTAAAGTATTCAGAGATGGTTTTTAGGAAATTTGTGAAAGAAATGAATGATGAATTGGCTAAAGTTGAGGGGTGTATTTATACTATGTCACCTATTAAATTTCTTTAAAGGTTTGTTCATCTTCTTTAATGTAGCATGTTGTGCCTGGTGGGAATTATGACAGGACTCATACTTATGACTTTTTTATTTACTTAATCACTTTAGATATAAAAAAGAGTTTATTTTCCCGTCTACCTTCTGTGCTCCCTATCACATAGTATCAATACTATAGGGTCTAAACCCAATAAAATAATCTTTCATGAGGCTCATATGAGGATGATTGATAATTATGTGAAAAAAATTGTCCTTGAACCTATAATGCAGTAAGACAAAAGGTTTGGGGGAAAAATTTGACAAATTAAAATGTATATTAGGTGAATTATAAATGGATTCTTCTAGATCTTCAAAAAGGAAGAAGTCTAAGGTTAATCATGCAAATGCTATCTTTAAATAAGAAGAATATTGTGAGTAAGAAGAAG
This sequence comes from Cupressus sempervirens, assembly GCA_028749045.1. Classification (NCBI taxonomy): domain Eukaryota; kingdom Viridiplantae; phylum Streptophyta; class Pinopsida; order Cupressales; family Cupressaceae; genus Cupressus; species Cupressus sempervirens. Next base: position 815,118,595 of record CM053792.1, on the reverse strand, counting down.
AAAACATTGTCTTGAGGGGAAGGGAAAAGCAAAGATGGATACAAAAAAGGGTAAGGTTAATTATGAGCTAGTGGAAAGACTATTTAAGGTTGACAATATCCCTACTTGGCCTCCTTTACCATCTTTGGTTTGTAGTGAGATGAGGTCTTTTATGGCTACCAAAGTGAAAGATAACTAGGTTATGTAGAAGAAAGTGGAAGGAAAAGGGCTCAAATAAGTCATAAGACCTATTGACTATGATGATTCATTTGAGGATGCTCTAATTATGTATCTACAAAAAGCTAAAGTAAAGGAGATTGAGGGCTAGATTTAGAGTTATAAACTTGATGAGAATTTGAACAAGGCCTCTTGGGAGGAAAATGAAATGGAAAAGGTTAGCATTTCAATGCAAATAGTGGTTGACAAGGAATGTCGATCTTATGGAGGAAGATATCAATGATTTGGGACTTGACCCTTTGTCATGGTCTTTTAAAAATTATAAAAGAGGTCTCTCTCTCCTCTCACAAAGCCAATAAATAGACCTTCCATTCCATTAAAATCTAGAACTATGGAAGGAAAAATTTAGGAGTTATAGAGTAAATAGCATGAGAAGGGACTGAATAAGAAGGAGATAGAGAAGAAGGGTAAGTTGGAGTTGATTGAAGAGTTCAAGAGAGAATTTGACAAAATAGAAAATGTGACCAAAGATTCTTTGTCTAGATGCCAAGGCCAACTTGAAACTACTTGTGAGTGCATGACTAGAGTCCTCCATAATTTGGATTAGGAAAAGGAGGTGAAGCTTGTGCTCAATCTAGAGGAAGGAGAGAACAAATTAGAGGATGTTGGTCATGAAAAACATAACTGATCCAACAAAAAAATGATGCAAAAAAAAATGGAATGAGATACACCAAAAAGATATAAAAAAGGTCATAGAAAAGACCAATGGCATTCCACAGAAGTGTAAAGATAAGGTGGAAGAGTTCGTCTAGCTTCTTTCAATAGTAAGTTGTCCCATTTTTCCTATTGTGAATAGACTAGTAGTATTTTAGTTTGTTATAGGTTTTTGTACTTTCCTTTCTAAAGGTAATACTGATTTTGGCTTTGGGAGTTTTAGTTACTCTGAAAACTATTTCATTTTGGATCTTTTTAAATATTTCAATTAAGCTTTTGGGTCCCTTGTAAACAAAACATGTTTTATCCTTAATTGAAAAAAATATTTTAAAAATAATTCTATTAGATACTTGATTAGATGTCTTTCCATATATTTATTTATTAAATTATTAATTCACCCCTCTAAATTACTTTTTAAAAATCCAATGTGTCTTTTCTTCACTAGGAGGTGCACCTTTAATATGATTTATTTTATCCATGCATACACATAAATTTTAAAAATATTAATAAAAGGTTATGGTTGTTCTTCATAGTTTTGCAACATATAAAAATCACCTAAAATAATTATGATTTATGTCTACTAAATTAGATTTTTTTTTTTTAATAAACTATGTATAAAGAGCCTAAAAATGTAATTTTTAGTTGTAAAGTAATTATATTTTTATTGGTACATAAATGTACATCTCACCTTTTATAAACTTTTCACACCTTTAAAAAATAATTACTTTGACTTTACAAACATTAATATCACACATAACACTATGAAGGTCTATAAATATTGTAAAACTCCTTGAGCCCATGTAGCATCTCATGATAAAGATAGGTTATACCTATATCTAATCTAAGGGACAAATACCACCTAGTTCTTGGTTTAGGGCTAGATATCATGACATTTTTTTTAAGGATAGGGGAAGATAAGTATCAATATTTAGTGGTTAAGGCAAGATATGATATACAATACTAATATTTAGGGTTAAAGCTACCATGAATGATATATTAGGTGGAGTGGGTGATATAACATTCTTTTGTGCATGTCTATTTTTGATCTATGAGTAGTTTATTTCAAGGATCACATATTGAGTGTAAAGATTGCCCTTGCAAAACCAATGTCATAGTATCATTCTCTCTAAAATGAAAAAGTCAAAGAGAGTCATGGTCCTTTGTATATTCACTAGTCAACAATAATTCTTAATTACAATTTAATTTAAATGTGATACATATACCAAATAACAGTTAACAAAATATCAAGATGGTATGAACAAGCTCCATTGTAAGAGTGCTTTAGTGACCAACCAACACTATTCACCTCATTTGACTATTTTTTATTAAAGGAGGTAGAACAAGATCTAAACTGTGGAACAAAAAAGAACACAGAAAGAGAACCCTATTTGATGGTTTTGTTTTAGTCTGTCACAAAATTTACCATTGTGTTATAGCCTCTTGCCTTTATTTATTGCTAATTTAATTTTCATTAAAATTATAAATAAATTGTCATTTTAAAAAAAATTATGTGGATTGGATAGACATCACCTTATAATAATTATTACTTGATAATTTTCTTTTTTCATTATGAAAAAGTTTTAGTTATTTTCTTTTTAAGAAATTAGTTTTTAGTTTTAATTTTTCACCTAGTTTTAATTTTTTACTAGTTTTTAATTTTTATAATTTATTTAATAAATTAATATATTTATTTATTTATTCAAATGCATATTATCTAAATATAATCTATCATTTTGTGATAGCTTTTGTTGGTTTATTTAATTGCTTTAGCTTTTAAGTATTTGTTATTATTTAATTTTTAAAATTAGTTTAATTTTTAACTTTTAAAATTTATTTAATTTGTTAAAAAAATAGAAGTTAGATTTGGCTAAGTGCAACAATCTAAATTAATGATAGACATTGGTATTAATAATAGAAATAGCTATTGAACTTTACAGAAATTAATCAATATTGAAAGATTTAAAAATAGATATATAATAAAATTATTAGTTTTAATTATATACTATATAATATTTTAGTGTTATAAAATGTATTTAGAATAATATAATATAAGTTAACTTTATAATTTCATTTTATAAATGAAAAGTGTATTTTATGAAATGAATGTTTTTTGTTTTTTTACCATACATTGTCTATAGTAAAATATTAAACAATAGTTGTGTGTCATTGTTCCAATTCTATTTTTTTGTGGCTCACCTTTCTAATGATTTTCCTAAGTGTCCCCCTACTACTAAGTCTTCTCCCAAGAGTGTAGTTGTAGATAGTAGGATCTTACCGATTGAAGCCTTACTAGTGTCTTTTGGTATTTGGCTAGAGCTAGCTCTCTTCTTTGCTTCCCACTCTATTGTTCTCATTACCCCTTTTATTTCCCTAACTTCTTTTTCTCCTCAACCTACTATTCCTTCCCTCTTTACTCCCTCAGTGAGTGTTCCCCTTCAGATTGGGTCTAGATCTTTGATATCTCCCATTAAGGGAAAGTCTAGAGCTTTCCTTCCTTTTCTACCATTTTCCCTTCCCCTATTAGTCATGTTGCCTCCCCCTTTCCTTTCATTCAATGATCTAAATTGGAAGGAGAGATGGAGAGAGTAAATTGAAGGATGTTTTCATGGAAAAAATAAGTGATCCAACAACAAAAAGAACCAAAGGAAATGGATTGAGATACACCAAAAAGATATCAAAAAGGTCACAAAAAATATCAAAGGCATTCCATAGAAGTTTAAAGATAAGGTGGAAGAGTTAGTCTAGCTTCTTTCAATTGTATCTTGTCCCATTTTTCCTACCGTGGTTAGACTGTTAGTATTTTAGTTTGTTATGGGTTTTTTGCTTGCTTTCTTAAAGTTAATGATGATTTTGGCTTTGGATGTGTCAGTTATTATGGACACTATTTCATTTTGGGTGTTTCAAATTTAAATATTTCAATTAAGCCTTTGGGGTTTCAAGTCCCTATAAAAAAACATGTCTTATCGTTAATTGAAAACAAATCTTTATAAAATAATTCTATTAGATAATTAATTTGATGTCTTTCATTCTATTTATTTATTAAATTATTTTCTATTAATTAATTTAGTTTAAATCTAATGTGTCTTTTCTTCTCTACTATGCGCACCTTCAATATGATTTAGTTTATCTATTCATACACATATTTTGAAAAATATTAATAAGAATTTATGGTTGTTCCTAATAATTTTTCAACATATAAAGATCACTTTCAATATTTAGGGGTCATGTTTACTGAATTAGATAAATTTTTATTAATAAACTATGTATAAAGAACCTAAAAAGCAATTGTTAGTTGTAAAAAAATTATATTTTTATCGGCAGATAAATGTGCATCTCACCCTTATAAACTTTTCACAACTTGAAAAATAATTACTTTGACTTTACAAACATTAATATCATACATAAAAATTTGTAAAAGTTATTGAAACAATCTAGTATCTCATGATGAAGATAGGTTATACATGTATCTAATATAAGGGACAAACAAAACCTATTTCTTAGCTTAGGGAAAGATATGATAACATTTTTTTAAAGCTTACAGGAGGATAAGTACCAATATTTAGTGGTTAAGGAAAAATATGATATACAATACTAATATTTAGGGTTAATACTATGATGAATGATATATTATCTGAAAAGGATGAATATATGACCTCCTTTTGTGAATGTGTGTTAGTGTTGTGATTTTTGTGTAGTTTATTTCAATGATCACATATTGAGTATAAAGATTGCCCCTACAAATCCAATGTCATAGTATTGGTTTTGACAAATGAGTGTCTATTGTTGGATATGATTGAAAACATCATGAATAAAGTATGATGGAATTGGGAAAGAATCTTTTCAATCATTGTTCTGTCATTGATATCAAACTTGCTACTTGTTGGAATGATGCTTAAGTATCCAAATACTATCAATTAGTTGATTGACAAGTAGGTGGCAATCAATAAGATGTAACTAGAGCACCTAGAGAAAGGTTGAAGTTATGATGTTGGAATTAAGTATAAGGATCAGCTAAGCCATTGATAAAATAGTGTATTGATGACATACTCTAAGACACAGGGAATGGACACACTAAGACACATCAAAGATGTAAGGTTTAACTAAGTTCATTTGTGAGTGCTGAGCAAGCTAGTTAAAGCCGAGCAAGTTCAACTTCAATGTGTGCCAAGAAATCGTTCAGGTGCCATGTAACACAGAATATGCCAAGCTATACATAATTCAACATGTGCTGAGTAACTCAACAACCAATAGGAACTGAACACTACGAAGTAAATAGAAGTCGAGTGATTCAAGAAAATAGTAGAAGCTGAGCAATACAGGAAAGCTTTAGGTTTTGAGTAAAGTAGAGACCACAATGGATGCCAAGAAATCTAGAATAGAAGATTTTGAGCATCAATTAATGTAGTAGAAGTCAAGTAACATAGAAGGTTCCAAGCATTAGTAAACCAATGATGCCGAGTTGCTGCATTATTTGCTAAGTCAAAAGATTCGCCAGATCAATAACAATAAGTTTGTTACATTGAATTTTGTGAATTAGTTGGATGATAAGGATGATGAGTAGATGTCACAAAATTTTAAGTAAACCATGCAAACCAATTCAAGGTGAATACTCATGAAGTTTTTGGAAGAAACAATTTGGAGGGAAAAAAATATCGTTCTCTCAAATCAAATGAAATTGATGAGTGGGAAGATTTGAGTGGGAAATAAAGAATATAACTTCGTTATAAGGAGTTACAAGTTAGAGATCAAGATTACGAGAGTGAGTTGGTCACAAGTGTGGTCATATGAAGAAGCCAAGAGAAGGCTAGTGTGAAGTGTCAAGAGGAGGACATAGTGAGGAGCAAGCATAGAGCATCAAGACTCTAAGTTGATCGAGTGACCATAGAGTGCATTGGCATAACAAGTGGAAGAACTCAAGGAGATAGATCTTGAAGGGTGGACAAGCTATCAGCACTGCAAGGAAGAAAAGCCAAGCAAAGAAAAGAAATAAAGAGTAATATGAAATCTGCAAGGTTAGAGTTACAATCTTTATCAGGTCAAACCCTTTCTAATACTTTCTTTCCATTGTATTAGATATTGAAATCCTACATTGCTAGGTTAGCTTAATAGCTAGGTGGATAAGCCCTAGGAGAAGGATAAGAGATCCTCAGGAGAAGGATAAGAGATCCTCAGGAGAAGGATAGGAGATCCTTAGGTGAGGGATAAGAGATCCTTTTGAGAAGGTGATTGAAAATGCCATGGACTTGGGTGGGCCTAACAGCTATATGTAAATCCTTTAATAGGGTAGCATTCTAAGTTGAATGTTCTTAAGTCCTGTAACAGGGAACACTCCTAACAAGGTGTAGAAATTGTTTAATAGGGTCATATCTGATAGTGTGTAAAGCCTTTAACAAGGCAGGCCTTTAACAGGGAAAACCATTAGAAGTGGTTGAAATCAATTGCATAGTTATTTTGTGGGTGTCATCCCTAGCCCAGTTTTACCTTCTTATTCTTGGAGGGTTTCTGGGTCACCAAAATCCTTTGTGTTATGTGGTGATGCATGTTTACTTTTCATGATTGTTTAATGTTCAATTGCATGCATGATAGTTTTATTAAAAGAAAATTTGTATTGGATATTATTGGACCTTGAATAACTGATTCACCCCCCCGCTCTCAATTATTCTAAAAGAATTCTAACAATTGGTATCAGAGCCCATTGCTAATTTGTTTCAAGGTACTAGCACTAGGAAGATCAAGATATCCAAGAGAGAAGTTCCCAAGCTAAAATAAGACAACTTTGTTGCATGGAAAAGTATGATAAAGTTTTACCTTGGATCAATAGGTGACTAGGCACAAGCCTCAATCATAGTTGATCATGTAGACCCTGTGGGACCCCTCATTGTAGATGACATGAACAAGAAGAAGGAGCACAATCAAGGATGATGACAATCATCTTCCTGAAACAAAAATTAGATGTGTTCCAAATGTTCAAATGGTACTTGGCAAGAGTTGAGAAAGAGACTAGGAAGAGCCTAAAATGTCTCAAATCTAATAGAGGAGGTGAATTCACATCAAGAGAGGTTGAAGAATTCTGCAATACAAGAGGAATCAAAAGGATGACATCAGCACCTAGGACTCCACCTTAGAATGGTATAGTAGAAAGAAGGAATAGATCAGTTATTGATTGCGCTAGAACCTTAATGATGGAAAAAAATGTTGCACTCAAGTACTAGAGAGAAGCTATAAGCACTACAGTCTACACACTCAACAGAGTTCAAGTCAAGAAAGGTACAAATGTAACACCTTTTGAATTATGGTATGGGCATTCTCCTAATGTAAAACATTTCAAAATATTTAGATGCAAATGCTATATATATAAAGAGTCTAGAAATGGAAAGTTTGATGCAAAGAGTGAGGAAGGCACATTTCTTGGTTATTCTACTAGAAGAAAAGCTTATAAGTGCTTGAATGTTAACACTAAAAAAGTAGTAGAAAGTACAAATGTGAAATTTGATGAGCTTTCAGAAGTTCGTAGTGTTGAGAACACCAAGAAAGTAGAAGAATACAAGACCTTTTTATACTTTTATGAAGGTATACCTAATAATGGTGAAGTTGAAACTTAGAATGACAATCAACAACAAAATCCAATATCTTCCGAGTCACAAACATTGAATGCCAAGCAGCAGACACATTTAGAAGTCGCGCTACAGAATACAGAGAATGTTCATTCAGATTTGAGAATAGTCAACATGAAGGAAATGAAGAAATGTCTAATGAAAATACACATGAAAATTCAAATTCTAAAAGAGATAACATACAAACAAGGAAAGAGCCAATATTGGCAAAGTATGTAAGAAGACATCATCCTACATATCAAATTATTGGAAACAAAGAGGCAAGACCAATGACAAGGAATAAACTCAAAAGTGAGACATGTCTACTCAAAAAAATGGAACCAAAAATAGTAAGTGAAGCCATAAAAGATGATGACTGGTACAATGCTATGAAAGAAGAAATATAAAAAATTGAGAAGAATAAGACATGGACCTTAGTCTCAAGACCATCTGACAAGAATGTAATTGGAACCAAGTGGGTATTTAGAAACAAGTTAGATGAGAATGGTGAAATCACAAGGAACAAGGCAAGACTAGCTTATAAAGGGTATGCACAAGAAGAAGGACTAGAATATGGAGAAAGTTTTTCTCCAGTTGCCATAATGGAAGGAGTAAGGACCATACTGGCATATGTAGCCTTCAAAGGATTTAAAGTCTATCAAATGGATTTTATGTCTGTGTTTCTAAATGGTTTACTTGAAGAGGAAGTCTACATAGAGCAACTAGAAGGATTTGTTGATGAAAATAACAAAAACAACGTATGCAGATTGCATAAGGCTCTATATGGATTAAAGCAAGCTCCTAGAGCTTGGCATGAGAGACTTCACAAGTATCTAGTGCAAATAGGATTTGAAAGAACTGATGATAATAACAACATGTACATCAAATCAGAAGAAGGTAAGGATATCCTTGTATCTAAAATCTTTGTGGATGACATAATTTTTGGAGGAAAGGAAGGGCTTTGCAAGAGTTTTGCTAACAAAATGAAACATGAGTTTGAGATGTCTATGTTTGGAGAAATCAAGTTCATTTTTGTATTGCATGTACATCAACTAAAATATGGTATATTCTTGACACAATCAAAATACATCAAAGAGATACTCAAGACATTTGGATTGGAGGACTCCAAACCTATCAGCACACCAATGGCAATAGGACATAAGCTATGCAAAAAATGATGAATTAGCTGAAGTCAATCTAATAATGTACAGATCCATGATTGGAAAACTACAATATGTTGTACATAGCAAACTAGACATAGCATTAGCAGTTAGAATAGTGGCTAGATTCTTTGCTAATCCTAGAGCAAATCATCTTGTGGTAGTAAAAAGGATAATGAGGTATCTCAAAGGAACTAATGACTTTGGCCTATACTATAAAAAGAATGAGAAGTTTGAGCTCAATTCATATATAGATGTAGATTGGGGAGGCAACATTGATGACAGGAAAAGCACAAGTTGAGGAGCATTATTCTTAGGTAAAAGGCTAGTTACTTGGACTAGCAAGAAACAAACATGCACATCTGAGTCCACTGCAGAAGCAAAATATGTGGCAGCAACAATCAATTGCACAAACATTGTGTGCCTCCAACATCTATTGAAAGGAATGAAAGAAGAGGTAACCAAACCTGTGATACTGTATTGTGATAATACAAGTGCTATAAACATATCCAGGAATCTAGTAATGCATGTAAAAACCAAGCATATTGCAATCAAGTATCAGTATGTTAGAGAATTGGTGGAAGACAACCAAGTGAAGATGGAGTACATTCACACAAAGGAACAAATTGCAGATATCTTCAACAAACTATTGCCCAAGGATACTTATGAATAACTTAGAGGCAAGTTGGGGTTAAAGATCCTAACTCAAGCAGTCTAAAGCAACAAAGAAGCTACCCTACATCAACAGGAGTAGATAATTGAAATATCAAAATAATGATGCAAAGGATGACAACAGGAACAGAAACTCTAGATCAGTCACAAGCATGGTGACAGAGGGAGAAAACACATGAGATGCAAAGCTTATATTTAGCATGTTGAAGATGCTACATCTTTGGAATTTATGTCAAAGAGGGAGAATTATGAGAAACTAATCAATAAAAGGTAAGAGGGAGATGTATGAGAATGAATGACATCAGGAGTATAGTAGTAGACAAAAAAAAAAAGAGATGGAAGAGGGAGATTCAGAAAAGATAAGATACTGATTAGAAAGTAGCTATGAAGGATCAAGAATACAGAGTAAGGATGCAGCAGTCAAGAGGGAGAAGCAGAACAAAGGATTCAATTTGTATCAGCAAAAGAAGGAGACATGATACAAAAAGGGAAGATATGAAATGAACATGTAATGACAAACAAGTTTTCTATTTGGTATATAATTTTGGTGGTAACTAAGTTGATCAACTCAATCAATTGATTAGTTTTGTTTGCCATCAATGCCAAAGAGGGAGATTAATTGAAATGATTGAAAAGATCATGAATGAAGTATGATGGAACTAGTAAAGAATTTTTTCAATCATTTTTTTTTCATTGATGTCAAACTTGCTACTTGCAGGAATGAAAATTTCTTAAGTGATCCAAATAATATCAATTGGTTGATTGACAAGGAGGTGGCAATCAATAAGATGTAACTAGAGCACCTAGAGAAAGGTTGAAGTTATGATGTTGTAATCAAGTATAAGGATTAGCTAAGCCATTGATGAAATAGTGTATTGATGACATACTCTAAGACACAGGGAATGGACACACTAAGACAAATCAAAGATGTAAGGTTTAAGTAAGTTTATTTGTGATTGTCGAGCAAGCTAGTTAAAGCTGAGAAAGTTCAACTTCAATGTGTGCCGAGTAATACAGAATATGCCGAGCTATACAGAATTCAACATGTGCTGAGTAACTCAGGATCCAATAGGAGCCAAACACTACAAAGTAAATAGAAGCCGAGTAATTCAAGAAAATAGTAGAAGTTGAGCAATATAGGAAAGCTTTAGGTGCTGAGTAAAGCAAAGACCACAGTGGATGCTGAGAAATCAAGAATCAAAGCTGTCGAGCATCAGTAAACAAATAATGTTGAGTTGCTGCATTATTTTTTAAGTCAAAGATTCGCGAGATCAGTAACGATAAGTTTGTTACATTGAATTTTGTGAATTAGTTGGATGATAAGGATGATGAGTAGATGTCACAGAATTTTAAGTAAACCATGCAAACCAATTCAAGGAAAATACTCATGAAGCTTCTAGAAGAAATAATTTGGAGGGAAAACAATATTGTTCTCTCAGATCAAATCAAATTGATGAGCGACAAGATTTGAGTAGGAAATAAAGAACATAACTTCTTTATAAGGAGTTACAAGTCAAAGATCAAGAGATCAAGAGTGAGTTGGTCACAAGTGTGGTCATGTGAAGAATCCAAGAGAAGGCTAGTGTGAAGTGTCAAGAGAAGGGCATAGTGAGGATCAAGCATAGAGCATCAAGACTCTGAGTTGATCAAGTGACAATAGAGTGCATTGGCATAATGAGTGGAAGAACTGAAGGAGACAGATCTTGAAGGGTGGACAAGCTGTTAGCACTGCAAGGAAGAAAAGCCAAGCAAAGAAAAGAACTAAAGAGTGATATAAAATCTGCAAGGTTAGAGTTGCAATCTTTATCAGGGCAAAACCTTTCTAATACTTTCTTACTATTGTATTAGCTATTGAAATCCTACATTGCTAGGTTTTCTTAATAGCTAGGTGGATAAGCCTCAAGAGAAGGATAAGATATCCTCAGGAGAAGGATAGGAGATCCTTAGGTGAGGGATAAGAGATCCTTTTGAGAAGGAAATTGAAAATCCCATGGACTTAGGTGGGCTTAATAGCTCTATGTAAATCCTTTAACAAGGTGGCATTCTAAGTTGAATGTTCTTAATTCCTCTAATAGGACACACACCTAACAGGGTGTAGAAATCCTTTAAAAGAGTCACATCTGACAGTGTGTAAAGTCTTTAATAGGGAAAACCATCAGAAGTGGTTGAAATCAATTGCATAGTTATTTTGTGGGTGTCATCACCACCTCAATTTTACCTTCTTATTCTTGGAGGGTTTCTGGGTCACCAAAATCCTTTTTGTTATGTGGTGGTGCATGTTTAGTTTTCATGATTCTTTAATGTTCAATTGCATGCATGATAATTTTATTAAAGGAAAATTTGTATTGGACATTATTGGACCTTGAATAACTGATTCACCCCCTCCCCCCCCCCCCTTCACCCCCTCTCAGTTATTCTAAAAGAATTCTAACATCTATACACTTAAGTTATCTACTTAGTTCATACTAAACAAGTAACATATACCGAGCATAATATATAAGATAGTGTATGCCAAATAAACAGTGAGTGCCAAGCAACTTAAGTGTCAAGTCACTAAGATGCTAAGCAGATAGTATGTGTCAAGTGATTCAAGTGTCAAGGAAGAAATGCATGTCAAGTCATTCATATGTCAAGTGACGACATTGAAGTTATAGTTAGTGCTGAACACTAGGGACCTTAGATGACACGTAGTATAGTTTTGACATAGTTATTTGTATTGGCACAAAGTACTATGTAAACCATTTTTTAGCTAGCTTAAGTATTTTTTTATGACCTTTATTGATAAGGAGAAATCTTAATTTTGAATCCCTATGCATTACATGCATCCAATTAGAAAAAGGGAAGGTTTAAGATACAATATGCATGAATCACTACCGTTGATTCATACCTAATCCTAAATCACCTAGGTCTTCTTAAGATAGACAAACCCTAAACTCTATATGAAATTGAAAAGGAATTGCTAAGGAGAATGTCAGAGAATTTGCATGTGCAAACAGAGCATTCATGGTGATTAATATGTTATGAATTGAGTTATATTGTAGAATTAGTTAATGGAGAACAAAGTAAAGGAATCAAAGGACAACATAGGTACATTTGATCAACAAGGATCAAGTATACATCAATATAGAGGTGATCTAACATCAAGCAATAGAGTACTAATTAAAGGATCATTATTGAGACATTTTAATAGATGAATTAGTTAAATCTCTTAATAGAGTAGTCTTAATAGTCTATTGTAAATCATTTAACAAGGTGCTTACTTCAATGTAAGTTAATATCATCCTACCATACACACTTTTGGGTGAACCCACAATAATGGGTTCCACTTTAGTGGGACAAAGAAAAAAAATACTTTTGCAAAATGCAAAAATTGCATTCAGCATACATTCACGCGAACATGGCAAATATGTTCACTGTGAACATATTTTCCATAAATGAAGAATGTTTGCATGAATATTGACAATAAATATGTTCGCTATGAACATGCAAAATGCCAAAATTTAGCTTTAAAATGGCATTTTCACCCATTACTGTTCATTCTAATGGCATTAACCAGATGTTAGAGTGAATGTGTACTATTGGTTAGCATCCCCTATCATTGTCCATCAGATTCTCATCTTTGCACAATTTCAAGTATCTCTATATATTATTATTTGAATTTTTTTATGTTTTTTATGTTTTCAAAGCAGATTTTTATGTTAATTTAATATTTTTATTGTTTATTTATGTTAAATTTAATTATATTAATTTAACGTTTATAATTTTTTTGTATATGTTTGTTATATATTAGATAAATAATAATATAACATTAGAAAAAAAAAGTTAGAAAAAAGTTAGTGTTTTTTATTAGATAAACAAGCTTTACAGGGACCCTAAAACCTAAGAGTTAAAACATAAACAAGGCTGATAATAAACATGAAAAACCCAGCCAAAAAAGTACCAGTTCAAAGGCTAATAATAGGCACAAAGCCCAACCAACAGACTAAAACCATAGAAAAGACCAAGAACAGAAACCACAAGAAACAACCAGGGAAAAAGCCCTTACAAAAAGCCAAAAAAAAAGCACAGGAAGAAACAAAAGAACAGGCAGAGGATTAGTCCTCATTTTTTCTCTACAAGTCTTGCATGACCTAAGCTGCCTCATAGGCCATCTTGTTCTCCTCAGCCTCATGCAGGTGCACCCTTTGATCCTCATGGTCATGATCATTGTTGATGTTGTCCATAGCAGTGTCGACCCCCATTCTGTCTTCATCTCTATCTTTTCCATCCTCATCATCCTTCATAGATTTGTCTTTGATCTAGTCTATTAAAGATATGATGTTTCTGTTAATGGAGCTAAGCATCAAAATCATCTGATTTGAGAGCTTATGATTGTAGATTTTGAGGTTGTTAATCCTTCTCTCCACCAGACCAAGCCTCTTATCATTGTCTTCTTTTTTATTAGAGTCTGCTCCATTCCTGTTATACTACATATGACCCACCTGCTCTTTGACCTCCTCCAACTCATAGAAAAGCCACTTGATTGATCTGAAGTTATCAATCATGCTATTGTGAGCATTATTCAGGAGATTCAACCTAGTTTCCCTTGCTTTGTCTGAAATTGCCACAATCGTCGGGTCTATAAGTTCTTCAAGCCTCGTCTCTTCTTGGTTATGCATGAGGACCTGCGGGATCATGGCCTTTCTAAAAATGCTCATTTTTTAGGTCCTGACTCTAAGGTTTTTCCAAGCTTTCCTCTTGTTATTTACTTGCACCTCCCCACCCTCTGTCTCAGAATCCAAATATTGTTCCTTAGGTTGTGCATGAATATGGATAGGTGAAAGAGGCATTGAAGACATATCCTATTCCTGCTGCTTTATCTCATCCTCTAGACCCTCCCTCTTGTGTTTCTTCTCTCCATGATCATCCTTATTTTCCTCCTACATCTCCATTTCCTCCTCTTTTGTCTCCACATCCTCCTCCTCATCACTATCATCCTTCACATCCTTCACAGGTTGCTTCTGCCCATGATCCCTAGGACTTTTTCAACTAGGGGTGATGGAGGAAGCTGAGTTTTTGACTTGTTGGGTGGCTTTCTTATCAGTGGAAAAAATCACGTCATTCTCAGAGCTAAAGCTCTAAATGTCATCTGAGTCTGAAGAGAAGTTGGAGCTTCTACAGGTCACATTCTCAGTCTAACGAGGAGCCTTGCTAATAGACTAGGCCTTAAAATTCTCATAAATAAGAAACATGAGCCCCTCATGCAATGCGAGGTTATCAGTAGGTTTCTTTTTGAAGCTAATTTCCACCTTGCTCAAAGAATTTAACAAGTAAAAAGGAAAAGAAATTTTATGGATGGACCAAAAATGATTCAAAAGAACAAAGTGGTGGGTATGAGCCCTATCAAACCTAGGGTCCAAAGTGATATACTCTATAATAGCTCTTAGAACATACCTCCACAGTTTCTTCATGGTATTAGGAACATAATATGTTTCAATCTTCTTCAAGGCTTTTAGTTCCTTCTCATCCTTTACAAAATCTCGCATAGCATTAGTCGAGAGCTTCTTGTCCTTGAAAAACTTAAAATCCTCAATTGAGATTTCAGTAATGATTGAAATAACCTTCTCAGTGATCATGAAAGAAACCCCATTCAACTTCACTCTCCCATCCTTCCATGAACTAATCATACTATTGGTCACCTCCTGATCAAAGCCATGCAATTTTGTTATGTATCTAGTAATCCCACCCAGATCTAGTTGCTCCCAAACTTTATCCCTGCTCTTCCACTTCTCAGTTTCACCCGCTGGCTCTTTTCTACACCTTTCACCAACCATGTCTGCACTCTACACACCCTCAATTATCATATGCACCTCGCACTACAATAGATTGGAATCTCTGTGACTAAACAGAATGTAGAAAGAATTAGCCCTTCTATCATTGCTATTGAAAATGTAATAAACAACCCACAAAGCGTGTCGACTAGTTTGTAATAAATTGTAACAATTACAATTTCCCATGCTAACTTTTTGGGAAGTACCCTTTCCTTTTGATCCATTCATACTCATAATTGTTTATTGATCCTCTCCGTACATCCTTGGATCTTGTCTAGATCGATCAAGCTTTTAACATCTGCTGGCAAAGTATTTTCGGGATGCCATGTCATAATTTGGCTTGCACTGATCCCTATATTTGTAAACTTGTTAGCAATCGGGTTAGCTTCTCAAAAAATATGAGTGACATGGACTCTACTGAATTTGGCAAGTGTCTCATGAGTCTCATCAATTAGATTCACAATCGACCATGATGGCTGAGAGTTTCCATTAATACATTTAATAATGTTGTTCGAATACCCTTCCAGCCAAAGATTAGTAACTCTAGTTTCAAAAGCTAGTTCGAGAAGATTACATGTAGCATTTTCTTCTTCAAAGAGGTTGGTTTGATAACCTAGCGGGAGGGAAAAAGCCACAATACCATGTCCACTTTCATTCCTTATTATGCCTCCACTTCTCGAGGAGCCAGGATTACCTTTGGATGCTCCATCAAAGTTGGCTTTATGCTAACCTTCTGATGGGAGAAGCCATTTGGATTCCTGTCTTTTCATCTTTCTATCTTTTGCCTTCTCCTTATTTCTGCTACCTAATTCAATATATCCACCTTTCCTTACTGAATAGTTTTCCTTAATGTTAGCAAATATTTTCTTTCCTATCACTTTAGCCAACTCCTCTTTATCTCTAAAGATTCTGTTATTTCTCTCCTTCCAAATGCTCCAACAAAAATGAGGTAGAATCAAGTTACTTAATTCCTGAAGATGAGACATGTTGAACAAACATTTCCATTGACATAAGAGGTCTAGGAGGTTAGAAGGCACACACCAGCTGAAGCCCAAGTCCTGGGTGAGGAAGACCCAAACCTCCTTGGAGAAAGAGCAATGAATGAACAAATGATTTCCAATCTCCATATAATCTTTACATAACACACATCTGCCAGGCATAATATGACCTCTTTTAACGAGGTTATCATGGGTAAGGATTTTGTCTTGAAGAGCCTGCCAGTAGAACAGATTAATTTTTGGAATGAGGCCAGGAATCCAAGCCCTTAACCAAGGAGGAATCTCTTTTAATCTCCAAAGGGATGAGTACCTAGAGGCAGTAGTATATTTCCCATTGGCATTATCTCCCCAGACCAACTCATCCTTGTTGTTATTTAGGGCCATAGAATTAAGCATAATCATAATAGGGATAAGATCTACAGATATGATGGAAAGGTCTATCCATCCCTGGTCATTCCTGTAGTTACTAACTTTCTTCCCAAAATGGTTGATGCAGTCATTCATCTAGACTTCATAGCTGGGGTTGTTCATAAGGGGGCCCTAAATGAGCCAGCTATCAGACTAGAACTAGATGTCCTCCCCATTTCCTAGTTTCTAAGATACTCTAGAATTAGCCAGATCCCTGGCTTTTAAAAAACCATTCCAAATAGCGGACCCTCTTGGGATATCTTCACTAAAGAGGATAAACTATTTAGAGGGTCTCTTAATATACTTTTTTTTCATATTGTCTCTCCATTTCCCTGTGCTACTAAAGATACACCATATTTTCTTTTCCAATAGAGCCTTGTTGAGGTGAGTTAGCTTCCTAATGCCTAGACCCCCATATTTCTTAGGGAGGCAAAATTTCTCCCAAGCAAAAAGAGGATACCTTTTATTCTTTTTAGCCCCTGTCCATAAGAAGTCTCTCTAAATTTTTTCCATTCTCTCAGACAATTTCATAGGGATCACAAAGAGGCTCAAAGCATAGACAGGAAAGTTCTAAAGGGTGGGTTTTACTAGTTGGCATTTTCTAGCTTGGCTAAGAGAGGCCCCTTTCCAACCAACCAACTTCTTATTAAATCTATCCATAATGCCATTCCAGAAAGAATCAGGAGGGTTTGTGCCCAAAGGAAGCCCAAGATAGGTAGAGGGAAGCTTCCCCACACTACATCCTAGAATTTTGGAGATTTTCTTCTATCTGTCCTCAGGGGTGTTGATAAAGAAAATAGAGCTCTTATCCCAGTTGATGAGCTACCCTGACCCTTTGGAGTAGATATCCAATATGTCCTTCATAGCATTAGCCTCTTTATCAGAAGCCTTCCCTCCCATTATGGTATCATCAACAAATTGTTGATGCGAAAAAGGGGCAGTTTCAAAAGAAGGTTTAAAACCTTTGATTCTCCCAACCTTCTTATTCTTCTCTATAAGTTTTCCTAAGCATTTCACCAAGATAATGAAGAGAATTAGTGAAAGAGGATCCCCTTAACGAAGGCCATGGGATGGTTTGAAAAAATTAGAGGGAGATCCATTAACTAAAACTGTGAGAGAGGAACTAGACACCAACTGAGAAATTAGCTTACAAGATTTGTCATCAAACCCAAAAGCCTTCAATACCCTATCCAGGAAAAACCATTCAACCCTATCATAGGCTTTAGAAAGGTCCAGTTTAAGTAACATCCCTTCCCTTTTTCTAGCTTCCATAGAGTGAATCACTTCATGCACCATCATTATGGAGTCTAAAATTTGTCTGCCTGGGACAAAATGCTGATAATGGGTGTTGCACACATTGCATAATATTGTTATATTTTATTTTGTTATGTAATGTTGTGCCTAGATGGATGTGCAACATGTAAAGATTCCCATGAAATATTCTTGGTGAGTTGTATTGTAACATTGTGAAAATATTTTATGTAATTATTTAATATTGGGGAAAAGAATTAAATGCCCAATATTAAATGTGGGGTCAGTGGGTTAGGTAGCACATGGTTTTAGCACATGGTTTATGTAATACCACTTAGTGGTTTTGTGGGACTTGCTACTATATAAGCAGCCACAAGGGTAGTTGTTGTAGAGAGAGAAGAAAGAGTGACAAGGAGAAGACAAAAGGCAAGAGTCGAGCGGGACAAGGCTTGACAGGTTAGCCAAGGGAGCATTTGTGAAGGTTGAAAGCATGGCATGGGATGTGTGGATTCATTCATGTTCACATAGTTTGCTTGGTTGTGGCTATGGCCATGAAGGCTTCCATGGTTGTATGGCAATGGTATTTTTGCTAAATAATACATGATGATGGATGCTTTTGGAGGCTGAGTTTTTCCCTCAATGAGGGTTTCCCAGGGTATATCTTGTGTTATAATTTTGTGGGTATGTTGGCTATTCTCTTGCATGTGGATTTTAATTTCGTGTTTATTTTAGATCTATTATGGGTTATGTGGAAACGGTTATATTCTTAATTGCCAAGTTTCCTTACAAGTGGTATCAGAGCTGTGGTTGTGTTGTTGTAACCCTAGATTGAGTCCATGGGAATGCATGAGAGGATAAAAGAAAGGGCAAGATATATGAATGATTTATTGCAGATCTTAGGGTTTTGGATTTGCTGTTATGATGGGATGTTAAAAGATTTGGGCATGTGAAATTGTTGGACAAAAAGATTTTTTTGGATGTTTCATTTAAAATGAGGGTTTTGGGGAGTAGCTTGTAGAAATGACCTCCTGGGTAAAAATAGACCTCACCATTGGATCTGGGTTGACATTTCCATAAATTTTGATATATAATATGCCCTAGTTTGGCCACATTCAGAGGAAATGAAAGAGTTTTTTAGTTTCAGCCCATGATGGCCGTCAAATTTAATCCCGTCAGAATTTTCGTCACTGAAAAAAAATAAAAAATGAAAAATCGTACTAAAAATGGTAAAAAGACTGTCTTACTAAAATGGCCATAACTTTCTCTCAGAATATTGGATTTCAGAGTTCTTATAGGTGTTAGAAAGCTAATTCAGAGCACTACAAGATGGTGTAGGTTTGGTTCTATGATTTTGATATTTTGTCAAGTTTTAAGAGCCCTAAAGTCATATGTTATTTATTTTGAGCATGAATTAGGGCATAACTTGGGCATACGGAGTCGGATTTTGGACTTCGAGTAGTCAACCAAAAGCTCTTGGAGAGCTCTACACATTGGTTCAGATTTGGTGCAGGTTTGGCATGATTTATTTGTTGATATATTGATCTGAACAGGTTATAGATATATTTTGACCATGGTAACATTGTGAGTTTATGGCATTGGAAATTTAAGATTTGATGTCATTGTATACTCAGTTCATATTTCAGATTGGTCTCATGATGATATGGTTATCAGTGTTTGGATTTGGATATGCATGATGACTTGTTGGGTCTACAAGTTGTGCAGTGTTGTAAGCCGTCTATACTTACAGGTTGCATTTATAGTTTGGTTATGGGTTGTCTTTGCCCATTGATCTTTCATTATTGATGCATATTCAGATTGGTGGCTTGGATTTGGGTTGTCTATGCCCTAAGTCACAGGATTTTATCTTCATGTAGAAGGGATGAGATGTTGTTACCAGGTACAGTCATGGTGGAGGATTGTGGTTGACTATTTTATACTGACAGGTTGGACAGATGTTCGGTTCATGGATGTGATCATGGTGTCATGGATTTTGGCATGACATGATTGGATATGTAGGTACATCCTTGATGTTCATTAGCTTGGATTTTTTGATTCAGTTATGGTGGTATATCTTCTTGATTAAGGATCATAGTTATTTAGTTTCTTTTGAGGAGCTCATGATGTGCACTTTGAGTTCTTTGATGGTTTGATGCCTTGGTTGATTCTCATGGTTAGAGGATGGATTTTCATCATGATGTCATGGATAGCTTGGATACATGGTTTAGTGGGAGCTTGTGACAGTGATGGGGTGACAGTGCAGGATTAGTTCTTGGTTTGGTTTATATCTTCTTGGTTTGGAGAGGATGGATTTTATGATGCCATAGGTGACTTGGTACCACGGTTGAGTGGGAGTTGTTGGCATTGATATATTTATTGAGTGTTTGCAGATGTTGGAGGTTTGTCTTAGATCCTGTTGCTGCAGAAGCGTCTTTGACATTTGCATGGTGCACTTCTTATCTTCATGGTGTATGAAGATGGTTAGATCTTGAGGACTCATGGAGTTCTAGATTATCTTCATGGTGTATGGAGATGGTTCTTCTTGGTATGTGGAGATGGTTTTTCTTCATTGTGCGTGGAGATGGTTTTTCTTCGTGGTGTGTGGAGATGGTTGCATCTTGAGGACTCACAGGGTTCTTGGCAAAGGTGTGGTTTATATTTTTTTTATTTGGCATGTTATCCTTGGTATGAGGATGGTTTCACTATTATGTCATGGTATACTCTTGATACGCATTTAGAGTTGTGACATGTTATGGTGTGTTCATGTGGATCATGTTATCTCTTTGGTTGAGATGGTAAGATCATGTTGTCATGTTTATGTTCATGAGGCCATGGTTGGAACTTTGACATTGATCTTGGTTTAGTTTCTTGGTATTGAGTACACTGATCATAATCTGGATACTTCATGATATTCCTATGTTGCATTTGGAGTTGGCATGGATTGATTGGTTACAGGTGCTCATGGATACTTAGAGACGGTGGTGACGCTGATTTCTCTTGTATTAGAGAAGTATTTGTTGGGATGGTTGATGGTTTCAGCAGGAAGTCCGAGGGGCAGTCACCTGATATGGACTTGAGAGGAGATTGTTCTTAGATGAGTCTTGGTTGGAGACTTGGGTATCTTGATGAGCATTCTCCTTCCCCACTCTTGGTCTACTTGGCGGTTTCCTACTTGAGAGGTATAGCCCATTTTTTTTCTCTCAGTTGCATTATATTTATGCTTGTCTTTCATGGATATGGATCTTGAGCTATGGTACATGAGTTAGTTCTAGAGGGTTCATTTGAGAGATGGTTTTAGCATTGGTTATCTCCATGTGCATATGTTGTTATGCTGGTTGAGTTTGGGAGATGGTTTTATATTAGGCATTTTCCTTGGATTAGGAATATTTATTCCTTGGTTTAGGAATGGTTTTATTGAGTTTGATCTTCTTGTGAGAGGCTTACATCCATGATGAGTTATATGGTATGGTTTGGGTGTTGTTGAGGCTTCTTGTTGGGGTTTTATGGAGGAGATCATACTTGCACAGTTTACATCTAGAGGTGTGTGTAGAAGGACATGATACAGGTTATGATTTGCATGGTTTCTCTGGTCTTGGTTATCTTCCTGGATGTTCAATTTTTCCTACATTGGATTTGAGATTGGTTGGAGATTATGATCACTGGTTTGTGCTCATGTTTTTCATGTGAGAGATGACATGGTTATTCCTTTATCTCTTTCCTCTGTTGGTTGTGGAAAATTTGGGAGACTATTGGAGACTTGTTATGAGAGTTTTTTTTTCTTGCAGGATATTAGTTTATGTATTATGGATGTCCTTGATACTACATGGATTCACTTCTTTGAGATGTTGTGAGTGGATTCGTTATAGATTTGACATTATCTTTTGCAGTGGGATCTTCTTGGTATATATGTGGCAGGTATTGCTCTTGAGGCTTGTGATTGCAGGTTGCAGATTGGATATGTCGGTGATATAAGATTCACTTGTTATACCTTTGAGGTATGGATAGTTGGATGGGTTTGGCACTTTTCTGTGGGTGCTATTTCAGCTATGGATATTTTGACAACTATGGATACATGTGATTACCTTTGGATCAGGTTTTTTGTGCTTAGAATTTCAGTTGGTACAGGATTTTATGATCTTCTAATGCGACAGGTTGGGTGGTTTTCTCTTTGGATGGCTTCTATGTATGTCCAGTGGGAGTGGCATAATAGGAGGTGAGATCATTCATGTTTGAGATGCTGGATACTTTGATTTTGTTGTGGGTACCAGGATGGAGCACTTGGTGTATTTTGATCCATGATGGTGGATGTGCTGGGAGGGATTGTTCCCTTGTTCATTTATGTGGCTACGGATTGACCCTATGCAATGTATACAACAAGTGGGAGATTGTTGATAATGGGTGTTGCACACATTGCATAATATTGTTATATTTTATTTTGTTATGTAATGTTGTGGCTAGATGGATGTGCAACATGTAAAGATTCCCATGAAATATTCTTGATGAGTTGTATTGTAACATTGTGAAAATATTTTATGTAATTATTTAATATTGGAGAAAAGAATTAAATGCCCAATATTAAATGTGGGGTCAGTGGGTTAGGTAGCACATGGTTTTAGCACATGGTTTATGTAATACCACTTAGTGGTTTTGTGGGACTTGCTACTATATAAGCAGCCACAAGGGTAGTTTTTGTAGAGAGAGAAGAAAGAGTGACAAGGAGAAGACAAAAGGCAAGAGTCGAGCGGGACAAGGCTTGACAGGTTAGCCAAGGGAGCATTTGTGATGGTTGAAAGCATGGCATGGGATGTGTGGATTCATGCGTGTTCACATAGTTTGCTCGGTTGTGGCTATGGCCATGAAGGCTTCCATGGTTGTATGGCAATGGTATTTTTGCTGAATAATACATGATGATGGATGCTTTTGGAGGCTGGGTTTTTCCCTCAATGAGGGTTTCCCAGGGTATATCTTGTGTCATAATTTTGTGGGTATGTTGGCTATTCTCTTGCATGTGGATTTTAATTCCGTGTTTATTTTAGATCTATTATGGGTTATGTGGAAATGGTTATATTCTTCATTGCCAATTTTCCTTACACAAAACAAGTTTGCTGATGAGAAATAATCAGAGGGAGGAGTTTGAGTAATCTGGAAGTAAAAGCCTTCAAAATGATCTTGTAGAAAGAATTACAAAGACTAATAGGTCTAAACTTGTCCAAGGAATTGGCACCAGGAGTTTTAGGAATGAGAACTAAAAAAGTGGAATTTATCTCCTTAAGTATGCTTCTTGCCCCAAAGAATTCTTAAACAGCCTACGCCACATCCTTCACCAAAATAGGCCAAAACAACTGGAAAAAGAAAGATAGGAAGCCATCAAGGTCAGGGAATTTATTAGTCGGCAGAGAGAAGAGAGCTTCTTTAACTTTTGACTCAGAGGGAGTGGCTCGAAGTAGATTATTATGGTGAGGAAGGATGACCTTAGGGATACAAGAGACAATGTCATCCTGATCCACTTTGAAAAGCAAAGGATACCAAGACAACAGGGAAGAGAAGAAAGAAACAACCTCAATTGATATTTCCTCATCCTTGGTCAGCAATCCCTATCCTTTCTTTAAACTTGTGATTCTATTGTTTGCACAATGCTTAAGAGTAGTGAGATGAAAAAACTTCATATTTTGATCTCCCTCTTTGAGCCAGTTTACCCTTGATCTTTGTCTCCAGAACTTCTCCTCTTTACTAATAATATTGTGTAAATATGAAAGGATAGACAACTCAACCTCCCTATTTAACTCGTCATATCCATCCTTCTAAATATAGTTTTGAATAGCAGAAAGATTATCTATTAGGACTTCCTTCTCAAATAAAATGTGGCCAAAATCAGACTTGTTCTAAGCTTTAACTATCCTTTTAACCATCCTTTTAACCATAGCTTAATCTTGTCTAAAAGGTCAGGGTGGGAGGTCCACATTTTTTTGAAATGAAAAGGAGGAGGCATTTTGGGACCTATAGGAACCACTGAAAGGGAGATAGGGGAGTGGTTATAACCCACTCTACGAAAAATAGTTAATTTGCAAGAGGAGGTCTTCAACCAATCAGGATTGATAAGAGCTTTGTTTAGTCTTACCTTAATACAGTCCTAACCAATGCATTTATTTGACCAAGTAAAGGCACCTCCCATGAGGTCTAGATCCAGAAAAGCCAGACCATTTATGAAGTTTACAAGGTTAGTTTTTCTTTCCCAATCTGGAGGTGGACCTCCCTTCTTCTCCTCATCCATCAGAAGAGTATTAAAGTCACCCATAATAATTCCTTTCTTTAAATTGCTACTCTGCACTAGACTATGAGCTCTGGTCCAGTAATTCTTTCTTTCTCTCTTATTGTTAGGAGCATATAAGTTCATCAAGAACTAGCTAACATTAGAAGGGATATGAAAGACATTACACAAAAGAATATTACCATCATTGTAGGCCACTTCCATTCTAAAATTTTTGGTATTAAAAAGGGTCAGCAGACCCCCTAAGGCACCATTAGAATCCAAAGCCTCCCCACTCATCAAGTTGCTAAACTTAATCTTCCTCAAAAAATCCTTTTTCATCTTAGTTTCCTGGATCATCAAGATGTCTAGTCTCTGATCTCTGATCAGGTTCCTGATAATTTCTTGTTTATGGGCTCCATTAAGGTCTCTTACATTCTATGATATGATCTTCATGATTAATTCTTGGAACACTCCTGAAGAGTTCTTCGGCACCCATTCACCAAGCTTCTTCTGGTCTCCTCCTCTCTAGCTACCTTCTTAGATTTTTTGCCTCTTCTAGCCGCTGAGTCCATATCCAGTTTGCAGCTACTTCTAGTCTCCACCAACGAGGCCTAAGAAGGTCCTCTAACATTTATTTTCCTAGGCTTTGGGGAATTAAGAACTTCAGTCTTCATGCCAAAATTCAATGACTTGGAAGTCTTAAGAGCAAACAATGGGTTGGATAGCAAAAACTCCCACTGGTCTAGTTCCTTAACCAAAACATCCAACTTTCCTATGCTAGTCCCTCTAGCTAAAGAGGAAACAAGATTTTCCTCTAGGTCTTGATAGAAGATAATATCCCTATTATCTCTATTATTCTCCACCTCTAAGGGAGCCTAGACTAGCCTACTTTTAGAAAGTGGAGACCTTATCAGCACTGCCACCTAAGCATCTTGCAAAGGAGCTTCCTTGCCTTCCTCAACTCTAGAAACCAACCTTCCCTCAACCAGAGCACCCTCAGTCAATTGGGGAGGAACAATAATTTTCTTCTCCCTAATGACAAGAGAGGAGGTTGGGGTAGTCTTCAACAACTTAGCCTCAGGGCCTGCCATATCAGCCTTTCCCTAAGGCAAAGTAGAATCAAAAGGATGTGATTGATTTACCTTCTTTCAGTCATCTGCCACCTTTAAATTTGCCAATAGAGGCCCCTGCTGTCCCTGGATGGAGGTCTTTTTTCTCTAGACTTTCTTAACCCTTACATGAGAATTCATAGAGGGATTCTTCTTCTTAACTAACTTTGCTTTTGGGCATTGAAAAGCCTTATGGACTATCTTAAAATAATGATAACATCCAAATGGGACACTCTCATAATCCAACTGCTGAATATGAGTGCCAAGTTTGGACTGAAAGCACACCACTTCAGGCATATCATCCCCTTCCCTAACACTTATACAGATCCTTGCATAGGTCAGCCTACTTTTAGAAGCAATAGTTAGGTCTATGGAGAGAAGCTCTTCAAAAGAACTAGCCACACCCATAAACACATCCTCACTCAAGAATTCCAAGGGCAGCTCTGGGAGTCTAACCCATATTGGAGCTTGCTGAAAGAAAGATTTGTTTAAATCCAATTTAGAGGACCATTTTTGTAGCACCAAGGTAGCCCTTCCAATGGTCCAAAGTCCTTTACATAGGATGTCATCCATATCCTCCTTACAGTTGAATTCAAAAGAAAGAAATCCCTTTGCCATTGCAGTAATAATGGCCTGCCCTTTCAAGCTCCATTTCTTCATTGTAAAGGACTGAACAACATCGATATTTGGTCTTTGACCCATAAACCTCCCCACTAGAGTGGCAGCCATAGAAGCTATGATCGATCAAAAATTTCATCTAGAATAGCAATCGTGCACGATCCCTTTTCCAGAGCAGACACAACGTTAACCGAAGGGAAAGAGGACTTATCTGAAGGCTTAACACCAAAGAGTGAACCCCATTTCACTCCATAGTCAGCCTAGGTACCATCCTGCATGTAAGGATTCTGAGATCCACCTCCCTAAGATTTCCCGCACAGCACCAGGTTTGAAATTTGAGCAACTTCCCGATCTCTCCCCTTCCCACTCTTCAGTCTGCATCCCTTACCTCCATCTTCACATGGGTCCCCATCCCTAGACTTCGCCTCTTTGCAGTTAGCCTGGATTCCATCCTACAAGCCTGGGACCTGAGATTCATCTCCCTAAATTTTCCCACCTAGTGCTAGGTTTGAAATTTGAACATGCACTTCCCATTCACTTCCCTTCCCTCTTCTCTGCCATCTGCCCTATCCGCTCCCCTTCATTTTCATCTTGAATTATCTTTACAAAATGTTAGGAAAAAAATAGTGTTAAATTAGTTAAATATTAGAAAATATTTTAAAACATTAATTTAGAATATCAGAACATTAGAAAAAACATTACATAAAAAATATTAGAAAAAACATTACATGATTTAAATATTAATTTTTATTAGAAAAACATTTTAAAAAATATTACACTTAAATATTAGAAAAATAATAGAAAATATATTTTTTTAAAATAGGTTAGAAAATATTAGAAAACTATGAGAAAATACTAGGGTATAAACATTAGAAAATATTAGACAAATATTTAAATATATTAAAAAACAATAGTGTAAAAAATAAAGTTTAGAAAAATATTACTTTTATTAGAACAACATAAGTTAAATAATTAGAAACAATTTTTTTAGAAAATTATTGGTTTTATTTATAAAAACATTAGAAATTTTTTTTTTATAAAAATATTCATTTTATTAAAAAAATATTAGAAAAAAAATTACATTTTTAAATATTAGAAAAACAAATTAGAAAATATATTTAAGAATATTAGTTGGAAAAATATTAGAAAAATATGAGAAAATATTAGAAAAAAATTAGAAAATATTAGAAACATATTAGCAAATAGTGGAAAATATTTTTAAAAATATTAGTCTTGACAATTAGAAAATATTAGAAAAATATTATAATAGTGTAGAATTATTAGGAAAACAAATTATTAAGTGAAATATTATTTAAAAAAAAGTTAATTTCTTGTACAATATTAGAAAAATAAATTATTAAATTAAACATTAGGACATATTAGTATTTAACATTAAAGAAAATAAATTACTATATATAACATTAGAAAATCTTTTTTTTTTAAATTATATTAGAAAAACATTATAAAATATTTCCAAAAAATCATTACAAATTTTTAGAAAAAAACATTAAACTTGAATTACTAGAAAAACATTAGAAAAAAAGAAAAAAAGAAAAAATCTAATTAGTGTAGAAAATTAAAAAATATTAGAACGAGGTATATTTGTGTGTGTGTGTGTGTGAGTGTGTGTAAATCTCTTAGATGTTATTTCATAGATGTATATGTACATATGTTCATGTTGCATGTGCACATGCATGTTTTCAATACTCATATTTTTATTAATGTTTATCTACATGTGTTATTGATCTTTTAATGTCTTAATCTTTTATGTTTATGTATGTATTATTAATATTTATGTATATGTTCTTCATCTTAATGCCTTAATCTAAGTGTAATTAATTGTATTTAATGACACGTCTTAAGGGGAGATCCTAAATTATACATAAGAATGTAGATTAAAATGTACATATTTTATTTCATAGATATGTGTATATATGTTCATGTTAAATGTAGAAAAATGTATGTTTTCAATATTCACATTTATGTATATGTTATTCATCTTAATGCATTAATCTAAGTGTAATTAAATGACATGTCTTAAAGGGAGATCCTAAATTATACATAAGAATTTCTAGATTAAAATGTATTTTTTATTTCATAGATGTATGTATATTTATTCATGTTAAAATTAGACATGTATGTTTTCAATATTCACATTTTTATGCATACATGTTATTGATCTTAATGTCTTTATCTAAGTGTAATTAACTATATTTAATGACATGTCTTAAGGGAGATCCTAATTAAATACATAAGAATGTAGATTAATGTATATTTTATTTCATAAATGTATGTAAAAATGTTCATGTTAAATGTAGACATGTATGTTCTCAATATTCATGTTTATGTATATGTTTTTACTTTTAATGCCTTAATCTAAGTATAATTAACTATATTTAATGACATGTCTTATGGGGAGATCCTGAATTATACATGTATAAGAAAGTAGATTAATGCATATTAGGTAAGAATATAACATACATGTACATAATATGAACATATAAATCTAGTATGACCTAAAGAATACATGTTACAACATTTAATTAATAAAAGTTAATACATATAAGAACATAAAGATATACATAAATACATAACTTGATATTAACAATCATAAGAAAACATAAACAATACATCTCCATTTAACCCTAAAACTAACTATAACCCTAAAAGATAAAACTAACCATAACCCTAACCCTAACTCAAATTCTAACCCTAATTTTTATCCCTAACTTGAAAACTCTAACTCTAACTCAAGTGAAAAATCTTTAACCCTAATCTTTGATCCTATAATTCTATAATTGAAATGAGGTAATGTACAACCCCTAGGACCTATCTAACCATAACCCTAATCTAATCCAAAATAAATTTAATAGAAACCCTTAGATCTAATTGAAACCCTTTAATATTTAAATGAAGGTTGCCTACATATATCTAAATCACACCCTAGCTCTAGATAACTCAAACCCTAATCTAGAAGGTTAAATTTTAATATCAAGGAAAATGTTTGACATGTAGCATCTATATAAATTTTGATTAACAAAATCCAAATAAATAGGACCAATAGGACCAATTGTATAACAAGACAATCCTACATATTTAAACTTTCTGAAGACCAATTATATACATCCACACTAGTAGAGAAAAAAAAGAGTCTAGTACCTAGATACCTCTAATAAATATGTTAAAAAATAGAAGGAAGATATTATACAAGAAGAATGCAAGGTTCATACAACATTGTTAGAATCCATTTTCATTCTTTTGTAGACCTAACTTAGTCATCACCATCATACCCATGGCTTTGAATGATCTAATTGTAAAGTTACCAGTGTTATGTTACCCCTAGAAAAATAATTGCCAAAATGGAGTATGCATGAGTTACATATTTGATATCCCTGATCATTCACCAAAGACCATAATTCACAATTCCTTACTATAAGTTTCTTCAATCCTCAACTAGATTCAACAAACATGCTTTGATACCAAATGAGAGAGCTATAGAAATGTTTTGAATTGCACTTAGATTGGAAAATTATAAAAATATATTACTTAAATAGAATGAAATGAACCCTTTATATTTCTTATACAATCACTAATCAAACTACAAATTTTAGGAAAACCATATATATTTTAGAATAACTACTCCAAATATTTGATCTAGGGGATAAAATAAGATCTAATATCCTTAGATCATTCTTATTTTATATATATATTAAATGATGGATTACATGGACCAATGTGAATTTAATAATTAATTATGTTTTTGACTAAATTTAGAAGGATGACTAAATTCAAGTTATGAAAATTACAAACATTTAATCCCCCAAGATTTTGGGAGTGTATAATTTCTCCTAGTCAATAATAAATAACCTCTTCTCATCTTTAACTCCTAGCAAAAGGAATATCCTTTTTATTCCCTCAAGCTTGTTGAACCACACGACAAGTATGTGTAAGAGATACATGATATCTAGATCTAGAGGTAATTTTAATTAACCTCATGAGTATTTTGAGTTACTTGAATTATAGTAAGAAGATACGATTTCTAGCTTCGAGAGTATTAGTCATAGAATTGCAAGATCTTTGTAAGTTTCATCAGTTTTTGATTGAAAGGTTACTTGGCTGAAATCATGAAATTTTTTCTAGGATTAGGTTGACTACATGATCATTGTGCTTTGAGTTTGAGATGTTTACAGATATAATTTATAGTCAATAATGTTCTAGATCCATGTTTTTAACTAAATCTAACATCTCTATGATAGTTAAAATAAGATCCATCTCAAGGTAAGTTTACTCTTTCTATCTCATCTCTTGTGCCTACTAAATTTACAAATTAGATCTTTAGTATCATGCACTGCTATTTTCCATTTCCTTTGTAGTATCACAAAATAATTTAATAATTTTCGATCAATAATTACCATTTCTTGAAGATCTTTCAGTTTTACTCCCTTCTTTTTATAACAATGCCAAGACTTGGCTAACTAGGTCTACATTTAGGTAATATTTGAGCCCAATGTGAGGGATCTTCTTCCCAGTCTATGTTCTATCATGCTGACAATTTATTGAATCCAAAATTTATATAAAAGGGGTTTTCCTCCTTTCACTTTCCATAATGTGAAATCAATATATCAATATGTTTAAATCTTCCATGAATTCATTTTTCAATTTTTTTTGTAATTGAAGACTATTGCTCAATATTTGAAGGAAAATACCCAATTAAAGAACTCCACATCTTCATTTTTTTTAAATCCATTCAAAATATAGAAATATTATGCATTTGATATGCATTTTTCCTTATACATGATTACCAATTAGAATAATTCTCAAGAAATAAAGAAGATCCAAATTTATCCATTCTTCTTATCTCTTATTTTCCATTGGTGACCATAAAGAACACCAATATTCTAGATTTAAGATTGGAAAGTGTATATATAAACATTCATTTAAAAAGGAATCCTTGATTAAAAAATAAATTTCAAGCACATTTATTCAACCATACTTATGGATTCGATTTATTTCTTCATCCATCCCTTACTAAGACTTGATACCATTTCTAGGTTGAAATCATGAAAAAATTTCTAAGACTAGGTTGACTACGTGATCCATCTCAAGGTAAGTTTACTCTTTCTATCTCACCTCTTTTGCCTACTTTTATACATTAGATGTGTTTATCATACCTTGCTATTTTCCATTTCCTTTGTAGTATCACAAAATACTTTAATAATTTTATATATCATAAGCACATATTTATCTTCAAAGGAATACATCCTTGACTTCCACATCCTTGAATCTATATCTTGCACTGGAACCCCTCTATTCATTTTGGGTTTTGATAATTCACTTTTGGTTTGAGGGTGAGCCTCTCCAAGTTCTTATATTTTTATCATAACTAAAATTTGGTTTAGTGATCATCACTCATATAAATTCTCACCATTTTGAATACTTTTCAAACATTCTTAGTTTTTATCATTTTCATTTTCAAAATAATATTTTCACAAATACATTTCAAGTGTAATCATGATGACCTATCATTGATATTACACGATGCTAAGTTGTCACAAAATCAACAAAGGGTATAAGCAACAAATATACCTCTTGGTATGACTTAGATGGACATGATGATACTATTGCACTTTCTCACAAGTAGGATAACCAACCTTTGTGACACCATGATGTCTCAAAAAAATGAAAGTCTTATTGATGACATCAAGCAATATTTTGAATTTTTCAAACTTTTAATTTCATTTTAACATTGATGAACCACTCACTAGGTACTTTGAAACTTCATTAAAAATGACACTTAGTCTTAAACAATTTGTTTTCATGCAATTACTTTGAACCTTAATCTAACTCATTGAACCATTTAAGTCAAACCTAGGTACCAATCTTTAATTCCTAAAGTTCTAAAAACTCAAGAACTCCAGGCTAAATAACTCTAAGTCTAACTCTAACTCTCATGTATGTATATGTGATCATATTAAAATTTTATTGATATGTAATCTATGTTATAGATTATCTTAGAGACATGTGATGTACGTTTGAGATTACATATAAATTTTTAATTTAAATAAAAAATTGTGTGTACAATAGACTTAGCTCTTGAGACATTAGTACAGATATAACTTCATATGATTAGCTTGTTCGTCATCTTGCTACAGCTCTTACTGCAACTCCTAATGTGATTCATTGTTGAGGGACCTAATGTGGTTCCTATTCTAGCTCTAGGTCATGTGGTTCATTGTGTTGCTTGTGGCAGGGCTCGTGTTGCAGCTTGTGGTGGGGCTCCTATTGCACCTCATCATAGGGCTCATCATGCAACTCATGTTGTAGCTCCAAGTGATGTACGTCCTAGCATGGCTTCTAGTCCTACTATAGGTCCTACTGCACCACCTCCACACATCAATATTGATGCATTTTTTGCATTTTTAGAATAGGAGGTTGCTAGACTACAATAGTCTATATTGTCCTCTAATGATGGTCTATATAGAGTCATATGTGCTACTATATGTAGGAGTTTGTAGGATTTAACTACTAGATTCAGAGCTCACCATTCATTTACTCCTAACATATTAGCTTCCATATCTAGGGAGCTTAGGGTTGAGATTTTAGGAGATGCATCTTTTGATGATGTCAAGAGGGTGGCCCCCAAAGACATCATCAAATGATATGTCTTTCCATCATATGAGGGAGCATAGGGTAGGGTGAGAGGCTACCGAGTCACATGATGTAGATATCATGTTATTGCTAGCATGATCTATCCTTATTTTTTAGTCACACATGGTTGTTATCCTAATAACAACTAGATACCTCTTTATTTTTCACAACAGTTATATGCTGAGTTCTACATGGGGCTCAATGTCAACTACTTAGACATTATAGATTATTGTGGACAGGGGTATGATCAGATCACAGATCATGACAAGTATCGCAGTGCTTAGCATCTACCACCTCAAGATCTCAAATAGTTCAATGGATAGAGACTACCTCCATTGACTATAGCACTAGCACCTATTGCAGATAGAGTTGTCATTACTTCCTAGAGGGGAGAAATTGATACTATTGGACACATTGCATTTTTGGCTGCTAGTATCATATCTGATTCTCTTATTCATTATACTCATAGTCGACGGAGTCATCCACCTGGTTAACCATCTTTAAAGGCATCTAGTAGCACTTCAGGAACCTCCCCTGATGAGGCATATAGAGCTATTGGACTACCACTACTAGGTAATGTTTGTGCTCTTTCAAGACAACACACACATATGGATGTAGCACTATATTTTTTGGAGGATCTATTGTAGAGTATCAGTTATATTTTTGATACACAGGGGATGCCAGTTCACTTAGTGATAGATGCCATTAGACACCATCAGAGCCCCATAGTTCCATAGACATAGGCTGCCACACTAGTGATAGATGATACACCTATGCATAGCTCACAACATTTAGCACCAGGGTCACAACACTCTACAGATAACTCAGGCATACAAGTTGGAGATGTTAGGATTACAACTAAGGGTCTTGATGATTTTTGTGAGCAATTATGAGGGTTTTCTAAGATTGATACTAATTTGAGCATGGGTATTTCATCATACATGGAGATGTTATTCTGACATGATAGCCATGATTCTACACCATTACCTAGCTAGTTACGTAGTCCACTTTGCTCATCATTACTAGCAATTGGACATGGTGCTAAGGGTGATTCAATAGGTTTTAGAGTTTTAGGAGGTGCATTGATATATGATAAAATGGAGTCTATTGATCATCCTCCACCTCCAGAGACCTAGGTATATATATACATATATATATATAATTTATTTTTAAATTTAAATATATAAAATTAAAAAAATATGAATTTATTTAAAAATTCAGTTCAGATAAATATTTAAAATATAATATAACTATAATAAATCATGTGGGCATAGGTTGTTGATCACATGATCACAAAATAGTGTTGGTTTAGGGCATGTATGTGAGAGAGATGATTCTATTGAGGCACCCAGTAGTGCTCAAGTACAAGTTTTAAATGGTTTGTTTAAAAGTTATTTATGAACTTCAAACTAGATATATATGCACTCGTACTTAACTTGAAAGTACACACATGTATATATGTATGTTTCTAAATAGAACTACAATATACATATATACACATATATATATAGGACTCAGTTGATGTGCTCGAGTGGCCGCAGTATGTACAAGAGACTCAATCAAAGGGTCATTTTTTTCGTATGCATCTTGATGGGTTCCTCTAGTAGTAGTAGATTTATATATATTTTGATGCATTTGTATATTGCAGACTTACACATATGTGTATTTTAGTACCTTGATGACATGTATACATATCTTTCACTATTTATTTGACTATTTAGTACTTCAATTGTTAGATGGTCACATATATATATGACTTTTTATATTTTTCTAGATATACATGTATTTATTTGAGATTTATAGTTTGCATATATATGCATTTCAATTCTAGACATATATTAGATGTAGATGTTTATTATTGAGACATATACATGTGTATGTGTATTTTTTTGTATTATAGTAGAACATTCTTCATGAATTAGATTATAGCTTTCAAACTTTAGATTTTATTGTGATCATTATATAAAATAATCAAATTAACTTCTCTAAATACCTGCTTCAATAGTTCAATATTCAAAGTTTAGTTCCAAATCAAGATCTATGAACCTAATTAAAATTTTGAAAAATAATAATAATTTATAGGGTGATTTAATTGAATTAATATAGGTGCTTAAAAGTACTAAATTAACCCAAATGATTTAGATTATCAATTTAAAACATTATATTTATTTGTAATCATTATATGAAATAAACAATTAGTAGGACTAAAGATTCATAAATTTGGCAAATCAATTAGTAGGAATCAAAATACAAATTTGTTAAATCAATTAAAAAATATTTAATTCAAGATGAAATTCAATAGTTTGAAAATAAGTTGATATTTAAGAATTATAACATATTAAATTATCTTTGATACATATCTAGATCTAATGATTGTGATTGTGTAAGTTCAAACTATCTTGTATTGCCTATTTAAATATCAAGTTGTTAATATTAAATTCATCCATGGTACAATTAATATTATTAATTTATATAGTTTTTTAATAAACTAATGATAACTAAGAGTATGATCATACAATTAAAAACACATTTAATTCAAGATGAAATTCAATAATTTGAAAAGAAGTTGATATTTAAGAATTCTAACATAATAAATTATCTTTGATACATATCTAGATCTAATGATTGCATAAGTTCGAACTAACTTGTATTGCCTATTTAAATATCAAGTTGTTATTATTAAATTCATCAATGGTACAATTAATATTATTAATTTATATAGTTTTTTAATAAACTAATGATAACTAAGAGTATGATCGTACAATTAAAAGCACATTTAATTCAAGATGAAATTCAATAGTTTGAAAAGAAGTTGATATTCAAATTATTATAAAATAAATCTCAAAAGTTAGTTCAACCATGATGTACACTTATACATGTAATATCTTCTCATGATCTTCACTATCTAGTCACCACTTGCGACATGCATGCTTAAGTTTGACTGGATGTAGGCAAAGTCTAGTAGCAACAACCAGGTGGTTGTATTGTAAAACCTCATTGTTAGGTTGATAATCAACAAAGTGTATTCTATGTTGGACTATTTTGTCTTGCTTCAAATATGTTGCCTCTATCACAATAGAACCTCCACCACAAATTTAAGTATTTTAAAATTTGATAGATATAAAGTTACTTATATATATATATATATATATATATATATATATATATATATATATATATATATATATATATAGATATATATATATATATATATATATATATATATATATATATATATATATATAAAGTTACCTATGGAAAACAACATTCCATCACTTTCTTCAGGATCATATAACTTTGTCTTCTCTGTAGTACATCGCAATAAATAATAACTGACACCTTCATGATTTATAGGCTTAGTAATCACTACAAAGCCATCTCTTGCATAACAAGTATACATGTGTATGTGTATAGTACATATATAAGATAGTTCAAATTGATAATTAAATAACAAGTTGAGATTAATTTTTGTGATACTTACCCACTTTTACCAATCTAGAGATATGATTATAATCATCAGAAATCAATGGGATATCATCAAAAATTTCATAATCTTTATCAAATGTATCAATAACATCAAATGGTACTAAAATTCATGCACCTTTATATCCACATGCTTGATTGATACATTCTTCATAATCTTCATCAATGCAACTATCACAAAAACATGAATATTCTCTTGTCTTCAATGTTCAATTGCAACTATCTATACTCATGACTGAATGTAGGGAATGTGTATTTTCTATCCTCTTGCAACCATGCATGTTTTTCTATTAACACTTGAAAGTTCATCAAATTGAAAATATGGACAAATTAAATTTAAACTTCAATGAATTGAAAAATAAAACGTAATAATAAAATTTTATAACTTAATTGCATAAAAATTAAATAGATGTACACATCCATATCTGTTATCTCCCAAAAGACTCTATATGGTACTTGTCGACTCATTGTTGATGATGTCCAGACCTCATCTAATGCAAAATATGTCTTACACCATTCACCAACATCATGTGTATCATTTACATGAACTCCCTGATAATTCGTTTGACACTTTCGTAGAGCACGTTTGATGCAAGCTCCAACACCATCATGTTCACCTTTTCCATGGCCACTCTTGAAGAAATTTCATATGTGTTTTATATTCTCATTGCGATGATATCTACATAATGTATAAAATGGTCTAGATGATTTGAACTATGCAACACATCCATTAGACCAAACATGATGTTTATCAATATTTTTGTTTCTTTCTTTCAAATAAGAAAAAAACATATTGAAGCAATGTTCTACATAGTGAATGTCATGTTCTTTATCATCACTTATATAAAAATGATAGTCCTTTTTAATTATTCATGCTTGAATTGTACTTTGAACACAAAAAAAATCTAACTATGCATGTCTATAACAAACATGTATCATAATAGTGACATTCTTAGAAAAGTAATATTCTAATTGAATTGTTTTATGATAAACAAAGAAATAGTTCTTTGAAAAATAAACAACTAATACAATCATTCCAAGTGTGAAATTATCTCTCAAAGTTTGAAACTATTGTGCTTGCCACTTTGCGAAAAATTTGTGACAAATATAAGGTTGAATCAAATTCTTAAATTTGTCCATAAATGCTAGAACAGGTAACTCCTCTTCAACATATTCCAACCTTTTTGTCTCTTTCACCAACTTTGTTTCATTCTTGACTTACTTGTAACTTTTGCAATTCAATTTTTTTGTTGCATCAATGTTTTCAATTTTCAAAGGAAATAGAGCCAATTCACCACATGTTTCACATAATCTTTTGATGCAATTTATTTGACCAGCTGGATCATCTATTTTGTCACATAGAATGGATGATATAATCTCACTTCTCCTACTAGGAGGAGCAACATGAAAATTGTATGTGTCTTCTAAAAAATTTTGAAATACCTGATAGTGGAGATCAAACTAAATATGATGATGATAACAACATGTTTCAAACACTTTGTTTGACCTCACAAAGTATGGCTTCAATTTTTCAAACAATGTTTGCCCAACTTTTACATTAGGATGTTCACTACAAAATGACACATATAATTCATGTTGTGTTGTGTCCAACCAATGTTTTGTATGATGTTCATATTGATGCATGATGCTTGTTATTTTTCCTTCTATTTTCGTCACTTTCTCTCTCCTCCACAATTTTTTTTTTTTTTTTTTTAATAATTTAATTTTCCCATGCAAGATGCTGCTGCATCAGACTCCCTTGGTAGATAGAAAAGTGTGTCCCACACTTTGATGTCAAAAGAAAGATATAGAACCATCTTCATCTTCACCACAAGCTTCTACCTCAATAGGGACAAGAAAACCAACATACAAATCTTCCACATTTTTTTTTTTTTGCTGATGCATGATGCTCCTGCATCTGACTCCCATGGTAGGAAAAATTTTGTGAATATGGAGTCACAAAATGAAGTAGCTATTGTTGACATAATTTTTTTTCCTCTTCCTCCAACACATAGCTGGAACAAGTATCCGATGCTGAAATTTCTCCTTTGCAATGAACTCTATCCAAGCATAAATCTCATCCTCATTCAATCTTGTTGAATTAATCACACCTGTAATAAATCCAGCAACACCATACCAATCTTCCTTTGCATACCACACATGAATAACAAGATCCTCATGAAAAAAATCATCAATATCTTTTAAACTCATATCAAAGACAACATCCCATGATTCATAAGAATTTACCTGTTTGACATCTTCATCTTTGCTTGCCTCTTTCGTGTCATCAACAATGCATGTAACTACTCCACTTGCTTGATCTCCAACGAAGGCACTATACTCTTCCTCCATTGCTGTAATCTTCAAATCATTTATTTCAGCTTCATAAATCTTGTCATATTTATGCTCTTCCTCTTTTATTTTATCTTCTTTAGGTTTGCAAATGATTTCCTCTGCATCCTCTTGCTCTTCTACTAGATCATCTTTCTTTTCCACATCCAAGGAATTATCAACATCTCTTTTCTGGTGACATGCTCTTCGTTTCTGCAACTCAGCTTCTAATTCATTCACTTGCTTCTGCAAATCAACTAGCAATGATTGTTGATTTCTTGCTCTAAATTTGTCAAGTCGAGGAATCCTCAGAATCCATCCAATCACAAAAGTCATCTTCTTCTTTCTCTTCTCCCTAATCAAGTCTTTAGAAGACAAATCTCATGCAACACAAGAACCTTGTGCAAACTGCCTCACAGTCAGTGCTCTATCTACACAATCAAGAACTTCTTCACAAACTTCACCCAACTCAAGGTCATGGTGCAAACTGCCTCACGTTCGACGATCTATCCGCACGCTCAGGAACTCCTGCTTTGATACCATTGATGACGGGCCACACTACCCGTACCAACTCACAACCAAAAATGCAACACAATATGGAGATAGAGAGATGACAAAATGCTTCATAAAACTTTCATTAATACTTGAAATTCATTAGAAGAGATTACATTTGAAGAGCTTACAATTCAAGAACTTCTATTTCTCCAACTTCCATTAGAAAAGCTTCCATTTTTCAAACTTTCTTTACAAATGATAATAGGCCTTTCTTAAATAGGCACGTACCACCCAAGGCATGACTTATCCATAACATTCTAGAATCTCCACAACCTTCTACAATATCTACAACCTTCTAGAATTTCCATCTAAATACAACTAAGTACCACTATGTGGCCCAATTAGAAAATTACATTTCTTTTGTGGATCACAACAAATATTAAATGCATGATGCCACCTACACACCTCAATTAATGGAATAACGGCTATTTTTATTATTTTTCTATGCATGATGCCACCTACACACCTCAATTAATGGAATAACGGCTATTTTATTATTATTTTTCTATGCATGATGCCACCTACACACCTCAATTAATGGAATAACGACTATTTTTATTATTTTTCTATGCATGATGCCACCTACACACCTCAATTAATGAAATAACTGCTATTTTTATTATTTTTCCTTCTATTTTCGTCACTTTCTCTCTCCTCCACAAATTTTTTTTTTTTTTTTTTTAATAATTTAATTTTCCCATGCAAGATGCTCCTGCATCACATATTGACCAAATGCAATCCTATGCCGGATAACATCTCTACTATTTGATGAAGGACAAGCATTATCAATCCAAAATGATATGACTAAATTTTTTAATGACTCTTCAATCCTATCAGAACGAGGTGCTCTACACATGATTGTCCAATTTCCCTCCATAGTACTGTCATCCACAATTAATCTTCTATTAACATATTTTCTCATTATTTTACTATTAAAACCTATTTTAGACAAAATTGAAGTTATTTTTCTATTTTGGGTCATATTCTTATTTACAATAGACATCGACATCACTTTTCTTTCCATAGACTTATCTTTAGTTCTAGTGTATTTTCCTATGTTTCTCAAACCTTGTTTAACATTTTCAATCAGATTAGTTTGCATGCTAGAAAATCTTCCCTTCTTTGATGTTGTGTCTACACCTAACAATTTTAATACCTCTTGAAACTTCTTTTGTGTAAGCAAAAGTGAAAGTAACTGAGCTTGTTCAAGTGTTTCACTATTATCAAATTGAGTCATAATTTCACTTATCTACTTATTCATTGACCTTTTCTTAGAAAAACTTAATGGTTGAATAGTAGTTGCGAGTCTTCTTAATTTATCCACATCCATTTTAAGTAAATGATCTAATTTTTTTGGAGAAATAGAATTCTTTACAAATTGGGAAATATTTAGGAGTTCATCCATAGTAGTCCTACACCTAATCTCGACCCTTCTCTAACTTTTGTTACTAGAATTTCTACAAGGAGCAATCTTGA
Source organism: Cupressus sempervirens (assembly GCA_028749045.1). NCBI lineage: Eukaryota > Viridiplantae > Streptophyta > Pinopsida > Cupressales > Cupressaceae > Cupressus > Cupressus sempervirens. Next base: position 815,078,366 of record CM053792.1, on the reverse strand, counting down.
GCCTTCTCCAACATTCATGGTTTGAGATTCTGTAGGGAAAGTTTCTAACCCTTCTCCAGCTTCTATTATTTGAACCTCTATAGGGAGTGATCTTGAACCTTCTTCAATATTCATTTTCTGAGATTCCATAGGGAGTGTTCTTGACCTCTCTCCAATATGCACTTCTTCTACTTTTGTTGAGCTTTCTTCAACATTTCCTTCACCTTGTTGATTGGATGCAACAAATTTATCAATAAATCAAATTAGATAAAAAAATAAGATTGAAACATAATTAAATTCAAAACCATAAAGAAAAACTAATATATATATATATATATATATATATATATATATATATATAGATATATATATACATATATATATATAATTACATACCTTGTTTAATTTGATGATAATGTGTGATAGTCTTCTAAAGATTTCTTTTTTCTACTTCATTAGATCTCTTCCTCGCACATTTGTTTTACCTTTCTTTCTTGTTTCCCATTATAAAATCATTAAAAAAGAAAAAATTTACTCCTTGCCTCAAGATAAATTTCATGCAATAACTATATAAAAATATCGCTGTACAAATTTGCAATATGACTTCACTATTTTTAAGCTGACCTGTCTGAAGTCAACATCAATTTTTTTGTTTTTTTCATGTTTGTGTGAATGCCAAACATTATACATGTTTGCACAAACATGTCTTGTTGAATTTTTGGTAGCCAGAAATTTTTGGACTACATGTTCATTGTGAACATGTGTTCGAAGCGAACAAGCTTTATATGTTTGCAACAAACATTTTGTTTGTACGAACATGTAGAACTAGAATTTTTTTGGCCCTTTTTTTCCTGTAATTTATTTTTAGCTCTTTTGATACCCATAATTGTAGATGAATGATCTCCTATTGTAAAATTAAAAATGCCAAAAAATGTTTCTCAGAGAAATCTTTCCAAGGACTATATTTGTAATATATATTTTAATCATTAAGACTTTCAAATATGAGTTTAACTCATCATAGGTTAATTACCAATTGAATACCAACTGACTTAGACACTTTGGAAAAATTACTAAATTAGGTCAAAATTATTTTTTTAAATATCTAGGAAATAGCTTATTGAAATAACTTTTTATCAAAAAAATATTGATTTATGATAAATTGATTTCAAGTTATTTGTGTCAAAATGAATGTATGTCTGAATTATGATTGGTGTCACTTCAAAACTTTATAAACTATACAATATTCAGCCAACTTGAATCAAACCAAATGCATCCTCTCGATATTGATGTTACAAATCCAACACTGAAAGAATTACCTCATTATCTTTTCTAGAAAAAAAGTTATGTTTGTCAAGCAGACTATCACTCTTTAAAAATATTGAATTTATTATGTACCACTTTTTGGAGGAGAAGAAAAAATTGATGTAATAAATTTTTTTTTAGATTAAAAAATATGGTTACAAAGTAGGAACAAAGTACTAAAAATCACTATTTTATGTCATCTTGAAATTATTTATAATGTTAGAGATATAGTCACTCGAACATGAATTTTGTTTCAAAAATAATGATTTCAGTGTCAAAATTGGTCAAAAAGTGGAACCCATTATTGTGGGATCACCCTTTTAGCAAGGTGTTTTAACAAGGTAAGATCTAACAATCTTTTAAGTCTTTAATAGGGTAAGCCTTTCATAGGGTAGATCATGTTTCATAGTCAAAAATTGTAACCTTTATTGGATAGATTTTATTACTATAGTAATAAAGATTTCTGGGTGCCATCCTCACCCCATTTTTACCTTCTCCTTAGAGGGTTTTTGGGTGACCAAATATCTAGTGTCATACATGTGTTGAATATTTAATTTCATGCTATGGATATATATGCTTAAATTTGTATTTCACTTTATATGCATAGATTGTGAGATGGATGTGTGGTCAATAGTTGATGACGAAGAGATTGCACCTATCCAACCACCACTTTACATCACCAAAGCTCCAGGAGAGGACCAACAAGAAGAGGAAGTAGAAATTGTAGAAGGTGTCAAGGGAGAAGAAACCAGTAAAGCACCTACAGCTATTGAAAAGAAGAAAAGAAAAGCTAAAGCACCAATAGTATGCAAACCAAAGAAGGTTGCAAAACCTACAATACCTACAACAAGGGCCACTACGTAAAAGGCTAAGGAAGTAGCCAAGCCAAAGGAGAAGAGAGCTAGTCAAGCTAGCAAGGTTGAAGAATCTCATAAGAGATCAAGGAAACAATATGTTGCTTAAGTTGAATCTAATGAAGAGAAGACAAAATCTAATGACAACAACCACTTTCAAGTGGTAAGTCATAGTTATTCTTCAGAATTATATAATCTATCTGAGAACATTAGAAATAATGTTGATTTATTTGGATTCTCTCACATTGTGTTTGACAATCTTGGGAAGATTGAAAAGAATGAAGTTGAAGAGGCAGTATATACCATGATGACAATATTTAAAATGTTTCCTCTTGAACTTTCCAACTCCATACCCAAAAGTTTGTATGAGAGAGTTGAGCAGAAGTGGCACTATTGTCTGGATACTAAAAAACAAATAAGAGAAACAACACTTGCCCAAGTAATGCTAGAATTAAGTAAGGGTGCAATGAAAAAAGCCATTAAGAAACATACTAGAAAATTTGCACCAAAATATAGCGCATTCAATATATTGTAGAATAACATTGAGGATGTTGTACAAAAGACTACTTTGATGTGGAAATCACTATATGGCTTGACAACAACCTAAACAATAGTGCAAGTACCTATTGAGGTAGGTTAGAGAAAAGAAGGAAAAAAGGAAGAATGCACTAAACAAGATACAATTAAGGAAGGCATGGTCATGAACATCAACACACATGCACCAGATAGGGATGAGAAGCCAATAGAATAGAGTGTACCAGATACACTAATGTTGAGTAACAGTCCTCTGCATGAGGTGAACATAGGAGATGGTACTATAAAGATAAAGGATGTTTCTGATATTATCACTCATAACATCAATCCCCTCACAAAGGATGACTTGAAAAAAATACTAGTGGAATCTACCACCTAGGCCAAACTTTATGAGAATCCTATTCTGGTGAGTGTTGATGAGATTTAGAAGGCAGATAAGGTATCTGTATGGGAGGAGGTATAGTAAAAATCATACCTTCAGCCCCTCCTCAATTCATAATGATACAACCTATATTACCCCTTGTGGTATATCAAAGGAAGGAAACAACTACTTCCACCATCAGTACATTGGAACAAAGTACTCCAGTCTTAGTTGTTATAGAGGAAAGTGAACATGACAAGGGTGCGATAGTTGGAGAAAAGAAATATTAGACTAAGAAGAATGAAGGAACAAAAGTTCAAATAGGTCAGGTAGATACTCCTACACCTACAACACAAAATCAAGGTATTACTGGTAATACATAGAAAGAGGACACATTTGAAGAGTCAAGTTTGACAACAAAGCCAGAGGAGAAATTAGCAATACAAGCATTGGTAACTTTACCAAAATCTATCACTCCTCCTAGTTAAGCTCTTCAAAGGCTGAGCATCGAAGCTACACCATTAAAATCCTCAAGGCCGAGTCGAAGAACATCCAAGGAAGCTAAAGTTACATCATTTGTTTATGTAAATTTGGATAAAGTAATTGAGGTGCCCAAGTTTTATTTTTCAACTATTACTATTGAGCAAATGGGCATACTCCAGGAAGTCCTAACAAAGAAGAATAATCAAGAATTTCTTAGATAAAAACTTAGGTAGAAGAAAGCAATTATTGATATCAAATACTTTTTTATTGATGCATTTAGTTTGCTGACTCTAGAGGAAAACAAGCCAATAATCGAATAGTTAACCAACTTAGTGGAGAAGCTAAATGACATAGACCTAGATTCTAATTTCAAACTACTTGAATGGTTTGAAAGAAAGTTCCAACATAAGGTTGATGAAAAGATATCAAGTTCTATTTTACTAGCATGGGTTAAATTAGTAACCAAAATAAAGAACATGAAGAAGATACTAGAGACTATTTTCCCTTTGTATACCAAATTGAATAATACTACACTCTTCACAAGGGAAGCTAGGATTCATGTTCTAAAATTAGAGAGCATTATGCAAACATCTAGCATAACTCTAATAAAGTCTTTAGGCCAAAGTGAGAAACACTTCAACACCCTCCTACAATCACAAAGTTAGTTAGCAACATTACATGTAGATGAAGCCAACATCAAGGCTAAACTGATATGCATCCAATCTACATTGACTCCAGACATGGAGATACTACACAAGGAGCTAGCCTACGTTGAAACTCTCATGAAGAAAGATTCTCATCTTTCTACACATGTAGGCCTAGTACACATTTCTACCAAGCTAGCCATTCAAATCAAGTCATTAGAGGTCACTTGTGATAATTGGGATGTGGCTCTAAAGATTATGCTAGAGATCCACAAACCATTCTTTGACAAACACACTATTAGTGTATAACCCATTGACAATTAAAACCAATATAAACCCATTAAGTGAAATGAAAAACAATTAAAAAAATTAAAACTACCAAAACTCTACTTTTATTATCAGTATTGTAGAGACTCGAGAGCATGACTTCAGGAGTAGACTCGCCACTTGTGAAGAATACATTTCAAAAAATGATATCCAAGACATAAAAATGAACAATACAAAGCCATAGGCTTCTTTCCTAACTTCATGTTTAATTGAGGATAACAAAAAATCAAAAGATTATGATGGTAACTTGTATGGTCTCAACAGACATCACTTCATGGATAGAGACTGAAACAATTGATAGTCAAGAAATTTTAAAAATAGTTTAATATCAGCTCACTTACCTCAACTTCTAGTAACTAAACACTTAGGATATTTATGACATGATTTTTAAACAATACAAACTTGGGTTCAAAAGTTTTTCCAGCCGTTCCTCCATCAATGCCAAAATCATTTATCCTATATTAGAGTTCCCATGGGATTGTAACTTTAGAATAAGTGATTTAATAGTGAAGAATGATTCAACATGGAAAAAGAATTTTCAAATAATAACAATGCACATGCATTACATCAAATACAAAATATTTAACATTATAAAGTAAGATCACTGCAGAAAACATAATAAATTAGTAAGATCATTTAGGCTATCTTGTAAAGACTGCCCTCAAATTGTTCTTGATTACTTATACACATAGATATCTTAAGCAATTGTCAATGGATCCTATATTGCTATAAAATGATTAGGCTGCCCTAAAACTATTCTTGATTACTTATACACACAAATACCTTAACCAGTTGTGGATGGATCGTACATTGCTATAAAATAATTAGCATTAATTAAAATGCATTCAAGCCATCAAGATAATGGCCAAAAGTGCTCAATGAACTAACATAGATTAGTAAGTAAGAAAAAAAGAGTCTCAAAGAAGAGTAATGTAGATGAACAAAATTAATGCACCCAGAGAGAAATGTCGAGCCATGTAGACTAGTAACAAAATCATGTAAATAGTGAACTAAAAGAAAGAAAGAATGCAAGATATGTTGATATCAATATTGATTGCATTTCATAATAAGGTCATAAGGCCAGTCCTTAACGTAGAAGTTTAAAATCAAGAATTTTAAGTCTTGTAAGGTAGGATATTGATATCAATATAGATTGCAATGCATAAGAATTTCATAAGGCCATACCTTATGACCTTAACCTAGAAGTTTAAAATTAAGAATATCAAGTCTTGTAAGGTAGGTCATAAGGCTAGACCTTAATCTAGAAGTTTACAGTCAAGAATTTCAAGTCTTGTAAGGTAGGTATTACAATTAGGAACGATTAACAAAAATAATGATAAGTTTTGTTCCAGTTTAACCTCTATTAAAGTCTAATTTATGGGATTCTTATATGTGTTATCTGTGCAAAGTACGATTGATACATTTTTTAATAATGAAAGTGGCATTTCCTACCAACTGACTCAACTCACATTTAGACTAGAACATGGTATGTAATTCTCAACTTGACCTCAAGCATATACCCTATCTTGGAAAATGCGAAGTGTTCTCCTAGTACAAAAAGTCATTCAAAGAATTCTGATAACAGCTCTTCTGATATTGTTGGTACAGATGAATGGACACACTTTACTACTATAGTTGCAAGCCGATGAATCTCCCAAGAATAGTGACAAAGAATAAAGAGCACCAACTATATAAATCTCAAGATATTAGCAAGAAATGACTGTAAATACTGCCCAGATTTGAAATTCACATAAAAAATGTCACAAATAACATAAACACCAATCTTACTTGTAAGAGTTGTTTTGATTGTGTGGATTCTACCACTCTAGAGATGATTGAGAAATTTTTTAGCGTCATTTAACAATTTCAAGTAAACAGTACTCACATTAAAGATTTTACCAAGTCGCATATTTCATCTTTAGATAGAAAAGGCAACAATCTTATCTAAAGAATCATTTTAAGGATATGAACCTGTGTGAATGCTCTAAAAGTAGCACCTCAACAAGATCCATCAAAGCTGCACAATCATCTACCACCAATTTTGAAGTCTAAGATGACATTATAATTTTTTGAACTTAGAGAAAAGCAATAGAAATGTGTGAAGATGATACATAATACTAAATATTTAGATTACCCTAACAAAAGAACATTATTTTGAAATCTTAAACAACATGTTCAAATACAAAGACTTAATTGTTTCTACTAGCTACAACTTCCCATTGTAGCTAACATAGAACACTCATTTAGTTTTCAAATATAATTTGCTCACATCATATATTACCACAAAAGTCTTCTCTTATATTTGGAGGTTTCCAACTTAGAAAACACCATTATGAAATGTGTACTATTGCTCATGATCCCAAAACTAGTGTTGCAAATTTCACAAGAATGTTAACATAATCAGTGCTTAAAAATGTAGAAAAGGTTATGTCTATCAAGTATGTCATTGCTGAAGTGCTTTTTATGAACCTGATATCCTTCGATAGCATGAACTTTCCATGAGTTGGAAAGGAAAATCTGACTTTACTAGATGCCTTTAATTTTAGAAAAATGCATAGAAGAATTGTGACCTGTGAAACCTAAAAATATGAGATCTTGGATGTGCAATTAGCATATCACCACAAGCACTTTCTATTGCAAGCATAGGATTATTAAGTAAATTAAGTATCATGAAAACTTTATTGCTTTAATCTTTAGTTTTACCTAAGTTATGAAAACTTAAAAGAATTCAAGTATCCAGATCCCCACAAAAACAAGGTAAATGCTGGTCTTCCTTCCCAAAGAATGCCACTCATACATAGTGTGGGAATCACAAAGATAAAAAAATCTGTACATGTACCAACCATTTCTAAATATGAGCATGATCAGCTCAAACAAAGTCTTAAAACACATAGAGCAAGTATTCAAAAAATTTAATAAATATAGTTATATATCTAACTTGGTTTATGCCATCAAGTGTAGCAAACTTGGCCTTCTTGTCACATACTAGTGTCTTAGCAGCTGAATCTAGAATAGGCCTCTTCTTTCCATTAAGTTCCTATGAAATGATCCACTTCTAAATGAATAAATTAAGATCCTAAAAGATAGGATGTGTTATAGCAAAAAAAACTTAGTCTTACCTTTGGAGTTTCCTCATTAGACTCATCTTCTTCATCTTCATCATCATCACTGTCATCATCTTCATCTTCTTCTTCTTCATCATCATCGTCATCAGTAAAGCCTTTCATATCCTATTGCACACAAAGAATAAATTTAAAAATAACATAGAAGATTTGACAAATGATTTGGCATCCTATGAGAAAGAAAAAAGAAACCATACATCTACAGATTACCTACTAACCCTAGAAAAATAATTTCCAAATGATATGGAAAAAGTGAGAAATAGCTAGAAGTAAAAAAGCAACCACATCTACAAATTTCTTTGCCAGCCTAGTAAGGCAATTCCACATGCAATTCAAAATATAAATCACAGACCTCATCTTCATCAACATCAAAATCATCTTCGTCTTCAACTGTGGCTAGCTATTTTGATTTCTTTAACTTCCCTTTAGTTGTTGGTTTATTGGATTTTTCTGGTGCAGACATAGATTTAGTCTTTTCAACCTTCTCAACTTTCACAAATCTTTTGCCTAGAGAAAGATTCTGGAAAAAAAATTCCTTATTAAAAAATTGAAAGGAAATACAAAGAAAAAATAAAAAATTGAACAACTATATAATCATCTAAGTTATAAAGGTAAGAAAAAGGAAAAACTCGCCTCCATTGTTTTTTACCATTACAGCTAGTGGTGGCACTTCATCCTCTAATTCTGACTCATTATCTACATTGGAAACATTGACAGATGTCAAACTTAGAAGACCAAAACAAGCAAATGACTTTACACCAACATGTAGGCTAAAAAAGTACCTTCATCATCTCTGTGCAAGCTTCCAAATGTGCTCAACGAGAAGAAATAACAAGTTAAGGAAGCTTTTTATAATATAAAAAGATTAAGATCACGTTAGATGAAAGTGTCTCTATAGATCTAAATGAGTTTGAGCATCAAGCCCAAATCAAGTAGTTATGTGTAATACAAAGTACTACATATAAAATTTAAAAAAAAAATTAGTTATGTAAAAGAACTTGCAAAAATTAACTTTCTAAGGATATTCATCATCCTCTTGAATGAATTTTGTATACCCATAGCAAGAAATGCTAGCAAAGTTTTAAGTATGAGAGATTTTGAAATCTTTTTCAAATACTAAATCTAGCCCAAACTGCTCACAGCTTCTGATCATGATTTTCTTTTTATCAACTTGAATATACACTGCAACTCTATCATCAAATTTTGACCCTTCCCCAATTGCTACCTACATTCAACTAGCATACTATGAGGTACAGTTCATGGAAATCAATTTGCATTTTAAAACATACTGATGGGCATTAGGAAATAGGAGATGATGGCCATTTAGCATAGTTCTATTTTATTACTATAGATATTTCAGTATATATTTATCAAATAGTGTTTAATTCGACAATTTTTTGTTCCATTCAAATATTATAATTTCAACAACATGATTTGATGCTCAGAAACTCCTCTAGCAAAAGATTTAGTGAAAGTGAAGTCTAGAAACAAATATTCACCTTGTGTTCTTCAAACAAAGGAGAAATGTTTGCACATATTCTAATAAGACTCCAATTAACCTTGAGCTATTTTCTATCTTGATAGTTGCATTCTGCAGGTCTCCAACATAAAGATTGAATAAACTTGGCACCTGAGAAAAAAAAAAACATTATAATTATAAGAAGATAGCTTTGAAAGAAAATGAGTAGTGTCCAATAAATGGCATACCTACAATTCCATTTCTAAGAAGCTAAAAAACTTTGGCAAAATGAAAACATGTTATCAACATTAACCCTTAATGAATGAGATAAAAAGAAATTATGTGATGTCAAGAAGATTGGTGAAGAAATCATTTCTGAAGATAACATTCTTGATGCATGGAAATAGAAAAGATTGAATTACAAACAAGAATGCATGCATTTTCATAGCTAACCTCACTAAGGAGATGAATAAAGATTCTCTTTGTACCTCTGTGTAAGCGTATTGATGCCTAAAGAAGCACACAAAGCAAAGCAGGGATGCTTGTACAAATGCAATTCTCATGAAAGCATTCTTTGGTGTGGTAATGGATGGACCGATTCTAACAAGAATAATGGATGCCAATAGATGAACATGGCCACGGGTAAAGAAAAGATGCACAAGGATGCTTTCCTTGCATGCAACCAACTAATACACCAAGCTTTTGAAAAAAAAATTACTACAACAAACATAGAGTAACATTGGTAATATTTTCATAGGTAGTTTACCCCTTTATTCCATGCTAATGATTTCAACAAATTTTGTGTTATTGGTAGAGGTCTATGATTGCCCCTCTTTCATATCCCTTATATCTCCATGTGTCCCCATGATTTGATAATCTATGATAGAGTGTTGAATCTTATTTAATGCCTAGGTGAATAGATGACTTCATATCTTAAAGTGTTATATCAAAACCTCCATCAGTCAATGACTATTTTATATGTGACTCTTGATTTGAATCAAATTGTAATATTTTGATACTTATCTAGTAATCAATAACTGTCTATTGGACCCTCACCAATATTTACTTGATATATAGTCAAACTGCTGTCATTGAAGACTTACTAGTTTCCTTTCCACTTGCTGCCTTCCTCAAATGGGATGTTATCATACTCTGTTGCTGCAATGCCCCCTATTGAGACTCTTAATGACTTACTCTGCTATTTATAACTAGGGTTCAGATCATGCTCAGATATAATGATATTAAACTTTCCTTACTAGGAGAGTGTCAATTTCTAATGATCAACGTTCATCATTATGCATTTGAAATACATTAAGGAGTAATTGATGATTCACAATACATTTTCAACCATTCAATTCCTTGTTGCACTCTTCATCACTACCCTTGAGAGAGATGGGGAATTAATTGTCTGTGGGCAATGGAAACCATTTTTGAGTAGGCTCCCTCAAAGGATTTGTGGCACATATATCTAATACCTATCATGAGGCTACCTCCTCAAGGATTAATTTCTTGGTTGTCTGAGGGACTACAAGGAAGATAATTTCTAATGAGGAATAGGTTGGTGATAATTAGATGAACCTTATCGTATGCTTTTGGGTTTACTTTGAAGTGGAAATGGTAAAATTCACCCAATTGGTTTTAGCATGGGATGAACCTAATCCCCTTCCCAAGTATCTACTAGTGCTAAGACCAAGGAAAGGAATGGGACCCATAGTGTAGTGCACAATGCACTAACAATCCCTCCCTTAGGATGCACATGGGTGGGGAATGATTAGCCATTATATGTGAACTAGTCACTGTTGTCTTGTGATTCATGTGTGAGCAAGTCACTATAGTCTTTGTGATGTATGTTGGAGCTACTTACTATATATGTGATGTATGGAAAGCTAGTTAACTTGTGTACCTATGATGTGATTGCAAGTTTCTGTATATGAGACAGGTGCTCATTATAATCACGATGTGTGTGATTTGTGATATGATCCTTATGAATATGTGTAAGTTGTTACAAATAATGATATGTGACAGTAGAGATGGAAACATCACTTGAATACAATGAGTATCTTTATTTGTGATGGGAATAATTTTACACTTAATTAATAATAATAGTGGATGGTTGGTAATGTGCTGTTGTAGCATTCTTTTACATTATTTGGGTTTTTATTGCTCAATCCTAAATAATTTTCAAAAAAACACCAAACTTAAATCTGAGATGTGTGGTAAGATTATCCAACACAATCTCAAATCTAGCTTAAACACATTTGATACAAGACAAGAAGATACATCATATTTGAATACATAGAAATCGATTCTTGGAACCAATAACATAGTAGAAGCTAAGGTTGTGCTCGGGTCTAGTTACCAAAGACAATCATAGTTCTAAAATTGCATTTGGAAGGACATTGTCTTATCATGACAAATGTTTTCCTAGGGGAGATTGTATTACTAGAGAATTAAGAAAGTGATGAAGATCCTCTCAAGTCTACTTGCGACATTCTAAAGTTTCAAAATATTATGGTCAAAAAAGAGGGAAGCCTTCATGCAACCTAAATTTCTAATATGTCCATCAAATCAAAGGATCATAGGCATGCAATGACCTTCATGGACCTAGAGAAAATCAATGCCAAGGATTTGTGAGAAGATAGGCAAGTGCACAAGTCAAATACAAACTCAAAAATGCATCGCTCATAATCCTTTATAGAGTGGTAGATATCTTGTGTGGAAAAAATTGTGATCTCAAAAGGGATACCACATTGAAAGGTTCTTTTGGATACTTGGAGGTGGCTAGTGAATACTACCTTTCCACTAACAATGTTGGCAAATTTCTCTCTTTTGGCCACAAAACCAATGATTGTATTTTTTAGGGAAAGATTCCTAGAATAAATTGAAAAAAAAAAATTCAAAATAAATGAAATCTTCCATAAAGTGTCCATTATGTTGGTGGATGACTATCTTATGGAAAAAGGTAGATACCACTCAAATGTGTAAATTACATCATTGTTTATGGGGCAGTGCTTGGAATTAGATACAACTACAAACATGAGAAGGGTAGTGTTGGGGTTTGTTTGGGAGTGTAGAGGAGGCATGGAAGTAAGAAATAATGGTCAAAGAAAATATACATTAAAAGTTCTGAATATCCTCCATAAAATATCAATGAACCAAGAAATAACTAAATTTAAAAAGCACCTAATAAAATAGGCTTACCAAAAGAGAAGGACTAGATTGAGTTAGCAATTCAAGTTCACATTGAAACAAGGTTCTTAATGTACATGATTTACAAACCACATTCCAAGTTTAATTGTAATGTCCATGATCTACAAACCAGAGCAAGAGAATTACTCAGAAGCCGCTACACATTAGGCAAACTGATGGTCAACTCTATCTGCTGACTTGTGCTGGTCTCATGAAAACCTTCAGGTCACTTGGTTGGCTATGGTGGTGCTAAGCCAAGTCTAAATAATAATAGATTTATGTAATCTATTTATTATACAATTTCTATTTTTAGATTCAATCATGTGTGTGTCTTTGTCATCAATATTTAGGATCACCTTCTATGATCTATCATCAGAATAAGATAGATCAATATTTCAAATCATGCTTTGGATCCATTTTGAAATATACTCTATGATCCATAATCTATCTCATTTTGATGATGAATCATAGAGTGTGATCTAAAATGTTGATAAAAATGTGAGAAATAGAAAATTAAAATTTAAACTCAATCTCACAACCCTAACTCTAAAAACTTTACATGGCTCTTGCAAAAGTGCTCAACACATAAAGGTGTTGAGTGCCAGTTTTACTCAGCACTTGATGGTGTTGAGTGGCAAGTTGCTCGACAGTTGAAGAAAAGTGCTTGGCATAGGAAGGTGTCGAGTGCCAGAATTACTCAGCACTTGAAGGTGTTGAGTGATAGGCAATAGGTGCCGAGTGAACTCGACACAAAGAGGAACTCGGCAGAAAATGTCGAGTATGCTCGGCTCACAAAGGAAATGCTCAGCAACAATAGATGTCGAGTTAGCTCGGCTCCAACTAAAGTTTATAACTTAGAAAATTCCAACGTGAATGCATTCACCATTAAAACCAGAGAGTCAAAGCTTTAAGCTTTCAAAAAAATTTCTCAAATACAACATACAAGGGAAGATCAATAGATTCAAGTATGCTTTCTTTCTTTCTATTCAATCTTTCACTAAACTATTACAAAATTTGGGAGCATTCGGCTTCAACTAGAAAATCCTAAACTAATAATACTTCAAACTTCAATAAACTTTAAAACCTGCAACTCTAATGGCTGCATACAATGGTGCTCGGAGCAATCACTACTTCAACAGGACAAATCCAAACAACAACAAACTTACAGAGTGAACAAGGAACCACGTGCAACTGCAGGCACAAACTTCCTTCCTTCTTCCTTCTCTGCTCAGCTCTACAACTTCTCTTTGATCTACTTGATCTCTACTCTGAATGAATGTAGAAACATTCCTTTTGTCATATTCTTCCTTTCCCTCTCAACGTTCAAATTTCAAACTCTCACCTACCAAACATGAATGCCTGCCGTTCATGGATGCCTGCGGTGACCTGACAGGGTAGATGGGCATGGGGCTCAAGGATAACCTACAGGCATTGACGAATAATTTCCAACACTCCCCCTTTGTCCCAAGAAAAACAAACAAGGATCACAGCTAATCCAAATAAACTACACCAAGACACTCTCTTAAGTGTACAAAAGTTCCAATGCCTAATGGCTTTGTGAAAATGTCTGCTAGCTGCTGCTCAAACTTACAAAAATTCATTTTGATATCCCCATTCTCCCCAACTCTCTGATGAAGTGATATATGATCTTAATATGCTTTCTTCTCCCATGGAAGACTGGATTCTTGGAAAATGCAATTGATGAGATGTTGTCACAATAAATTGTGGTTCCATCCTCTTGCCTTTCATTCAAATCTGTCAAGATCCTCCTTAACAAAATAGCTTGACATGGTGTTGCGTTTGCTGCAATGTATTCAGCCTCTGCTATAGATTGAGCAACAATAGGTTGCTTCTTGGATGTCCATGAAATTGCACCCAATCCCATATGAAACATGTATCCAGAAGTGCTCTTCCTATCATCTAAACTTCCAGCCCAATCACTATTCGTGTAACCAACCAACTTGAATTCATTTAATGTAGTATAAAAAATTCCAAATCCCTTGGTACCTTTCACATACCTTACGATCCTCTTTCCCACTTGCCAATGGCAATCCTTTGGTGTTTCCATAAATCTAGAAATCAAACTTACTGCATGTATTAGGTTTGGTCAAGTTGCAGTCAAATACATTAAACTTCCAACCATACTCTTGTATAATGTTGGATCCACTCTCTTGTTAGAGTCTTCCTTGCTCAACTTTAGACCTACTACTGTTGGTGTGAGGGTTGCCTTATTGTTTTGCATTTTGAATCTCTCCAAGATCTGCCCTGCATACTTTTCTTGAGAGATGAAGATTCTATCATGCATTTGTTTTACTTCTATGCCTAGAAAGTATTTCAAGAGACCTAGGTCTGTCATTTCAAATTTACTTTTCATGGCCTCTTTGAAGTCACCAATTAGATCCTTATTATTACCAGAAAAAATTAAATCATCTACATACAAGACAACAATCAATACATTACCATCTGCTGCCTTGATGTAAAGAGTGGCTCACCATTGTTTTTGCTAAAGTCATTGCTCATAAAATATGAGTCAATCCTACTGTACCATGCCCGTGGAGCTTGCTTGAGCCCATAAAGAGCTCTCTTCAATCTATATACTTTATGTTCTTCACCTGCAACTTCATAACCAGGTGGCTGCTCCACATATACTTCTTCTTTCAATACACCATTTAGGAAGGTGGATTTCACATCCATTCGGTATACCTTCCATTTGTGTTGAGCTGCAATTGCTATGATAGCATGCACGGTTTCCATTCTTGTAACAGGGGCATAGGTCTCATCATAGTCTCTTCCATACTGCTATTTGTAGCCCTTGACTACCAGCCTTGCCTTATGCCTATCAATCTTGCCTTCAGCATTGCATTTGGTCTTATAGACCCATTTCATTTCAATCACTTGCTTCTTTGGAGGCAATTCAGTTAGCTCCCATGTCTCATTTCTTTCTATGGCATCTATTTTCTCATCCATGGCATTACACCATTTCTTTTCCTTGATTGCTTCTTCAAAATATACTGGATCACTATGAGAAAATAATGTAAAATTAACACTCTCATCATAATCTTCATACCCTTCATCTTCGTATATCTCCCTAAGACTCTTGGTCTTTCTTGGTAATACGGAGGAAAGTGTAAGATCAGAATCTTCACTACTGTTGCTTTGCTGACTTGGTCGGTCTTCACTGGTACTTGGCACTAACACTCAGTCGTGCCTAGAGGAGCTCGGCAATGACTGAACCTACTTGCCTTTTCTTCTATTTGCTCCTTCTTGTTGTTGTTCATCAACATCCTCTCCACTCATAATTGGCACTTTACTTGAAGTGCTTGGTGACTCATCAATTTTTCCATACCAAGATTGATTTTCAAGAAATTCCACATCTCTTGAAAGCATCATCTTATTGTTCAATGGGTCATACAATCTGTATGCCTTTGATTCTGGGCTGTACCCTGTGAAAATGCATTTCACACCTTTTTCATCAAATTTATGCCTTTGCTCTTTAGGGACATGTGCATATGCAACACATCTAAACACCCTTAGGTGTTCAACTATCCATCTTATTTGTGACCAAGCTTCCATTGGAATTCTGTCATAGACTGCCTTTGTAGGACACCTATTAATTAGGTAAACTATTTTTGCCACAACCTCTCCCCGAAATTCAGTTGGGAGACCTTTCTCTTTCATCATGCTCCTTGCCATTTCAACAATGGTCCTATTCTTTCTTTCAGCCACTCCATTCTGTTGTGGTGTATAGCTGGCTGTGAGCTCTTTCTTTATGCCATGTTTCCTGCAAAAAATTATAAAAGAATTGGAAGTATACTCCCCTCCTCTATCTAATCTTAAGACCTTGATATAATGTCCACATTCTCTTTCAGCTTGGGCTTTAAATTCTACAAATTTATCAAATGCTTTAGATTTATTCTTTAAGAAATACACCCATGTCCTACAACTGAAATCATCAATGAATGTCATGAAATAAGTACTCCCCCCAATGGAAGTAACTTGCATAGGACTGACTAGGTCAGTATGCACTAACTCTAATGAATATCTAGCTCTCCTAGAATTTCCAAAATTAAAGGGAAGCCTATGTTGCTTACCCAAAATACAAGCCTCACACTTGTCACAAGAATTTCCTACATGTGACAAACCTTCTACCATTCTTTTATTTGACAATAAATTTAAACCAGCATAGTCAAGATGACCATACCTGAGGTGCCATAGTCGTGAGGGGTATTCAATCACACTCCTTAGAGCTGATTGTGTGGGAGGTGCAGCATGAACTTGAGATGAGAAACATGTCTCAATCCTCAAAGGAAACATTCTATTCTTTGTCATTTGAACTGTTGCAAGTAGGTTCTTGCTCCCATCCTTTTCTTGAATGACACACATGTCATTCTCCATCAGCACTTTGTATCCATTTTGAATGAGCTAAGCAATGCTCATCAAATTGTGCTTCATACCAGAGGCAAAATACACATTTTGTATTTCCCTTTTCTCACCTTTCTTGGTGTGGACCATAATAGATCCTTTGCCCACAACTGGTAGGGTTTCATTGTTACCCATCTTAATCTCTGATTTGAAACTCTTGTCAATGAATGAAAACAAGGTTTCATTACCACTCATGTGGTTGCTACATCCACTATCGAGGTACCAAACCTCAGGGCTTCCTTCTTCACCAACATTACACATGATGAAGGCAGCAACATTGGGTCCACTTTTCATGTTCACGTCAGCCACATTTGCTTGTCATAACTGATCATTCTGCTTCTTCCAGCATTCATTTTCTTAATGCCCATATTTATGATAGTAGTAGCATTCTACATTACTCTTATTTGAGTTGTAGTTTTTCTTACCTCCTCTTGAAGTATTTTGTGAGCTACTTGGTCCATCTGCTCTTCCTAAGCTTTCTGCTACAACATTCCTTTGTCCTCCATTTCCTCAGCCTCTGCCTCTTGAGTTTTTTCCTGAGCCATTTCTTCCTCTCCCCCTTCCTCTTGGATTTGACTAAGCCTTGAATGCTTGCTCTTGGGTAGAATAATATGTGGATCTATTGATCCTATACTCATGGGTTTGAAGAGAACCCATCAATTCATCCATTGTCAAAGTAGTGAGGTCTTTTCCCTCTTCTATGGTGATGACCAAATGGTCATATTTATGAGTTAAACTCCTCAATATCTTTTCCACTATCCTCTTCTCTTGATAGTATTCTCCATTTGACTTCAATTGGTTAATCACGTTGGAGGTCCTTGAACTGAAGTCTGCAACTGATTCATTTTCCTTGATCTAAAGGTTCTCAAACTCCCTCCTTATATTCTGTAGCTTTATAGTATGGACTTTATCAGTCCCCTTGAAGTTCGTCTCAAGGATATCCCATGCTTCCTTTTGCATAATTTGCTGCTGCAATCTTAGGGAATATAGTCTCTGTCATTGCTGCTTCAATCAAACTTAATGCCTTTGCATCTTTCCTCCTTAACTCTTTCAAATGAGTCTTTTGTGCATTTGTGAGGGCAGCATACTGAGTTGGATCAGTCACATCATTGAACCCATTAACTACAAACTCCCACAAATCATTTGCAACCATAATGGTTTTCATCTTCTTTGCAAATGTATCATGATTCTGTCCATTAAATGATGGTGGTTGCTGCCATATCTTTCTTGCATCTCTTGCCATGATAAATATCCCAAGAAAACAATTTCCCTAACTCACTTTGGATGTGGGGCCTCAAAGCTCTGATACCATGTGAGAAATAGAAAATTAAAATTTAAACTCAATCTCACAACCCTAACCCTAAAAACTTTACATGGCTCTTGCAAAAGTGCTCAGCACATAAAGGTGTCGAGTGCCAGTTTTACTCAGCACTTGAAGGTGCCGAGTGAACTCGGCACAAAGAGGAACTCAGTAGCAAATGCCAAGTATGCTCGGCTCACAAAGGAAATGCTCGGCAACAATAGATGTTGAGCTAGCTTGGCTACATACAATGGTGCCTCGAGAAATCACTGCTTCAATAGGACAAATCCAAACAACAACCAAATTACAGAGTGAACAAGGAACCACGTGCAACTGCAGGCACAAACTTCCTTCCTTCTTCCTTCTCTACTCAGCTTTGCAACTTCTCTCAGATCTGCTTGATCTCTGCTCTTAATGAATGTAGAAACATTCCTTTTGTCATATTCTTCCTTTCCCTCTCAATGTTCAAATTTCAAACTCTCACCTACCAAACATGAATGCCTACCGTTCATGGATGCCTGCAGTGACCTGACAGGATAGATGGGCGTGGGACTCGAGGACAACCTTCAGACGTTGACATATAATTTCCAACAAAAAAAACTAACAATCTAATCTGAAAATCAAAAATTGCATTAAATTTATGTATGAATTTGTTTGCATTTTATGTATGAATTTGAGCTTGATGAGTTTAGATTAGATAATTGTATTCACCATTATTCCCTTGACTTGAGTTGTGGTATATCCTCTAGCACTTGAATTGTCTATGATTTTGGAAAGGCAAAAGTCTGCTACCTTGGGATTGAGATTTTCATGAAGAAGGATGTTGTTGGACTTCACATCTTGGTGAATTATCGCTGGATTTGCATGATTGTGGAGGTAGGTTAACCCTCTAGCTACCCCCAAGGCAATTCGGATTCTTTTTCTCCAATCAAGATTTATCCCAGTTCTGCCTGTTAGAGGAGTGTCTTCAAGAATCAAAATGCAAAAAAATCTTGATCAGTTTGAACTTTGGAGGCAGAGCAGAAAGAAAAGAGAAGTACTTGAGATTGTCTCTAAGGGACCCATTTGGCATGAATTCATAGAGAAGCATGCGTTTTCCCTCTTCAAAACAAAATCCAATCAGTCCCACCAAATTCTTGTGATGAACTCATGATAGTAGTTCTATTTCAGTCTTGAATTCGACTCTACCCTACATAGATTCCTCTTTTGCTCTCTTTACAGCCACCATTTGGCCACTCACAGCCAACAACCCCCTGTACACCTGCACTTCAATGCAAGCTCCATTTTGAAATCTATGAAAAAACATGATATGAAAGTCAAGTTAGGAGTTCCAAATGTTTAATGTAACTAAAGAAAGCAAGATCAGTAATACGCCAAGCCCAAAAAAAACTTTGGGCTAGTCTTAGATCCAATAGTTCAATTAATTGAATTCTAGTAACTAATTTAAGATCCTAAATTTGAATTTTAATCGATCCATAAAAAATTCAAGAAAATTATGGCGATACAATGAGACCAGAATGTATCAGTGTAAGCTCGAATGAAAGAAAGTGCAACATACCTTGTCATAACCTCTAGATCCAATTTCATTCTAAGAGAAGAAATTATTTCTAGTCTATTTCAGTTCCTCGAATGTGAACCACCTTACGCCTTTCAAAGTAGGAGCATCTACGCCATATTCATTGCTTGCAAGTCCCCATGATCCTAAAGAAATATAATTACTCCCAAACAGAAATCAATTGATTCACCTAGGGACACCATGAGGGAAGAAAAATGCAAATGCAATGAAATTAACTTCTTGAAGAAATTTTCTTACCGAATGGTCTGCTATTTTTAGCTCTGTTATTTTTAGCTGCCTTTTTGGCTTTCTTTTTCAACATACATATATAAACCCCTATTGCTAAAATGGCAAGGATTGACATGACCACACTGATTACTATACCAATAATTGTGACTGTACTTAGGCGTATCAATCTATTGGAAAGATCTAGAAATAGAAAATATATAATTTTAGGTTTTGAAAATCTGTCGAATAAGAAAATGATGGGGTTTGAAGTTAGCAATAATAAAAATGAAGAACATTCAATCTCTTACAAAGAAACAAGTAGTTCGATATCAGACGGAAAAAGTAGGGTCCAAATTTCCTTAGTGACTTATAAGTATGCGAGCTTAAACTGTAACCAAGGTTTACAATTTCTGATCGCTCAAAATATTTAACCCCAACCAGTGGAAAAATTCGGAGGGGAACTGCGAGATAATCATTTGCATCAAAATACATGCAGCAAAAAACATATACTGATGACCCCTGTGGCAAACTTAAGTTGTTCATCAAGGATTTCTCGAAATTCCAAGCTTTCTCATAAACTGAAATCTAGAAAAAATCCAAAACAAGCATATCCAATTGGGTTTAAACAATTACATTTAGTACCCTCATTTCAAACACTGGGCCTGGTCTTTTGGATCATGAAGAATCCAAATGGTGGCTATGAAGAGGCCGAAAGATGGTATCGATTTGCATTTCTAACCCTTAGCTGCCTTTACCTCAAAAAGCTCTCATGCCAACTTTTGTCTTCTTTTTTTTTTTTTGTTATGAACCCGAGTTGGTTGAAATTTTGACCAACTTGGGCATAAAACCCAAGTTTGTTCGAAATTTTGACCAACACGAGGATAACAATTTTTTTAAAAATGAAATCATAGGCTAATATGACCTTTGGTCAAAAATTTTGGTAGAAAAACAAGGGGAGATGTACTAGTGAATTAACCAGTTAACATTAATTCTTAATTATGCTTAAATTTAAGAAACATACATATACCAAGTAATATTTACCCAATACCAAGATTGTAGGAATAGGAAGATCATTTGAAAGGAGCTCCAGAACCTACTTTGGAAACATTAGGGCAAGTATATTGTAGATGTGCTTTACGGCCCTACCATGAAGTTGATAAACTTCCCCAAAATCTTTACTGATATGAAAGACATCCAACCTAAGGAACACTAACTAAGCAAAACTACGAGTAGTAATAGAATTTTTGTAATACATTGTCTACCATATAATTGCATAAGAAATGTAATTTAACTCAATATTTTTCTCCTCATATCTCCATTGGGAAGGCATATCAAAAGTTAAGGACTTCATCTCATAATAATAATGTAGTACAATCACTCTCATAGTGACCCATAGTTCATTGCAATTAAATCATGTCATAATAAATCTAAATAATGACCAAACTATCAATACTTAGTTACCTTTATGTGGAATATTTCTATATACCTAATCCAAAGTAGACAAACACCTCTTAATACAAGAATCTATTCCACTTGAAACAAATCAAATACCTAACATAATTGTGTATCAATAATGCTCAAGGTGCTCAAGATACCATTAGTACATAATGAAATGAGTCAAATAAAAGAATGAAAAACATCAACTCTCAATAAAATGGAAACATTGAATAGATAAAAACTCAAACTTTAAAGTTTTAAACTTTTGAAATATCAACTATAGTGTATCAATGATAATATAATATTATAATGTCAAGAAAAAACACTCCAAGCCTGAAACATCAAAGTCAAAATGAAAACAAAAGCTACTAAAGCAGCTGCCCCTAATCATCCATATAAAAGTCACTATCACTATCATCCTGAGCTTCAAAATGAAAACAAAGATAGTATGATAGTTGCCCCTAATAACTCATTTTATAATGTATTTTATAAAAAAATTGACTTCTACATGTCTCAGCCAGCAGATGACTGGAAAATTATTTTTTTAATAGTTTTTTTGAGTTTAATAAATTTTAATAGGAAACTTTTTATGCAATCCCCGGGACGTTAGGAAATGGAAAAACAGTCCCTAAAATGGTCAACATGGTTTGGAAACTCGTTGACCATTTCCAAAGTTTCGGGGGTGCATTTCTTTTTTTTCTTCTCTAAATGGGGACATGGAGACATCTAGGAAACGTCCCCTACCGTCCCCCATCCCCGAACCGTCCCCATTTTTGAAACTTCAGGTTTAGAGGGTGGAAACGCGTGCCCCGATAACATAGCTTATTTGTTTCCAATACAAGCCTTCTAACACAATTTCTTTTGAAATTCATATGTTCATTGACAAGTATCCACTATTAGTTTTTATATTCTAATCAATGATTTTCCAACTAAAGCAATACCATCCATCTTACTGACATAACCAGTAAATTACACATATAAAAGTAAACAGATTTAAGTTTAATTATGGTCTTTAACAATGAATTGATGCAACATACAAATTTAAGGACATATGCATTTACCAATCACATTTGTTCACTTGAAGATTAGTACATTCTATTTTCCTTTCAATCATTAAATGTTTCATTTCTCTATAGTATTGTATAACCCACTCTACCTATCGATTCATACAAGGGAAAATAGATATGATTGGCATTCAAATTAACACTATTAGAATGGAATCATTGTAATTGGTTCGAGGCCAGATTAATAATAATAATAATAATTTCACTTGAGATTTATGTGTCAACTACATGACCCCAAACGATGCACACGTAACAATACTTATGCTAGATATCCCAACTAAATATTGATCACATTGTTACTTTCCCTATGACTATAATAATTAATTACTAGTTCCCCCAAATAAAATATGAATGATAATTCAACAACATGTTCCCAAGGTCGAAAGTGTTAGAATAAATTAATTACTTCCTAAACAGTCGGCATTTTCCAAAATGTTCAGTGGTTGGCACAGACCAAAGAACTCTCCAGAAACACACATGCAACATGTGCAGTCATCTTCCACCATCCATTCCAACTACCTTTCATTAATATTCTAGCTCTCCTCCTACAATGTAAATGACATTTAATATGTATTTCTCTATAAATATAATGGACTGGACCTATGTTTAACAAAGCCCATTTTTGAGTTTCTCCATGGCTTCTCCTCTCTATGGCTTTCTCTCTCGTTTGGTTTCTTTGTTGTGTTGTGATGTAATTTTCATCATGGTATCAGAGCTTATGGTAAATAATCCAAAATTCTTGAGAGAGAAATGAGTGAAATATTGTGATTGAAAGATGTGGAGTGAAAGATTATGATATGATTGCTAATGTCTTGTGAAGAAGGCTATTGTTGTGAGAAGGCTACCCATTATGGAGCTGGAATGAAAGTTTTGTGAATGTTAATTTGTTAAGTGAGCTAAAAGAGAAAAAAGTGTTGCAAAGGAGATCCAAAGAAATTTTCTCAAAAGAAATTGTTATCATGTGTGAGAGTGAATGTTCAAGCCATTGTGAAAGATAATTGGCATTGTCTTTGAAAGGAAGATGGTTGGTGGTGTATTTGGGCAAAGAATGTTATTTGTGATGTAGGCAGTTAATGAGGCAGCATATTGTGTTAAAGGATAACCTGTGCCAAAGAAAGATATTGCTAGAAGGAAAAGAAAATTGAAAGTATGATATTGTTGGTAATGTGTGAATTAGAGTTGATAATCAAAGATAAAGAAGCATTGCTGATTCGAAGCAACTCAAGAGTGTTGGATTGCTATTAATGCCAGGAATGTCAAGTTGTTACTCATATGTTTGTGGGATGTCGAGCAACTTTTTGCAAGCGAGAGAGCCAAAGATTGCATACACACTTCTAATGTGAGAAGAACAAATCAAGGGAGTGCTATGATAAAGAGAGAAGTCATGAAAAGAAGGAAGCTAAAGTTGAAGGTGAAAGCATATTTTGTTACTATTAACATTGCTTTATTATGTATTTTTATTTGAAATATGTGTGGAGTATTATAAGTCAATTCTAGGAGTTAGCATTCATTAGGAAAAGAGATGGCATGCTAGAGTTTATTGTCATGGTGCAAAGGTCTGTGTGTGTGCTGATTAGATAAAAGTATTGAGATTGGAAGTGAGAATTTGTTTGTCTAATTGTGAAGGATATGATGTTCTTGATAGTGGTTCTGTAATATAAGTTGGTTGCATTGATATCCCCTAGCCAAGTGATTAAAATTGAATTAGTGATGATTTTTAATGGGCTATGTCAATTTATGGGATGTATTATTGGTTGTGCCCAACACCCCAAAGGTTTTTGGTTTGACATATTGACGAACCATGTATGTGAAAAGGATTCCTATAGAACTGGCGAGTATAGCAACTGGGTACTCATGTATCTCAGTAGATGGATTTCTTTTTATATGGACTCAATAATTAGTTTGATGTAGGTACAAAAGAAAAAGGCCTAGAGTGATGATAGTTTCCCCGTAGTGATGATTCATGTTCATTAGAACTAGTGAGTGCTTGGTTTGTGGTAATCCAAAACCACTTAGTGCTTGAAGTTTGTGGTGATCTTAAAATCACTTGTGTAATGTTTGAGAAGTTGTGGTGAACTTAAAATCACTTTGATATTGCATCAGTTTTGGGTAATCCGTACAAAACCTAGAGTGATTATGATGGGGGGAATAAGATAAGTGAAAGCATTTGATAATTGATTGTAAATGGTTACCTAACAAGGCTTAAGGCTAGGACCCATCACTCTAGATTATGGAGGGATTTCTAAGAAACAAAAAAATGATAATTAATTTATGGGGGGATGTTAGAATAAATTAATTATTTCCCAAACAGTCAACATTTTCCACAATGTTCAGTGCTCGGCATAGACCAAAGAACTCTCTAGAAACACACATGCAACATGTGCAGCCGTCTTCCACTGTCCATTCCAACTGCCTTTAATTAATATTCCAACTAACTCCTCCTACAGTGTATATGGCATTTAATATGTATTTCTCTATAAATATAATGAACTGGGCCTGTGTTCAGCAAAGCCCATTTTTGGGTTTCTCCATAGCTTCTCTTCTCTATGGCTTTCTCTCTTGTTTGGTTTCTTTGTTGTGTTATGCTATAATTTACATCAAAAAGAAATACATAGACTTCTGACGGAAGCCACATGGTTCCTTGCCAACATGACTCTATAACAAAAAAAAATTTCTCATCTCACCATTTACAATTTGGGCAGGATCTAGGGAAGAAATTTTGTGAAAAAGAATATAGGGGAATTTCTATCAGTAATAAAGGGCATGAGATTGTGCTCTTTGCAAAAGGAGTTAGGAACACGATGCAGTTCAGAGTTTGATAAATGCAAAGAGTATAGTAATACTAGAGGTAAAGGTATGTGATCTAGCAACTTTTGGTGCTAACTGAATGTGCTAAAAAAAATCAAAACCTATGTGTTAGTAAATTTGCGTGTCATCAAATAAAGAATGACTCGTATAAATTAATAATTTGAATAGCTTATTAATTGGGGGATTGTTAACCATACCTATGACGAAGAGTTCTATTTTTATTCCTCTTACAAATTGTTGAAAGAGAGAAAAAAGGGTGTCACCTTTACCATTAATACATGCCATGGTCCTCTGGTTTTATTTATTTATTAGAAGGCATAGAATCACTTTTGAATATCTCCAAAATTTATCCTTGGCAACAGAGGTAGTTGGGGCAAGATTGATATACACTTCCAACTATTTTATATGGGAAAGGCCTAAGCTTTTGTAACGGTCTCAAATATATGAATATGCTTTCTTGGAGTAGAATTTTCATTTCATAGAATTTTGAACTTTCACACTTGATGGAAGGTTCTTCCAAGCAACTTCGTCTTTTTATTTCCATCCCCTCTATTTGATCATGTAATAAAAAAATGGCTGGACATCCCTTTTTTTTTTACCTGAACATTTCCTTGACAGTAATGTCTAGCTAATTATTTATTTTTAATAAATACATCAATAAGTAATTTCATCTCAAGAATATTTAACACAAAATCCATGTGATCATAAGACCATCTATTAATTTGTTTAAAGAGGAAATAGGTCATGACATTCTTCCTTCACTAGAAAATGCATCAACCCTACAAACAAGATTTAAATCACACTAAAAAAATTATCTACACTAGTGTGAATTCTATTATCATTCTATAGTTTCAAAAATTTAGACTACCTCTCTCTATTGCATTACACTCTAACAACATGAGAATGTCAATCCATCCTATATCATAAATTAAGTCAAATATTCAAGAAAGCACTTTCTTATGTCAATGATTCTCAAAATTAAATAACATATTACATTGAAATCATATGATATCACACACATACCTATGCTTATGTATCATTCCTGTTAGATTGTGGTGACTGATCAGGAAAGTACTGTACATACTTCATAAGTAGCCGACATCGACATGGTAGCCGACATATTATGGCCGACATATGGCCGACATGTTATAACCCTAAAGCGGTTTAATACTTGTATAAAAAGGGCTTAGGGTTGGGTATTTTTGATATGTGGTGATACGAAATTGGTTCTTGCGGCGGTATTGAGCTGTAAGGGATTACGGATTGTAATCAGGTTGTAATCACTGGATTGTAATAAGATCGGACTTGCTGTTTGGTGGATGTAGCCCAGGGATTGGGTGAACCACGTTAAATCTTGGTGCCTTGTGTTCATTTCTGTGTGTTCTATTATTTTTTGTTATTGGTTATATTTGCATGTAGTTTTTATTTCTGTCTGTGGTTTATCCTAACAAGTGGTATCAGAGCCTAGTTGTTTCTCAGTTATCCTCTGCAGGAAAGTCTCACGGTTAAGTGGGAGTCTCACGGTTGAGTGGGAGCAATGGCAGATGATGGTAAGTTGAGGGTTGATAGGTTTAATGGGCAGAACTTCCAGTTATGGAAGATGCAAATGGAAGACTATTTATATCAGAAGGATTTGTGGAAGCCGTTGGAAGGAAAAGCCAAGAATTAGGGAACTATGTCAGAGGCTGAATGGGATCTTTTGGA
Source organism: Cupressus sempervirens (assembly GCA_028749045.1). Taxonomy (NCBI): domain Eukaryota; kingdom Viridiplantae; phylum Streptophyta; class Pinopsida; order Cupressales; family Cupressaceae; genus Cupressus; species Cupressus sempervirens. The sequence continues at coordinate 815,051,594 of CM053792.1, read as the reverse complement.
CAGAAAGGCACTTGGAAGCATTCGGTTATGCTTGGCACCATCGGTGGCATTTAATATTACAAAAGCAAAGACGACAGAAGATTTGATGAAAACCCTAGCGACACTGTATGAAAAGCCCTCCGCTTCAAATAAGGTATTTCTCATGAAGCGTTTATTTAATATGAAAATGGCAGAAGGTGGATCTATTGCAGATCATTTAAATGAGTTTAATACTATTACTAGTCAATTATCTTCTGTGGGTATCAATTTTGATGAAGAAATTAGGGCTCTCTTGATTTTGTGTTCTTTGCCTGAAAGCTGGAATGGCTTGGTAATGGCAGTGAGTAATTCTGTTCCTGGATCTAGTACCCTAAAATATGATGATGTGATCAGTGTTATTTTAAGTGAGGAAACTCGTAGAAAATCCTTAGGTGGATCTACATCAGGAAGTGCTTTAAATGCACAAAGCAGGGGCAGAACGACTGAAAGAGGAAGTAACTCTGGAAATCGTGGGAAATCAAGAGGAAAGTCAAAGGGGAGGAGGTCTCAATCGAGAGGACCAAATGATTGCTGGTACTGTGGGAAACCAGGGCACAAAAAGAAAGATTGCTGGACTCGAAAGAAAAATGAAGGAGATAAATCAGATGGATACAAAGAGGCAAATGTGGTAAGTAACAAATCCGAAGAGGATGCTTTGCTTCTATCTTTAGAGAGTGTTGATGATTCATGGGTTTTAGATTCTGGTGCTTCTTTTCATGCTACACCTCATAGAGGTTATTTCATTGATTATGTCCAAGGGGATTTTGGGCTTGTTTATTTGGGGGATAATGAACCCTGTCAGATTGTTGGAAAGGGAAAAATTAAGATTAAGTTGCAGAATGTGAATCATTGGCTACTACATGAGGTAAGACATGTTCCAAAACTAAGTAGAAATTTAATTTCAGTAGGGCAACTCGGTGATGAGGGTTGTGTAGTTACTTTTAATGATAAAAATTGGAAGGTTTCAAAAGGTTCCCTTGTAGTAGCAAAAGGTGTGAAAGTAGGCACCTTATATCTTTGTACAGGTCATATTGTTCCTTCTACTTTGATTGTTTCAGAGAAAAATGAATATTCAAGAACAATTACTGCAGATGAGCAGGGAGAACAAATAGCTGCTGTGGATTCTGATACAGCGCTGTGGCACAATAGACTTGGGCACATGAGTGAGAAAGGTATGAAAGTACTTCATTCAAGGAAAGTTTTACCAGGTCTAAAATGTGTGAATATGGATTTCTGTGAAAGTTCTGTGTATGGAAAACAAAAGAGAGTGAGTTTTGTAAAGACAGGGAAGGAAAACAAAAGGGAGAAATTAGAACTTGTGCATACAGATGTATGGGGACCGGCTCAGGTATCTTCCCTTGGTGGCTCTCATTATTATGTTACATTTATTGATGACGCAACTAGAAAAGTATGGGTTTATTTCCTTAAACAGAAATCTGATGTATTTCAAACTTTTAAGAAATGGAAATGCTTGGTTGAAAATGAGACTGGTAAGAAATTAAAATGTCTCAGATCTGATAATGGTGGTGAGTATTGCAGTCATGAATTTGAAGATTATTGCTCCACTAATGGTATTCGTAGACAAAAAACTGTTCCAAGGACTCCACAGGAAAATGGAGTGGCTGAACGCATGAACATGACTATAATGGAGCGCGCAAGGAGCATGAGGTTGCATGCTGGGTTGCCCTTACACATGTGGGCGGAGGCTGTCAATACTGCAGTATATTTGATTAATAGAGGTCCCTCTACTCCTTTGGGCTGTGGTATTCCAGAGGAAGCATGGACTAGTAAGAAGGTGAGTTATTCTTTTCTCAAGACCTTCGGTTGTGAAGCTTTTGCTCATATAGACTCTGAAAATAGAACCAAGCTAGAAGCTAAATCAAAAAAATGTGTCTTTGTTGGATATGGCATTAATGAATTTGGTTATAGGCTTTGGGATTTTGAAAATCATAAAATTATAAGAAGCCGGGATGTCATATTCAATGAAAAAGTGTTGTACAAAGATCTGTTGCAGCAACATGAGAAGAAAGAAGATGATTATGTAGTGCTGGATGATACTCCAAAAGCTGATGTTCCAGCCATTCCTCATGATGTGCAACAACTGCAACAACAAATACCACATACACCAGTGAATGTTAGATGGTCAACAAGGCCAATTAGACCTCCACAAAGGTTTTCTCCCTCTTTGTATTCTATTTTACTTACTGATGCTGGTGAACCTGAAAGTTATGATGAAGCTGTGCAGGTGGATACTAAGATTCAGTGGGAGTCTGCAATGAAAGATGAAATGGACTCTTTGCTGAAAAATAAGACATGGGATTTGTGCAAGTTGCCTGCAGGTAAAAAGGTTTTACAGAATAAATGGGTTTACAGGTTGAAAGAAGAGGAAGGAGGTAAGAAAAGATTTAAGGCCAGGTTAGTTGTAAAAGGATTTGCACAGAAAAAAGAAATTGATTTTGATGAAATATTTTCTCCTGTTGTTAAAATGACTTCTATTCGTACTGTTTTAAGTCTTGTGGCTACTGAAGATTTGCATTTAGAGCAGATGGATGTTAAAATAGCCTTTCTTCATGGTGATTTGGATGAAGAAATATATATGGCTCAGCCACAGGGTTTTGAGGTCAAAGGTAAGGAGAACTTAGTGTGCAAATTGAAGAAAAGTTTATATGGCCTGAAGCAAGCACCTCGGCAATGGTATCTGAAATTTGACAGTTTTATGCATGAGCATGGATATAATAGGTGTCATTCAGATTACTGTGTTTATTTTAAGAGGTTGGATGATGATAGCTACATTATTTTATGTTTATATGTTGATGATATGCTTATCGCTGGGTCTAACATGGATCATATTAAGGGGCTGAAATGCCAATTAGCACATGCATTTGCTATGAAGGATTTGGGGGCAGCAAAACAAATCCTTGGTATGAAGATTTGCAGAGATAGGAAGAACAGAACATTGATGCTATCTCAAGCTGATTATGTTGAGAAGGTGTTGCAACGTTTCTCTATGGAGAATGCTAAAGCTGTCAGCACACCTTTACCTGGTCATTTGAAATTGACTAAAGAGATGTGTCCCAAGACACAGGAAGAGGAGGATAAGATGTCCAAAGTACCCTATGCTTCAGCTGTAGGAAGTTTGATGTATGCTATGGTATGCACTAGGCCAGATATTGCACATGCAGTGGGAGTCGTTAGCAGGTATATGAGTCATCCAGGTTTTGAGCATTGGAATGCTGTCAAGTGGATTCTCAGATATTTGAGAGGAACATCCAATAAGTGTTTACACTTTGGGGGCTCTACTACTGATTTACAGGGCTATGTTGACTCAGATTTGGCTGGGGATATTGATACCAGGCGGAGTACTACAGGTTATGTCTTTACTGTTGGTGGGACAGCCGTGAGCTGGGTTTCTAGGCTATAGAAGATTAATGCTCTCTCCACTACAGAGGCTGAGTATGTTGCTGCTACAGAGGCTGCCAAAGAGATGATATGGCTTCAGTTCTTCTTGGAAGAATTGGGACATCCTCAGAAGGATAATTTTTTGTTCACAGATAGTCAGAGTGCCATTCATCTTGCTAAGAATTCAGCTCTGCATTCTAAGACCAAACACATACAGTTGCGGTACCATTTCATTCGGTCAGTTTTGGAGGATGGACAGTTAAAGCTGGAGAAGATACATACCAATGAAAATCCAGCAGATATGTTGACAAAGGTTGTCACAAGGGAGAAGCTGAACTCCTCTTCAGCTTCAGTTGGTCTTTTAGACTAAATGTGAATAAAAGAACAGCAGAGTCCAGGGTGGTTTGATCCAGTGGGAGCCCCATGCGGTAGTTGTATTGCTACAGGATCAGTCTCCAAGTGGGAGATTGTTGTTTAGTGTGGAGCCTGATCAGTCCCCAAGTGGGAGATTGTTAGATTGTGGTGACTGATCAGGAAAGTATTGTACATACTTCATAAGTAGCCGACATCGACATGGTAGCCGACATATTATGGCTGACATATGGCCGACATGTTATAACCCTAAAGCGGTTTAATACTTGTATAAAAAGGGCTTAGGGTTGGGTATTTTTGATATGTGGTGATACGAAATTGGTTCTTGCGGCGGTATTGAGCTGTAAGGGATTACGGATTGTAATCAGGTTGTAATCACTGGATTGTAATAAGATCGGACTTGCTGTTTGGTGGACGTAGCCCAGGGATTGGGTGAACCACGTTAAATCTTGGTGCCTTGTGTTCATTTCTGTGTGTTCTATTATTTTTTGTTATTGGTTATATTTGCATGTAGTTTTTATTTCTGTCCGTGGTTTATCCTAACAATTCCTTGGCCTTACATGGATTTGAACTTACTAGTAGATATTTCATATCTACTTGCTATCGTACTCATACATATACACTCAAAATACTTTTAACTCATTCACAATGTCATTAGTTCAAGGAGATCAAGTTAAATATCAAGAATCAACATTTTTCCTTCAAGATCATAAGAAACATGACTAATCATTTACATGGACCAATATCCAACATGTGGTGTTTGCTAAGAATCTAAGAATCCACAACAATAGGTTAGCGTCCATAGTCAAGTAATAAAATTGAATTACATCTATTTCATCCTTATGCATTTAGACACTCATAGAAGTTGACATAATGACCAAGTCTATGTGGAACAACATATCAACTAGGAGTTTGAATCATAAAACATTAGACAACCAAAGTGTTGGTTGACACTCATTGACTAGGTTGAATGAGTCAAATGTGTCAATGAATTCCTATAAGGTAGGAGTCACATAAGATGGATCATGCAATGTACATAGAACCCATGCAATATATTCTAAATATATATATTAAAGGAGGATCCATACACCTTCCACATAGGCAAAAGTCAAATCCATTCAAAATCAAAAGCCAGCTACAAAAGGTCAAATCAACAAATGAATAAAATATTTTTCAATTAATTATGTAACTTAATTCTATTTTTTTTACCTAGATGTAAAAAAAATAGATGCAATAATAATTACATTTCATAAGACAATTATTGACCAAACTGTTGCACACAACATTTCATATTTACATCATATAAGTACCATACCATCGATCATGTGATTCACACAAATTAAATAAGTATTCTAGGTATGCTCACCAATCACCTATAAATATTAGTAGGCCCACTTTTCTCATTTATGTGACCTAGGGTGTCAATCCCATCTTGTCACCACAATATTTTAAGGAAATTTGTAGTCAAATATGTTACATACTAATATTAATATTCTTAGTTTTATTTAAGTAATTTTGGTTAATCTACATACAAGAACAAGTTGTGATGTATGAACTACTTATCATTTAATCATCACGTTAAATATGGTTGAGGTGATTTCCTACCCAACCATTCCTTGGGATCCTACCAAACATGTAGAATACCTAACTCTAAAATGCCAAAATAAAAATAAAAGGCCCTTCATGGAATTCCCTCTGGCCGAATTAAAATACCAAAGGCAAGAGGTATCTGGTGCAACTCTGAGGCATACTAATTCCCACATATGTCCAAATAGACATAATAATGGATGTGGTAGGGAGATAGAACATGGAAAAGCATAAAGTGTGAAAAAGGGAATCATCACTTCTATCCTTCTATGTTTTTCCACATTCAACACCCACAAGAGAAGGTAAGATTTTCAAATCTCATATTTAAAATGATAAAAATTTAATGTAAGAAGAAGAATGACATATTCTTCGCAATATACTCCCTTGTACATCCTATAAATGTTCCATATTGAACATGATAGATGATATCACAAAGAATATATAATTTTAAATCTAGCTCTTCGTCACTTTAAAATGATGAATAATCGAATGAAAACTAATTCAGATAAAATACAATGACTCTCATCATCACCACATGGAGTAGATTTGAGATGATATCTTGCATCCAAGGAGTGCTAAGAAAATGACCAAACCTCAAAACATGCATCACATCTTGTTGATTATATCTTTTCTTTTTATAATCTCACACATTTCTAAATGAAAAATACAACATGCAATTCTTTTGCAAAGAAAATCCATGTTCTTCATACATAACATACTAGGTTACTCAAAGAATTTCATAACAAGCCACATTTTGAATTCAATAGGCACTCATAACCTAGTGCAAAATTCAACCATCATTTGATGCAACACTAGTTGATGATTAGGAGGAAAGTATACATGATAGTATGCCGGATTTCTCTATGTTCTTAAACTCTATATTTGTAGAGCAAGTACAAAATGATATGTCTGAGTTTAATGTATTCTTGAATCCATTATTTGAAGAGGAGTCCCAATACAATAAAATCAATCATTATCGTGATGAGGATAACATGTGGGATGATAGTTTTGAAGATAATGGAACTCAAAGTGTGTATGGAGAGATGTACTTAGAAAATGAATCACGCATTACTTCTTTTTATGAGCAAGATTTACTTAAAATTGAGAAAGAATGAGACATTTGTAATGAGAAGAATTATTTAGAGATCTATTTTGAAAATTAATTTATTCATCCTACAATATTTCTATAGCAAGAGAAATTAACAACATGAACAACAAAGTATTTTCTTGACAATAAAGATCATGAGAAGACATATTTGCACTCTAACACACAAGATGGATTCTATCAAGTTGAAGGTATTGAATAGTTTGACATATTTTGAAAGGAGTTGTGCTAGATATAGGTATAGCAACCAATCCAAGTATCCCTGAACACATTTCACATAATTTTTTTATTAAGGAGTTAGAGAGAAAATTTTATAATTTTAATGTCCTTAATTTTCTTAAGTTAACATATGTTGAGAAAGAGAAAATTTAGTATCTTAATTCTTAGGATATAGAGATTCAATATATCCATGAAGCTTATTTTGATAAAGATGTAGCTTTTTTGATGTAGTTCAAGGGGTAATTATTTTTTCAAACAAGTTATTAAGAGACCTTCAAATTTTAAGGCTTTGTGACACAAAGTGGATATTTGCAAAATATTTTTTAACATCAAATGTTTTCATAAAATTTTCTTTGTTATATGATGAAACCAAAGTTTTTTGATAGAGCAAAGTTTCAACATTTCTCTTTTGGGGGGCCTAAGGGCCTCCCAATTTCATTCCTCAAAACATCTAAAGGACTGGTCTCTTTCTAGGTATAAGTAAGGAATATAATAACATCTTAGGTATGCATTATTTCTTTTAGTTTGAATTTCCTTTTAATTGATCATTTTAAAGTTTGAATTTATATGATAATATTTAATATTAATATGATAGTTTTTGGAAGTCATTTTGATTCTTGCATTGAATTGTTTAATCAAAATCATTTATGGTTCATCACAATTAAGGCATCGCACTTTTCTAAAGATAAATATAATATTCCTTTACCTATTTTTAAATCTAAATCTAAATCCTAGCCTCTTTGGTTAAGAAGCAAGGACTTGGTATCAATTCTACCAAATTCGCCCAAGGCACTATCAATAGACCAAAGGCCCTTTGATCAAATTGTTTTTCTCCTTATTATTTTAAAAGTTTCAAGTGATTTTAGAGTTGTATTAAAAAATTAAAGATATTACTTTCCCTAACATTAATAGTTTCAAGTGATTTTAGAAATTTATTAAAAAATTGAAGATATTAATTTCGCTAACATTAACATAAAGAGCATAATTATTTAATTTCAATAAGAATCAACAAGAATCATGTTAAAATAGTATAATTGATTCTTTACATGTTCAATGTTTTGGAAAGCAAGATGCCGGTTTAAATATTAAAAGATTATAATTCATGAGTTGCGTGTTATCCATGTGAAGATAATCGCCATGAAAATGCAGTGCATGGTCAACATGTCTTTGCCAAGCGTAAAGAGTTTATGCTCGCTTAGATAGCTTATTCCCTGTCATGTATTTTCTTTGCCATTTTAAAATGATCTTGATGTTCCCGATGGATTTGGCAAATGAAGATATGTATGCAGATCCAATCATATGCGGAAAATATGCTTGATACGCCACGAAAATAGAAGCAGAGTAGCCGTCAATGTTTGGAGAGCGTACAACACTACTTGGCATGTACTATTTTATAAATCTAAATATTTAAGGTTTTCAATCTATCATATTCATATATTTTTCTTTGATGGTTTTTCATTCTTCTCTTGATTTTTGCATGTTTTTCCTTCGTAAATCTCCTTTATGTGGTGCCTTTCAGCGTAGGTATATAAGTTTTTCTCTTGCACCTAATTCAACGTGGACATGCATCTTTCCTCATCTGTTTTAGTATGCTGCACCTAGATTTCAACGTTGTAGTTCATTCAATTTGGACACTTAACATCTAGAGTTTGCAAAAATGAGGGAAGCTAAGAAGTTGGGAAAAAGGAGTGAAAGAGATGTTAGTCAGAGAAAATTGGAAAGCCTACAAGGGGCAAAGAGAAAGTGCATAGGCATGGACATTAACATCTAGAGTTTGCAAAAATGAGGGAAGCTAAGAAGTTGGGAAAAAGGAGTGAAAGAGATGTTAGTCAGAGAAAATTGGAAAGCCTACAAGGGGCAAAGAGAAAGTGCATAGGCATGGACAAAGTGCATAGGCATGGACAGATAATGGAAGGGATGTTGATGTGTACTAGTTGAAAATTCTAATGGAGAAGACAAAGTGATATTTGGGGAATAACAAAACATCATGATCATGTGCTCAAAGTAAAAGTTCATTTCTCTAATAAGGTAGGATACTACACATTCATAACTTTTTCCATTTTGAGACATTTAGGCACATGGAAAGAATATAAGGGAGGAAAAAAACAACAAGAAGCATAAATTTAATCAAGGAGGCTCATTGAGGAAATTCTTTATGAGCATAGGTAGGCCTATGTACCAAGTGAGGAACTACAATTAGAAAATTCTACAAGTTTTGGTTGATTTTCTTTTGATCCGTGGATATCATAATCCATGAAATGCTTAATAATATTTAAAAATGCTTCCTTCAACTCGAGTCTTATTTTGTATTTATTTGATCAATGTATACTTATGTATGTTATCAAAGTAGCATCTAGTTAAGGTCTGATTTTTATTTTTTTTTACAGTCGATTTATTGAAAGGGTATATAGTAAAATCTTTAAGATCTTAAAGTGTGCCTTGAAATTGTGTAAATTTTTTTTGGTAGGCTAACTTTGACACTTTGGAAGTAAAACTGGACTTTCTTGTTGTAATTTTATTTTCTTTACTTTTCTATCAAATAACTCACCACTTTGCATTGTTTTTCCTTCATTAAAAGAAGTATATCATTCCAACCTTGTGTAATTCATTTTGAGCGAAGTTGTAGTAAAGGATTATAAGGACTACAATGATTCTTGGTTGTATTTGAGCTATCATTTAATTCTCTTCACCTACCCAATGATAGGTACCAAAAACTATGAATTATTTTAATCTGTCTTTGGCAAGAGATCACAAAATGTAACTTAATGTGCTATAAAAATCTCTTTATATTAGAAGGGGACATTCCTTCAAAATTGAAACTAAATATGGACGGTAATACTAGACAAATTAAACAAGCATTCATAGTTCACACAATATTTTTATTTTGAGTTTTTGCTGCAAAGTGATATAGACTTAAATTGCCCATCATTCTGTCTCAAATATCTGAAATAAACTCTTTTACACATAATAATTTTTTTTAGTTTAGAACTTAATTAAATCAATAACCAAATAATTGAAACACCATGTTCACTTTTCTCCCTGGCCAAAGGTAAAAATTAAACAAATTGGTTTATTCAGAAACATATGAAGTAAACAATCAATCACAAGATAAATCAGCATTTTATGAATAAAGAATTATGATTGCGTAGAAAACAACATCTTTATATTGAAATTTAATATAAATTTAATATAAAGATTTACACTATTTTACACTTGCAATTGATTGAATATTTGTTAAGCATGATGATCACAAACACAAAAGAAAATGATCACTTTTACTAATCATACTCAATGTTGAGTTTAGCAATGTGGTCTATATACTAGTTTTAACTAATATAGCATCCAATGTTGAACTTGGAACCTTTCTAAAGTTGTGCTTGGGTATCTCAACTTCTGCATCCAGATAACTTTCTTAAGTTGTGCTTAACCTTTTAGCCTCAATCTTAGGTGGCTCTATTATTGATTCAAACATTAAATTCGAACCCTTTCTTAAATTATTTTAAACCTTTTCAATATCTACATATGGATGATCCAATGTAGATACCGCTTTGAATGTAATCCTCTTCACATGTTGCGCTTAACCCTATAATTTCAACCTTAGTCTAGTTTGAAACTGAATATTGTTGAACAACACTATTGTACCATCATGATACAATGATAAATAAGAAATGTAAAAGACATAATATCATGCTAAACATGACAATGAGTATCATAAAACAAACGACCAATTCTTGAGGAAAGGAAGGGAAAAAACTCAATCAATTGAAGATTGAATCCAAGAAGCACTGGAAATGAATAAGATGCCTATAAATCATTCCATTTTCGGCCACTCGAAGTTATCCTTCTTGCCTCAACAAATGAAAAAACATGCTATCATTAAAATCCAAAACTGTATTTTTTGCTCACTTCTGCACAATTCCACTTCCTCTGCATGTATAAGGCCATTTGTTGGTTCAGATTTAGGAGTCGTGATATGCTTAAGGCCATTTGTTGGCTCAGATTTAGGAGTGGTGATATGCTTGCTTCTCAAGGGTGGACGATTGAAGAAAGGGGATAGCTCTTTCATTCGAGATAAACCTAGACTGGGGAAGCACCGAACTCAATCGGGTGATCCATTTCTTGATTCCTAGATTGGGCGAGAATAGCCTATAGAATTTTGGTATCCTTGCGGCCAAGAAGTGAAAATGTTATTTTGCCATTACAAACGATGTAAAATGTGCCCTTCACGATTTCTGTTTGGTGAACATTGTTTTTAGTTAGTTAAATTAATATGGTTCATTATATTATAACTATTGATTTATTATATTAGTAGAAAAGTTTTCTAAAAAAAAATTACTAAACTTGGCTTCTGCATGTTGCCTTCACCGGTGCCATTTACTAAACTTGGCTTCTGTATGTTGCCTTTACGGGTGCCATTTGTTGCAATAACAAATTAACAGAAATCTAAGTTAGTTTTATGAGATATTTTTTTCCTTATTCAATTGTCTTGGCTTCTGATTTCAAGGAGAAATTTCATTGCAGTATTTTGAAAATTCTCTTTCTCCTTTCCTGTAAGATCTGTCTTGTTTCCGGTATTACATTTGTGCCCGTCTGAATCTTCCAACCCGATCCAATTTATGTTTTGCACCAAATCTGATACACTTACAATGTTGTAGGAGGCATGTTTAATCGTAGTAACAACTTAGAAACCATTATAATCTAATTAATTGATAGTTTTAGGGTCTTGGTTATAGGGACTTGGATGTGATTATGTAATATTTTTAAATTTCAGATGAATGTAGTTACTTCAATTGTTTCCACTGCCTGTTATATCTGAAGATTTGATTTTTTTTTATTGGCATTATAGCTTTAATTAATATTTTGTTCTGATGAAATATAATTTTCTCTTGCTTACAGTAATGTATTCAATCTTTGTTACCAATTCTGTCTCAATATGTATTCTTGTCCAATACATGTTCGGCGTTGTGTATTCTTTCTCTGAGTTTTCTTATTTGTATATAATGAAATGAATTTATTCTTAATGTCATCTTGTATGTTTGTGGACATTTGAAACAAAAACTGATTCAGAAAGAGAGTAGCAGTGGAATGGCCCTCAAGATGGCTGCAAAGCTGGGTATACTATTTATTTTTTCCATTTTACTTTCAAATTTTAACGCTAGATCTCTGCAGAAATGTAATCTGATATATAATATGTAGTTTTTTGTCTTAAGTATTTATGTTTTTATTTTAATTATTTCAAATTACAAATTGAAATAATTGTAGTTGTCTTAAATTGAAAATTATGTCAAAATGAACATGTATTTTCAGAATAGCGGGAAATTATTATTTTTAAGTATTTGTTCATTCCTGTTTATCATGTTCAGTAAAGCATCTAGGATTTTCCTATAAAAAATGAGATGAGTTTAATAGTGAAACAGAATAGGACATGGAAACAGGGTATGGTGATTGCTGTAAATATTAAATCAAGTAAAGAAACACGAGCACATGATTTATTATGATTTGGCAAAATTTATTAGAGTGTCCGTCCACATACTAATAGGGAATACTTTATTATGAGTAACCAATATATCTAATACATGATAGTCTATCTTTATTTATACATTTACATATAGCCTTCAACGAAGAGCCACAAAAGCTAAACAATCATAATGACCATAAGACTTCATATCCCAACAATTGTTTGGACCCTACTAAAATGGATTCTCATATAACCCTCTCTCATTCTCACTGCATTGAGGAGAGGAGTCATTGACCCTTTCAGAGCATCAATATACCAAATTTAAAGAAGAGTGTTTCTTATGGTTTCTTCACACAAAAACCAGTCTCTAGTACTGATAAGTGGATGGTAATGGGGGACTGTAATAACCCTCTTTAAAAGGGAGCAGTTAAGAAAGGAGTCATCATGTCTCGATATCACATGGATGAGATAAATTATGAAATTAAGGTTCATGATAACCTACATAGTAGAAATGGGGTCGTTTCACCTATTTCTGTTTAGAACATAAGCACTTTCTGAAATGAAATGTAATTATCTCAGGAAGTGCTTGAGTTATGATAAATTATGAAATTAAGGTTCATGATAAGCTACATAGTAGAAATGGGGTCGTTTCACCTATTTCCATTTAGAACATAAGCACTTTCTGAAATGAAATGTAATTATCTCAGGAAGTGCTTGAGTTATGATAGTGTGGTAATAAAAGATTCACATGTAGTATAGATTTTTTATTATTATTTCTTTTTGGGGAAGATTATTATTAAGAGAAAAGAAGGGCGAATAAGAGGGAAATTGAAAAAAAGGGAATTCAATAATGGTGAAAATGGAGGAAGGAGAATGGAAGTTTGGAAAACATGGAGGAAGGGGGTCTAGTTCCCTACATAAAGAAAATGAAAATGGAAAAGGTAAAAGCAGCAAACCTATTTCTAAAGAGACACAATAATCTAGAAGTTAACCTAGGTGGGAGGAAAATGTAACTCAATGTAGTGGTAATGCTAGAGATTTGAGTCTTAGTGGTAAAGATAAGTATTTTATCTATGACCTAAAGTATTCAGAGATGGTTTTTGGGAGATTTGTCAAAGAAAGAATGGTAAATTGGTTAAAACTAAGGGTGGTATTTATACTATGTCATCTATTAAATTTCTTTAAAGGTTTTTTCTTCCTTCTTTAGTGTAGTATGTTTTGCTTCATGGGAGTTATGATAGGACTCGTACTTATCACATTTTTTTACTTAATCAATTTAGATATAAAAAAGAGTTTATTTTCCCTTCTACCTTCTATGATCCTTATCTCATAGTATCAATACTATAGGGTCTAAACCCAATAAAAGAATCTTTCATGAGGGTCTTATGAGGATGATTAATAATATTGTGAAAAAAGTTATCCCTGACCCTATTTTAAGGAATATTTCATAATAATATAGTAAGACAGAAGGTTTGCAGAAAAAAATGGACAAATTTATATGGGTATTAGGTGAATTATAAATTGATTCTTCTAGATATTCAAAAAGGAAGAAGTCTAAGGTTAATTATGTAGAGGCTATCTTGAAATAAGAAGAACAATGTGAGTATGAAGAAGAAAACATTATGTTGAGGGGAAGGGGAAAACAGAGATGGATACAAAAAAGGCTAAGTTTAATTATGACCTAGTTGAAAGGCTGTTTAGGGTTGGCAATATTCCTATTTCCCCTCCTTCACCATCTTTGGTTTGTAATGAGATAATGGCTACCAAAGTGAAATGGAAAAAAGTATAGACTTGTGTCACCCTTTTGTAAAGGAAAAGGCTAACAAAAGTGTAACATAAAACTAGTATTATTATTGGTAAACTAATGAAATTTGTAGAAATGATTAGTTTTTAATAATTATTTGGAATAAGAAATGATATATTTTCATAATTTTATAGATAATTTTTTATTGCTAAAAAATGAAAAATGCTAGAAACTAGGGGTTTAGTTCCCACCACAAAACTACATGGAAATAAATTTATTTCTATTTGAACCTATGTTAATATCTAGAATATTCAAAAATAAAAAATGGCTTTGTACCTATATTTTCTCTTTTATAGTGATTCTAATTTCAACTCACCCAAAATTGAATGTTTTTATTTTACTAACAAAAATCATAAAAAATAACAAGAATCATTCAAAGGTCAGTTTTTTGAAATAATATTGTTATTTTAGTAATTGGATACAAACTAATATAAAACATGCATTTAATAGACATTACCAATTGGAAAAATGTGAGACCATATATAAATTTTCTAGAATGAATTTATCTAGATCATATGTTTGAGAAAAAAAAATGGATAGAAATAGTCAAATGATAAGTCAGCCTGAAAGGTGACATAACTTTGTACTTTTACCAAAATATAACTAAGATATATAGGAGAAAGTGGAAGGAAAAGGGCTCAAATAAGTCATAAGACCTATTGACTATGATGACTCTATCGAGTGTGGAAAGGAGGTTGAGGACCAGGGTTAGAGTCATTAACCTAATGAAAAAGTGAACAAGGCTTCCTATGAGGAAAAAGAAAAAAGAAATTCTAGGATTCCAATGCTAATAGTGGTTGATGAGGAGGAGGAAGTTAATATCAATCTTACGGAGGAAGTTATCAATAATTTGGGAGTTGACCCTTGTCATGGTGTTTTACAAACTATAAAAGAGGTCTCCCTCTACTTTGACAAAGCCAATAAATAAACCTTTTATTCTCTTAAAATGTAGATCTCTAGAAGGAAAAATTTAGGAGTTATAGAGTAAAGAGAATGAGAAGGTTTTGAATGAGAAGAAGATAGAGAAGAAGGGTAAAGTAGAGTTGATTGAAGAGTTCAAGAGGAAATTTGACAAAATGGAAAATGCAACCAAAGATGCTTTATCTAGATGCCAGGGCCAACTTGAAACTACTTTGAGTGCATGACTAGAGTGCTTGGTAATTTGGATTAGGAAAAGGAGGTGGAGCTTGTGCTCAGTGTAGAGGAAGGAGAGAATAAATTGGAGAATGTTGGTCATGGAAAGAATAACTGATCCATCAACAAAAACAAGAAAAATAAATGAAATGAGATACACCAAAATGATATAAAAAAGGTCATAGAAAAGATCAAAGGTATTCCATCAAACTGTAAAGATAAGGTGGAAGAGTTAGTATAGCTTCTTTCAACAATATGTTGTCCTATTTTTCCTAGCATGGCTAGATTGGTAGTATTTTAGTTTGTTATGAGTTTTCATACTTGCATTTCTAAAGCTAATATTAATTTTGGCTTTTGGTGTGTAAGCTATTCTAGACACTGTTCATTTTGGGTCTTTCTAAATATTCCAATTAAGCTTTTGGGGTTTTAGTCCCCTATAAAAAAAATGTTTTATCCTTAATTAAAAATTTTTATAAAATAATTCTATTTGGTACTTGATTTGATGTTTTTCCTTATATTTATTTATTAAATTATTAATTCACTCTTTTAATTTACTTTTAAAAAAAATCCAATGTGTCTTTTCTTCACTAAGATGTGCTCCTTCAATATTATTTAGTTTCTCTATGCATACACATATATTAAAAAATTTATTAATAAGAAGATATGGTTGTTCTTCATAGTTTTGCAACATATAAAAATCACTTTGAATAACTAGGCTTTATGTCTACTAAATTAGATTAAAAAAATTAATAAATGTATAAAGTACCTAAAATGTAATTGTTAGTTGTAAAAAAATTATATTTTTATTGATACATAAATGTACATCTCACCTTTTATAAACTTTTCACACTTTAAAAAAATTACTTTAAATTTACAAACATTTATATCACACATAACAATAATGAAGTTCTATAAATATTGTAAAAATCCTTGAACCAACATTGCATCTAATGACAAGTATAGATTATACATGTATCTAATCTAACAAACAAACACGACCTATTTCTTGGCTTAGGGAAAGATATGATGACAATTTTTTCTAAGATTAGGGGGAGATAAGAATGAATATTTAGTGGTTAAGGCAAGATATGATATATGATACTAATATTTAGGGTTAAAGGTATGATAAATGATATATTAGGTGAGGTGGGTGAATATATGATCTCTACGTAGTTTATTTCAATGATCATACATTGAGTGTAAAGATTACCCTTGCAAAATCAATGTCACAGTAGCATTCTCTCTAAAATGTAGAAGTCAAAGAGAGTCAAGGTCCTTTGAATATTAACTAGTCAACATTAATTCTTAATGATAACTAAATTTAAAAGAAATACATATACCAGATAACTATTAACCAAATATCGAAATGGTATGAACAAGACCATCAATTTGATAGGAGCTCCAAAACTTACTCAAGAAAGTAAGGTTACCATGAAGCTGATAAGTTTCCTTGAAAGCTTTACTGATATGAAAGATACCCTGAGGAAGGCTAACCAAGCAAAACTATGAGTAGTAATGGAATTATCAAGAAAAACTATGAGTAATAACAAAATTTGTGTAATACATTGTCTACCATATAATCAAAAGGTTCCATCCATTTACGGTCACCATATGTGTATATAAAACCCCATCTTGGCAAAGACAAGTAACACAATTTTTTTATAGCCAAATGAAGATAATACCTTTCAATCAATTACATAGGAAAAATAATTTAATTCAATATTTTTCTTCTGATATCTCCATGGAGAAGGCACATCACAATTTAAAGGCTTCATCTCATAATAATAAGGTAGTACAATCACTCTCATAGTGACTCATAGTTCATTGCAATTAAATCATGTTAGAATAAATCTAAATATTGACCAAACTATCAATACTTAGTTATTTCTTAATACAAGAATCTATTCTACATGAAACAAATCAACTACCTAACATAATTGTGCATCAATAATGCTCAAGCTGCATCCATTCTATAACATTTTGAATCACATAAGATCACATTTGTCCTACACGTTTTTCTCTAAATGAAAGGCCTAATCGTTAGCCAAAATCATGTTATGAGAAAAAGAATTATAGATAGTTAGTTGTTTCCAATATAAGCCTTCTAAAACAATTTCTTTTCAAATTCATATGTTCGTTATGTCATTCACAACTATCCAAGTTCACTCTTTATATTACAATCAATGATTTTCCAACTAAAACAATACCATCTACCTTACTGGCAAATCCACAAAATTACACATAAAAAATAAACAGATTTAAGTGTAATTATAGACTTTTAACAATAAATTGATTGAACATACTAATTTAAGGAAATATGCATTTACCAATCACATTTGTTCACTGGATGATTCGTAGATTCTATTTTCCTTTCCATCAGTAAATGTTTCATTTCTCTATAGTATTGTATAACCCACTCTGCCTTTCGATTCATATAAGGGAAAATAGATACCATTGACATTCAATTTCACGTTATTAGAACGGAGTCACTGTAATTGGTCCGAGGCCAGATTTAAAAAATTAACAATAATACTAATTTCACTTGAGATTGGTATGCCTCAGCTACATGACCCCAAACGATGCACACGTAACAAGACTTATGCTGGATATGCAAACTAAATATTGATCACATTTTTACTTTCCCTATGACTAGAATAATTTATTAATAGTTCCTCCAAATAAAATACTATGATAATTCAACAATTTGTTCCCAAAGTAAAAAGGAATGCATAGATTTCTGAGAGAAGCCACATGGTCCCTTGCCAACATAGCTCTATGACAAAAAAGTTTCTCATCTCACCATTTACAATTTGGAGGTGTGTGAAGTATTTTTCATTAGTTGTTTGACAATGATATGCACGAAAAATAAACATGTCAAAGCACTGCAGGATATGCACGAAAATGGATATGTTTTGATAAATAAACATGTCAAAGCACTCCAGGATATGCACGAAAAGGATATGATTTGAAAAATAAACATGTCAAAACTATTGAGTATATGTGATAGTGAAACTCCAAAGCTAACTGATATTTGATGAAAGCAGATATCCGAAGCCCGCCAGGCTGTTAATTGTTTGACAGAATGTACGACATGTGGTCATCTGAGAGATAGAGCCACGATGAGTAAATGGAAGGTGCACAATGTGTACATCTTTCCAGCTCGCCACCTTTCCCAATTTTCCCCATTCCCAACCATTTGTATGTGTTTTCTTTGCCTACGTGCACTTAAAAAATTGGGAACATGAAATATAGATACATGAAGAAGATTACTACAATTTGTGTTCTTGAAGTCTTGAAGACTACTACAGAGTAAAGGAGCCTCAAAGAAAATCCATTCCGTGCAATGAAATGATTGCAAGTCTTGTACATGAGCGTGAAATTGAGCTTTAGGAATAGTGTATGGTCATCTCAAAGTCGACGCCTCTTGGGCCACCTTTAAACATCACACAGTAAGGGAGGAATTAAGCTTTACAAAAAAAGGTCAACTTTGACTATTTAACACTTTTGGTCTAGGAATTAAGCTTAGTGTGTGATGTTTAAGGCGTTAGCAGAATTTTTCAGAGGAACCACTACCTTGAAGATTGATTATATTATAAGATGTGATGATTGAAAATGGGTTCCAGCTCCCCATTGTTTAAATGATGGTTAGTGTTGCCGCTGTGAAGTGATAAAAAAAAATTCAGAACTTATGAAGAAAGTGGTGAGAGCAGAATTCAGATGATGCAAATTGAATCCAAATATGCTATGAACATAATAAGTGAAGAAATAGTAAGAAAGGCATAACAGAGATAACTTTCAATTATAATATTTCTGGAAGTAAAACATTTCTAATTATCATTCCAAAGATCACACTGCCTCTATTTATAGAGATTGCCTACAACATTAGAACTAAAGGAAACTTCTAGATACATAGTCATGGTTGGTTCTATGAGATAAGGTAAGGCCCAGTCAACAGATAGACGTGGCTCACTATGTAGCAGATATTCAGGAACACAGCACACATATAGTTAAGTTTTAACTAACTTCAACGTGGAGCATAAGAATCGTTCTAACATCCTCTCTTAATTTCTACCACAAATGATAATGTGTGGGAGAAATTACAATAAAAAATTTAGATAGGATAGGTCCCAGCATTGAGCCTTGTTAGTTACCCATTAACAACATTAAAAAAAAAGAGAGGGGGACATTATATGACTATCCCCCCTTAATGTTCACCTCAATCATGCCTGGCATGCCCTGTAGTTTTAAAAATTTGGCCTCAAGCATACTCTTAGTAAATATGTCTACTATTTGGTCTTCACTTGGACAAAATTGGAGATTAAAAAAATTTGCTTCAACAGGATCCCCAATATAGTGAACACCAATCTAAATGTGTTTTGTTTTAGCATGAAAAATAGGATTATTTGCAACTTGGATAGCACTTTGATTATAACAATACAAAGGAGTAGTTGAACTCTGTACAAAACCAAGCTCAAATAAAAGGTTGCGAATCTAAACTACTTCCTTTCTAGCTTCTTTTGTTGCTCTATATTCTACTTCACATGAGGAAAATGATGTAGTAGTTTTTTTTTTTGCTACTCCATGTAATTGGACCTGACCCGAGCTGAAAATATAACCACCAGTAGATTTTCTATCATCTATATTACTTCCCAGTCTGAATCTGTGAAGCCAATCAAAGAAACTAAGGACTTATAACTATAATATATGTCATAGTAAATGGTTCCATGAATGTATCGCAAAATCCTTTTGGTAGCCAACCAATGAGTTTCCTTTGGTTCCTGCATAAATCTAGATACTAGATTGACTATAAAAAAAATGTATAAACCAAGCTACAAAAAATCTGTCTATATAAAGTAGCATCGACCTTCTTGGAAATACATTATTTAGTAAGCTTGATTCTAGATTGAAAAGGAGTAGGAGCTAGCTTACATTCAAGCATGTTAAATTTTTCTAAAAGATCCAAAGCATATTTTTCTTGAGAGATAAATAACCCATCATGAAGTCTACTAATTTGCAAGCCAAGAAAATAATTTAGTTCACCCAAATCACACATATGAAATGCCTCTATATCATGAAGTATCCAGCTTATGATCAGTGTACTCAATACCAAGAAACTAAACCAAGATCAATGTCAAAGTTCCAACCATGGCCTTAGGAACATAAACATGACAACATGATCTTACCATCTCAACTAAAAGAGATAACATGCTCCACATGAACATATCATAACATGTCACAACTCTAAACGCGTATCAAGAGTATACCATGACATAATAATGAAACCATCCTCATACCAAGGATAACATGCCAAATAAAAGCATAAACCACACCTTTGCCAAGAACCCTGTGAGTCCTCAAGATGCAACCATCTCCACACACCATGAAGAAAACCATCTCCACATACAAGGAAGAACCATCTCCACACACCATGAAGATAACCAAGAACTCCATGAGTCCTCAAGATCTAACCATCTTCAAACACCATGAAGATAACAAGTGCACCATGCAAATGTCAAAGACGCTTATGCAGCAATAGGATCTAAGACAAACCTCCAACATCTGCAAACACTCAATAAATATATCAATGCCAACAACTCCCACTCAATCGTGGTACCAAGTCACCTATGGCATCATAAAATCCATCTCCTATATGAAGATCCAAACTAAACCAGGAACTAATCCTGCACTGTCACCTCATCACTATCACAAGCTCCCACTAAACCGTGTATCCAAGCTATCCATGACATAATGATGAAAAACCATCTTCTAACCATGAGAATCAACCAAGGCATCAAACCATCAAAGAACTCAAAGTGCACATCATGAGCTCCTCAAAAGAAACTAAATAACCATGATCCTCAACCAAGAAGATATACCACCATAACTGAATCAAAAAATCCAAGCTAATGAACATCAAGGATGTACCTGTATAACCAATCATGTCATGCTAAAATCTATGACACCATAATCACATCCATGAACCGAGCATCTAGCTCTTAATATGTCCAACCTGTCAACATAGTCAACCACAATCCTCTGCCATGACTGTACCTGGTAACAACATCTCATCCCTTCTACATGAAAAATAAAAATCAGCAAATCATGTGACTTAGGGCATAGAAAACCCAAATCCAAGCCACCAATCTGAATATGCATCAATAATGAAAGATCAATGGGCAAAGACAACCCATAACCAAGCTATAAATGCAACCTGTAAGTATAGACCGCTTACAACACTACACAACTTGTAGACCCAACGAGTCATCATGCATATCCAAACCAAACACTGATAACCATATCATCATGAGACCAAACTTGAGTATACAATGACATCAAAACTTAAATCTCCAATGCCATAAACTCACAATGTTACCATAGTCAAAATATATCTATAAGCTGTTCAGATAAATATATCACCAAATAAATCATGCCAAACCTATACCAAATCTAAACCAATGTGTAGAGCTCTCCAAGAGCTTTTCGTTGACTACTTGAAGTCCAAAATTTGACTCCGTATGCCCAAGTTATGCCCTAATCCGTGCTCAAAATAAATAACATCTGACTTTAGGGCTCTTAAAACCTGATAAAATTTCAAAATCAAAGAACCAAACCTACGCCATCTTGTAGTGCTCTAAATTAGCTTTCCAACGCTTATAAGAACTCTGAAATCCGATATTCTGAGAGAAAGTTATGGCCATTTTACTAAGATAGTCTTTTTACCATTTTGCAGTACGATTTTTCATTTTTTATTTTTTTTTCAGTGACGAAAATTTCGACGGGATTAAATTTGACAGCCATCGTGGGTTGAAACCAAAAAACTCTTTCATTTTCTCTATAAATGGCCAAATTAGGGCATATTATATATCAAAATTTATGGAAATGTCGACCCGGATCCAATGGTGAGGTCTGTTTTTACCCAGGAGGTCATTTTTGCAAGTTACCCCCCAAAACCCTCATTTTAAATGAAACATCTGAAAAACTCTTTTGTCCAACAATTTCCCATGCCCAAATCTTTCAACATCCCATCATAACTGCAAACCCAAAACCCTCAGATCTGCAATCATTCATATATCTTGCCCTTTTCTTTTATCCTCTCATGCATTCTCATGGATTCAACCTAGGGTTACAATAATAAAATCATAGCTCTGATACCACTTGTAAGAAAACTTGGCAATAAAGAATACAATCATTTCCACATAACCCATAATAGATCTAAAATAAACATGGAATTAAAATCCACATGCAAGAGAATAGACAACATACCCACTAAATTGTGACACAAGATATACCTTGGGAAACCCTCATTGAGGGAAAAAAACTCAGCCTCCAAAAGCATCCGTCATCATGTATTATTCAGCAAACATACCATTGCCATACAACCATGGAAGCCTTCATGGCCATAGCCACAACCGAGCAAACTATGTGAACAAGCATGAATCCACACATCCCATGCCATGCTTTCAACCTTCACAAATGCTCCCTTGGCTAACCTGTCAAGCCTTGTCCCGCTCGACTCTTGCCTTTTGTCTTCTCCTTATCACTCTTACTCTCTCTACAAAAACTACCATTGTGGCTGCTTATATAGTAGCAAGTCCCACAAAACCACCAAGTGGTATTACATAAGCCATCTGCTAAAACCATGTGCTACCTAACCCACTGACCCCACATTTAATATTGGGCATCTAATTCTTTTCCCCAATATTAAATAATTACATGAAATATTTTCACAATGTTATAATACAACTCATCAAAAATATTCCATGGGAATCTTTACATGTTGCACATCCATCTAGGTACAACATTACATAATAAAAATAAAATAATAAAATAACAATATTATGCAATGTGTGCAACATCCATTATTTCAACAACACCCTCAGCAAGTTAATCGTTAGGGACATTGGTCTCCTCCTAAGGAGGACACTCTTAAAATCAACACTAATGGTTCTTCTCATGGAAATCTTGGTCCAGCTAGTATTGGGGGAGTTGGGCATGATAGTTCTAGTGATATCCAATTTCTATTTTCTATATACAAGGGTTACCGTACTAATAACCTCATGGAAGCCCTGGATATCTTGGTTGTAGTGGAACAGTGTTGTCTATGTGGTTGGAAAAGAATCATCTATGAGACTAACTCGCAGGTGGTTGTGAACTTATTGCATAATAGGAACCTTGTACATGTGGATTGGCATTTGGCTCTGGTTATTCAACAGATCATTCAGTTATGCAATTCTCTAGATTTTGTGTCTTTTATGCATATCCCTGATGAGTGGAACAGTGTGGCTAATTGTCAGGCTAAATGGACCTCTGAGCAGAGGCCGACTTGGAACATTCTTAATACTAGGATGCTTCCCCTTGATTTATCTCAGATGTTGGATCAACTTGTGGACCAAGATAAAACTATGTAGTTCTCTTTGTTTCTTGTGTTGTTCGGGTCTCTTTGATATTCAATAAAAATATTACCCCTCTTTTAGTAAAAATAAATAATTTTTTTTTTATCATTCCAAAGATCACACTGCTTGCAACATCAGAACTAAAGGAAACTTCTAGATACATAGTCATGGTTGGTTCTATGATATAAGGTAAGGCCCATTCAACAGATAGACGTGGAGATAGACTTGACTCACTATACAATAGATATTTAGGAACACCTTACACATATAGTTTAGTTTTAACTAATTTCAACATGGAGCATAAGAATTGTTCTAACATGAAGAAACCAACAATTTGAGGAGAACACACAATTTTGATTTCCAAAGTTGAGGCATATTCCAGGTCATATTTCCAAATCCACCTTTAAAGAAATACAAGTAGACACAAGATTCCTTGAGGTAATATTGACTAGTTTAGCACATAAACCTACTAGAACCTTATAACTTTATCTTTTGTGTGGTTCACTATATGATTCAAAAATCTTATTGTGGTAGGTAATCATATCACATGAGAATAGGATAAGGGACATTTCTACCAATGTTAATGAGAAGGTTTTTGATTTCTAATTTTGAACTTCAAAGAATGATGGTGCTAGTAGCAACCATAACAACAAAGGCTCACCAAGGGGTCAAAATCAGAATTATTCAAAAGAATCTAGAGGAAGAGGTAGAGACAGATTTGAGAAAAGAAACATCCATTGCCATCATTGCAATAAGTTTGGACACTTTAAGAGAGAGTGTAGGCTAAAATCAGCTAAATAATGCAAATTGTGCCCAACAAGACGAGTCTCTTTCCTTGAGTAATTTAGTTTTGTGTTATGGTAAATGTAAGAGTAATGTGAATGATGTTTGGTATTTGGATTCTAGATGCTCTAATCATATGTCTATAACATGAGTTTTTTTTCAAATCTTGATCATGGTTATACATCGAATAATATTCTTGGTAATAACAATATAGTGGATATTGTTGCTTTTTGGATTTAATAGGATTCACCTTACCACTGACTCTTCCTTAAGTGCCCCTACTTTTTCTCTTCATGTTGTTGTTCCTGCTATGTTCTATGTGGTCTATGGCCACTTCTTCTAAATGGTCTTACTCTCAACTCACTTTAACAATGTTACCTCCTAGGACCAAGGAGGAAAAGGAAAAAGAAAAAGATGTTGCTGATTGGTAGTTTCTGATTGATCCACCTATTAACAATGCAGATGTATGGAGGATATTAATATATTTTTAAAAGCTTTTTTATTAATATATAATTTAATATTTTAATTAACAGAGAGAAGACTAAGCATTAAAAAAATGGGTCTTTGAATATCAATTTCTTGTGAATTGCTAGCATGCATTCATTTATAATATCATAGAAAGAGGGAAATGTGTCTAGAAAAGAGTTGTGCGATGATTTCACAATATGGTAGAAAGAGGGTAATGCCTTTCGAAAAGAGTTGTATAACAATTTCGAGTTATCTGATTAAATAGAGAAAAATGAGATGATTTTATTGAAAATCATGAACTTGAAAAAGAAAAGGTTAGAATATGCTCCCATCTTGAAGAACAATCTTCTAGATATCAGAGGTACTATTTTGTGTTATGTGAGCATGCAATATTTTTTGTCAGCTATGCAGAGTGGCAATATGACTGTCATAACAATAAAAAATTTGAACACTAGATTAGCTCATGCTGAAGGCCATCTAGAATTAGTGTTAGAGTGCATGAAGGCTTATCACATAGGTACAAGGGATGTAGTTGCATAAAATGATAAAGTAAAAATCATAGTTGGACCCAATTTCCATTTGCATAGTTCTCCAACTTCCTATTAGAGATCAAATATGCCCACATAGACAAAGAAGTGGTAAAAGAGTACTACAATGAAAATTAAACTCATTTTATATACCATTTCCAAATCATGGTTATCATAGCCAACAAGAAATAAATCTCAATTATCAAAGTCAATTCATAGGTCATCACTAAAGGAGGGTGTGGAAAACATGGTGATGTTTTTGAGTAGAGTAATGGGACATAAGGAATTGTGCAGATTATCGTGGATTAAGTTTGTCCAAATGATGTACTATTTCCATTCGTAGATCATATTAATGAACAAACATTTCCACTCTTGAAACTAAAGATCAATAATAATTCTATCTCATGAAGATGCAAGTTTTATTAATAATTACCTCCCTAAATTGTACTATGAGAAATGTTTGCATTAGTTTACAAGAGTGAATGATGCATATACAATGCCTAAACTAGGAGAACACTAGAAAAATTTAAGACTCAAGGTTTCCAAGAGGCAAGAGTAGAAATTCAAAAATATGAAAGTTATTTTATACAATTTCTGAAGTTCACTTATATCTAGTTAGTAGCTTATAATGGCTATACTCTTATTCTACCTAGTTTTGTCTATCACAAACTAGTGTTAATTCAAATTTATATATCAAATCAATAGGCTCTACAAAAATCAAAAAGATCAAATGACACTTCCTTTCATATTGACATTGGTCCTTAAATGTGTGATACACTAGAAAATGCAAGGAATATAGAAAGATGAATTATAAAAATTAGTTTGTTCCCATACACTATGTAGTTCGTCATGACAACAAGGGTTGTGTGATCAATGAACTAAAGCTAGGTTCTTGCATTAACTATTTTCCATCTTTATAAGACTTTTAGGAAGATTATGAAGATGATTTTGAAGTTGATAGTAGAGATTAGATGAGGCTTACTATAAAGTAGATGACAAACTTCAAAGTTGATATTGATGTAATAGGTATAGATGATGATGATTATTGTTCATTGATCTATCTTGTCTATTATGAAAAGTTTCAACTGTTGGAGCTTTCACCTACACAATAGTCTATTCCATAATTCAAAATTTTAGAGTAGAGGAAAACTTTTGACATGAGAAGAATGGAGGAATGGGCAAAGAAGAAAAGGATAAGAAACATGATAGACAAACCTCTAGGTAAAGAAACTAACTCTTCTAAGAGGAATATAAATCTAGGAGAATTGTAGATATAGAAAGATTACTAAGAGGGTGGGGATGAATCAATAATCACAAACTTGAGCAATAAAACTTAAAGTCAAAATTATTTTACAATTTAATAATAATAAATCCCATTTACTTATAATTTTATTATTAGCTATCTAACCATAAACATCTACCTAAAACAAGTGGACAGTTAGAAAAGAACATCACTTGTATCTCATTAAAACATGATTAGGGTCAACTTGTCTCGTTATGGGTTTAAAAAACACTATTAGGTGCTACCTTACTAAGGGATTTCCCAAAAGACCCATTAAATTATTTACCCTAATAATGCCACCCTCTTAAATAATTTATAATAAACTTGTTTTTTTTTTTTTTTAAAGGAAAAAGTGGGCTAGCCACTGAATATATTTATTAATAAAACTAGTTCAAAGAGCTCAACTAGGAAGAAACCAGAAAGAAAATCTGGAATCATTGCTTATATACAAATCTACATAAAGATATTTGTCGATATTTACAATAGATATTAAAATCGAGGCTCATAAAACTATACCATTGAAAACTTTGTCCTAAGTCAAGCTTTACATCTGAATTTTATGAGCATGATAAATAGCTTTTAGATGCAATCAATGAATGTAATTATTTGAATTGTTCAATAAATGAGTTGGGTTGATGTGTGTTAACAACGACACCATCACACCCGATATTAGATATGAAATTGGCTACTTTATTTCTTTCTCGCAAGGTATGTGATATGGTAACTTCTAAAAATTGATCATTCAAGTACCAAATTTTCTTGAAGATATATTGCAAATGCCATGAATAGGGTTGTCATTTAATGCAACTATTAATAACCATTTCAAAATCACCTTCAATATGGACTCTGTGAAAATTACCTATTTTAAGTAGTACTAGGCCTACCAAGAGAGCTTGTGTTTCTACTAAATTATTAGTCCCATCTGGTAGCGGGAAGGATGAAATTTCCAAAACTATACCTTTACTATCTCTGACACATGCCCCGAGACCTGATTTACCTGGATTTCCCCTTGAAACGCCATCAAAATTAAGTTTCACTATACCTGACTTAGGAGGTAGCCATTGCACAATTGCTCTATCTATCTTGGAATGTTGATTGTTTCTAATTCCACTCCCCCATGGAATAAGAAGAGATTTCTACTCTTGAATGATGAAACTATCCCAAATTGAGATTGTAGGATTAATTTTCAATCTAAAAAGGCTTGCATTAGTGACTTCCGATATAGACTTTTCAATGCCTTGTAACACTATTTCTTTCTCTGCAAACTAATTTCTAAATATCCTCTTGTTCCTCTCCCACCAAATAGCCCAAATGACCAAAGCTGGAGTACATATCAAAATTCCTACAAATAAAACTTTCGAAAAAAGAAGCGGCCAAGATTGAAAAATCTCCCAAAGATTATTTTGAAGAGGAGTGTAATAATGAAGTTTTCTGAGAACAAAAACCCAACAGTCATATGCGAATGAGCAGGTGACAAACAAGTGATCCACTGATTCCTATTCTTCATGACATAAGACACATTTAAATGGAGGAGCAATATTCAACTTAGTCAATCTATCACTTGTAAGAATTCTATGTTTAAGAGCAAGCCATACAAAACATCCAGCTTTTGGAAGAACAACATGGTTCCAACAAAATTTATAAGCTCTAGATGGATTCTTTTGTGCAGCCATTCTCTATAACAACTTATACCCCTCTTTGACTGAGTAGCAACCATCTTTAGCTGGAGCCCAAAACAATCTATCTTCCCCATCTGAAATGTAAACAAGTCTCTTGTCTAAATAGTCACTAAAAATTTGTTTCTCTTGAATAGACAAAGGCAGGTGATCTAGATTTTTCCAAGTGACTTTCCTAGAATAGGGACAAATTTTATCTATAAAATCAATGACTCTGTTACCCCAAACAGATTCTGAAATGTTCATTATGTTTTGAGAAAATTGCAAAGTATGAAGAGGTGGAAATCCATTCCATGAGTTCCTCCAAAAGTTGACTCTATCTCCCTTATTCAACTCCCAAGAAATATATTTAAGAATGATATCTCTGGAAGAGATCATAAAATCCCAAATTATAGAGCCTTCAAGGGGATTAAGAATTGAAAAAATCCTTGTGGGGTCATTATTATCTAAATACTCTTGTTGCATTATCTAACACCATGTTGATTGAGGTTTAGTGTACATATGCCAAATGAGTTTCCCACCAAAAGCTGCATTTCTCTTAGTCAAATCATGAATACCTGCTCCACCAATGGCTGGAATATGAGCCATGTCATGAAGTGATACAACTGGAATCTTTTTATCCCCATTCATATTTCTTGCCCAAAGGAAAGCTCTAATCAAGTTTTGGATTTGTAATAAGATTGATGTCAGTGCTTTAAGGATAGCAATATAGTAATTTGGGATTGCTGAAAGTACCGATTTTATAAGTAGAATTCTTCCTGCTAAAGAAAGCCATCTGGCTTTCCAAGCTACCACTCTAGACTTAATTCTTTGAATAATGAAATTCCATTAGCTTGTCTTATTTGATCCCATGAAAAATGGAATTCCAAGATATGCTGATGGAAGAAAGTCCTCTGAAAATCCCAAAATTTTAACAATTCTATCTGATATCACTTTGTTGGTGTAGAAAAGAAAGATTTTTTACTTATTTGCATTTATTTTTTGCCCTGAGACATCTGAATACAACTCCAAAATCTTCTTAATTTGTCTAGCTTCTAACACTTGTGATATACCAAATAGGAGTGTATCATCTGCAAATAAAGAATGTGTAATGGAAATAGATGTGCCAGTAATGTTTGCTCCCTTCCATTTTCCTAAAAGATGATAGTGCCTAATGGTTCTACTAAAGGCTTTAGCCATGATGATAAACAAAGCTAGAGAAAGAGGATGTCCTTGCCTAATACCTTGAGTAGAAGAGAAGAGACCAGAAGCTGTCCCATTAACAATGATTGAAAACCAAGCCCCAGAGATACATGCTCTTATCCATTTACACCATTGATTTAAGAAACCCATTTGTTGGAGGACTTGAAGAAGAAATGACTAGTAAACTCTGTCATAGGCCTTCATCATATCTAGCTTGATTATGAAAGAAGGAGACTGATTCATACTAATAGAATGAAGAACTTCATGAACAACCATTGCTCCCTCCATAGCTTCCCTACCAGGAACAAAACCCCCCTGGTCTGAAGAAATTAGCTTTGGAAGAAGATACTGAAGATGGGAGTATATTACCTTCGTTATAATCTTATATGTAAGATTACAAAGAGAGATAGGCCTAAAACCAGCAAACGTTTTGGGCTCTTTCAACTTAGGAATAATTGCAATGTTGGTGCTATTAAAGTACTTAAGCATTGATTTGCACTTCCTAGACTCTTCCACTGTACCCAAAAGATCAAAACCAATAAAATCCTAGCTGCATTGGAAAAATAGTGTTGTGAATCCACCAGGACCTGGAGCTTTTTCTGGAGGGAATGAAAAGACAACCTTTTGAAGTTCTTGAAATGAGATTGGTTTCATAAGCATATTATTATCTTCCGGAGACACCAATTTTGGAATAGCTTCAAGAGGATATACCACTTGTGAAGGGGAAGGTGCTGGAAATTCAGCTGGTGTAAGAAGATTCTTAAAAAACCTAACACCTTCCTCTTTAATATGCTGCAAATTTGTTAAAACATTTCCTATTACTGAGTCCTTAATATTAAAGATTGTTTTGGCTGCTCCTTTTTGCTATGCTGAAGCATGAAAATATTTAGTATTCTTATCCCCTTGTTGAAGCCATAGCTCCTTAGACTTTTGACACCAATATTCCTCGTCTCTTCCACACAACTCTTCCCACTCATTCTAAAGATTTTTTTGTTTAATAAATGTATCATTTGTCATCCCATTCTAAATGATATCAGTGTGAATATCCTCCAATTGTACCCTGACAATCTCTTTTTGAATGAAGACATTTTTGAAGATATCACGATTCCATTGTTTAATGTTTTTTTTAATATGTTTCATCTTC
The DNA here is from genome assembly GCA_028749045.1 of Cupressus sempervirens. Classification (NCBI taxonomy): domain Eukaryota; kingdom Viridiplantae; phylum Streptophyta; class Pinopsida; order Cupressales; family Cupressaceae; genus Cupressus; species Cupressus sempervirens. The sequence goes on along the minus strand of CM053792.1, from coordinate 815,021,043 downwards.
ATTGCAAACTAATGCATCTTAGAACCTGGGACAAAAGGTGCACTAACCCACCACTACTTAAGATTCTGGAGAAAATGAGGATGTCAAAGCCACATACGTTCAAATTTGAACGAGAATTTACCTTGATAATGCTTGATATCTATAGCTCAAGTAAGTGATAAGGTGATTGGGTAGTGGTCTGATTTTGGTTATGGTAAAATATCTGAACTAATTTGAAATTGCTGCAATTTCCATTCTTAAGACAACAAGAATCTGTCAAGCCGAATAGCAATTTGTGCAAAATCATCTCTCCTATTTGACCAATTATACTTTCCTTCAGTTGGAGGAATATCCACAAGCCCATTGTTATCAACAAAATTGGAGAAATCTTCAATTTTTTGAAGAGGAGGAGAGATACCACCTATTTTTTCATCCTGACTCAACACTACATTAAAATCTCCCCCGAGAATGATTAATTGAGTTTGCTGCGATTGTATTTTCTAAGTCAAGGTATCCCAAAGTTTTAACTTGTCTTGTGTAGAATTTTTCCCATAAACATTAATAATGAGAAAAGAGATTTCAAAATTTGAGATTTGTACCATTTGCCAATTCTAATGCTGATGAATGAGCTAGCCTTGAATTAACAAAGGATTCCACAAAATTGCAAGCCCTCTTGAAGCTCCACTACTTGGTGAATGAAAGGAAGACCACTTTGACCATTTGAATAATGTCTTTTCATATGATTCTTGCAAAAGTTTTGTTTCTTGAAGAAACACAATATCTGATTTCATATCATCTATTAAGCATTTGATCCTTTTTCTTCTGTTAGAGGCATTAATACTTCTGACATTCCAAGAATTTATCTTCATTGTGGACAAGGAGAACCTTTTGTTCTCCTTGTCACTCTCTTAGAAACCACAAACTTGTCATCCAAAGTAGTTTGAATACTAGAGGCAATTTCAATTCTAGTCTTGGATCCTTTAGGCCGTCCTCTTGATTTTGGAGTTTGAATAACTTGTTGTTTCAAGGAAATAGATTGAGCAATTGAGAGAGTTTGATTATAATCATAAAGGTCTAAAGGAATTTCTAAAGAAATTTCATCTGTCTGATCTTGCGAAGAATCCTTATTATTCTCAGTCTGTCCCAAATAAGTATCCTCATGTAGAGAAGACTGATTAGTTACACAATCTTATATATGTATTCTTCAATTCCCAATGGATCTTTAGCAATTATAATATCTTCCTCAAGCCGAGAAGCAATAACATTTGAGATATTCTCTGTAATAAATGAGTTCTTACTAGCCTGTAAATAATGAGAAGACTTATGAAACCAAAACTGATATTGCTGAAATAAATCATCCACCTATTTCTTGTTGTCGTTAACACCTGGAAAGGCTTCCTCTTTTGCAATATCAAAAATTATGTTGGAGGCTATTTTTGAAACAATTTGTTCTTCAATTTGACAAGTCTTCCAATCAGCCAATCCTTTACAAATGTCAGGATCTGATGGTTGAAAGGGAAATAAAGATAGAATGTTTGGAATATTCAAATGATATGTAATCAAAGAATCTATCTTGAAAGGAACAATAGCAGTCCTATCAGAATGCTCCATTAGACAAAGAATAGAAAGCATAAGTATTTTAACAAATAGGAGAACATTGCATCTGAAAATTTGTAATGAACAGAAGATGTGGATGTGTCTGGAATGGTATCATGATGTGGAGTGCGGAAATATTCTACTACAGGACCTTTTCCAGCTGAAATTTCAGAATCCTCTATTAATCTCTGAAATGTGCAAAGTTTTGGATATGTAGTATGATTAGAGCACACTTTTATTGAATCTTGAACACCATTTAGACATTGGGTGTTAAAATGCCCAAGAGTAGATTGGAATATCTGAATTGTGTTTGCATCCTGAACTAAAATAGCTTGATTCCAAAACCCCCACAGAGAATTAATCTGAATATTAGATGGGATGTTTTTTCTCATATCAAGAAGCACACAAACTCTGACACACAGATATGGTCGATCATATGGGATGAGATCATGCTTCAAGAAGATGCCAATTTTATTTGCAAGAGCTTCAATAATATTCGGATCCCTATATTGTAAAGGCAATCGTGGAAAGGAAATCCAGAATGGATAGAACTGAATCTCTAATGATTCTGGGTTAAAATTTGGAATCCAGATCATAGTATAAAAGCCATACCCCAAACAAAACCACCCTTTAAATCTATGCACACAATCTCTACCTTCTTTAGATTCAAAAATTGCAACAAAAAATTGAGATTGCTGGTCTATATAAAACACATCTTTAACACCTATCCAGTTTTTAAAAGCCCACTATTTAATATCTGAAATGTCAATGGAATCTGAATTGATCTTACCAACGAGAGCAGATTGTCGGAGAACACCAACCAATTCTTGCAACATGTGACTTGGAAATGTGATGGACAAGTGATCAATTTTATGCTGCTGAATTTCATGTGTTGTACTATCTAGGCATGATTTCTTTCGCCAAATTAGCCTTTGATTTCTTTCGTGTTATAATAAACTTGTTAGTGTCACCCAATTGGAGATTTTAATATCAAATTGTTAGAGAGTAACCATTAATAATGATATATAGTTTCCACTAACTTGATAAGTTAGATCTGTTACAATTCCGTAACATAATAATACATCATTAGATTTCTGTAATTGCAGCAATATTTCTTTAATCAATTCCTCTGTTAAGTTGATAGTCTCTTCCTCTTGCCACTATCCTTAACTTTGTCACAATACTAAACTTCTTATTTCTTTCTCCTTTATTTAGATCTATAAATTATGATGTGGCTATCATTCATAAAATTGATCAACCTTGGAATTTAGTTGGTGATGCACTAAAATACAATTTGACTTTGAGTTTTTTTTTTACATTCTCATGTTGACCCTAAAAAGGTTTTCTTTAGATGGCTATTTCTTCTCAAGAAACTTCTTGTTTGTCACTTACTTTTTCCTTTCCACAACCAACTTATTATTATTATTATTTTGTAATTGTCTAGAATTCTTAGCATACAGTTTGATTTCAATAGTACTCAAGAGGATTTTTATTTCTAAGGAGATGGCCCGGTAATCCCATCTATAGGAGAAATTAAAATTAAAATTAAAAAGCACATAGAGAAAGTCTCCTAATATGGAGATGGATGAGCTCACCCCATTCATAGGAGTAGTAGCAATGATGGCTGGACTAGTACTTTTTCAGATTTCTTTTTTATGTCCTCACTCCTATATTTTAGTTGGTACACTATCTCTAATATTTTAGTTGGTTATTTTTTTAACTAAATATATTACAAAATTTATTTTAAAGTTTACAAGCTAAATTAGTTTATATAATTGTAATAAAGAAATTATGGATTTGGATTAGCTGGTTGTTTCTAATGGATCACTTTTTGAAATGAAATTTCAAACAAAATTTCTAAATAAAATGAAGACAAAACTCATGAGGACACTCTAGCTGCTAAAATTTTAGAATAAATTATCTATAAGAAACAAAATGGAGATATTACCTCTCTCCAATCAAAGAAGGGTAAATGATCGTTTTCAAGTATGGCATTCAACTATCCAACTTAGTGGCTTCATACCTTCGTACCATTTCATATAATGATGGTGGGTAGTAGGATCTAGGGTCTAATGTTGTTGAAGAAGACAATAATTTGCAGAATTGTCAAGTTACTTAGCACACTTGATGAGGGATACTCATGCCATTGGTTTCAATAGTACTCAAGAGGATTTTCATTTTATGGAGATGGCGTGATAATCCTACCTATAGGAGCAATAACAAAGCATCCAAGATGAAGTCTCCTACTATGGAGATGGACAAGGCACTCCATTTATAGGAGCAGTAGCAATCATGGCTGGAACTAGTACTTTTTCAAATTTCTTTTTTATATCCTTGCTCCTATATTTTAGGTGGTACACTATCTCTAATAGAAAAAAATCTTTGTTATTTTTTTAACTAAATAAATTACAAAAGTTATCTTAAAATTTACAAGTTAAATTAGTTTATATAATTATAACAAAGAAAATATAGATTTTAATTAGCTCGTTGTTTATAATAGATCACTTTTGAAATGAAATTTCAAATAAAATTTGTAAATAAACCAACCCACCCACCCAATTCAACAAATTTGACAAATTTGACAACTTATTTTTAGTAATTAGAATACAACTTAAAACTAATCAGATGAATAGGGGCAGCTAGACACTTAGGGTTAGGGCAAGATATGATAGGCAATACCTATATTAAGGCTCAGGGAAGATAAAAGAACAAACATATTTATGGCAAGAATGGTAATATAGCTGATTCAACCGTGTTGTGTATCAGTGTTGATTATCTTCTCTGCCCTATTAATTCCAGGGATCATATATTGAGATTAATGGATATTAAATGCAGTGGCGATACTGAGAAAGAAGATACAATAGGAGAAGGATACTAATTTAATGATGAATGTGATGGAGGAGAAGGAAGACGGTTTCATTGGCAATGAGAGCAGAGAGGAAGATTCTGTTTGGTCTGAATGCCCAGATCATATACTGGAAATAATATTTTCAACATTACCACTGGAGTTCATTGCTCAATTCTGCGCAGTGTGCAAAAAATGGAATAACGTCTTATCCTCTACCAGATTTCTGTCTCTGTTGCGAAAAAGACGTCCATGGATTCTCCTCTGCAGTGAAACACATCCCATGGCCTTTTTCTGTCTCACGCAATCATGGAAAACTATTTCTGTTTCTTTCTTGCCAAGCCCAACAGCTAGAAATCTCACAGAGGACCGTTTCTTTAATAAATCAGGTTCTGGGCTACTACTACTCAAATACAACAGCCTCAGAAAACGTATGTAATCTGTAATCCTCTTACAGGCATTTACAGTGATTTTTCTACAAAATTGATTGCGCTTCGAAAACCCTAGTTGCATTCAATTTTACCATTTTTCAGAAATGTCACGGAAGGTTGATGTTGAGTGTTTTCTGCGGGAAGGTTTTTCTGATTTTGCTTATATTCGTTGTGCCAAGGGTTTTCATGTCTGTGTTTCAAAAGACCTGAAAAGAGTATTTTGGAACATGGAAACTAAGCAAGGATAATTAATGTTATTTCCAGATGAACATTATTTAGTTCATGGGCATGAAATAGACTCGTGAAGTGGAATTGGTTCCATATGGATCTTCTATCTTGGTAGTTGTGGTATATCTGAAGTAAAGTTTGAGGGAGAGGTGTTGGAGTCGGTGCCATACTGTTCTTGATTTTCAGCCTAAGTTAGGTATGAAAGTATAGATTTCATTGTGAGTAGATTTTAAATGTTATTATTATAAGTGGGATATTAAAGTTTTCAAGTGATTATTTTCAATTAATCAAATTTGAATTTTTTTAATGTAAGTAAACATTTTCACAAAATTGATCTCTTGGGGAAGTAAGCACGATTTACACTTTCTCTGATGATAATCTTGATGATGTGGAAAGTGGAGGCAATATCCTTCTTTTTCTCTCTAAATATTCTATTGTTTCTTTCTTTCCAAGCACACAGGCCAACAACAAGAAGAATTAGTTCCCAAGTATGAACAAAAATAGGGTGAGAGAAAGTTCAAAATATCCATTGACTCATTAGATCATTAATAGTTTAGGGGATTAACATGGATGGATGACAATCCTTGAGCACCAAATTCCAGATCTTAACTGTGAAAGGGCAGTCCAATGATAGATGATTGATAGACTCAACATCCTTCCTACATAGGACACATCAATTAGGTAACATGAGACCATAGACAGATAGATTTTCAAGCTTAAGGACTTTTCCAGGAGCCACTACCCACCAAAAGAAATTTATTTTATGTTGTAAATTATGAATCCAATTGCTCTTCCAAAATTTGTCTCCCACTAGAGTGTCGTCTAGTGAAATGGAGGTAGAACTAACTAAGAAGATACCATTTCTATTGTATCTCCAAATCTATTTATTTTCATGGAATTGGTTAAAGAGACTAGGGTAAGAGAGCATATCTGTTAGATAAATGATCTCTCCCTTTCTAATATTCTTCATTCTTCTAGCATCTCTATGGACTTCCCAAAATCTAATTATGTTCTTCCATCTTCCATTGCCATTTTCCCTTTCTTGGTACTTTCCCACCTTCTCTCCTGCATTCAGCCTTATTCAGACCATCAATCCATTTTTATTTACCGCCTCCTTGATGGGAACCTCATCCTTCAATATTTCTTTCCATAATAAGCTTCTTCTACCATTTCCTATTTTCATTCTACTTCCTTTTCTAATCAAGCCTTTTTCTTTCAATATGTTTTTTTAGAGGACAAAGCTGCCATTAGAGTTATTGTTAATGAGGTACAAACATAAAGGACCATAAGATAAGTACTTTTTTCATAATATTTTGGAACAACCTTAAGCTCCTTTTAAGGTTAACTAGCCCAATTTAGAGACTAGATCTTTGTTCATAGGTTTAAAATTCCTAATACCAAGGCTTCCATTCTCCTTGGGTTTACACACTTGATTCCAATTGACACGAGCCATCTTTCTCTTTTCCTTCACTCAGACCAGAAGATATTTTTTGGAATTTTCGCTAGGGAGTCTAACACCTTCACAAGTGTTAAGAACAAGGACATGAGGTGCATTGGGATACTTTGGAGGCAGGTTTTAAGGAGAAGAAGCTTACTTCAAAAACTTAAATAGTTTTCCTTTCCATTTGGCCAGTTTATTTTGGAATTTTTCAATGATACGATTTTAGTATAGGAGACTAGGTTTCTCTGGCAAGAAGGGTAGGTGAAGATACATATCCTGTAAACATTGGATTTTTCATTCCAACACAATAGAAATGTTTCTTTGAATGTCTTTCAAGGCATTGAAAATAGAAATTTTCCTCTTATTAAAGTTGATATATTGACCATATAACTTTTCATAGATAGCTAATAGGAGCTTCCAAGTATTTGCCTCATATAAGATAGATTCTCCAAAAAGGATAGTATCATCCACAAATTCCTCATGAATAGAGAAGGAATATTAGAGTCAACTTTAACACCACGATTAGAGTTTGAGATCTTGAGTCTACTCATAGTCCTACTTAGGACACCCACAATAATTATAAATAGATATGGAGAGAGAGAGTCTCCTTTCTTGAGGCCAATACTTGTAATAAAAATCCCCAAGGGAGCACCATTGAAAAGAACAACATAAAATGTAAAGGTAATAGAGTTCATAATCATATTGTGGGATTTTCCAAGAAAACCAAATTTATTTAGCACATTTTCAAGGAAAGACCATTTCATGCTATCATAGGCTTTAGAAATATCAATCTTGAGAACCATGGCCAGTTTGTCATTAGAATTCATAGAATGTAATATCTCATGAGTAGAAATGACCACATCAATAATATTCCTCCCACCAACGAAGCCTTCATGAATTTTTGAGATGATTTTTTTGAGGATCAGTTTCATTCTTCTCACTAAGACCTTGGCTATAATTTTGTAAATATTATTGCATAGACTGATAGGATGAAAGTCTTCCATACAAATACCCTCGGTTTTTTTAAGGAATAAAAACAATTTAGGTTTGATCAATCTTATTGACTATTATTCCTATTCTAGAGAGGTGATAAACCTCTTTGAAAATATCATCTCCCACAATATCCTAGTATTCATGAAAAACACTAGGGGGAAACCATCAAGACCCCAAGATTTGAAACCCTAGAAGGAAAAGGCACCATGTCTAACTTCTTCTCTATCAATATTTTTAGACATAGCAAAATTTCCCTCTAGGGTAAGAAACATAGGAGTGCATCCTAACTAGTTAGAAGGGTGTTCATTTCCATCATCAATAGCTCCCCTTTGAAGAAAATAGTTTATAGCTTTAGTGTTAATGTCATCTTCCTCTGAAACTACCATATCATTGGGAACTTTAAGAGATCTAATTCTATTTGTACTCTTGTGTTTTAGAGTAGTAAGATGGAAGAATCTAGTGTTTCTATCTCCTTCTTTGAGCCATTGGATATCCTATTTTTCTTTCTAGAAGGTTTCTTCTTAGGAAGAAATGAAGAGCCATTGGTCCCGATAAGATCTTTCTAATTTTTGAGAGTTTAGATCATTTAGATTATCTTCCACTTTCTATTTTATTCTAATAAACCACTAGTTTGCCTTATAAATCCTTCTTCTTATTAAACATTTTACCAAAAGATACTTTATTCCATTTCTTAACCTTGTTTGAAATACACAAAGTTTCTCTAGTAGGCTAAACTAGGGATGAGGGGTTGATCGCCCCTACACATCTAGAGAACAAAGCCTAGGAAGCCCACACCAACTTGTAATAATTTTTGCTAAGCCAGGGTCAAATAGATCCACTACCCCCATTTAAAGGACCATCAACCCTCTTGGTAATTGTTAGAATCCCATAGCCATTAGGCTTTAAACTTGGATCATTTGGAGGCGTTATTGAAGGAAGGGACTCCTCATAAACCTTAGAATTTGGCCTTGGGATATATCTATCCCTCCTTCCACTAAAAGACCACCACAAGATTTTTCCTTCTACTTCAAATGGACTAAATCTAGATCCCCAACCTTTTTATCCATGGTCTTTTGTAAAACCCCAAGCATAGCTAGCTGAGTAGCACATGTCACATCTAAATGCTCAAATCTTTAGCATCCTATGCAAAACAAATCTACTTTTCCATAGTACAAGGGTTGGATGTAGGATCTCAACTTGGATTCAATCATAACCTATAGCAAAAAAACATGATTCACCATCACATTGACACAAACCTTTGCAAACAGTAGGCAAGCTTTTTATTGGATGACCTTATAAACTTCCAACAATGATCCAAAGGAATCATAAATACCTTTAAAGACCCCATTATTCCAAAACTCTAGAGACAGCCCTAGGAATGTTACCCATGTAGGAGCATGAGCTCCCAATTCAATAGCAAGATCCAACTTAGGTTTCCATTTATGAATGTTAAGGATTTTTATCAAGCTCTCAAGTTTGAACCAAGCCACCAAGGTCCAATCATAGGAACATTGTAGAGGTCCTCATTGAAAACAAAGGAGAACACAAACAAGCCATTAACTAGGGCACTGATTTTAATGCTACCTTTTAAGAACTAGATCGAAGCTACCCATTTCCTAAGTTGTTTGACTAAAGTTCTGAATAGTGTGAGTTTTCCTAGAAGAGTGAGCCCTAAATCATTTACCAATTCTAGAATAGAAGATGAGAAAAAGTATTCCTATTCTCTGTTTGGTTATACAATGAATAGGCAACGAAAAAAGTTGATAGACCAATTCTCATGTGGTTTTTCACTCTTGAAGGATGTTTCATTCTAGAGATTTTGCTTCTGAGTGATGAATCACAGAAGAACCACAATGACGATTAAGGATGGAACCTAAATCCCATTTTTAAGAGAAATAGGTCAAGTCTGTCAATTTGATAATCTTGATTGACCTTGTCATGATTGAAAATAAGGTTCTCATGAGTGTCCTCACTCAACTATTAGAGATGGAAGAAAACTTAACACAAGAGACAACAAAGACCAGGCTTCTTAGAATGATATCTAATCAATTTTGATTTGATAAACCCAAAAGAAATATTAGAAATTTTAAGAATTTATATATACCTATTCCTATCGAATTCCAACTGTCAAACAAAACTTAAAAGTTCTCTCTCAACCCTGCAATGAAATCTATACTCTCATACCTAAGTTATCTGAAAACTAAGAACAGTATGGTACCTATTAGATCTAACAGATTGAGGAAGTTTGATCCGACTCCAACAACTATGGATCTACCACCAAGATAGACGACCCACATAGAACCTATGAATGAAATAATGTTCATCGGAAAATGATACTACTTGTCCTCGCTTAGTTTCCATATTGCAGACCACTGTTTTTGAGTCATTTGAAACACAGGCAAGAAGATCATTGAAACAACGAACATACAAAAATTCAAAAGCCATCCGGCAGGAGTAACTCAACTTCAACCCTCCATGACATTTCCGAAACAATGTAAATTTGAATGCAACTAGGGTCTTCTACAGTTGAAACACCCACAATTGTAAGATTCTCCATTATTGCCACTACACTTACGTTTTCTGGTATGGATTCGGGAATATCTTTGTAAGTACCTGTAAGCGGATTACATATCACGTACGTATTCGGAGGCTGTGTGATTTCGGGTAGAAGTAGTCCTGCACCTGATTTATTAGCGAAATGCAAATGGCTCTCTGTAAGATTTCCAGGTGTTGGGCATTGCACGAAAGAAAGAGAATTAGTCTTCCATGGTTGCGTGATAAAGCAAAATGCCATCGCATGTGTTTCACTGCAGAGGAGAATCCATCGATTTCTTTTCGGCAATTAAGACAGAAATTTGATAGAGGATAAGATGTTATTCCATTCTTTGCATATCGTGCGGAATTGAGCAATGAACTGCAGTGGTAATGTTGAAAATATTTTCTCCAGGATATGATATGATCTGGGCATTCAGACAAAACTGAATCTTCGTTGCTACTCTCATCGCCAACAGAATCTTTTTCCTTCTGCTTCAATGCATTCATCTTTAAATAGTAACCTTCTCCAATTGCATCTTCTTTCTCAATATCGCCCATGGATTTAGTAATCCCTGTAATGGAGAGAGCAGAGAAGATAATCCTATGATACACAACACAAATGAAACTCCTATATTCATATTCTTCTGCTGAATATATCGGTTCTTTTACCTCCCTGAGCGTAAATTAGGTATTGCCTATTGTGTCTTGTCCTAATCCTAAATGACCAGCCGACCCTATTCACCTTATTTGACTGTTTTTTGATTAAAGAGGCAGAACAAGATCTGACCCCGTGAACAAAGAGATGACAGTTTTTTTTTCTTATATAATTTGTCTAACTCAAGATATCTTTGATTAGAGTCTCACAATTTACTATTGTGTTATAGCTTCTTGTCTTTATTTATTACTATTTTTTCATTAAAATTAAAAATAAATTATCATTTTTTTATAAATTAGGTAGATTGAATAGACATCGCCCTATCATAATTGTTGTTACTTGATAATTTTCTTTTTTCATTATGAAAAAGTTTTAGTTTTAGTTTTTTTTTTTTAATAAACAAATTAGCTTTTAGTTCTTATTTTTCAACTACTTTTTATTTTTTACTAATTTTCTAATTTTTATAATTTATTTTAAAAATTAATCTTATTTTTTAATTTATTCCAATACATATTTTCTAAATATAATCTATTATTTTGCGATAGTTTTTGTTGGTTTGTTTAATTTCTTTTGCTTTTAACTATTTTTTATCGTTTAGTTTTAAAATTAGTTTAATTTTTAACTTTTAAAATTTATTTAATTTCTATAAAAAAAATTTAAAGTTAGATTTGGCTAAGTGCAACAATCTAAATTAATAATAGACATTGGTATTAACAATAGAGATAGCTATTGAATTTTATAGTAATTAATTAATATTAAATGAAAGATTTAAAAATAGATATATAATAAAATTATTACTTTTAATTATATTATATAATATTTTAGTATTATAAAATGTATTTAGAATAATATAATATAAGTTAACTTTATAATTTCATTTTAGAAATGAGAAGTGTATTTTATGAAATGAATATTTTTGTTTTTTTACCATATAATGTCTATAGTAAAATATTAAACAATAATTGTGCATCTTTGCTCCAATTCTATTATTCTATGGGTCACCTTCCTAATGCCCTGCTAAGTCTTCTCCTGAGATTTTAGTTGTAGATAGTAGGATCTTATGGGTTGAACCCTTACCAGTGTCTTCTAGTATTTGGCTAGAGCTAGCTCCATTCTCTACTTCCCACTCTAAGGTTCTTGTTACCCCTTTTATTTCCCTAATTGCTTTTTCTCCTCAACTTGCTATTCCTTCCCTCTTTACCCCCTTGGTGACCGTTCCCCTTAAGATTTGGTCTGGCTCTTTGATACCTCACATTAAGGGTATGTTTGGAGCTTTCCTTCCTTTTCTTCCCTCTTCCCTTCCCCTATTAGTCACTTGCTCTCCCCCTTTCCTTTCATTCAATGATCTCACCCTCTATCCCCTTATGTTGGTTTCTCCTATGCCCCCCTCATATCCCTTTTCCCCCAAGGCCCCCTTTAATATTCCCCTCCCTTTTTCCCCCTTCTGAAGAATCACAAGTCATATAATATGAGGTTGGCCAAGAGAACTAGTATGTGCTCGAATGAGAACTTATAGAAAATGTTCATAGAATAGGAAAAAGACAATGGGAGCCAAAGCAATCTTCAGAATCTTTTCTTAAAATAGTCTTCCCAATGATTGTTCCATATTTTTGATGAATAAACCTTTTCTATTAATAAATAATATACTAGTTACAATTAACAAAAAAAGGTTCAGGGGATACAACATCAACCCATGAGAGTTCACACAAGCGAAGCTAGAATCAACAACTATTCATCAAAAAATAATTTAAGCAATTGAAAACCTCAATCATCCATAGAATTGGTAGGTGAGCTAGGAATAGTCCAGCCATCTACAACATCATCAAGGGCTTGGTCACCATCCTTTGTATCAACTCGAGGGTGAAATAGCTAACTCTAGGTGAAAAGACCATTTTCAAGAAACCAAACAAGGAGCACCAAGAGTGGGAGCCACCAGACTTGACCAACTAGAGCCATAGCAAGGTAGAGAAGCTATGTAGTGATGTCAACCACCATCATCACCACTAGGAGGGCAATGGCAGGAAGCTTGTGAACATGGCATTTGAGAGTGGCGAGAAGATGAGTTGTGCCCCTAGCAGTGGCCCTTGGGGAGTGTGAGCTACCTAAACATCAATAAGCACTTTGGCAATCATACATGGAGCATTACCCTAGTGAATGAATAGCTTATAAAGGTGGGCCACCTTAAGAGCCACCTTATTTTCTTGGAAAAGAATCTGCATCATTACATTGTTACAAATGCATGCTCTAGTGTACATAGCAACATTTATGTCAACAAAGCTATGAGTGAAAAGAATAGCATTCCTATCTTTCCACAAGGTAAACAAAATCCCCATCCTAAAAGTAATTTAGATCTAGGCAAATTGCCTAGGAAACATGGTGGAGTCACCCAGAAAAACCATATGCTAGGAAAAAGTTTTAGGCAGAGATGGCTTAAATAAATCCCAATGTTCCCTACTCCCAATGATTTGTACATGTTTTCTTTGCTTTCGTGCACTTGAAAATTTTAGAATATGAAATGTAGATATGCGAAGAAGACTACTACAACTCGTGTTCTTAAAGTCTTGAAGATTACTACATAGTAAAGAAACCTCAAGGAAAATCCATTATGTTCAATTAAATGATTGCAAGACTTGTATATGAGCACAAAATTGAGCTTTAGGAATATTGTATGGTCACCTCAAAGTCAATACTCTTGCTTCTTTAGCAAAATTTTATAGAGGAAACACTACCTTGAAGATTGATTATATTATAAGATGTGATGATTGAAAACAGTTTCTAGCCTCCCCATTGCTTAAATGATGGTTGGTTTCCAACAATTTGAGTAATCAACACATAGAATGCACAATTATCATTTTCAAATTTGAGGCATATTCAAGGTGACATGTCAAAATATACCTTTAAAGAAAAGCTAGTAGACACAAGATTCCTTAAGATAATATTGACTAGTTTAGCACATAAACCTACTAGAACCTTATAACATTATCTTTTTTACGATTTACTAAATGATTCAAAAATCTTATTGGGCCAGGTAATCACATCTCTCTCTCTCTCTCTCTCTCTCTCTCTCTCTCTCTCTCTCTCTCTCTCTCTCTCTCTCTCTTTCTCTCTCTCTCTCCCCCCCCCCCCCCCCCCCAATGTTTTTAATAGTAGTTTAGACCAATTATTTGGTATCATCTTTGCCAATTCTTTTATTTTTCCTATGTGATAGTTTGTGTTCTTGCATTAGATTTCCAAACATGACAGTTGCGAGTGAAACATTTCCATTTGAAGTCTCTTTCACTAGTTAATTTGGATTTTTTTTTAGTTCATTTGTGTCTTTTCCTTTTCGTTGTTCATTTTTGATGACCATGAACTCTCCCTTCATCAAAAATCACATCTACTAAAACAAAACTCTTATTAGTAATAGGATTGACTAATCTGTAAGCCTCACTCTCGTTGCTATAACCCAGAAAAATGCATGATTCAATTTTAGCATCTAGCTTTTGTCTATTTTGATTAGGGGTATGAACATAAGCCAAACAACCAAAAACTATAAAATGATTTACCTTAGGCCTTTTCTCATACCATGCTTTATTGCAATTTTCATATTGTAGATTTTGATGGAATTGATTACAAATATTGGTCAATCAAGATGAAGACATTTTTTATTAGGAGATTATTGAATCTAGATATGAAGAGCCTATAGATTGGGATACTCTCCAACCTAACGAAATGAGATTGAAGAAAGAAGTTGAGAAGAAGAACACACTAGCTTTGTTTCACATTCAGATGGCTCTTGAGAAGAATTTGTTTCCTCAATTTTTTTGTTCACAGATAGCAAAGGAGGCCTATAAGACTCTAAAAGAGGCTTACCATGGAAATGATCAGATCAAGGTTGTGAAGCTACAAATCTTGAAAAGCGAATACAAGAACATGAATATGAAGGAAAAAAAGAATGTGGAATTTTTTTTTGTGAGAGTCAAAGATGTGATTCATGAAATGATCAAATCTTTGGTGATTTGGTCTCTTACAAGTGGATGCAATTTTTTTACCTTTCCTATCACTTCCAACATCAAGTTACATTTCATGATCAGATTTCCATCCAATTCTTCAATTATTTCTCTCTATAAAAAAACTTTATCTTTTTTTGGGTTTGAACTCAATATAATCATTAGAGTTATGCTTGATCTATAAAGGCAAGTTGTAAATATTATCAAAGGGCTCTTCTCTATTTGTATTTTATAGCAACATTTGCAACTTTTGCCTTCCATTAAAGAAAATTCCTTGTTCTTACCTATTATGGCTATTCAATGATTTGTGCATGTTTATTTCCTTGTTGTGAATGTTTCTTTCCATCTTTTTAGATATGTATCTTGTGTTAATATTTTAATGGTTGCTACTTAGTGTAGATTGTCTTCCTTTCAACATTTTATTAGTTTTAAGCATGCATGTGGTTTCTTAAAAGATAGATTGGAGTTCAATTAGTGTATTCTAGTTCTTTCATTGATGTGTAGTGCAGTTATAGGTAGAGTTGTAACAACATTTCTATCTTGGTGCATCACCTCTTTTCCTTTCAACACTTTATTTTATGTTCTCCTTATCCCTTTTCCTCTCATGTAGTAGCTTAGGTTCACCTTGATAGTAATGAGGCCCACCTTCTCTAGAGATTCACCCTAAGAGTGCAAGTCCCACACCTAGAGGCTATTTCTATTTTACACAAAGTCTCTAGAGGGCCATACCTCAAGCAACAATGTAGAATTTTGTGTCAACATATTTTGGCATGTGTAGTGAGACAAATAGATTCAACTACATAAGTTTTCTAGTAGCCATTGCAATCCTTATCCATTGAGAAATTCGGTTATTTTCTCAATGTCATCAACCTTTGGAGGAATTTAATCAAATACCATGGAAACTCTAGTACACATCTTCTAGTTTCACACAGACCAAGTGTTGATATGTAAAGGTCATCTTTGATCTTTTACGATTTTTAAGGTTTTCCTATAGTTTTATAACCTTGTGAAGTTTTAATCATGGACCCATATCATAGAAATCCTTACTCCAACCATATAATCAAAATGATATATCACAACCCTCTTTCTATCAATATCAAACCCAACCTCAAGTTTATTATGCCCAAAATTTGTTTTATCCTCCCACACCTACTCCTCAAGCTTCAACATCTCCATACAAAAGGATTCAAGATACATTGTTGAAGCTCCAAAAGAATTTTGACATTTAGTTTCATGATAGAGTGAGGATTTGTTGGCTTTCAAAAGTCAAGTGGATGAAAATGTTGAGTGTTTTTGGCTTGGGATCGATGGCTTGATGAGATTGCAAGGAGACAAGAATTGAAGGTCCAACAGGGGAAATATGAACAATAATATTCTTGTCATGCTTATCCTCAACAAAAAGAACCAAAAAACCATGCTCTTTTTCAATCTATAGAGTAGGAGGTGAAAAGATACCAGTTTGAGGAGGATCTTACAAGAAGACTGGTTGTTGTAGAAGAAGAGATGGCAAGGTTCAAGATTTCTCAAGTGCAAGCAACTGAAGTACAAGAGACTCTAAGGGGAAAAGTTTCTAGCTTCAAATAGAGCAGGCCTCCCATTTTGCAAAATTCCACACAAGAGCCAAAGGCCCACTCACAAGAAATATTGCCAATCCATCTAAGGAAGAGCCACCCAAATGCAAGTTTTCTCACTTCAAAAGGAGTAGGCCTCCCTAGATTTCCATTCCATGCTGCAATAATCAAGAGCCTACACTTTCTTAGTTTAATGTTGAGAAATTTATTATGGAGATGAAGGAGATAGAAGAGGATGAGGTGGCCCCTTCCCTTGTGGAACAAAAGGCAGTTGATCAAGATTCAGATGGAGAAGAGAGATCAAACTTTTTGCAAGGAGGATAAAAGAAAAACCATAAGTTACAGCGAGAAGACAAGCATGAGTAGGAGGAAGAATAAAAGATATATTCAGCTTATGATCTAGAGGATGATTTTTCCATCATCATTACAAAATTTTCTCAAGGCTTGACACCATACCATTAGCTCCCGAGGAGGTGGTTCATGAACATCATGAAGAAAAGGTGGAGAATATTTCTTCACTAGAGGAGGAGCCACTTCCAAACTAGTTGGACACTACCAAGGTTGCAAAGAACAATAACATGGTCAAGGCTGATTTCTCAGACCACTTGTGCCATCAGGAGGATGCCACATCAGGCATCTAGCTTTGCAAAAAATGAGCATGTTTCCCCTAGTCATGCTTGAAGATTTTTACAAGGAAGAGAAAGATAGTCTTGCTGAAAAAGGTAATGCCCCATTGTTGGAAAACTTCATTATTTTCAGCATTAGGAAGGAGGAATTCTATGTAGCAGTATGCTTGTCATACTTGTTGATCGATTTGGCTACCCATATACATGGGAGAAGAAATCAACTTGTGATGAAGGACAACTATTTCAACAAGCCAATCAATAGATTTTTTTGATTTTTCAAATCACAAAATGTCTTTTAAAATTGTATATATTAGATTAGATATCTTTACCTTTCCCAGAAGTGCATGCACACAACTTTCTGGAGCTTCCCAAGGTTTTTTGGAGCTCCTTGGAGCCCTTTTGTTTCTACTGGTTACAAATATTTTATGAAGTTATAGGTGGATAACACATCATTTCTTGCTAGTGACTCCATACCCAATGGATTTCTTAAGCCCACTGATCTATGCTTAGCAAAAAAAAATTACCATTGAATCACTAAGAATGTTGGCCATTTTTGCCCCTTATTTAGCCCATCACTAATAATTGATCTAAGAGATCTTCAATGGGCTAGATTCTTTGTTTTTGGTTAGCATACTAAAAGGTGATTGCTAACATTTCATGTTATCTATTTCCTTCAATTACAGAGTTATCTTAGGTTTTCATTAACTGAGTTAGCTCAGTTTACTCTTCCACCCAAATGACTTAGTTTTGGCTTGGTTCCTTTATTAATTCAGCTAGCTCATTTTTTTTCTTTAACTGAGTGAACTCAATTTATTCTTTTGCCAAGTTGGCCCATTTTATTGCTTTTTTGCGTTACATGCATCCAATGATCCTCACATTTTCACATTACTATCTTCTTTCTTTATAAAGATGTGAAAACTATTGCAACTAAGCTCGTCGTGGGGATTTACTTGTTGCATATCAACCATTCATTTGATATGAAGAATATCTACATCGATGAATGTGTTCCAATCATTTATTGGGGAGATTTTTGCAGCATCTAGGTCATATAATTTAAATGGAGAGGTCTACATCAATGGTCATCATTTTTTGGGGTAGGTCTAATCTTTTTTTTTTGTGGGTCAACATACATGTCTATGCAGTGGGTTAACACTATGTGTTATCCAATCCTGCATTTTTTTTACAATGGCAAAAATTGATTTGTTGTGGTCATTACACGTTAGAATGACTATTCCTTTATTGTAAAACAATATTTTTGGCCTTTTTCCATGACATGCATGGAATGATTAGATCTTTAGTCATTTGATCTCTTAATGTTGGATGCATTATTTTTTACCCTTCTTATCACTTCAATCATCAGATTGAACTTCATGATTAGATTTTCATTTGATTCTTTTCTCTCTACTACTTAACTACTTCTTGGTTGGGGTTTGAAATCAATGTAAGCATAAGAGTTATGCCTAATCTATATAGGTAAGTTGTAAATATTCCCAAAGGGTTCTTCTCTATTTGTATTTTACAACAACATTATGCTTTTGCCTTCCACTAATGATTTTTTTTTTCCAACCTATTATGCCACTCAATGATTTGTGAATGTTTCTTTCCATCTTTTAATATTTGTATGTTGTGTTAATTTGTTGATGCTTTCTTCATAGTGAAGATCTCCTTCATTTTAGTATTATATTAGTTTCAGACCTGCATGTGGTTTCTTAGAAGATAGATTGGAGTTCAATTAGTGTATTCTGGTTCTTTCCTTGATGTGTACTATAGTTATAGGAAAAGTTGTCACCACATTTCTATCTTGGTGCATCACCTCCTTTCCCTTTCAACACTTTACTTTATGTTCTCCTCCCTTTTCCTTTCAAGTAGTAGTTTAGGTGCACCTTGATAGTAAGGAAGTCAACTTTCTCAGAGATTCAAGCTTAGAGCCTAAGTCCCACACTTGGAGGTTGTTTACATGTTACACAAAGTTTCTTGAGGGTCATACCTCAAGCAAGGGTGTAGACTTTTGTGTCAATAGTTCCCTCACTAAGATTTTTTTTTTTTCACAAAATTTCATCGAGAATTTAAACTGCAAGGGATGAGCATTATATGTTTATTGACAACTCTTTGATTCTTAGAAAAAGGACCTTGTCATTGATGTTAGAATATATTTATAAAAGTATGACTATGATTCAAGGACCTATTATTATCTATAACATCTACTTCTCATGATCAATTATGTGGACAATTATATTTATATCTAGCAAGAGATACCATCTAACCTATAAAATTTGTGAGGCATTTTGCACCCTAACATATTGTTTGAGTAAAATTCTTCTCAACTCCACTAATCATAAAACATGGTCCAAAATATTTTTCTTCACCAAGTACCTAGATTATATTCTCCTTGGGCTACTTTGATAGGAATTTAAGAGAACCACAAAGCTGTACTAGAGAAGTATCCTATATTTACAATGTTTGAACTTAGATTGCTAGTTGTTTTTTCTACAACTATCAGCATTGATTTAGTTTTCTTTGAAACATGAGACTTATTTGGTGAACATCCTCCCCTACAGATAAGCTGAAATAGGAGTTGCATAATAAAAAATTGGATTATCTAAAAAGTCTTTAAAAATATTCAATAAATTTATATTGATTCTATAATGTCAAATTAAGTTGTCTATATATCAGATTATTCAATCTGAATATATTTCTTTTATGTTTGCTCTACCCTACTCAAAATTATTCAATGTGCACACATCCTTCTTTATGTATTATATATATATATATATATATATATATATATATATATATCAAAAGATGTGACTTTTCAATTTGAAGAGATACTTCTCTTTAAAATTAAATCACACTTCTTTAAATGAATTTAATATTAGTTAAATAATAATTCAATTAATATTATCTTAATCATGGTATATTCATATCATTAAAATTAAAATTATTTTAATCTTCATAATATATTTGTGAACTCTTTTGGGTTGTGTACGAACACGAACATATCCTCTCATAGCGATAAGAACAAAAACTTTGTTCGACTTTTATTTCGAATCACATTTGTCTTTATCGGAAGCCTTCAAGACTCGGTATTATTCTTGTCATAGCTCTTCTGCTGATATTCATCATGATATATTTATGTAGTATTTACAACAAGATGTACAATTTTCAATTTATTTGGGTTCCCCTATGCTTTCATTAGTGTCATCGTATCTTTTCCAATTTACGGGTTGTACTGATACTGTCTATAAATATATTCGCAGTGACTTCATATCTTATAATCAAATCCTTAGATTCTCTTTTCTCTTCCTAAATCCTTAGATTGTCTTTTCTCTTCCTAAATAGTTTCTTCATCCAGAGATTTATGTTTTTTCACAACTTATAATTGTTGTACGTCCTTACCGTCTTTGCTGATTTATTCATTGCAATTCCTTTGAATGTATGCATTAAAACATCCATCATTGAATGCTCTTAAAACATCTTTCCTGTTTTGCTGATGGAGGCTCAAATATTACAGTCCAATGTATTGTTTCCACTTGTTTGATGAAGATATCCATGTGTTCAACTAGGCTTGAGAATTTTATATGTATGTTTCTTAAGTCACTCTAAATATCGACTTAATATATTTTGGTGATCATCTTCTTGTTATTGCACACTCAACCCATTTTCTTAACTTAAGAAGAAACATTTAATTGTTTACTTCTATATTCTAAAAGACACTATTTGGCACTTCAAAAACAAATATTATGAACAATAGAACAACTTACAACTTTTAGTATTCTTAGTAAAGTTAATTGTTATATTGTATATTATATATTATCTCAGTCATTAAATCTAAATGTCTAAATGTCTATATATATATATAACCTTTGTTAAGCCTCTACATATAAGTTGATAGTGTATTGGTAATGTCCATGGCTTTACCAATAATATATAAAAATGTTCATATTATACTAGACTAATCGATCATAAACTATATTATACCACATTAATAGTTTAAAACAAATCAGCAATGTTAAGAAAGAAAGAAAATTAGAATTGATGGAAATTTATCATTGGTGTCAAAGTACAATGATTCATGGCTATTGATGTCAATAAGTCTATAAGAAATTTATTAGAAAATTGATGGGCAAGATTGTTTTTAAGAGGTGCTTGCTTCTTTCCTAAATACTAATAGAATGGAATTCCCAAGTCATATGTTTTTGAATTAATAGCAGCTAAAACAAGGGGGCTGTCACATAATAGAAAAATTGGTCAACTACTAGAGGAAAACCATCAAAATTAAACTAACCCCTATTGCTGCTAGAAACAAAAACAAAGTTTGCAACCATAATTAAGAGACTATCAACAAGCTTAAACAAATTGCCTATTATCAAACTTCTATAAAAAAATAGTGATACTCTCTTAATTATCACTATTTTTTTTATAGAAGTTTGATAATAGGCAATTTGTTTAAGCCTATTGATACTCTCTTAATTATGGTTGCAAACTCTGTTTTTGTTTTTAGCAGCAATAGGGATTAGTTTAGTTTTGATGGTTTTCCACTGGTAATTGACCGATTTTTCTGTTATGTGACAGGCCCCTTGTTTTAGCTGCTATTAATTCAAAAACATATGAATTGAGAATTCCTTTCTATTGGTACTTAGGAAACAAGAAAGCACCTTTCAAAAACATATGACTTGGGAATTCCTTTCTATTGGTACTTAGGAAACAAGCAAGCACCTCTTAAAAATAATCTTGCCCATCAATTTTCTAAATTTTTTTTATAGACTTATTGACATCAATAGCCATCAATCATTGTACTTTGACATCAATGATAAATTTTCATCAATTCTAATTTTCTTTCTTTCTTAACATTGCTGATTTATTTTCAACTATTAATGTGGTATAATATAGTTTATGATCGATTAATCTAGTATAATATGAACATTTTTATATATTATTCATAAAGCCATAGACATTCTCAGCCCAGGTACAAGGAATAGTGACAAATAGCTCCACCAATACACTATCACAATATTTGTGATCAAAATATCATATCTGATTAAAATGTATATAGTGTCTATGATAATGAGTCCTATTGAATGGAATAAGCATTGTATGGTTATAATGTGTTCCAAGAATAGTATGAAGAAAGGATGTTATCTCAAGTGGAGTAAGGCAAAGTATGAGAGGTAATGTTTGGCATTGTGAATCAATGATTTTATTGTTACCTTAAAAAAGCTGAAGCTTGATTAATTGGTTGACTAAATATAATTTATTAGTTTCTAATGGTCTGTTGGTAAATCTAATGTGTTAATGGAATAATTATAGTGTGTTGGTAAATCTAATGTGTTGATGGAATAATTATGCCTGTAAGAGTTTTGATGTGTACTATAGATGTAAAATTGACAAATCTTTCAATGGTTTTTATGAACTTGTTGCATTTATGTTTAAAACTAGTTACAATATTTCTATAGTTGTTTTCAATAATGTATTTTTTTTTGTGACCTTGGTAGAAGGTGTTATAAACATGGTTACATTTGACCTCCCTAAAATGATGTTATTGTTGTTACCATTCTATAATTATTTGTGTCTTACAAAAACTAATTTACTATTTGATAAAATCAACCAATGGGTGCACTAATGATGCCAAACTATTATTTGGAGAAGTAGATGTATATGAGAAGACAAAAACTTAGCCATGAATTGTATAAGGTATGTTGATCTTCAAATATCTAATATTTTTTCATGCATATCACTATTTTATTATTATCACTATCTTTTAACAAAATATTGAAGGTCATTGTCATTTATATTAGTGGAAATCACTACCATTATATAGGGAGCTACAAAATAATATTTGATGTTGAAGTTCACTAAGTCCTGAAACATTCATTCAATGCTACTCAAAATTCTTCTTATCTATAATATTCTTGAGATATCTCATTGATAGTTGTAGTTAGCCCCCTTTTTAATGGTATAGCTACATTACATGAGTAAATAATCCTTATACTTAGTGTTGATCTTAGTCATCATTATTGGTGATAATCTTTTCATACAATGTTGCCATCTTATGCATCTATATTTTTGTCTTTTTTTCTAAACATTTCTAATTGTTCACTCATTTAACACTATCACCATTTGACCATTATTTTTATGATGTTAAATAAGGATAGACGTACACTAATTAAAAATAGAAACTAGGTATAAATCAGTAAAGAAATGATAATGAGCTAGTTAACTAAAAAGATAAGTACAAAGACAATGTAGAAAGTTATGTATTGTATGATTATTGTTTAAAAGGTGCTAGCTCAATGGAAGACCATCAGCATAACAAGGTGAAGGATGCTGGTTTGATTCCATTGTCTTGTCAACTTATTACCTTAATAACAAAGGATTCAACATCCTTTCACAGTGTTTCCATGGTCAGATAGCATCATGTGTTTACTTAAAATAATACACTAACTTCATTTAATTTATCAACCTAAAAGCATAAACTTGAGAGGATGCACCCAAAGTCTATGGTCTTATTCTCCTTTAATTCATTACAACTAATGCAAAGGAAATTTTGAAGGAATTATATACTAGCAACTAAAATACCAACTTAACTAAAATCTTGAAAGCAATTCTACAATATTAAACCTATCTATTCACCTATTCTACATGACCAATTCATTGATTCTATTATTTATGGTTGCAAAGAAAAAATAATAATCTTGCAAGAAAATAAACAAGGAAATGAAATTTATTTAATGGAATAGTTCACTCGCCAAGTGGGCCTTATTAGATGACTAAATAGAAAGGCAATCACGATAAAAGGTGAAAAATTAAACTATGTGTTCTATTCATTAATTTATACTAAAAGGTTGCACTTGACTAATATATTATTATACTCTACTGCTATGAATATCAACTAATTCTATTCTTTATCCAAAACTATGCTTAAAGCAACATAATACATTATTTAATGGAAACTACAAAAACTTCTTAACTCTACGTTCACTCCACTAATAAGGATCAATTACAGGCTCATAAAGTTTGAAACACAACTGCAATTAACCATAAATAAATCCTCTAGGAATATAGTAGTTTGTGGGAGCTATATTCATGCTCTATTTCAACAAAAAAACATATGATGACTTTCTCGACTCATGATGATTCAGAGACCCAATTGGTTCTAACTTTGGCACTGAGGTGTTGACCTTTGTATACCATAGCAAGTACCTAAAAAAGAATTCAATGCATACACCACTACCACATACATATATTTATTTTATCCTTAATATTAGAAAAGGTGTAATGTTTAAATTACGAGTCTTGAAAATCTTATTCCTACAAGAGGAAAACTACCAAAGACATAGCATGAATGAGGAAACATGTATCAACGTGCAACGTCACTTCATTATACCAATTTTGACCATAGATTCAAGAAAATATAACATATTTGAACTACCCATACTTCTACTTCATGTCTAAATTAACATATATATAGCATATACATAAGAAAACATAAGTTCACATGCTTAGAACAAGATAAAATGATCTTAAAACAATGGCCTTTTAGAGGCCCATCATTCCCCCAACTAAGCTATTACTGGTCCCAACAACCATGAAATTCTTGATCCTACCTAGAACTCTCCAATCATTAGCTCTCCTCCCCCCCAACTCATTCTTAACATAATCAAAGTACCCATAATTTTCCTTGATCCTTTCCCATTGCCAATTTGCTACAATCATATCATGATCCTCTACATTGTCCTTTACTACAAGTAGTGGATGCAAGTGAGTAGGGGGTTGATACTTTTATGGAAGCCAATGTTTGCACTAATTCCTTCCAAAACTAATATACCATGGAATCCTAATAGTAGCAAGAGTTAAATTTTGAGGAGAGTGGGGTTCTCTTATCTTTAGCTCATGTGACATCCATGTCCACCTTTGCCTTGAAGAAACAATAAATGTCTCAACATCCCAAGAAGAGTGTTGTTCTTAATTTGAAAAGGCTTGCTTTCTAACTGAGTGGACTTTCCTAGCTCTAGTAGGGTTTCTTAGAATAGATATCCAATCTATAAATATCCATCTAGAGTGTTAACTTCTAGTCTCATGAATAGAGGAACTACCAATTCATTGTTCATCTAAGGTGTAGCTTGATGTTTCCTACTTATCACATTCTACATCCAAGACATCATTGCTCTAAAATTGCACACCCCCTATATGCAAAATTGGATTCCACTTTGTGTCATTAGGCACTACCAAATTATTGAGATACAATTCACATAATAATTTATTTAAAGATTGTGCAATAGATTGGAATGCATCATAAAACTAATGCATAGGTGCAATGGAGGGATTAAGTCCTTCTACAAATCTAGGCAACTTTAAATTCACAAGTTTCTCTTTGAGGAACAATGCATACAGTGATGATGGTGATCCAAATTCCACTAGATCAGGGATCAATCTTGTAACTTGTTTAATTCTCCTTTTCAAAATTTTATTCTAGTATGAGCTCTATTTCAACTAATAGCTATGTTCATTAATAACATGCTTCAATTTTCTTTTTCTAGCCTCCATTGAGCTCTTTTCGATAACAACTATTCAAACAAATTTATTCCTACGAACAAAGGTGTAGAAAAGTTGGGTAGTGGCAATGGCTTCTAGTTAAATTTTTTTATCCATTTAGATGTTGATATGGGGAATTTTGTTGACACATTATGATGTGGAGCATTCTCTTTACTTATGAAAATTGTTGTCACCATATTCTCTTCTATACTAGATTTAGGTGTTGTTTTGACCAATGTATCAAGCCTATCTTGACTAAGTTTTTCCATTACTTCCTCAACAATTTCTTGCCTAAATTGTGGATAATCCTCAAAAGGTAGGTTTTCTAGATTCTAACCAATATCTTTCATAATAGGGCTTTCTTCAAATTCCTCAAATGCTTTAGGCTCATCAGCCTCCTTATCATTATCAACAATCACATAGTTAACACTAAGGTGAACTTTAGGTGGTGAACTTGGGTTATTGCACTCATTATTAGTGTATATGTTTTGTTGCAATTTTTCTTAGAAGAGGACTCCTTCTCAACCTTGGAATATTGTAGGTTAATCATCAGAACATAGGCTTTAGCAATGTTATTTCCTTTAGAAATCCTCATAGTTCACCTCGTAGGAGGTGTAGATAGGCAAGGAGGGTTCTTTCATTTCTTTTTGCTTGTAGACATTTCTATAGTAGGTACTTTAGGAGGTTTTTCTAAAACTTCTTCTTCTTGTGAGTGTAGGGTTTCATTTTCATTACTTTCATTATCATCTTGTTGTTCCAACTTTTCTTCCTCACTTCCACAAATTTACCTTTTCCTTCCCTAACAATAGACCTAGTCTTAGCAGATGATGGGGTTTGGGGAACACTAACAGCTTCTTCGCTTATAATTTTCTTTTTTCTAGAAATGGAGGCACTATCCTTATAAATTTTCTTCTTAGATGGTCTAGAACTAGAGGGAGAGGCTTCAAGAAAAATTTTTAGTCCCAGAAATAACATTACAAAAACTAGTAGCTATCTTTTCCCTTCATCCAACCCCTTGGCCTCCATGGCTAACCAGCCTAGGCTCTACCTCATCTAACTACAAAAACTCTTCCCATGTCCCAATTTATTGTTTGTTCAATTCTCTTTCCTTGACTAATTTTATCAAGAAATGATGGGAAATAGATTGGTCCTTTCTTGATTGTACCAAATAATCTTTCCTCTTCAAAATATTAAAGAAGAAATTGGGAAGGTTTACCTATTTGTAATCATGTTGTTGGTGAGCCAAAATCTTGAAATGTAGGGCATGCATGTATTTTTAGTGACCTTTTCAAGTGAAGTATTGAATGATGAATGCTATTAGCTAGATATACTCCAAACGTAATGATAGTTTGTAGGAACCCTATTTCTTGTCGATGTCCAATAGAGGATCAAAATGCATGCTGATCTATGTTTTAGCCATTTGTAGGTAAAAAATCTCCCCAATTTTCTCCTTCTTGGGGTAACCTAGTGACTTTGGCTATCATATCTTCTATAAATTCAATTTTGAGGCCCTTAACCATTATAAAACCATCCTATAGGGTGCTAAATCTCCTCATTAAATCCTTTGAGAGTGATGTAGTAATCTAACCATCCCCTTCTCTAGAACATTTCACAACTAGCTGCATCACCCAAAAAACTCTATGATCAATTGGTTCATACCTTTGGAGACCTCCACCCATTGTTCCTTCACAAAAGAAATTTGGCAAAATGATGGCATTTTAAAGTTTCAACAATTGAAAGTTAACAAAATTTGCAATATTATGGCATCAGACAGAAGCAATGTTATTATCACTTTCTAATTCATAAATGTTTTTAACGCACACAATCTCATGACATCCTTCATTATATTTAGTATCATAATTTTCACTCATGTATAGGTATGCCACCCTGAACATGTTTCCCATTATGATTAAAAGTTAAGCTCAACTTAAATGTACTTAACTCCTTTAATGATATAATCATATAAGGATAGGTCATCATTGTGTAATGATAACCATGTCATAAGGCAATAGTTTTAAAAGTTTACATGCTGATTGAAGTTTTGAAAATTTTAAAAATATGAAATATCCCCCTCCCCCAATTAAGTTTAGGCATGGGTTGAACTAGGCCAGGATATGCAAGAGAAATAACTTTAAACAACACAAATTTCTAAATAAAGAATGAATAAAATAAAATATATGCAAGAGTATGTGGCACGTACTTGGTATGCACTGTAGGAAAGAGTTTTGGAAAAGACCATCAGAATGATGGAGTGATGGAATGGGGTTGAAGGATGGGAAAGAGAGAAGGTGAGATGAAATGCAAGATGGAGAAAGTAATCTTAAACAGAAAATATTTATTATGAAAGGCTGAACGAAGTCAAGAAGTAGTAGGAGTTGGGCTAGGAGACCCAGACTCAATGGCTACATCAGTAAACATATATTCACTACTTTGAAATTGTTGTAGGAACTCTTCACGACTAACTATCTTGTTTTAAAGTTTAAGACATTGTGCATTTACAAGCAATTTTAAATGAATAGGATCAATGGTAGACAACTAGACTGCTTCATTCAATAATATAACAATAATTTCATATGGTTGTAGGCAACGAGTTTGAAACTTGCCTAGATTATGCTAATACTTTGAATCATAAAGAAGTTCTTAGTCTCCTACATCAAACTTTTTATCTTTGATAAAATTATCATGCCACTATTTTATTTTATGCTAGATAAGTTATGCATGATTTAAAACAAATTTGCACCATTCATTAAGACCATTTAAACTTAGAATTCATTTCTATTGTGCAATAGTAAAATCTATACCAAGTTCTAGAGTATTCGTCAATGTTTTATATTCAAATTACATAGGCATTATAGAAGACTTACCATAAACAAGATGAAACTAGTTATAGATTTCTAGGTAGTTCTATAAGGCCAAAGTGCTTCAAGAAGTCATCTAGCTCAATATTTTTGATGGAGTGCTACTATTTTGGTGAGAATGGCTTCCAACTCTCTATTAGTAACCTCAAATTTTTCATTAGCTTACAAATGATACAGTGATGACCTGCCATGTTGAATGGTATAGTCCTTCATCAAAGCAACTATCAAGTTGGATGTAAACTAAGCTCCTTGATCAAATATCAGTTCCCTAAGGACACCAATAAATGTAAAGATAGATAGAAATTGGAAACATTTTCATCCCTTGGATGTTTATGGGTTTGGCTTCTTCCCACTTAGTTACATAATCAATGCAAGCTATGATATAAGATTTACCTTGTGAAGAGGGTTCAATTGGGCCTACACAATCAATACCCCATTTTTCAAAAGGTACAACAAATATTTGAGGCTATAGAGGAATTTAATTAGTTATAATAATTATCCCCATGTGTTGAAACTTATCACATTTCTTTTTAAATCTTACTGCATCCTTGTGTGAGTTTGCCCAGTAGTATCCAATGATTAGTAATTTAAAGATTGTCCTCTCGGCTGCAAAATGACCTCCACAAGGCTCATCATGACACACCTTCAAAATATCACACGTTTCATCTTCTGGGTGCATCATCACTTGACTTGTTCAAGACTAGTATAGAACATAAATCCATCAACTCATTAATAGTAAAAGCTCTTTTCAGCTCATAACTTTCTTTAGGAGAGAAGTGAACTGCCACCTTCTTGCGGTGAGATAATTTGCTATATCTATATACCATGAATTTTGTGCTAACAATAGAAAAAGATGCTCATTTGGAAAAGTGTCATCTATGGCTATAGGATCATCAAGGACATGATTTCAAGAGAGAAATTTAGCTACCAAATTGGCCCTTCTAGCTTTATCCACTATGCTAATATCAAATTCCTACATAAGTAGCAACTAGCAAGCCAATCTCCCTGATATTGTAGGCTTGTTCATCAAATATTTTAAAGTAGAATGGTCAGTATGAATAAATATTTCATATCCAGTGACATAATGCCTAAATTTATTCAATGCATAGATAAATTCATGTAACTCTTTTTTAGTGACTGTGTAGTTAAACTCTACACCTTACAAATTCTTACTAATAATAAATAGCATGTTTAATTGAATCTACTTTTTGTCTAAGCATGACACCAATAGCATAGCCTAAGGCATCTGTATGAATGTGAAAACTTAATCCCTAATTTGGTCCTCTCAACATTGGTGCTATAGTAAGAACCTCCTTAGGCCATAGGAAAGATGTAGTACACTCATAGTCCTAGGAAAATTCAAAATCCTTTTTAACAAGTTATAAAGGGGCACTACTAGCTGACTGAAAATCTTGATGAATCTTCTATAATATCCAGCATGGCCTAGGAAGCTTTGGACATCCTTCTTCTTCTCTAGCCTAGGTAAGGTGTTGATGACTTCTATTTTTTTTGGATCTACTTCAATGACTTTTGATGAAATAAAATGTCTGAGAACAATTTGTTCTTCCATCATCATAAACTTTTTTTCACTTTTTAGGGAAAGGTTATAATCTTGGCACCTTTTGAGTAATGTCTCTAAATTTTATTTTCCTTCATCAAAAGTAGTCTCATAAATAGTAAAATCATCCACATATATCTCCATACAATTAGTAGAGATATCAAAAAATATATTTAGGAAAACTCATTGGAATGTGGTTCAAGCGTTGCATAACCCAAAATTAGGACTAAGTAGGGAAATGTTCCCCATGGACATGTAAATGTCATCCTCTCTTGGTCCTCTAGAGCTATTTATATGTGATTGTAACCACTAAAACCATCCTAAAATAATAAATATTTCTTGCTAGCTACGTTATCAAGAACTTGGTCTACAAATGGTAGGGGAAAGTGGTCGTTCCTAGTGGCTGAATTGATCTCTCTATAGCCTACAAATACTCTCCATTTTTCTCCATTTTTTAGTACTATAACCAAGATTGAAACCCATTGGCTATCAGAGATAGGGTAAATAAAATCAACATTTAGCAATTTTTGTAGTTCAATTTTAACTATATCTCTTAAAATAGGGTTGACTCTCCTCTGAGGCTAACAGATTAGTTTGAAATCAAGACTCATGTAGATTTTGTGGGTCCACAACATGGAATCTAATCCTTTAATGTGCATATAATCCAAAGAAAGTTCTTTTTGATTCTCCTGTAGTAGCTAAAAATTATTTTTTGATGGGAATCTAATAAGGCATTGCTAACATTTAACTCTCTTCCTAGACCAACTTCTATCTTAACAATGTTATCAATCATAAATAAATGGGCAATAGGAGAAGAATCTACCTTGTGAGGCAATAATGTGTGAATAAATTGGGAGGTTTCTAAATGTTGAGGTGTAGCAAAAAGTGGTAAGATAGTTTCTAGTATGCAGTTCACTTAAGGACACACTTGAGACTCCACTCCTTAATCATTCATGATAATGGATGAAATTATCTCATTTTCTTCTAAATAAAATACAAATGACTCTCAACCTATCATCATGAGCTAATGAATGGAATTGAATTCTAGATCATCATCACCCACATCTAGCTAGATTACTTGGTCGTCTAATAATAGTGGTTGAGCATGAGAGTATAAAGTTAGATTCTTGGTATGGACACCACTAGATATTTTCATCTTCCTAGACTGGCAAGATATATAGACATTGGTAGTAGCTAACCATGGTCATCCTAAAATTAAATTATATCCACCCATGTTAGCCTTTGGGGAAAGGACCACAAAGTCAACACAATATTCCCAAGAGTTTAGAGTGACTACAACATCTTCTATCATTCCATCTAGCTTGATAGTATGATTGTGAACAAGATAAAGTATGGTTGGTGTTTCTCTAAGACCAATGATATGAAATTGAGATAATACCTCCTTTTTCATGACATTGATAGATGCCCTTAGATCAAATAAAGCATTTTGAACTTGCATCCCATGAATGGTGACAGTGACTACATGACTTCCAATATTAGAGTATTTTGGTACACTTACTTTCTCCAACATTAAATCAAATAGTTTCCCTAGGAAATGAATAGTCTTTGCATCCTTCTTCTTTTTCCCTATCATTTTAATAAAAGCTTCTTTGATAGATTTAGTATAGGCAAGAACTTCCTAGATAACATCAAGTAATGGTATTTTTACTGTCATCTATTTCAAGTCATTAAACAAGTCAACTACTACCTAGTTCTCTGAAGGTTGACCTTGTTCTATTAACCTATGAGGAAACAAAGGCTCTTTGGCTACAAGAGAGGTATGCTTAACTAGAACATCTACCAATTCATTTGGGGAATCTTCAACTTTGGCTATTATAGGCTTTTAAGGTGAAGGTAGAGTAGTGTCTTGCCTTAAGTAGATATCATTCAAGGATATGGCATAACTATTTTGTTGTGCTAGCAGTTTGGTGTTGATGGGATTGAGATTAGGCTAAAATGGAAATTGAGTCATCTTAGGAGGAGCATTAGTCAATGCAAGAGGAGGCATTAGAGACCATTGGTGAGGTGGTGGCATGAGACCTTGCTAGATAGGTTGGGCATTCCAAATTTTTTTTTTCTGCCAACCCTACTAAGGTTGTTGCCACCCCTATTGAGGTTTCTGCCAACCTTACTAGGGTTGTTCCCAACCTGGCTGGGGTTGTTGACAATTATTATTTCCAATAAAGCCAGTATTTTCCCATTGATTTTTACTATTTAACTTGGAAGAGGATCTTGTAGCATACCTTTTCTTTGAGCCCATGATCTTCATTGAGAAACATAGAGCACTTCTCCATTTTTCCCAATGGCTTTAAACTTAGTAGGCATTGGTTGCAACTCCAAGCTTGTGACAAACTTGTAGCTAGAGTTTATTTTCTTCTCTCTATAATGTGGATAGAATTTAGCTAACATGGCATCAACTTCATTCCTCTTCCTTCTAGCTTGCATGGAGTCTAACTGAGTAGCTACATCATTAATGATGCCTTGCTTGAAATCAAACAAAAAATTGGATAGTTTCATCTTTGATACCCTTGAACTACCATTAGATTTTTTTGGTATGTCTCTAAGTCCCCTACCTTTCTTCTTAGTAGCACTTGAATGATTCGAGAATATATTTTTTATATCAGTCCAATTTTTCTAACTGATATCTCCTCCTTCCATAAGATCTAAAGCTTATATACTTCCATCATTTACACCTCTTAGAACAAGATGTTTCTTTGATTCTTTATTCAGCTAGTATTGTGTGTTATGATATAGGTTGAACATGAAACAATATAAATAGTATTCTAACATTTCATCTTTCTTTTGAGATATTTTAAAAATGTCACCACCCTTCAGATCTCTACCCTTGTAGTAGTCCTTATACTTTGTGAGAAATATATTACTCATTGCAGGCCAATCTGCTACAATGTTGATACCCAACCCCATGAACCATCTCAAAGAAACATCCTTCAAGGTGGATGGAAACAAGTTCATCTTATGACCATCAGTCAACTATATTCATAACTTCTACAAAGGATGTCAAACTCAAAGAGAAAGTTGTCAAGATCTTCAGTGATTAGGCCATAGAACTTAGGAAGGGAAGTAGAGTGTATATTCTTTAAATTTCTATTACCCTACTTAGGAGGGATAGGAAAAGGAAATGTAGGTTGAGGCTGAGCCATTCTTGGAGGACCTAGAGGTGGTAGGTTCAAGATAACAAGGACAAGTAGATTGTCTTGGTATTTGAGTTCACCAAAAAGACCATTCAAATGAAAGGACTTATTAGAGGATGAGGGCACTCATTCATGAGCAATAGAAAATAGATTTTAAAAAGGTTCCTCTTCTTCATTCTCATTGTGAGCTTCTTCGGGTTCAGGATTAAAAATGTTTTCCTGAATATTTTAGGGAAGAAATCTCTATAAGAGGTCTCTTCCTCTATGCATGCAAAATAATGAAGAATTTAAACTAACATAATGAATTAGGGGTTGAAATATATGAAACCTCCCAAGAAATGGCATCAAAATTTTTTGGTCGTCTTATTAGCTTAATAAAAAGTATTGGACGTCCTTTCAAAGTGATTCCATGGTCAAACAACCTCATGTGTTTACTTAAAATACTACACTGACTTCATTTAATTTATCAATCCAAGACAATAAACCTGAGAGGATGGTTACAAATTCAATGATCTAATTATCCTTTAAGTCATTATGGAGGAAATGGTGAAGGAATTCTATACTAGCTACTAAAACAACAACTTAACTAAAAGCTTAAAAGAAATGCTGCAATAGTAGACCTATCTATTCAACTATGATGTAGGAACAATTCATTGATTCTATTATCAATGGCTACAAGAACAACAAAATTCTATCTTGCAAGGAAAAAATAAAAGAAATGAAATCAATTCTAATGGAATAGTTCACTCACCAAGTGGGAACCCTTGTATGAGTGAATAGGAAGACAATCAAGATAAATGGTGGAAACTTGAACTGTGTATTCTATTCATTCATTCATATTAAAAGGTTGCACTTGACTAAAAATAGTAAACTACAATTTACTACTATGAATATCAGTTGATTCTATCCATTTTCAAAAACTGCACTTAAAGCAATAGAAGACATTATTTTTAGGAAACTACAACAACTTCCTAACTCTACGATCTCTCCATTAATGAGGATCAATTATAGACTCATAAAGTTTGAAATGAAAATTCTATTAACCAAAAATAAGTTATTGAGGAGTATAGTAGTTTGTGGGAGCAACATTCGTGCATTGTTTCAATAGAAGAAATATGATGACTTTCTTGAGTCACAATGATTAAGCAACCTAGTTGGTTCTAACTTTGGTGCTGACATGTTGGCCTTTGTATAATGCAGAAAGCACCTCAAAAAAAATTTAATTCATACACCAATTCTACCTACATATATTTATTTCGACATCAATATTAGAAAAGGTGTAATGTTGAAATTACCACTCTTGCAAATCTATAGCTATAGGAGGAAAACTACCCAAGACATAGCATGAATACATTTATCAAGATACAACATCACTTCATTATACCATTTTTGACCATAGATTCAATAAAATATAGCATATTTGAACTATCCATACATTTGCTTCATGCTTTTAACATATATATAACATATACATAAAAAAATATTACTTCACCTAATTAAAACCATAAAGTTGTGACTGTTATTGCAAGATAATGACTTTAAAAAAGATAAAAGGATCTTAAAATAATTTCCTTTTAGAGGACCATCATCCATCATACCATATTATAATGTAATATACTACTAAATATATGATTAAATATGTTACCAATTATACTAATAAATATGCAAGCAAATATACTACTAAATATGTGATTAGTTATACTAAATATGTGGCTAAATATGCTACTAAATACAACACTAACTATGTGAGTAAATCAACTATGAAATATATGACTAAATATGTAATTAAATATTTGGGTTTATTGGACGTAATAGATATGTTTTGTGTAAATAGGAAAAGGAGATGACAGATCATCTCCTCTTAAAATACCCCTTTGCCCAGGATATATGGGGTGAAGTTTTACAAAACCAATGTCATAGGGATCATGGTAAAATTTTATGATGGATTTCTGTCAAATGTATGGTTTGTAACTCCTTTAATTATAGTTTGGGAAATTTGGAAGTAGCGAAATAGACATATTTTTCAAGATAAGGAAGAATCTTTGGTTTGCATTTTAGGAAGGTTAGAGGTTGTAGCAGGGGAAGGTTATTTCAATGGCCTTTTTCAGAAGTAGGTCTGAAATATGCTCATTTACCAAAAGTGATAGTCATATTAAAAGTATGTGGCCAAGACTAAAGATCAAAAGAGAAGGATGTGTACAACAAAGATGTAGAAAGGTTATAGTGTTTAAGGAGTTTGGGACACCCCAAAGAAGGGTTTGGTGAAAGTAAATTTTGATGGAGAAGAAAGAGAAAACATAGGCCCTTAAGGAGCAAGGGTTATTGCTTGAAATTGGAAAGGGAAAATTTCAGCTTTAGCTACAAAGAAGCTTGTAAATTGCATAAATAATATGGCATAATTCAAAGAAAAATTATTGGTAGCTTGATGTGCAAGAACATTGGGTTTTAAAAAGGTACACTTAGAGGGTGATTCTATGGTGGTTATTGAGGCTATTAGATCAAACTAGATTCACAAATTCCATTTGGGTAATTTGCTAAAATATATTAAAGGTTGTTTGGAGGATTTTGATTATTATAGAGTTAGTGGCCATGTGAAAAGAGAAGGAAATCATGAGGTAAATGTGTTGTCAAAATGGGCAGAAAATTTTGCATTAATTGGGGCAATGGAATTTGAAAGAGTTGATTTAAATAAAACAATGTTAGATGATCTATGGTTTCCAAGTACACCCACATGAGTCAAATTTTTATTTATTCCTTTGAGATTACACAATGATAAAAATTTATGATGGCATAGTAAGCTATCTTTCTTTTTTTATGGTGACTAACTTGTGTTTGAGTAATGATATCATAAATGATTGGTGCCACAAATATGTGTGACTGGTCTTTAAACAATATTCTACCAAGATAACAGAGAGGGGGGGTGGGTGATTCAGTTATCCAATAATTAAAACATTTATCAACCTTAACTAATCTTAACCATTTAACCAAACTAAACAAAAACCATACAAAGATGCACATACACAATTAGACTAGATATGTTAACTAGGGAAACCATTCATCAGAGGGAAAACCCCAGTGGGAATGATCTGCACAAGATGATTTACTAATATAAATATTCCTTGCTAGAGGATGGATCCTATTAGGAGTCTACTACAATATTTAGTACATATGAGTCCTTGATAGGATACTTTGAATCTTTGTTAGAAAATTCTAATCCTATTAAGAGTTGTGCCAACCTTATTAGGAGTTGTAGAAGAAAGAAGGACACACTATCCAAACATCTTCTATGGTGAGATCATCAAACTCACTGTCCAACTGATCCCTCAACTATTCCTTGTAGAATAATGGTATGTACTATACTTTACCTTCTTTCCTCCACCCTATTAATCAAAAAAATCACTATTAGACCTTGTAGAATAGGTCATGAACCTTGGATCCAAGAATCCAACTTCAGATCACACAATAAAACCTCAACAATGAATTTTCCTTCACCTTCTCTTTGCTCTTCTCAACTTTTCATTACACTCTTTGTGTTTCTTACAATAATTCATACATCTCATTCATTCATCATCCATGATAAAGGAAAATTTCCCTCCTTTATATTGAATCCATAAAAGAATTCCATGAGTAAACTATTATGCCTTTCAATTAATTATTATAAGACCCCATTAAGAACATGTTACACTTAGTGATAATATTAATCTTCCTCCATGAAATTTTAATAAATTTTTGTACTCATGGTATTATGATGAGTGAACTTGGTGATGTCATCGCAAACATGTCTTCTTCAAATCTTTAACTTTGGCTTCTCAAAATAACAAATTTTCAAAGAGGTATAACAGGTTTACTAGAACATGGCTATGCAATCTCTATCTCAGAATAGTCTTCTTAAAAACTTTCATAACTTATTCCAAAATTAATATCTTATGCTTTTGAGGTTAGCCATATATACTATACACATAGCATAATCTCCCTTTAACATCACTACTAAAACTACTCAATGATTTATCTATACCAACTTGATATTTCCATTGGTCTTTTACCAGATATCATAGAAAACTACTATGTTGACATCAATAAAAAACACATTCATGAATGTAACATGTCATTATGATAATGATCTAATCATGTTTCTACAACACTCCCCCATAGGAATATCATCAAAATTCATACTTCCAACAATCTCCCCCTTTGGTAATGATGCCAAAATAGATGAAAAATATCTAGTTTTAAGAATACCAACTATAAAAGACTGTTGATCTTTCTTTTCAAGTCCTAGTCATCAATCATTCTTCCACACTATACTTTTCTATTCTTTTTGAACTATTTTTCATGCTATACTTCTCCCCCATTCACATCAATGTCAAAGGTTTCAACAACCATCAAATTCTACAACAACTATTTCTAATGCAAGTAAGGTGCTAATGACTTCAATTTTTTTTGGATCTACTTGAATGCCTTTTGATGAAATAAAATGTCCGAGAACAAATTCTTCTTCCATCATCATCATTTTTTTTTCACTTTTTAGGGAAAGGTTATAATCTTGGAACCTTTTGAGTAATGTCTCTAAATTTTCTTTTCCTTCCTCGAAAGTAGTCCCATAAATAGTAAAACCATCCATGCGTATTTCCATACAATCAGTAGAGATATCAACGAATATACTTAGGAAAATTCATTGGAATGTGGCTGGAGCATTGCATAAACCCAAAAATAGTCTTGTGTAGGAAAACATTCCCCATAGGCATGAAAATTCCATCTTCTCTTAGTCCTCTAGAGCTATTTATATGTGATTTTAACCACTAAAACCATCTAGAAAAGAGAAATATTTCTTCCTAGCTAGGTTGTCAAGAACTTGGTCTACAAATGATAGGGGAAAGCGGTTTTTCTTTGTGGCTGAATTGATCTCTCTATAATCTGCACAAACTCTCCATATTCTTCCATTTTTTAGTACTATAACTAGGGTTGAAACCCATTTTCTCTCAGAGATAGGGTAAATAAAAGCAACATTTAGCAATTTCTATAGTTCAATTTTAACTATATCTCTTAAAACATGGTTGACTCTCCTCTGAGGATGATATACTAGCTTAAAATTAGGATAGATGTAGATTTTGTGGGTCCACAACATGGGATCTAATCCTTTAATATCCATATAATCCCAAGAGAATTTATTTTGATTCTCCTATTGTAGCTAAAACAATTTTTTTTGATTGGAATGTGATAAGGCATTGTTGACGTTTAACTCTCTTCCCAAACCAACTTCCATCTTAACAATTTTATGAACCATAAATAACTGGGCAATAGGAGAAGAATCCACCTTGTGAGGTAACAATGTGTGAATAAATTGGAAGGTTTCTAAATGATGAGGTGTAGCAAAAGGTGGTAAGATAGTTTCTAGGATGCATTTCAATTAAGGACACACTTGAGAGTCCACTCCATACTCGTTCATGATAATAGATGAAATTATCTCATCTTCTTCTTGAGAAACTACAAATGACTCTCAACCTATCATCATGCGATAATGAATGGAATTTACTTCTAGATCATCATCACCCAAATTTGGCTAGATTACTTGGTCATCTAATAATATTGGTTGCACGGGAGTATAAAATAGATTCTTGGTATTGATACCATTGGATATCATCAACTTCCTAGACTGGCAAGCTATATAAGAATTGACAATAGCTAACCATGGTCATCCTAAAATTAAAGGATATCCACCCATGTTATTGCTTGGGGAAAGGACCACAAAGTCAACTAGATACTCCCAAGAGTTTAGGGTGCCTATAACATCTTATATCATTCCATCTAGCCTGATAGTAGAACTATCAACAAGATAAAGTATGGTTGGTGTTTCTGTAAGACCAATGATATGCAATTGAGACAATACCTTCTTTGTGATGACATTGATAGATGCCCTTAGGTCAAATAAAACATTTTGAACTTGCATACCATGATTGGTGATAGTGACTATAGGACTTCTAGGGTCAGAGTATTTAGGTACACTTACTTTCTCCAACATTAAATCAGATAGTTGCAATAGCACATGAATAGTCTTTGAATCCTTCTTCTTGTGCCTTAGATTTTTAATACATATTTCTTTGATAAATTTAGTATAGGCAAGAAATTCCTAGATAACATCAAGTAATGGTATTTTTATAGTCGTCTATTTCAAGTCATTAAACAATTAAACTACTACCTGATTTTCTGAAGGTTGACCTTTTTATATTAACCTATGAAGAAACAAAGGCTCTTTGGATACAAGAGAGGTATGCTTAACTGGAAAATCTACCTATTCATTTGGGGAATCTTCAACTTTGGCTATCATAGGCTTTTATGTTGAGGGGAGTGTAGTGTCTAACCTTAAGTAGACATCGTTCAAGGATATGGCATATCTTTGCTATGTGCCAGTGGTTTGGTATTGTTGGGATTGGGATTAGGCTAAACTAGCAATTGAGTCATCTTAGGAGGAGCATTAGTTGATGCAAGAGGATGCATTACATCCCATTGCTAAGGTGGTGCCATGAGAGCTTTCTAGCTAGGTTGTTTATTCCAATTTTGGTTTTGCTACCAACCCTACTAAGGTTGTTGCCAGCCCAATTGAGGTTTCTGCCAACCTTGCTGGGATTGTTTCCATCCTTGTTGGGGTTGTTAATGACTATTATTTCCAATAAAACTAGTATTTTCCTATTGAGTTTTACTATTTAACTTGGAAGAGGATCTTGTAGCATACCTTGTCTTTGAGCCCATGGTCTTTGTTGAGCAACATAGAGCACCTCTCCATTTTCATCAATGGCTTTAAATTTAGTAGGCATTGGTTGCAACTCCTGGCTTGTGAAAAACTTATATCTATAGTTTCTTTTCTTTTCTCTATAATGCAACCAATAATCTGCTAACATGGCATCAACATCATCCTTCTTGCTTCTAGCCTACATGGTGTCTAGCTAAGTGGCTACATCAGTAATGATGTCTTGCTTGAAATCAAAAAATAAATTGGATAGTTTCATCTTTGACACCCCTAAACTACCATTAGACTTTTCTTGTATGTTTCTAAGTTCCTTAGATTTTTCTGGTATGTCTCTAAGTTCCCTAACTTTCTTCATACTAGGGCTTGAATAATTCAAGCATATATATTTTATATTAGTCTAATTTTTCTAAGTGATATCTCCTCCTTCCATAAGATCTAGAGCTTCAATAATTCCATCATTTACACCTCTTAGAAAAAGATGTTTCGTTGATTCATCATTCAGCTAGTATAGTTTGTTACATTGTAGGTTGAACATGAACCATAATAAATAGTCTTCTAAGGTTTCACCTTCTTTTTGAGACATCTTAAAAATTTCACTCCCCATCAGATCTCTACCCTTGTGGTATTCCTTATACTTTGTGAGAAATAAATTACTCTTTGTAGACCAATCTACTACAACATTGACACCCAACCTCATGAACCATCTCAAATAAACATCCTTCAAGGTGGATAGAAACAACTTCATCTTATAGGCATCAATTTACTATAGTCATAACTTCTGCAAAGCATGTCAAACTTAAAGAGAAAGTTTTTAGGATCTGTAGTGATTAGGCCATAGAACTTAGGCAAGGAAGGAGAGGGTATATTCTTTATATTTTGATTACATTGCTAAGGAGGGATAGGAAAATGAAATATAGCTAAGGTTGAGTCATTCTTGGAGGACCAAGAGGTGGCAGTTGAAAGATAACAAGGGCAAGTAGGTTGTCTTTGTATTCAACTTCAACAAAAAGATCATTTAAATGCAAGGAATCATCAGAGGACGAGGGTACTTGTTAATGAGTAATAGGAAATGGATTTTAAAAAGTTTCCTCTTCTTCATTCTGACTATGAGGTTCTTTAGTTTCAGGATTAAATATGTTTTCCTAAATATTTCAAGGAAGAAATCTCCCTAAGAGGTCTCTTCTTCTATGCATGCAAAATAATAAAGAATTTAAACTAACATAATGACTTAAGGGTTGAACTAGATTGACACCTCCATGGTAATTTCATAAAAAATGTTTGGTCATCTTATTACATTAATAACAAAGGATTGGACATCTTTTCATAGTGATTCCATGGTTAGACAACCTCATGTGTTTACTTCAAATACTACATTGACTTCATTTAATTTATCAACCTAGGAGATTAAACTTGAGAGAATGGCTACAAATTTGATGCTCTAATTATCCTTTAAGTCATTACAACTAATACAAAGGAAATGGTGAAGGAACTCTATACTAGCAACTAAAACAACAACTTAACTGAAAGATTGAAACTAATGCTACAACAATAAAACTATATGTTCAACTACAATGTAGGAATAATTCATTGATCCTCTTATCAATGGTTGTAGGAGAAAAAAAATTCTATCTTGCAAGGAAAAAATAAAATAAATGAAATCTATTCTAATGGAATAGTTCACTCACCAAGTGGAAACCCTTGGATGAGTGAACAAAAGGACAATCATGATAAATGGTGAAAACTTGAACTGTGAATTCTATTCATTCATTCATACTAGAAGGTTGCACTTGACTAAAACTAGTAAATTACACTATATTGCTATGAATATCAACTAATTCTATTCTTTTTCCAAAACTACACTTAAAGCAATAAAAGACTATTTAAAGGAAACTACAACAACTTCCTAACTCTATGATCACTTCATTAATTAGGGTCAATTATGGACTCATAAACTTTGAAATAGAAATTCCATTAACCACAAATAAATCATTTGAGAATATAGTAGTTTATGGGAGCTACAATCATACATTGTTTCAGAAGAAAATATATGATGAATTTTTGTACTCAAGATTATTTAGCAACTCAATTAGTTCTAACTTTTGTGCTAAGGTATTGACCTTTGTATACCATGGCAAGTACCTAAGAAAACATTTAATGCACACACCACTTTCACCTACATATATTTATTTCATCATCAATATTAGAAAAGGTGCAAAGTTTAAATTACCACTCTTGCAAATCCTATAGCTATAGGAGGAAAACTACACAAGACATAGCATGAATGAGGAAACATCTATCAAGATGCAACATCACTTCATTATACCAATTTTGACCATAGCTTCAAGCAAATATAGCACATTTGAACTACCCATATTTTTGCTTCATGTCTTTAACACACACACACACACACACACATATATATATATATACACACACACATTTACATAAAATAACATAAGTTCATCTACTTAAAACCATAAAGTCATTAGTCTTTCTACAAGATAATGACTTTAACAAAGATTACAATTCTTAAAACAATGGCCTTTTAGAGGACCATCATCTATTGTACCTTATTATAACCAAATATACTACTAAATATATGATTAAATATATTACTAAGTATACTAATAAATATGTGAGCAAATATACTACTAAATATGTGACTAATTATACTAAATATGTGACTAAATATTTGGTTTTATTGGACCTAGTAGATATGTTTTCTGTAACCAAGAAAAGGAGATGACAGATCATCTCCTCCTGAAATTCCCATTTGCCCAAGATATATGGGGTGAAGTTTTTAGGAAATTGAAGTCACAGGTGTAGTGGTGAAATTTTATAATGGATTTCTATCAAATGTATGGTTTGTGACTTCTTTAATTGTAGTTTGTGATATTTGGAAGGAGAAAAATAGACATAATTTTCAAGATAAGGAAGAATCTTTGGTTTTCATTTTAGAGAGGGTAGATGTTGTAGTGGGGGAGGTTATTTCAGCTATCACTTTCAGAAGGAGGAATGAAATGTGCTCATTTAC
This sequence comes from Cupressus sempervirens, assembly GCA_028749045.1. Classification (NCBI taxonomy): domain Eukaryota; kingdom Viridiplantae; phylum Streptophyta; class Pinopsida; order Cupressales; family Cupressaceae; genus Cupressus; species Cupressus sempervirens. Next base: position 814,978,275 of record CM053792.1, on the reverse strand, counting down.
CGAAAGTGATAGTCGTATTTAAAGTATGTGGCCAAGAATAAAGATCAAAAGAGAAGGATGTGTACAACAAAGATGTAGAAAGGTTATAGTGTTTAAGGAGTTTGGGACACCCCAAAGGAGGGTTTGGTGAAAGTAAATTTTGATGGAGAAGGTGGAGGGAACCTGAGCTTTTTAGGAGAAGGGGTTATTGCTTAAAATTGGAAAGGGAAAATTTTAGCTTTAGCTACAAAGAAGCTTGTAAATGGCATAAATCATATGGAAAAATGCAAAGAAAATTTATTTTTAGCTCAATGTGCAAGAACTTTGAGTTTTCAAAAGGTGCACTTAGAGGGTGATTCTATGGTGGTTATTGAGGCTACTAGATCAAAGTAGATTCACACATTTCATTTGGGTAATTTGCCAAAATATATTAAAGTTTTCTTGGAGGATTTTGATGATTATAGAGTTAGCCATATGAAAAGAGAAGGAAAACACGAGGTAAATGTGTTGTCAAAATGGGCAACAAGTTTTGCATTAAGTGGGGTAATGTAAATTGAAACAGTTGGTTTAAATAAAATAATGTTAGAAGATCTATGGTTGCCAAGTACACCCACATGAGTGAAATTTTTCTTTTTTCCTCTGAGATTACATGATGATAAAAAAATTATGATGGCACAGTAAGGTGTCTTTCTTTTTTGATGGTGACGAACCTATGTGTGAGCAATGATATCATAAATTAGTGGTACTACAAAAGTGTGTGACTAGTCTTTAAACAATAGTCCACCAAGATAATTGAGAGGGGGCGGTGAAATAATTATCCAATAATTAAAAAATTTATCAACCTTAAATAATCTTAACCATTTAACCAAACTAAATAACAACTATACAAAGATGCACATACACAATTACGCTAGATATGTTTACTAGGGAAACCCCCAGTGGGAATGATGACCACATGATGATGTACTAATATAAATATTTCTTATTAGAGGATGCACCCTATTAGGAGTCTACTACAATATTTAGTACATATGAGTTAGGTATGTGCAAGATCATGGTGTGCCAAAAAGTGGTGATCAAAAAAATCTATAGTTCTAAAAGATCTCAATCCATTTCAAAATCTATTCCAACTTTTTTCCCACCCACCTTGATACTAAATGAAAAAAATTAATATCTTTATAATGTCTACTATATATTTTGATACCAAACCTATATGTTCAACTTTAAAAACATCCTAAATATGTACTTTTGGCCTATTTTTATGCGATTTTTACTTCAAACATGTAGCTGATGACTTTTTCTTCATTGAAATTTTATGAAATGAAAAGGTTTTCTTAAGAATGTTGTTATCTTTTCTTAAATGTAAGGTTTATTAAATTATGAGTTTAGTAAGTAATTATTACTTATTCTGTAATAGAGTTACATATAAAGTATTGACTAACACACTACTTGAAAAGCAACTATAACTTTCAAATGGTAAAACATTTTTTAAATCCAAAATATGCTTCACATTCTATGTTTCTTCTACTATAAAGAAAAAAAATGAAAAATTGAATTTTGCAGAGTTTTGAATTAGTTAAGGTGGTTAGACACAAGAGTTTTTTTATTCCAAAAATACTAAAGTAAAAAGTTAATTAATTATTATTTATTTAGAATAAAAATACCGAAAAAAATGTGTCACATCCAAGCATGAGTCTACTACTTATATCTAGAAAATTATTAAAAAATATTATCATTTGATTTTGATTAAGGTGGTCAGACATACGTGTACCTTTTATTTTTGTTCTAAAATTTTTGTAATATTGTATTAAAATTCAAAATTTTAACCAATCAATTTTTAATTTTTTGAGATAATTCCTAGTAGTTTAGAAACTAGATTCAATTTTCTATAGATTATTTTCTCCCAACTTTTTGATATAATGTTAGTAACAAGTAGAAAATTGCATGTCAAGTTGACATAACCTTGATTTTCTAATTTTTTATTGCCACTTAATAGCATAGTTTGGTTGACCATTATCCTTCACATACCCAGTCCCTATTAGGAGACTTTGAATTGTTGTTAGAAGATTCCAACCCTATTAGGAGCTATAGAAGATAGAAGGACCCACTATCCAAATAGCTTCTATGGAAAGATCATTGAACTCACTGTCCAACTGATCTCTTAACTATTCCTTATAGAATAATGGTATGTACTGTACTTTAACTACTTTCCTCTATCCTGTCAATCAAAAAAATCACTATCAAACCTTGTAGAGTAGGTCACGAACCTTGGATCTAAGAATCCAACTTTAGATCACACAGTAAAACTTTAGCAATGGAGTTTCATTCACCTTCTCTTTGTTATTCTCAACTTCACATTCTACTCTTTGTGCTACTTACCATTATTCATTATCCATGATAAAGGGAAATTTCCTTCCTTCATATCAAATCCATAAAAAAATTTCATGAGTCAGCTATTACACATTCTTATTTAATTATTATAGGACCACATTAAGAACACATTACACTTAGTGATAACATTAATCTTCCTCATAATTTAAATAAATTTCTGTACTCATAGCATTATGATGAGTGAATGATGAGAAAACTTAGCGACATCATCATTAAATTGTCTTCATCACATCTTTAACTTTGGTTTCTCAAAATAACAAATCTACAAAGAGATATAACAAGTTTACTAGAACATGCCTATGTAATCTCTATGTTAGAACAGTGTTCTCCAAAACTTGCTTAACTTCTTTCAGAATTAATATCTTATGCTTCTGAGGTTAGCTATGTATACTATACATATAGTATAATCTCCCTTTAACCTTGCTACTGAAAGTACTTAATGATCTATCTATACCAACTTGATCATTATGTTGTTCTTCTACCAAATACCACAAAAAATTACTATGTTGACATCAATGACAAACACATTCATGAATGTAACATATCATTATGATAATGATCTAATCATGTTCCTACAACACTCCCCCATAGGGATATCATCAACATTTGTGCTTCCAACAATCTCCCCCTTTGTTATTGATGCCAATATAGATGAAAAAATCTAGTTTTAAGAATACCAACAAGAAAAGATTGTTGGTCTTTCTTTTCAAATCCTATTCATCAATCATTATTTAATGTTGTACTTTTGTATACTTTTTCAGCTATTTTTCATGCTATACTTCTCCCCAATTGACATCAATGCCAAAGGTTTCAGCAACTATCAAAACTCTACAACAACTATTCCTAGCTAGCTCAAGTGTCCAAAGACATTGTCCAAAAGCAACATCCAAAAAGAGTCCTTGATGACTCTACTCAAAATAGATACTCCCCCATATAGGGAGCATTAGCATTCATTCTAGACAAACAATGGTTCTTTGTTACACTAGAGTGATGCACTCTTCTACCATCTACTCTAGTGTAGCAAGGGGCATAACCCCTGGTGTACCTCACAAATATTCAAAAGTCTCTTTGGGAAGAGACTTAGTCAAAATATTTGCGATCTGCTTTTTAGTGCTTACATACTCCAATCTAATTTCCTTTTTTGCAAATTTCTCTATCAACATGTAAGAATTGATAGAAATTTCCTTGGTCTTAGAATGCAACACTAAATTCTTAGACATATTTACTATGCTTGTGTTGTCATAGTGTATGACAATAGGTTCACTCAATTCTATCCTTACATCCTTTAGCTCTACTTTATCCAAACAACTTTATTACAATTATTTTCTATTGCAACACATTTTTCTTCTATTATACTTTGTTAGGTATAGTACTACTTCTTGCTTAGCGAAGAAGCCAATTTTCCTTCAAGAAAGAAGGCTCCACCACTGGTGCTCTTTTTGTCATCCATACTACCTACCCAATCAACATTAGTATAAGAATATAGAGTGAAATCTTTAGATCTATCATATCACAATATAAACTTTGATATTCCTTTCAAATATCTAAATATCCTTTTGACTGTTGCATAATATGCTTTTCTAGAATCACCTTGGAATATTGCAAAAATTCCAACAATATATTCTATATATGGCCTTATGTGAGTTAGATGTTGCATTCCTCTTATCATAGATTTGTTCTTCTTCTGTTCAATAGTAGGTATCTCATCCTTTTTAGATAACTTGTCTCCAGTTACCATAGGTGTTCCAATAGGTTTACATGTTTCCAAACCAAACCTTTTTAGTAAATATTTCAAATACTTAGTTTGAGACATAAAGACTCCTTCTTTGCCCTGCATAAGTTTTAGTCCTAAAAAATATTTCATTTCTTCTATCATGCTCATTTCAAATTCCTTCTGCATTTCTTTTGCAAACTTGTCACTTTCATCATCATTTCTTCCAAATATGATATCATCAACAAATATTACTAAGATCACCAATCCATCATCAATTTCTTTCCAATAGAGATTACTATTTGCCATACCTTTGCTATATCCAAGCTTTGTCAAATGCTTGTCCAACCTTGCATAATAGGTTGCGGATGCTTGTGTCAAACCATATAATGCTTTCCTCAATTTGTATACTATGTCCTTATCATCTGCCAAAGGACAACCTTTAGGCCACTCAATTTATACCTCTTCTTTATGTTCTCCATTCAGAAATGCTAACTTGACATCCATATTATATACTTTAAAGTTCTTATATGTATAATATGCTAAGAATAACCTTACTTCTATTCTTGCCACAAGAGCATAGGTCTCATCATAGTCTAATCCTTTTTGTTATGAGTAACCTTTCATACTAGTCTTTCTTTGTTCCTTACTACTTCACCTTGTTCATTTATCTTGTTTCTAAATACCCATTTAGTTCCTATCACATTCTTGTCTGCTAGTTTGGGAACTAATTCTCATGACTCGTTCTTTACTATCTAATCCAATTCCTCTTTCATAGCTTGTTTTTAAAAGTCATCTTTACATGCTTCATCTATATTCTTTGGTTTAACTTGAGATATCAAACATAGTTCTTCATTGATTATGTTTCTTGTCATTACACATTTATCTCTTCTTCTAATGATCTTCTTAGGTGGATGGTTCTTTGCCATTTTCTTATTGAAGTAGGAGTTGTTATTTGAACTCTTAGTTTTGTTGAAGGTTTTGAGCTTTATTTCTATCTTGACTCTCCTTCATTCTAAAAATCACTGTTAGTCTCAAAGAATAATTCATCATTCCTTGGTTTAGTAACAACATTCACATCATCTGAATTCTAATCAACTATTCTTTCTTGTATCCTGAATTTCTCATCAACTCTCATATTTGCACTTTCCATAATGATCTTAGTTAGATTATAACATCTATAAGCCTTTCTTTTAAATGAATAATAAAGAAACATACCTTCATCATTTCTACCATCAAACTTACCAATACATCATCTCTTTTGATATAACACTTGCTACCAAATTTTTTGAAATACTTAACTGTAGGTGAGTGACCAAACTATAGTTCATAAGGAGTCTTGTTTATGTCTTTCTTGACTTACAATCTATTCATAGTGTAGACTATTATATTCATAGCTTCTCTCCAAGACATCTTAAATACATCATTCTCAGCTAACATAGCTCTTACTACTTCTATTAATGCCCTATTTCTTCTCTCTTCTATACCATTTTGTCGGGGGGTTCTCAGAGCTGATAACTCTCTTTTGATTCCATTGGCTTCAAAAAAGATGTTAAACTCATTTGAAGTAAATTCTCCTCCTCTATCTAATCTTAAATATTTGATCTTCATACTTGATTCATTTTCAACTCTATTCTTGAATATCTTGAACTTATCAAATGCCTCAAATTTTTCTTTAAGAAATGCAACCCACACCATTCTAGAAAAGTCATCAACTAAAATCATGAAATATCTTTCACCATAGAATCCTTTAATATTTGTAGGAATACTAAGATTTTTATGAACAATCTCCAATTTTATTGTAGTAGTAAACTTCTTGCTAGAAAAAGAAGTTCTATTATGCTTTGCCAAAACACACTAATGGAAAATTGTGTTAGTAGGCTTTATAATATTAGGAAAATCTCTAATTGCAAACATACTACCAATCTTCACAATACTATTAAATTTTATATAACAATATCTCTTATGTCATAACTAACTAGCATCTACCTTTGCAACCAAACATATGTTTTTAGTAGGATTCAATTGAAATACATTACCCCTAGATTTGGTTTCTATTCCAATCACCTTTCCATCTTTGTCTGTGATCATGCATGTCTTCTCTATGAACTATAACTGATAACCTTTATCTACTAGTTGTACAACACTCAAAAGATTATGTTTCAAACCATCAACAAAATATGAATCCTTAGTGTTAGTATTACAACCAAGACTTATAGATCCAATACCTTTAACTTGGCATGTTGCATTTCTTTGACTTTGACAATGTCTCCATCATGAACTTTGAAGTTAACAAATTTGTTCATATCACTAGTCATATGATATGCATAACCACTATCAATTATGTAATCACATTTCTTTTCTACCTATGATACCAAAGATATTTTCTCTGTCTTCCTTAATAGCTACAAATCCAATTTCATCATCACTAGCACTTACTGGTTGTTCATCACAATCTTCTTCTTCATATTTTTTTATCTCTTCTAGGTTTTAAATTACCTCTATAATTTTTCTCTCTTTTAGGACACTTCGATGCATAATGACCAAATTCATTACAAGTCCAATATTTAAATATTTTCTTACCATCTTTTTCTCTTCTTACCAAAAGGGCTACTCCTTCAATTTTTCTATCCTCATCAGTTCTACTGCTGCTAGCAAAGTCTCCTCTAGCACTTGTGCTCCTTGATCAACTAGGTTGAATATTCAAGGCACTAAAAGCTATTTCTATTTTGGTCAATTCTCTAAATTTTCTAAGCTCATTCTCAACTACTTCAAGTCTTCTAAGTAAAGTTTCCTTTGTGAAATCTTTGGTACAAGAGATAAACAACTGTATCATTTGAACTATTGGCTCAAATGGTGGTATTAAGCTCTTTATATCTTTTATATCACCTTATCATGTTTTTTGGTTCCTCCTTGAGATCTAATACCTCTAGTAATTTCTAATATTTTTCCTCCAAATGTTCTTATAGATTCATCTTCCATCATCTTAACATCTTGAAATGCACAAATCCAACTTTGTAACCTCATTATTTTTGAATGTTCATCTCCTTCAAAACTATTTTCCAAAGCTTTCCGAATCATATGAGAATTAACAAGTGACTTTACCTAGTTGTACTTAGTTTCAAGAAGTGTAGATAATAATGGTTCTTTAGCTCTCATGTCACACATGAAGAGTTCCCTTTCTTCCTCGGTACACATTTCCAAATTATTCTCAGCAGTGATTGTCTTTTCTAATTTTGTCAAGATCCAATATCATGGACCCATAAAAAATAGATGTGTCTTTATCTTTTCCTTACAAATATCATAATTTGTTCCATCAAACTTTAGACTATCTTTTCTAAATATGTTTTCCATGGATCCCCCAAAGTTGTTAAACTTTATCTTCAAGGACTTGATGTTCTGATACCAATTGTTAGAAATAATAGTCAACCAAGATAATTGAGAGGGGGTGAGGGTTAATTTTCTATCCACTAATTAAAATATTTATCAGCCTTAAATAATCTTAGCCATTCAACAAAAGTAAACACTAACCATACAACAATGCACATACACAATTGCACTAGATATGTTAACTAGGGAAATCCTTGATCAGTGGGAAAACCCTGGTGGGAGTTATGTCTACAAGATGATTTACTAATATAGATATTCCTTGTTAAAGGATGGACCCTATAAGGAGTTTGTTTCAACATTTAGTACATATGAGTCCTTGTTAGGAGGCTTTGAATCCTGTTAGAAGATTCCAGCCCTGTTAAGAGTTGTGCCAACCCTGTTAGGAGTAGTAGAAGATAGAAGGACCAACTATCCAAATAACTGCTAGGGCAAGATCATTGAACTCATTGTCCAACTAATCTCTTAACTTTTCATTAAAAAATAATTGTATGTACTATACTTTAACTTATTTCCTCTATCTTATCAACTGAACCGATTAGTTTTAGACCTTGTAGACCAAGTCATGAACCTTAGATCCAAGTATCCAACTTTGGATCACACAATAAAACCTTAGAAATGAAGTTTCCTTCACCTTTTCTTTTCTTTTCTTAACTTCACATTCTTCTCTTTATGCTCCTTACAATCATTCATCATCCATGATAAAGAAAAATTTCCTTCATTTATATTGAATCCATAAAACAATTCCTTGAGTTGACTATTACAACTTTTCCATTAATTATTAGAGGACCACATTAAGAACATGTTACACTTAGCAATAACATTAATATTCTATGCTATATCTTAAATAACTTTCCATACTTGTAGCATTATGAATGGAAAACTTGGGTATGTCATCACCAACATGTCTTCTTCAAATCTTTAACTTTGGCTTCTTAGAATAACACATCTACCAAGAGATATAACAATTTTACCAAAATGTGCCTCTATAAACCCTATCTGAGAACATTCTTCTTCAAAACTTGCATAACTTCTCCTAAACTTAATATCTTATGCTTCTGAGGTTTGCTACATATACTAGACACATTTTATAATCTCCTTTAACCTTGCTACTGAAAGTAATCAATGATCTGTCTGTACCAACTTGATCTTTCTACTATTCTTTTGTTAGATACCACAGAAAATTGCTATGTTAACATCAATGACAAATACAGTCATGAATGTAACATATCATCATGATAATGATCTAATGATGTTTCAACAATACTCAATAATAGGAATATCATCAATATTCATTCTTCCAAAAAATGTCTTTCCTTTTTTATGGTGATGAACCTATGTGTGAGCAATGATAACATTAAAGAGTGGTACTACAAAAGTGTGTGACCAGTCTTTAGATCTATTTTTTGTTGGCACAATGGCATCAGTTATTTTAGATTTTCCTATGTTTGATAAGTTGGTGAAGCCTCTGAGTAGTGGTGTTGATTGTAGTGATGGAGCCAACTTTCACCTTTTAGACCAAGTGGCAACAAAAGGCACTTTTTGGACCAGTAATAGATCATAGGTTGAAGTTACTCTTAAAGTGTCTTTCACCTTGAGTTATGACAGTTGTAAAAGAAACTTTAGGGCTACTTTTTTAGGAGTCAAAATACCACTGGAATATAAGTGTGGATATAGCAACAATAATTCTAGCATGGAGACTAGAATTAAAGGAAAATGAAGCAACAATGTTATGGGTAATGAAGTCATTGTTTCCTCATGACTTTATTATTGGTGTTGAATCATTAGTGAAATGAGTTGCATCAATTTATGGTTTTGACTATAGTGAATGATTTGTAAATTGGGATGAAGGAAAGGAGAGTAGACACTTCTCTTTCCTCTAGTGGCTAGTACAGTTTGAACAAGGTCTATACAAGGAAAACATAGCAAGGACATGGAAAAAGCTAAAAAGGGAGATTCAAAGTTTTTAGAATATGTAAAGAAAGTGGCTTATAAGGTTCATAATGGTTGTTCCATGTCGTTGACACTTTGAAAGGCCAAGGCCCCAAAGAATTAGGGTAATAATTTTCTGCCTAGATGCTTAAAGGAAGAATGTTGTGCTTTTTTTAATTACTTGATGAATTTATTAACGAAAGAAGGGAAGTGCAATGTAATCTATAAATGGAAAAAAAACCTATTTTTTAAACATTTAAAAGTTTGGGTTTGGATGCTTACATGGTAGTGCTGGAATGTGAAGCTTAAAATGAAATCCATAAAGTAATGAATAGAGATGTGTTTTGTTTTGAAAATGGATGGCAGCTAGTAGTATTGGAAGGAATGTGAATCATAGGGGCAACAAGTTAGAGAATAAAGGGTGGGTTTAATTAAACTAGACATCCCAATGAAGTCATGGAAAGATGTATGTTATGGTAAACTATTTTTAGAGGTGTGACATTGCAGATGGTTTTGTAGGAAGTAGTTTTGTGAATTATGGTTTCTAGGATGTTGGTGTAAAGGATGGAATCAAAGGCATCAAATTATAAGTGCATATGTTAATGTATATGTCCTAATTATTTTATGATTAGGAAGCTAAAGTGTAGGAAATTTTATTTGAATGTCCCTTTGGATATATTATAAATCTAAGCCACTTTAGTGGTCCTCTATGTAAAATTTTCTTATTTTAATTTTTAAAACAATCATTGACCAAAAAAAAAGTGATTAATTATACAACTAAATATGTGACTAAATCAATCATGAAAAGTAGTGACTAGAATCATTTAGTGGTAAATTTCTTTGTATTATAAATGACCAAATATTAACTACTAATAGTTACATGAATAAGTTTAGTTGCATATATATAATTTTAGTAGTTTTTTTAGTCACATGTTGCTATTTTTGTACTAGTGATTACATAAATTGGACATTCAAGATTCTAGCATGACATGTTATTACATCTAATGGTCAATGGCTTAGTATTTTTTTCCTATGTCTATATGACTTGGTAGCAAATTAGATCTGTAACTTCTCTACTTGGAATAAAATTCACAATTTTACAGAAAACAACAATATACACTAGTACAAAAATAACAATATATCACTAAATAAACTATTATTAATTATACATATATGACCAACTTTGATCATGTGACCATTGGTAGTTTATTGTCAGTCATTAATCTTGCAACCAAATTTATGACTAAATTATGTTAATATTAATTTCATCATTGACTTGATTATTGATTTGGTCATTGATTGTTATTACATAGTAGGTTTTTTGGTAGATAATTATTATTAAATAGTAGTTTATTTAGTAGTATATTTGATAATATATTTGATAGTTTATTTGGTAGTTGATTTGATAGTATATTTGGTAGTTGATTTCGTAGTATATTTGTAAGTTTATTTGGTTGTATATTTGGTAGTATATTTGGTATTTTATTTGATAATTTATTTGATAATTTATTTTGTAGTTTATTTGATCATTAATTTAATCATATTAGGGTACGATGGAATTAGAGCACCATCCTCCTACTTGTAAAACAATTGCTTCTCTATAGAGCTAGTACCTTTTAAAGAATGTTGATGTTATTAAATGCATAAAATAAGATTAAAAGAATATTCTTATTTTAAAATTCATTACATGTGTCTTATTCCCCTTATTAAAATAGAAAGACCTTTATTTGTACAAATAAGAAAGAAAACTAAGTCTTAAATTTTTTGATAAAAATTTACTATTATTCCAAATTCTTAATTTCTATTTTACAAAGAGGAATTGGTTTATGTATAGCTTCATCCAGTAGATAAAATGAATGTACTTACCTCTAGGAGACAAAAAATAATATTTACTATGTTATAACAATAATTATGTCAAATTGATGCAGAGCCACACCTTGGAAAGCTCGGGAGGAATACTCACTCAACCGAGTTACTTCAAGGGGCACGACATCAATCAGTCGAGATCGAACTCGAACCAAACTCAAGATTGGATTAATTCGAATATATAAATCTCCATAGTTTATCTTCACCCGCACACCAAGATCTTTAACCTAGAATGTCCTCAAAGAAAATATATTTGCACTTTTACAAGAGAGACCAAGATCGAATGGCTACCAAACTCCATAGTCGATTATCTATATCCTTTCTAAGGAAAAAATTGAAACTTTCTCTATTACCCAAATTCGAATGCCTCTCTTACATAGCCAACCGGCTTATTTAAAACTAACTCTCCTTTTCTAATAAAAGGATGAGAAACATTTTTTCATCTTCTATCCAAGAAAAGGATAAGAATCCGAAACTGCCTACTACCTATTATTGGAATCTGACAATCATGCAGTAGGCCACATTTTAAATATCCACATTTTCTTTCGTCTTCTATCCAAGAAAAGGATAACAATCCGAAACTGCCTACTACCTATTATTGGAATCTAACAATCATTATCTACGAATTAAAACTATTCTAATTTAGAAAAACCTATACCTGGTCCTAGGTGGCTATATCTGGAGAGCTCATCGAACTGCTACTCTAGGTATGCCACCACATGTAGGACATTTATTGAAAACATTAAATTTAAATATTGAAAACATAAAACATTTCTTATTTTATTTCACACTCTGCTACTGTAGCACAAATAACTTAAATGTGGTCCTTTGAATTAACTCCTATATGCATTACATCATTATTGTCCACTATAAATTTTCTAATTAATCAAAAGTTACTAAAACTCAATCAAAACATTTCTTGAATATTTCAACAAATTAATTGAAGGATTCTCTAACAAGTACCTTTATCTATCCAACTAGATATATTAGATAACATGCAACATGATTTGGCAAGAGGGAATGTTGAACATCCTTAGGAGAGTGCCTCCATGTAATGACAAGAGCTTAAAAAGGCCTCATGAAAGATTTTTAAAAGATTTCTTGTGACAAGTAATCAAACATACTTAAACAAATGAACTCCTCTTTACCAATTTATGTGGTCTAAAATTCACCAAGTGCAATAATTGATAAAGTTGCATTAACTCACACCAACCCTTTAATGATGCACATTGCATGAAAAGAATGCACCAATGCTTAAGGTGCTTTCCACTTATCTCCTTTTATATTTGTTAATCTCCCTATAGTAGAGATAAATAGGTCTACATATTGTATGCACCCTAAAATGGTCACCTAGACCATGGGCCCCCATCATTCAATTTATCAATTTATCAATTTCTTGAATCAATGGTTTGCAATATTTTATTTAATTAATTCAAATCAATTTCCTTGATCAAATTTGATTTTTTCATTTCTAAGATTGATCATTTTATCCTAAATCTTATTTAATTAAAAGAAAATCCCCCTTTTAATTAAATAAAATAAGTCCCCATTTAATTAAAAGAAAACCTCTCTTTTAATTAAATTCATCCACATTTAATTAATTGAGAGAAAAATCCCTCTTTGAATTTTATTAAATATTTCCTATTTAATTAAAATTATTTGCTTCCTTTTAATTAAATAAATTCCAAGTGAAAAAGGAAATGAAACAAATAAAAATTAAATAAATTCATTTTTCCTTCCCTTATTTAATTCTTCTCCTCTTTTCTCATTGGTGGAATTTTGTCTCACATGGATCAAATTATATTATCCGATATAGGTTGTGAGAAGCTTCTCACTTCCACATTTTTCTTTATAAGGAAGAGCCCTCTCCTCATTTTTGACATCCATTATTATGCTAGTGTTATGTTGCAATTTTCAACATCTATTATTATGCTATTGTTATGCTATAGGTTTGGAGAGTGATTTTTGAAAGAGTTTGAATACTAAAGCTTTTTGTGGAGAACTTATATCTTCTTGTCTTCTTCTCTCATGTATCCATGGCTTCCATCATGAGATTTCATCCTTGTATTTTCACATTATCTTAGATCCATATTTGTTTTCATATATTAGTATTTCATTGTTATTACATTTCTTTTCTTGCATTATTTTGCATTGTTATCATATAGATTAGTTTTCATCTCCATTTGTATGCATTTTGAATCCTTGAATCTCTTGTTTCATGGTGTACTTGTAGAAGCACAAACTAGGTCAAACTGAGAGCCTCCATTACAAACCCTTGCACTCTATGAATAGAGAGCTATGAGCTTCCATTCGAGACCTCATTCTTGAGCAATTTTGGATATAATGAATCATAGAAGTGTGCTCACATTTTAAGCACACACATATCTCTATCTATTCAATTAAGTAGAATCAACTTCCCTCTCTAAACTCAAACAAGTAAAGTGTCATACATGGTGTAAACCAACTCCCAAGTAAAATCTTCATTTAACTCTACTCTTATGTATTAAGGTTTTACAATGTATATGTCAAATTCCTACAAAAGTTGACATAAGAATATATTAAATTTTTTTTTTTTCTAATAGATACTCTCTAAAATATGGACTCCCAATAAAATAGTCCCTCACATCCCCCACCATCCTCATTCTATACTTTCTAGAACTAAGGAAAAGAGTTAATATATTGTGCAACACAATTCTATACAAAAGATTCGTTGCACATTGTACAAAAAAATGTCCAATTTTTTATATATTAAAACTTAGTTTAAACAACAAAACTACATTGTGTCATAACATACTATAGATATAAAGGATGTTAGTGGTTCCTAGCCCTGATCAGACAAACTCATGTGCTTATTCATAAGAATTTTGGAAATTCAAATGAAAACTATCGCCAATAAAACAATGATGATACACACACATTTCCTTGAATGATTTTACTTCCTCATGCTTTAACAATAAATCAAGGGATTCCTCCAATTTTCCCAACTATAAAGATTCCTTTAAACTTATATGCCACCACCATAGCTTAATAGGAATATTTTCCAAGCTCCCAAGTGAATACTCATTTCTCAATTGAGATTCATTATTTGTTAAAGAGTAATTTTGTTCTAAAAAATACAAGCTTTTTCCAACATACGTGTATGACCTCCTCATGTTTTTGTAACTATAGAATGAAAACAATAATTGATGTTAAAATCATACAGCTAGGAACTGGAGAATTCTGCTTAGTTTGAAAGATAATTCTAGTATAAATATTTTTACATTAATTAACATGCATTGCACGCACATATAAAAAACCATGAGCTTTTAATTCAAGAAAATGCTCAGAATGTGGATTAATTGATAATGCTTAATTTAGTATATGCATTTCATTTACTACATCTGTAAGATTCCTCACATCTATAAATTCTTCTGCCTGATCAATATATTCCCACCCTTGCTGCTAATTAAGCAGAAACTCAAAAAAAAATGAGAAAACAAATTCAAAATAGACAATATAAAACCTTCACATTATTGTACTAGTTTGCTATAGAATGACATCTTAGAAAACTCTACATAGGTATAGCTAGCAGACAAATGATACATCATTTCAAAATCATTTGAGACAATCATGTATGAACAAAACATAAGCACTAATAGAAAAGGATTAATTATTTTAAAAACCAAATTCTGTTATTTTTAGATAATTCTTGAGTACAAAAAACATACTGATCATATCTAAATTAGATTAGCTAAGTCATGGCTCCTCATCTATATTTTATTTAAAAATTATACTAATAAATTTTCTACCATCTTTAAATATGACACAATAAGTGATTGTTCATATTGAACAAATATTCCTAGTCTAGGATTAAGACAAGAAAATATCAAAGTTCAAAATTGGACAAATATATCAAATTCCTATGGTAAAGCAACTATTGAAGAAAGAAGATAACTCATACATGTAAAAATGTTTCCATGCATAGAATGTGAATCTTTGGTATTTCATATGTTCTTGTATGCATATTATCCTCACTACTTGTATCTATGGTAGGAATGCCAACTATTTCTTTACCTAGGACCACTCCCTCTTTTGTTTCTCATCCAACCATAAAGATAAATCTATTTTACCTTAATGGGAGATCAGGTGGGAATATTTTTTGATCCAAGATGACTCTGATTGAATAATTTAGAAGATCCCTAGAATGAAATTAATCAAGGTTTTTTTTCTTAAGAATAGGCCTATTCTAATAGCTAATGCTATACCTTCACCTTGATACCAAGAGGGACATTCTCTTCAATTATCAACATATATTTTAGAACTAGCACTAGATTTCAAAGATGATAGGTTTTGTGAAAAACTATATAGAAGTCACATTCCATGATTGCTTCACCATACTTATCATCAAACTCCAAGAAACCATTTCAAAAGGGTTTGTTAAATTCTAATAAATTTTACCCTATCTGTTTTTCTTATGAAAGACGTAGATCAGATGCCAAAGGCCCCTTGGCAAAGAAAGTTCTTAATTTTATTATGAAGCTCTTAAGAAATTGAACTTCCAGCATGATAAATCATTAGCTAGTAAATAGGTAGACTAGGGATGATAAATTTAATTAAGGCCAATCTACCACCTAGACTATGCCACCTATTGTTGTAGCTTAATGTTCTCTTTTAAAGTTTCTTTCCATCCAACAATCATAGTTGTTTGTCTTGAAGCTCATGCCTACAACTAAATAATAAAATGTTTAAATGAGTTACTACCTTTGCAATGAGCTAAAAGCTATTTGAGAGAAACTATGGTAAAATTGACTATTTCTCTATGTTGTTATTTCTTTAGAATTAATTTCAAAATGATAAAAGTAAGGTTGTAACTACTTTGTGGATGTTTCTACAATTCATCTCAATTTTTACAATAATAGAAACATTACCAGCTAAAGCATATTATATATTTCATGAATCATGTGTAGTACAAAAGATGAACAAAATAACAAGATTCTAATAGTACTACTTCTAGCATGCAATGAACACAAATAGATTACAAAATTCCTTAATAACATACTTTATTTTGACTAATGCAATTCAATTAGAACACAAATCATAAAATACAATGTAAACATATTAATCTCAATCTCAATGATGCAAATAGATTGCATAATACCTTAATAACATACTTTATTCTGACTCATGCAATTTAATAAGAAAACAACTCATTAAATATGATGCAAATAGATTAATCTAAATGATGGAATCTAGAAATATGGTGACCATCAAAGAGATCAATGTTCATTCACAGATAACTATGCCATAAAGTATCCACCATATCTATTAAGTATTTGCAGAGGCATAGATTCTAAACCATCCATGATTAATGACCAAAATAATCCCTGTCATTTGATGAATGATTCCTTGTCTCTTTCCTATCTACCCCCATGACTGTGATGAATTTGCATATGGTATGGAGAGAGTTCAACAACTCTGAGATATTTGACTATGCGTAGGTACTCTGCCTGATTCTATTTTAATAACTTTTGACCTATTTATAGGTTGTGTGTGAATACAAGACAACTAGCCTATGGATTGTGAAAGTATTTTCTAATATGGAGGATGAGAATACGTTCTCAGCTTCCTTTGATTCTACTTTGATGGTAACTGACAACCTTCAATATTTCTCCTTGGTCAGTTATATGATGTGAAAATGCCTACCATAGGATTTCTACTGCTCACTATCTCCTCACATGACTCTATTCATGTAGTCAATAAGTTCTATGAATATACGATGATGCCCCGTGATGCCGCTATCTCAAAGACTTAGGCCTAATGGGTGTAAAAATTAGCCTAATTATTTTTTTGTGCTTAGTGGATGTAATGGGTCATGTTAGCTTCCATGGGAAAATTAAAGAATTTGAACCTTGAGAGAAGTATTAATGATGCCAAACTTGCATGTATTTACATTAATTATAGCTATAAAAGAATTCAAAAAGAAGGGCAAGCAACACTTGATCCTTATAACAGTCATCTTAGAGGATTCCCCCATAATCATAGTGTCAAAAAAAAATTTGGACATGGGTAGTATTTTTTATCATTGAAAATATCTTAATTTCGGATATCTTATTCTCTCCTTTAGAGGGGTCTATTTAGAGTTTTAGCTAAAATAATAAAAATAATGCAAGGCCCTAACACAAACCTCTAGAAGCTTTCATAAATATTGTTAAGAAAACCAATCGACAATAGTAGCAATCAAGTGTCCAAATATCCATTGTGGCAAACATTCAAGAAATCCAAAAGCATTAATAATCTGAACTAGAATACCGAGGTCCACTTAGTAAAATTCATAGATCATATCAAGCTTTATCACAATTTGTTTTTAATTCTTTTCCAGTGGCATTAAGATTCTTCTGGACTAGCAAAAAATTCCAACGATATTAGCCAACCTAAGTACTTTTTTAATTTGGTGTCTATGATTCTAGTCATTAATTTATAAGAAGACTTGCACAATGAAAAAGGTTGAGCCAGTTGAAAGGATGGGATAAAAGAAATCCAAAAGTGCATCAATACCATCCATCATCAATTTATAAAATGAGCTATACAATGAAATAGGCTAAAATGGTTGAAATGACATAATAGAAGAAATCCTAGAGCATTAACAACATAAACCATAACATCTAGATGATTTATAGATGTATAATTCCAATTTCTTATGTTCTTTAAATTTGGTCCACTATTATCCCTTAAAAAACTAAAACAGTAGATTCTAACTAGTGTTCCATATGCACTGCCAACTGCACCACCATCTAGATACCGAACATTTTTTTGGCAACCAACTTCATATTATTCTAGATATCCACCTATACCTACATATAAATCATAACCAACTAGATATCTTCACCCTCAAAACACTATGTATCCTCCCCCTTAAAGTAATACATATCCTCTACCACCAAGTAATGAATATCCATGTACTACAATGAACAATGAAACATTTTTATTATCAACACATCCAAACTTGGGCACATAGAATTTTTTGGAGCATTTACATTGATTATATAGCAAAATGAAACCACTTAAACGACCAAACCTCTCCTAATTGGACTTATCCCTTTATATTTGTGAGCATTGAAAAGGAAAATCGATAACCAAGAGCTTTAAAAGTTTTACAATCAATAATTGACACATTTTCACATGTTTTACTTGTTTGACAGTTTTGATAGTCTAATGACAATAGTTGTTCATGTTTAGAAGTTATCTATTTGGAAGACCTATGTATGGTAGATGTTGAAGCATTGAAACACATTTCTTTTGGCTTTTGTGGTATTTGATTTCATCCAGTGTAGGCATAGATATTTAACATTGAGTAGAAACTATCAAATTCCTTATCAGATAAAAGAAGACAAAAAAATGAAGAACTTGGAATGTTTTAATGTGTAGGTAGACCCTAAAATTGGAAGAATGATGAGGAGAAACATGTATTATAGATTTCCAAACTTGTAGAGAACCGTGCATGATGATTGACATGCATTAGATCCTTGAAAGGTGACTATAGAGTGTCATAGGAAATACAATCTTAGTGTGGTCGGCATATCATACAAATTAACCATTGGATTTTGCCCATTTTAGATATGTTGTTGGGAAGTAGGTTGTCAAGAACTTTACTTAAGCGATTCTCAAAATAGATTAGGGTTAAAAAGTTACATTATACTATGTGTAGGTCTATATGAAATCCAATGAGCATGAATGTATAGACAAAAAATTTGTTTAGGTATAATTTTAACCTTAGTAAGAGTGTTTGAGGGAGTGATTTATAGTTTGTGAGAATATATGTGTGTGCATGGTGTCATAGGATAGTAAGAGTGTTTGAGGGAGTAATATATAGCTTGTGAGAATATATGTGGGTTCATGGTGTCATACAATTCTAGTAAAAGTGATGTATGTTCATTCAATTGGTACGTAGACAAAGAGCAGGGATAATAGAAATTCATTGGGTTCTTATAAGCCTTCTAGTCCCACAAACTAATTTTAAATGCAAATATTTTGCAATCCAAATTTTCAAGAGTAGTATAATGTAAAATTTCAATGATTAAGAGTAATGTGATAAGCAAAAACTAATGCTACATTTTCAAGAAGCACAAAATATGAATTAGTCAAGAGCAATTTAAAAAGAAAAAGCTAATGCTACATTATTAAAATGGACTTTAGTACTTGATCATCAACAACAGTTGTTAAAAGTTGTTCTTTCATCTTATAAGCTGGTAGTCCTTCTCTTAGATGATGCACTTCCATACAGATGGGTTTAACTATAGTTAATTCACCAAGGAAAAAAAACATTTACAAATTCAGAAACATATTCAAGCCTGCATGCATTAAATATCTAGATAAGTATATATTCCATGCATTATCAAATAAACTTTGTTTATACCTAAAGAATGGAATTCATCTTACTTGGATCTTTTCATTATGCTCTATGATACTTTTTGAATAATATAAATATTAAAAGTACCATAGATAGGAAAATAAAATGGTGTTGAACCTTCTATTGCTACCTCTAACGGTACTCTTTTCACAAAAGGACTAAATCCCCGATTTTATCAAATTGAAGGGGTTGTGTACTCACAAATTTTAATATTTGATGATAAATTATTTCATGGAAAGAAGAGGATATTTCAATAAAGATGCAAGATCATATACGAAGATATGGAAATAATAGTCAGAGGGAAAAGATGAAGAAAATCATCCATGTATGATAATGAAAACTCAATCATCATTTGTTAGTTCTATGGTCTAAACAACATCAAAGATCATTTATTTTATTTTATTTTTAGTGTTAAATGCATCCATAATGAATATATCCTAAAAACATATCATCAACACAAAAATAATGCTTCAAGTAATATTGTGTTTTGCTTGTTTTATGAGTAGAATTAGTCACATGTTAACAACACTTTACTCTTATTTATTTATTTATTAAAAAAAAGATATATTACTACTCTAATTAAACTTTTCCAATATGTAAAATTACATTATCCTTCCATGTAATGGTTCTGCTATTCTATACATTTCATAATAGCCAAATTATTGAGTACAATATTTTAGTTGCTCACAATTTGAAAATGGCATCATCATATCTCGTCAGTCATAATATATTTATCTACCATATAGATAATTTTGTTTTTTTCAAACACTTAATCTAAATTATAAGATCTGATTCACACAAAAGTTCTATATAAGAAATAACTATAGAAGAAGTTCCTAGTGGGAAAGAAGCCATGGATAAAATTTCCAAAGAGAAAAAGAATATATGTATTTATCTAAAATATATTTTAATTACATATAAATTTTAAAAGGAAAAGTGCAATATAGATCTTCATAAGGCTCACACATAGTAATTTTTAGAGACAAATAGATGCCTTTACAGAAGATGCTATTGTCAAGAACTTGACCATGTCATTTTATGCTATGTTTAGACATTGGCATGTGAAGGAGATTTCAAGAAAATATCTTTGGACATGTAAATAATGGATTTCTTGGTGAGTAATAATTTTAAAGTTCTACATGTATGCCAATATCTTTCTAGGATATTTCTAAAAGGATTTTTCATAAGGGTATTTAACATGTTGAGTTAAAGGCCTAGCCCCTCCACCTTCAGAGGATCAGAATGATTATATTCCATCTTAAATTTTAGTCCCCCAAATCATTTGTAGCTCTAATGAAAAATGTCATTCATTGCAATAGTCTTTTTGTTATTATAATCAATGCTAGAAAAGTTTCAACAAAAAACTCATCTTAGAGTTTCAAAAGAGAACTAAGGTAAGATTAAAAGATATGAACTTTCTTCCACTCTCTAGGCTAGTTGGAAAAAAATATTAAAAGTATGCATATTTTATCATATCAACGAGAAAATCAATAACCCTTCCAATACTTTTGGGATATATAAAATACAAACTACTCTAATCTTTTATGAACCAAGAATTTCTCAAATACTCTACTTTAAAGATGCAAATAGCCCAAACATCTACTCTTCTACTCCTATGCTTTTGTACAGTGTTGTTTCATATCTTATGGTCCTTCACACTACACTTTTTCATCTTCAATAGATTCCACCACAAAACCTTGTTTGTATCTTTGTATATCAATTTTAAAGCAACCTTATTTCCACATCATAGACAATGAATCTAAAAAAATGTTGTTTCAATATGGATAATAAAAAGGTAATTCCAACTGTCTTTTATCTTCAAAGGTAATCATATATGTGAATCATTAATGGTTAGTAAAGATTATTAAAAAATCTATTAATGTAAGAGTTTAAAGTTACTATTTGAGGGGATCATGTTGAGATAATGGGTGTTGCACAAATTGCATAATATTGTTATATTGTATTATTTTATTTTATTATGTAATGTTGTATCTAGATAGACATGCAACATGTGAAGATTCCCATGGGATATACTTGATGAGTTGTATTGTAACATTGTGATAATATTTCATGTAACTATTTAATATTGGAAAAAAGAAATAAATGTCAAATATTAAATATGGGGTCAATGGGTTAGGTAGCACATGGTTTATGTAATACCACTTGGTGGTTTTTTGGGAGTTGCTACTATATAAGAAACCACAAGGGTAGTGAGTGAGAAAAGAAAAATGAAATAGTTGAGTGGGACATGGCTTGACAAGTTAGCTAAGGGAGCATTTGTGAAGGTTGGAAGGATGGCATGGGATGTGTGGATTCATGCTTGTTCACATGGATTGCTCAGTGATGGCTATGGCTTTGAAGGTTTCCACATTGTACTGCAATGGTATTTTTTGCTGAATAATACATGGTGATGGATGCTTTTAGAGGCTAGGTTTTTCCCTCAATGAGGGTTTTCTAGGGTATCTCTTATGTGACATTTTTGTGGGTATGTTGTCTATTCTCTTGCATGTGGATTTTAATTCCGTGTTTATTTCAGATCTATTATGGGTTATGTGGAAACGGTTATTTTTTTTTTTGCAAATTTTCTTACAAGTGGTATCAGAGCTATGATTTTATTATTGTAACCTTAGATTAAATCCATGGGAATGCATGAGAGGATAAAAGAAAGGGCAAGATATATGAAATTTATAGCTTTTTTATTGCAAATATGAGGGTTTTGAGTTTGTTGTTATGATGAGACATTGGTAAATTTTGGACATGTGAAAATTACTAGACAATAGGATTTCTTGAATATTTCATTTAAATGAGGGTTTCTGGGAGGTATCTTGCATAAATGACCTCTTAGGTAAAAACAAACCTTACCATTAGGTTTGAGTCAATGTTTCCATAAATTTTGATATATAATATGCCCTAGTTTGGCCATGTTTAGAGGAAATGAAAGTGTTTTTTAGTTTCAGCCCATGATGGCTATCAAATTAAATCCCATCAGAATTTTTGTCAAAAAATAAATTAAAAAAAAAGAAAATTTGTAGTGAGAATGGTAAAAAGAATGTCTTAGTAAAATGACGATAACTTTCTCTCAAAATATTAGATTTTAGACTTCTTATAAGTGTTGGAAAGCTAATTCAGAGAACTACAACTTGACATTGATTTGGTTCTATGATTTTGACATTATATCAAGTCTTAATCTAGCCCAAAATTCAGATATTATTTATCTAGAGCAGAGATTAGAGCATAACTTGGGCATATGGAGTCAAATTTTGGACTTCAACTAGTCAATGAAAAGCTCTTGGAGAACTCTACACATTGGTTCAAATTTGGTAGAAGTTTGGCATAGTTTATTTGGTAATATATTAATTTAAAAATTTGAAGGTATATATTGACTATAGTAACATTATGAGTTTATGACATTGTATGTTTTGGAGATTTAAGATTTGATATCATTGTATAATCAGTTCATATTTAAGATCGGTCTCATGATGATATGGTTATTAGTATTTGGTTTAGATATGTATGATGACTTGTTGGGTCTACAAGTTGTGCAGTTTTGTAAGCGATCTATACTTATAGATTGCATTTATGGCTTGGTTATTGGTTGTCTCTGCCTATTGATCTTTCATTATTGATGCATATTCAGATTGGTGGCTTGGATTTGGGTTGTCTATGACCTGAGTCACATGATTTTCTGATTTTTTCTTCATGTAGAAAGGATGAGATGTTGTTACCAAGTACAATCATGGTGGAGGATTGTGGTTGACTATTTTATGCTGACGGGTTGGACATATTGAGAGTTAGATGCTTAATTCATGGATGTGATCATGGTGCCATAGATTTTGGCATGACATGATTAGATACAGACTTGTAGGATCTTCATGTAGGAGATGGATATTATGATTCCATAGGTGACTTGGTACCATGGTTGAGTGGGAGTTTTTTGCATTGATACACTTACTAAGTGTTTGTAGATGTCGGAGATTTGTCTTAGATCTTGTTATTGAAGAAGTATCTTTGACATTTGCATGGTGCACTTGTTATCTTCATGGTGTGTGAAGATGGTTAGATCTTGAGGACTCATGGAGTTCTTGGTTATCTTTATGGTGTGTGGAGATGGTTCTTCATGGTATGTGTAGATGGTTGCATCTTGAGCACTCACAGGGTTCTTGGTGAAGGTGTGGTTTATACTTTCATTTGATATGTTATCCTTGGTGTGAGGATGGTTTCATTTTTAATGTCCTAGTATACTCTTGATACATTTTTAGAGTTTTGACATGTTCTAGTATGTTCTTATGGAGCATGTTATCTCTTTGGTTGAGATGGTTTAGATCATGTTGTCATGTTTATGTTTCTAATGCCATGGTTGGAATTTTGACATTGATCTTGGTTTAGTTTATTGGTGTTGAGTACATTGATCATAAGCTGGATACTTCATGACATTGTTATGTAGCATTTGGAGTTGGTATGGATTGATTGATTACAGGTGCTTATGGACTCTTAGAGATGGTGGTGATGTTGATTTCTCTTGGATTAGAGAAGTATTTGTTGAGATAGTTGATGGTTTCAACAAGAAGCCAGAGGGGCATTCACCTGATATGGACTTAAGAGGAGATTTTTCTTAGATGAGTCTTGGGTGGAGACCTAGATATCTTGATGAGCATTCTCATTCCCTGCTCTTGGTCTACTCGATGATTTTCTACTTGAGAGGTATAACCCATAATTTTTTCTCAAGTGCATTATATTTATGTTTGTCTTTCATGGATATGGATCTTGAGCTATGTTACATGAGTTAGTTCTGGAGGTTTCATTTGAGAGATGGTTTAGCATTGGTTATCTCCATTTGCATATGTTTTTATGCTGGTTGAGTTTGGGAGATGGTTTTACATTTGACATATTCCTTGGATTAGGAATGGTTTATGAGTTTGATCTTCTTGTGAGAGGCTTACATCCATGATTATTTATATGGTATGGTTTTGGTGTTGTTGAGGCTTCTTGTTGGGGTTTTATGGAGAAGATCATACGTGCACACTTTACATCTAGAGGTGTGTGTAGAAGGACATAATACAGATTATGATTTGCATAGTTTCTCTTTGGTCTTAGTTATCTTCTTGGATGTTTAGTTTTCACTTACATTGGATTTGAGATTGGTTAGAGATTGTGATCATTAGTTTGTGTTAATGTATGCCATGTGAGAGATGACATGGTTATTCCTTTATCTCTTTCCTCTGCTGGCTATGGAGAACATGGGAGAGCATTGGAGACTTGTTATGAGAGTTGTTCTTGTAGGATATCAATTTATGTGTTGTGGATGTCCTTGATACTACATGGATTCACTTCTTTAAGATGTTGTGAGTGAATTGGTTATAGATTTGACATTGTCATTTGCAGTGGGAGCTTCTTGGTATATATGTGGTAGGTATTTCTCTTGAGGCTTATGATTTCAAGTTATAGATTGGATATGTTGATGATGTGAGATTCACTTGTTATACCTTTGGGGGTATAGATAGTTGGATGTGTTTGACACTTGCTATGGGTATTATTTTAGCTATGAAAATTTTAACAACTATGAATATATGTGATTAGCTGAGTATTTTATTTGGTACAAGATTTTATGATCTTCTAATGCGACATGTTGGGTGGCTTTCTCTTTGGATGGATTCTATGTATGTCTAGTGGTAGTGGCATAATAGGAGGTGAGATCATTCACATTTGAGATGTTGGATACTTTGATTTTATTGTGGGTACCAAGATGGAGCATTTTGGTCCATGATAGTTGATTTTTTACAAGGGATAGTTCCTTTTTTTATTTATGTGGCTATGGATTGACCCTATGCAATGTATACAAAAAGTGGGAGATTATTAAGATAATGAGTGTTGCGCATATTGCATAATATTGTTATATTGTATTATTTTATTTTATTATGTAATTTTGTATCTAGATGGATGTGCAACATGTAAAGATTCTCATAGGATATACTTGATGAGTTGTATTGTAACATTGTGATAATATTTCATGTAATTATTTAATATTGGGGAAAAGAATTAAATGCCCAATATTAAAAGTGGGGTCAATGGGTTAGGTAGCACATGGTTTTAGTAAATGGTTTATGTAATACCAATTGATGATTTTGTTGGAGTTGCTACTATATAAGCAACCACAAGGGTAATTGTTGGTGAGTGGGAAGGGAAAAAGGAAAGAGTTGAGCAGGACAAGACTTGACAGGTTAGCCAAGGGAGCATTTGTGAAGGTTGGAAGCATGGCATGGGATTTGTGGATTCATGCTTGTTCAGATGGATTGCTCGGTGGTGGCTATGGCTTTGAAGGCTTCCATATTGTATTGCAATGGTGTTTTTGCTAAATAATACATGGTGATGGATGCTTTTGGAGGCTGGGTTTTTTTCCTCAATGAGGGTTTCCTAAGGTATATCTTATGTCACAATTTTGTGGGTATGTTGCCTATTATCTTGCTTATGAATTTTAATTCTGTGTTTATTTCAAATCTATTATAGGTTATGTGAAAATGGTTATATTCGTTATTTCAAGTTTCCTTACAAATCACATGTGATTTAAGAGTTTTACTATTTGAGATCCCTTGCATCATCAAGAGTTTTATCACCATATCTTTTATTTGTTCATGATAAAAGTACAAGTGTTTCACAATAGTTTATGATGTAATTGTGCCACAACTTGTGCATGAATGTGGACAAAAAATCTTAGAATACAAAGAAAAAAATTAGAATCTGCTTTGACTTTGTTCTCGTAAAAACACCTCCATTGTGAGGGAAAACTCTAAGGGCCATTTGTGTGTTTAATGTCCTCACAGCTTTGAGATAAACAAACACCACATACATCTTACACAAAAGGATTTACACAATTCTAGTACACATTATTAGTCCCTGCTACCCATAGGCGACGACTAATATTTTCACCATAGTATTCAATTAGTCTCTACGTCAAAAGTTAGGAAAAGCCTCATAACAAGCCCATTAAAATCATCTCTATAGCTGCATTTCCATTTTCCATTAGTTCCAATAGAATTTTCCTCTATTACTATTTGCTAGGGACAATTTCCCCTCATAGTCTTTTTATTTTGTTGCCTTGAAAATTAACATGAAATCAACATGCATTCTACCTATTATTCTCAAAGCAAGACATGCCTATTATTCACAAACTTTGATTTACCACTGTACAAAATTTCTTCCCCTCCTTGTAGTTGGGCAGCTAGTCATTAGGTATGCATTTCTGTCATTTCTAATTTAATCTTCTCTACATCTTAATATGGATTACTACAGTTAAAATGGCTAGCATTTGTGCAATACAAAAGCTATTTTCTTCTTTACCGTCAAAAATTTTGAACCATGTGAATCCTTAAAAAACCATTGTCTCTCCAGCTATGCTTCTTACAAATTGCCCTCTCATTTGAAATTGCTCCATATGGAACAATACAGTCTATCACATGCTACATGTTGAGGAATGTGGCACAATATGCATTTCAATATAGTTTTTCCTCTCATTCGAAATCCTCTGCAATTTTTCTCAAGGTATTCAACAAATTGCTCCAAGAAGAGAAAGCAAATTTTGGAAATTGCTTCTAGGATGACAATATATACCACCTTAATCTGAATGTATGATATAGAAAAGAAGTCTAAATATCAGTAACCAAGTGGAAATCACATGCGGTCTAAGGTTACCATCAATGTGCACCCTCAGTAACCTATAGATTAAAAAGAGTTGGCAATTGTCCCATTGAATGAAATTATCAGCTCTGGTCACGTATACAAGGGGTTTTTCTGTTGCTTCATTAATTTCCAATCCACTTACCGCTTTGCAATAGTTGGAAGTCATT
Organism: Cupressus sempervirens; assembly: GCA_028749045.1. Classification (NCBI taxonomy): domain Eukaryota; kingdom Viridiplantae; phylum Streptophyta; class Pinopsida; order Cupressales; family Cupressaceae; genus Cupressus; species Cupressus sempervirens. Next base: position 814,950,782 of record CM053792.1, on the reverse strand, counting down.
GTCTGCCCTAACCCCTCTATCAGGGAAATTAATGTATCACCATATATCAACTGCATACCTATTTTGTTTTTGGTATTTAGTCAACATTTTCCGCCTTCCCTGATGATTTACCCTTCTTTGCTAAAAGAAATATGCAAGATCAAACAATTTCATTACTGTGATTTATTTTTGTAATTTATACTCACAAACTACACCCATTTTCCTAGTTTTCATCATCTTACTTCACTTTGCAATTTGTGCAAAGGGTTGGCCTCATTTAGAGAAACTATTTACCTTAACTTGTGCAGGAATGTTTAATTAACCTTGCATCCATGCTCTCGTATTTAGGGTTTTCCTGTTTATTGTGATTTTAGATGTTTTTATAGATTCTTTCAACTATTGACATTTCTTTCCCTTCATCAAAATATGCTCCTATAAATATTTTTCTATGTTGCCTCTCCTAGCTCTCATTTATGGAAAACGTTTATGTTATTTTTTATATAGTTTTCTAACATATTTCCCTTGAGAACATGAATTGGAGCCTCAATGAATTTTCCTAATTTTTTGACATCATTTTTTAAATTATGTCTAGTTTCTTAGAAGACAAACAATGTTTTAGAAATGAAGTGAATGTGCAAATTCTTAGCTAATAATTGATTTAAAACAAAATTTCCCATCTCAGGTTCCCTAGGACTCCTGCAATCAATTAGTAAATAAAAGGGATTTAGTTTTGAAAAAAAAGGAGATTTAGTTTTGACATGATGAAAATGAATGCATTTGTGTGCTTTGTGCAGATTCTATTTGCTGCTATTCAACATTCTTGGTTGTAGTTTCAAGGATAGAATCGGTGTATTGTTTCAAAGAAATTCTTTCACTCTTTCTTAAAGACTATGGAGTGATACCTTTGATTTCCCTCGGTTTCTATTTTCACTCAGAGTATCTCTTCCTTTTAACTATTCTAAGGCCATAGAACCATTATAGGCCCTCATCTGCCCCGGGTGGGCATGTCCTACCCGCCAGCTTGTAATCTTCATTCATGAAATCCTGAAGTGTCATTACAGTAGAAGCTACAGTGTTCCCTTTTGACTTTTGAATAGCATCTTACCTATGGAAAAACTCATGAGAACTTTATGCGCATAACGTGTCTGTAGATCTGAAATATCAAGGTGCATTCTTCTGACAATGAAATGTCTAGATAATTAAACAAACCATTTTCTCTTTCACTGCCACTTCACTATCTTGTGCACTTAAACAGTACTCTCTGCTCTCTATGTCTTGAGATTTTCTCTTGATGCATCAATATCATATTCATCCATCCAATCCAACAGACCTCTCGCCCTGCAGGGACTGGTGCTGCCTGCAGCCCTTGTTTAATATATATGTGAGAGAATACCTAGGATTTTCATGCAATCTTGAGGAAAAAAATTCCATAAAACAATGGCAGAATAATCCAATTCCATAATGTTTGGCTATTCCTTAAATTTTAGGTTTTTCAAATGGTTCAAATAAGTTCCAAATTTGTAGAGTTAATGGTAGAAACATGTGTAATTTAATATTTGCACACAAAATAACAATAAAAACAAGAAAAAAATACTCCTTAAGGTTTAGAGTGGGGAAATTTAAAGAATGTCTTCAAATGTACCTGTTTGATAACCTTCAAAGATGGCTCAGAAATTACTAAGCTGAAGAATTACTCGCAAGCAGAAGACTTGTGGTGGAAATAATTCACACTTCTTATTTCATCTTTGTCACGTGTCAGCCTCGTCCTGACTTTAGCTCTGTAGGGCACAGTCAATCCCAAAATCTAAGAAGCAACAAATCCAAATGAAGAAAATGAAAATTCCAAGTCCCGTCAATTTTCTAATATGCAGACAACACACTCTCAACTATAATTTATGACAAAAACTCCCCTAAATCCTAACTATGGGATTCCATGAGACAGCACCATGGCATCTCGTAAAGGCTTTCTATCAAACAGTTCGAGTGCACTGTTTGTGCTTCCACATATTGGAGAGGACTTTTGTCAAATAGTTTTCGTGCCTTATTTATGTTTCCACATTTTCGTACATATTATTTATTTTATTTTTTTTGGACAGAACTCAATTTTTATCATTATGATCCGATGAATGGTAAAAGTGATTTTTTAATCTGGCTTTACACCATGCATTGCGTTTGGTCAGAAATCTCGAAGGCCTTTTCAATAATTCACTTTTTACATATCCCAAAATCTGTGTTTATATCAATGCTATGATATATTCATTGTTAACATATTAATCATTAGGGTTATAGAATTAGGTTGTAAATTTCAGTTTTAATAGTTATTAAATAGCAATTGAACTATTAAATGACTACTTTATTTATGTAGTGAATCTCGTTGAATAAAATACAATAAAGTTTTAATTATTTTCGATTATGTCATTTCCAGGCCTAATAGTGGTATCAAAACAATTCTTTGTCATACATTGTGAATGAGAAGTGACTAATGTTCTCTTGTAATTAATGACCTAATCAATAAAATGGATGATGTCACTCATAATATCTGGTGACCTATGATGGAAGAAGGAATGAGCATCCACAACATTTTTTGATGGATCATTGCAAAGGTAAACTATTGGCAATCCATAACAAACTTCTACTATGTAAGTTTGTGATTTGTGCAAGGGGAAAGATGTCATTTCTAAATCATATTGTCTATTCTAAAAGTGGCTTCACTAACTCTTTTGTTGTAGAGAGGTTTAATGAGTAATGTCAGAGCAGTTACATAGTTATTATTAATTTTGAAAAAGAAGAGGCTGTAAAATATTTGCTGCATATACTCCTTTTTAATCATTACTAGTTTCAGAAATTATAATTATCATGGTGTTTAGCGCTTGAATTTAATTGCAATTATATGGTATGCATATTCTATGAGATATAAATCTTTTTTAATTTTAGTGCTTTTAGTCTCAGTTCCCTTTTTATGGCTCTATATCTTTGTGGAATAGTATACATTGAATCAAATATGTTATTCCAAAAGAGAGGAGAATGCACATATGTGCGAAGAGAGTTTAAGTTATAAAAAAAATTTAAAAATGCAATAATGATACATAATAGATTATTTTATGATGGATGGCAAGACCAAACTTTATTTATTATCAATTTCTATTTGAAAATAGAGACATGGTTGCAATTATTACACATCTTGTGGTGTGATAGAGGTGTTACATTGAACCGTGCTATTTTTGTTGACATCATATGTTTCCCTGCACTACCTAAGGTATTTAATCATATGTATTGTTATTTTAGAAAGATATACAAAAGGCATGATTTATTTTTAAAGGAAGTGAATTTGATGGCATAAAAATTTCAAAGTATTATAGTGTGTTAGATGAGTTTGATGAATTTGTGTGTGATCTCAAAAGGAAGTATATTTCTTATGATCTTCTACTTCAAAGATGAACATATCAGCCATGCCTCAATCTATAAAATTACCAAGTTGAGTCTTCAAGATATCTAATGTTTGATTCTACAATATTATAAAGTGACAAAGGGATTAGTGATGGATATTTAAAAGTATCAATTAGAAAAATGAGATTGATCTGAAACATGGATGGTGTAGAAGATATACAGTTACTTGTTAGTAATAATGGATAAAATGTGTTCAGGTATTTATAGTGACAAGAAATGATTTTGTTAATATTGGAGACAAAAAATTTAATTGTTATGATGATATTAGTACATAGTAATGCATTCCATCTATTTGGGGGAATAGAGATAAATATGCGGTATCCTATCCAATAGCTTATCACATAAATTATTTCCTCTCATCTACCAAGGGGAGGATATTCTTATCTGTTAGATTCAAGTTCAAGTGAATGCAATTTCATATTCAAGTTCAAGTGAGTTGCAAGTTCAAGTTCCAGTCAATGCAATTTTAGATTCAAGTTCAAGTGAGTTTAAGGTTCAAGTTCAAGTGAATTTAAGGTTCAAGTTCAAATGAAGGACAAATGCACAACACCGATTGTGTTATTTTATTGCACCTAATGTTTGCTATTATCAAAATTTTATATGGACAAAATAATTCATAACACCCAATGTGTGTTACTTCATAGCACCCAATGGGTGCTCTTATCAAATTGTAATACAAAAAAGAAGGTCCATAACACACAATGTGTGTTATTCTATTGCACCCAATGTGTGCCCTTCTCAAATTGTAACATGAACAATACAAGTTAATTGCACCCAATGTGTGCTGATTTCAGATATTATGCACCCAAAGTGTGCTAATTCCAATGGGACAAAATAGGTCTCAAATATAGACCTATCAAACCAATAGGATCATTATATAAATTTGAAGTCCAACAATGGACAACATGCTGAAGTATAAAAGTTTCAACCCTGCAAGTTCAAATAGATTTTAGATCACATCATAGGTACAATATTTCAAAAGATAATTTAGATCAATGAACAAATGTTTTTGGTTTCAAGTTCAAAGTTTCAAGAGTTCAGAATACTCCTAATTTCATGTAACTCTTTTTGACTAAAGGGGGATGTTAACATATTAATCATAGGGTTATAGAATTAGGTTATAAATTTTAGTTTTGGTATTTATTAAATAGTAGATGAACTACTCAATGAGTATTTTATTTATGTAACGAATCTCACTGAATAGAATATAATAAAGTTTTAATTATTTTTTATGATATCAAATTTTTGGGCCTAAAAATTCATTACCCTATTTGTGAAGCTCCCAATGTGTGGTAGGCTATGAGGATGGTGGAAATCCCTTTTTTTTTTTTTTTTTTTTCCTGTTGCAATAATCAGAGAAACTTTATGTCCAGATGCCATTGTATTCTTTTTAGTAACAAGTTCCACTTTTGAGCCTACAATTGACATTGCAAGTTCCACATGACTTTCTACCTACCTATAGTTCTAATTCCATCTCCAAATCGAGGAGCAAATGAAAGTCATACCCATGAAAAAAAATATGTTTTTAAATCAAATTTTGATTCTATTGATTATAAAATGAGAATATTGTTTCTAATCCCACCTTGAATTATTTTGGTCATTTATGGAGGAGAATAATATAAAATAATTTACAAATAATTTATAATATAGAACTTATAAGATAATTTACAAATTCATTATATCTAATCGATATATTTTAAAAATACCAATCAAATATGTCATGTTATCTATTTCTAGTGGTATCCATTTTAGAATGAATAAATTTCTTATTTTTTAATAATAAGCATCTATTTTTGTATCATTGAAAAATTTAAGAATTATAGATAATATATCTTGTGGTTGAGAATTATCTTTTCTCCAATTTTTTTCCAATATATGGTAATGATTATTCTCTTAGTTATAACACTCTAGTCTTAAGATAGAGATATAGATTTGAAATCATTTGATGGAAAAGTTCTATATACTGATTAAGATAATTGAGAATTTGAATATATTGAATAAAGCTAGATGTGGCTTGAGGAGAGGATGTCCCTCTTGTAATCCTTACAAAAAAAGGGATGGGTTAAAAACCCACTTGTTGATAATTTTATTAATGTCCAAGTTAAAAAGATGTATAAATTGAAATACTATCGATTTAGGTGAATAATTATTTAGTCATTTTAATTTATCTAACCTTGTGATTTTACCCAATGATCAAATTAGTCATATATTTGGTCATTTATACTTATGATTTGCAAAACAAATGTATGATTTCATCACTTTTAGTCATGGGACTAAAATTTTGAGTCATGTAAATAAAATTTTTAGTCACATAGTCATTTATTTGCTCAAATTCTACTAGTGATATATATTCTAAATTTAGAACTACCATGAGCTAATTGTAAGCAAAAGCATTATAAGTGATTTGGTGATCAAACTCTATACATAAGAAATGATCTATTTTTCTAGGCTATTTGGATGTGTAATCTTAACTAATCCAAAAAATAAGTTGTAATTTCTATACAGAGCTATAGACCCATTGACAAAGCATAGTGTACCCCTCCAACTTTGAATTGGTGAAGCTACCATAGAGTCTTATTGTGAACAGGAAGATCCATTGATTTTGATCAATCCATGCAACCACAATCACCACACATTTTGTGGTCAACATAAATTTTAGTAGAGATTTGACATGGGATAAGAAGAGAATTACCTTCCAACTAAATGCAAGTGCAGACATCAAGATCTTGTTGAGGGTGATCATTCTAGTATATCAGAGTTCTAAGATCCATCCTACACAACTTCATTCTTGGAGTCATAAACCTACATACATATGATGAAACTTTGAAAACTTTGAATCCAATATCACATCAAATATTTTTTTTTCTTGCATGTGCTTATTAAAACACAACTTATAGTAGGTAAATGGTGCATAAATCTAAAAGGGAGAATTTTGGTGTGAAATTATTTGGATACATTAATAAAATGAAATATGCTAAACTATTCACCTTATCAAACAAATTCAATATTCTCCAAAAAATTGATGATTCCATTCAAAACATTAAATTAAGTAGACTTCTTTAGCCCTCTCTCTGTAAAGCTTCCCTAGAACAAAAAGAAGTAGAAGACAATGCCATAAACAAGCAAATCTATTTCTTCACCAAAACCAGATATTTAAAGAATGACTAGTGCAATAACCAAAAATATATCCTCTAATACCTCCAATTAGGAAAAATAAAGGATAGGAATTAGACTACATTAACAAGAAATTAAGTGAGTATCTCCTAATCACTAGCAATATACATAGTGAAGAAAGTTTGTTTGAGTTCAAGGACAAAGAAATTTTTGCATTTAAAAATTGGTCTCAAATGAAGAACTATAAACCAAAAAATTGACTTAAAAGCTTCTTTAGTCTATTGATAAGTATATCCTCCATGTCTAATCATCTAGCTTATTTGCATTGTAGCAATAAGGATATCATAGAAAAATTTCTTTGAGGTCATATATTCTTTTATAAAGGGTTTAGTGTTAATTATATAAAATGGTCACCTAAATTTGATGAGGATTTTTTCAAAACCCATATGTTTTTACCAACCTGGGTGGTAATGAAATACATACCAATAAAACTACTAAAATATAAAAATTCTCAAACACATAGGATTTTCCATTGGTGAATCCTGTAGCACTGATGCTAATTACAGAAAAGAAGATGTTTTTAAGATTTTAGTCTATATTAAACTATATCATCATCATTTAAAAGAATAAAAATAATTATGAATGGATCTATATATAACATTCAAATAGTAAAATTTGAAGGCAATATATAAGACATAGTGCTAGTAGAAAGGATTGACAATAATGCAAGATTCAAATATATAGACAAAATAGTAAATATTAAATTAGATATCCCAAATCCTCCCAAGAGAAACCAAGATAAGATAATAAAAATTCAAGAAAAATTGCAATCTTCCTTCTGATAATCCTATAATATCATATTAGAAAACATAGGCAAGAAAGGATCAAGGTTGGCAAGTGAAATATGTTTCCTAAAAGAAGTATTTAAAGAGGGGAAAATAGTGAAAGAAATAGAGGAAGAGAACTATGATAACTTACTCAACCCTAATAATCTTAAGAAAAAATCTCAAGAGAGATCAAGTAGATCTCAAAAATGTAACAACAATACCAAAGGAAATCCTAGTGATAATAGATTTGGGAAAGATGGAATTACTATCTTGGAGGAAAATATTAGAAAACTTCAATAGTGTGACCAATGTAGAAGTAAAAAATTATTTATTAATGACATTAAAGGAAATATAAACCTTTATTAAACCTTGTCTAAGGATTTAATTGACAATCAAAATGGTTTGACAGATCAAATCATTTTATGGAAGGAAGCACAAAAAAAGAATCTATTAGTTCAAACCCATACAACATCCATGTAGAATATTATAATTCAAAGGAGATTGTCCAAAAGTGAATATTTTCAATCCAGAGGTAGAGTTAAAAATCATAGTAAAGAAATAAATGATAAAATGACTTTTCCCAAGCTTCAGGATAATAAGAAAAATGATTCCAAAACTATAGATTTTATAAAAAATATAGTGGGAAAACATATAGTGATTGAAATGTCCCCTTTTCTGATTTGATATTTCCAGCCTCAAATTATAACTTTAAAATCAAACAACCAATATTACAAAGATCTGCCAATTTCCCAATAAAACCCAAATCGGGTATGTCCAAATTAGTGCCAAAAACTTCACAACTTCACAAATTATTAATAAATCTGAAAATGGACACTTTTACAAAAATTTCAGCAGCACAACAGCCTAAAAAATGACATTTTTCAGATTTGTATAGCCTTTACACAACAGCTCACAAATGTAGGGCAAAACTATGCTCAATCGGGCTCTCGAAATTAACACAAAAATGCCCGGAAACACCACAAAACACTCATAAACTATCTCAGAAGTTTAATCATGACCCAATACATATATTCAGCTCTATTTTAACATCATAAAGTCTAAAATAAATTAGCAAACCAAACTGATATGAAACACTCAACTGAAAACCCAAACTCAAACCAAAAACAACCCCGAAAACACCCAAATCGGCACTATTCAGCACAAAGGCAAACTCTGTATGAGCATGCACATGGAATAGCTTCAAAATCCCATCCTTAGCCTTCCTAGAAACCTACAAACTCCCATTCTTGGGTCTCCTTCTCCACAGGTTTGGCAGCCTCTGAAGAACAACAAGAAAATTAGCAAGAATCAAGATGTAGAATGAGCCCAAAATGCCTCCAAACCCCTTTTAAAGAGGGCATAACCCTAACTCACGTCCAAGAGGGGTTAATAAAATATAATTTAATAATAATTTTTATTTATTAGTCCATTGGTTTCCAAAGATTAAACCCTTTTTCCGAAATTTCACCTTTTTGGAGCCTGCCTGCCTTAACAAAGTTTATTTTTTTTTAATTATTTGAATAGGGGACATGACAAGTCCTCCCCTCCCAAATATTGCTTTTCCTCAAGAAATGAAGGTTGGAATTCTCAAGAATATGTTCTCCTTCCCAAGTTGCATCCTCTAGTGGTAATCATTTCCATTTGACCAAATGCTCTATGATGCTCCTATTTCTCAACCTTTTCTCTCTTATATCCAAAATCTCTTCTGGTATCAAAACTAATTTCCCTTCATCATTAAGAGGTGGTAATTCTGTAGATACTATGGTTTGCTGGCCTAGAACCTTCTTTAATCAAGATACATGAAAAATATTATGTATTTTGCTGTTTGGTGGGAGCTCCAATTCATAAGCTACCTCTCCTACCTTCTTGATGATTTTATAAGGCCCATAGAACTTTGGCTTGAGTTTCTCTGCCCCACTTTTCTTCAAGGTGCTTTTCTTATATGGCTGCAACCTAACAAATACCAAATATCCCACCTCAAAAGATCTTTCAATCCTTTTCCTGTCAGCATATATCTTTTGTTGGTTTTGTGCATGTTGTAGATTATCCTTGAGGGACCTTATTATATCTTGGCTTTGCTTGATGAAATCACTTGCTGTGGGTACTCTGCTATCGAAAAGTATTAGATCAACAAAGGAAAGGGCATCATAACCATAAAGAGCATGAAAAGGAGGCATACCAATAGACATGTGATGAGATGTATTGTAACAATACTCCCCTAGGTGTAACCATTTCACCCAAGCATGTTGTTGATTTGAAACATAGTTCCTCAAATATCCTTCTATCCATTTATTAACTATCTCTGTTTGTCCATCTGTTTGAGGGTGATAGCTAGTACTGGGAGTGAGTTTCGTTCCTGCCAAATGAAAGAGCTCCTTCCAAAATGCAATCCTTACCTTGAACCTTGGGCAACCCAGTGATGAAATCCATGGAAATACTTTCCCATTTTTGTTCGGGAATAGGAAGTGGCTGCAACAAGCCTGCAGGAAAATTTTGCTCACTCCTGCTTTGTTGGCATACCATACATTCCTTAATGTGTTTAAGGACATCCTCCTTCATACCCTTCCATGAAAACCGCTCTCGAATTTGCCTATATGTCTTGAAGTATCCCTGGTGACCAGCCAAAGGTGTGTCATGAAAGGCCCTCAATATCCTCTCCTTAGTTTTTGACCCTGGCACTAAGAAGATCCTGTTCTTGTAATAAATCAATTCATCAACAATCTTGTACCTGTTATCATCCACTAAATTATCCAAAATCTTGGTGGCAAATGAATCTTTAGCATACTCTAAAATTATGGAGACTTTCCAATCAGCAGAGATAGATGATAAGGAACACAAAGTGGGCTTTCTTGAGAGAGCATCAGCAACCACATTATTCTTTCCTTTCATGTATTCAATATCAAAATCATAAGCTTGCAATTTGCTTACCCATTTTTGTTGATGATCATTCAAATCCCTTTGGTTCAAGAAGAACCTGAGGCTATTATGGTCTGTCTTTACAATGAATCTCCCACATACCAAATATTGTCTAAACTTATGAAGTGCATGCATGATTGCCAACATTTCCTTATCATAGATGGAGTACCCTTTCTCTGATTGATTTAATTTTTGACTCTCAAATGCTATTGGATGTCCCCTTTGAGTTAGGACAGCCCCTATACCTTCTCCCGAAGCATCACTTTCAACAACAAAAGGTAAAGAGAAATCTGGAATTGCAAGCACAGGGCATGAACTCATTACCTCCTTAAGCTTATCAAATGTTTTTTGTGCCTCTTCTGTCCAAACAAAAGATCCTTTCTTTGTAAAATCAGTCAAGGGGACAGAAAGCTAAGAAAAACCCTTGGCAAATCTTCTATAGTAGCTACACAACCCGAAGAAACCTCTCAACTGTGTAAGATTAGTGGGTGGAGGCTAATCAAAAATTGCTTGAATTTTTTGTTGATCAACCTGTACTCCTTTAGAGCTTATAATATGTCCCAACTATAGGATCTCTGTCAAACCAAACTCACATTTAGATAGCTTAGCATAGAAGGATTGCTGCTCCAAGATTCCCAAAATAGTGTCTATGTGCTTTAGATGCTCTTCCCATGTTTTACTATATATCAAGATATCATCAAAAAATACCAAAAAATTTTTTCGAAGATGCTGACTGAATACCTTATTCATACAAGATTGGAATGTTGCAGGTGCATTAGTGAGTCCAAATGGCATAACAAGAAATTCAAAGTGCCCATAGTGACATCTGAAAGCAGTCTTTTCCACATCTTCACTCCTCATTCGGATTTAATGGTAGCCTGATCTTAAGTCAATTTTTGAGAAGTATACAACACCATGTAACTCATCAATGAGTTCATCTATGTGTGGTATGGGATACCTATTTTTTATGGTCTTCTTGTTTAGAGCCCTGTAGTCTATACACATTCTCATTGTACCATCCTTTTTCTTGACAAGTACCACAGATGATGCAAATGGATTAGAGCTAGACCTTATGAATCCCATGTCCAGGAGTTCTTTAATAGTTTTTTCAATTTCTTCCTTATAACCTCTTGGATGGCAGTATGGGGTTGTTATAACTAGTTTGGCACCCTGTTCTAACTCTATAACATGCTCAAAACCTCTATCTGGTGGTAATCCTGGAGGCAAATCATTGAAAACTATACTATTCTTATCAAGAATATTTTGAATTTTAAAATGGAAATTACTTTGATTCTTTGGAGAGCTTGTTGGTTGGATTATGACTCCTGCTACCCATGTTACTTGTCCTCTTCGAAAAGTCCTCTCCATCCTCTTTGCAGAGACTGCCTTAGGTGCTCCATTCGATAACCCTCTCAATATGACTTCTTTCCCATTGGAATGAAATTTAAACTCCATAGTTTGATGGTTCATGTAATAGCCTCCGATAGAGTGCAACCATTGAACACCCAATACAAGATCTGTCTCCCCAATACCAACCACATAGAAGTCATCACATAACTCATAATCTCCTAAGGTCATCTTGAGTTCTTTCACCACCCGTGTGCAAGGCATAGTGAATCCATCAGCTACAGTAACATTGAATCCCTCAAAATCTTTTGCTTTAAGCCCTCTTTTCATGACAAATCCCTCATCAATAAAATTGTGAGTTGCCCCACTATCAAGAAGAACAGTCAACCTTTGCCCTACTAGTACCCCTCGAATTCAGAAGGGATGGTATCTTGGGACTCCTGATAATGTTGCTAAAGTTCCATCCTTGCTCATTTCTTTTACTTTCTCTTCTTCTACCTCCTCCTTAGTATCATGAAATTCCTCATGCTCATCTAAATTAGATTCTGAAGCAACTTCAATATAGTGCACTTGACCTTTCCCCAAACATCTGTGTCCTGGAACCCATGGTTCTCTACAAGTAAAACAAAGCTTTTTCCTTCGTAATTCACTCCTAGTCTCTTCATCTACCTTCTTTTTTGCCACATTTGTCACATCTTTTGGTGGTAGTGTTGGGAAAGTCTTTTTCTGAAAATTTCCCTTATGTTGCCAAAGATTTGGGGGTTTTTGATTAGTGATTGATTTCATAGGCACGCAAGTTTCAAGTTGCAAGCTTCTTTTGATAGCTTCTTGTAAGGTTGAGGGTGAGAAAGCCTTAACCAAACCCTTAACAGAATCTTCTAAACCATCAAGAAAAAGATAAACGATCCTCTTTTCACTCATATCAGGTACCATAACAGCCACTTTTTGAAATTCTTCTATATACTCATTAACTGATTTGGTTTGCTTCAACTTTGACAATTCTTTAAAGTACTCTTCATCATCCTTGAGGTCAAATCTATCTATCACCCTTTGACTGAAATCTTCAAATGTAGTTACCTGATCGTGACCTTGAGTAGTCATTCCATGATACCACCAATCATAAGCTGCATCTTTCAAGTGTAGACTTGCAAATTGAATAGCATCACTCTCTTTCATGGGGTTAAGTGTGAAGAAAGTTTGTAATTTTTGTAGCCATGCTCTAGCTGAAATTTTATTTGTTCCATCAAAACTAGGTGTTGTAAACTTGCTTATTTTATTTTTGAGCTCTCTTCCACTTGTGTCATGCTCCCTCCTGTTCTCTTTCTTGGGCATCAAAGCGTTCATCATATCCACATATTCTCTAAAAGGAACTGAACTACGAAAGTCATCATCTAAGCCATTGTAAGTAGCTCTTAATGTAATCAAATTACCTGTAACCTCTTCCACTGGATTAATGACTCGATTTGGTACTGGTGGCTCATCTGCAGGCAAGAAAATAGATTTGGTTGATTTAGATGGTGTGGATCTCCCATTTCTCGGCTCCTCTGAAGTGCTCCCTTTCTCATTAATAGATGCAATTCCTTGTAATTTTTTGGTCAATATTCGCAAAGCCTCTCTAGTTTCCACCAAACCATCCACTGTTTGCTTCTGAGTATTTTGGATGTCTTGGAAGAATTTCTTTGCCATCTCATCTGGATCAGCCATACTTTTTTCTTCCTTGGATTTTATACTTTTGCTTTCAACTGGGGTTTGATCAAAATTTCTTTATTCTTTTCTCGCTGGAAATATCTTTTTTCTCTTTCACTTAGTTGCATGCAATCATAAAATATGACATGCAAGATCTGGGTAGTTATCAAAACTTGACATGCAAGATCTGGGTAGTTGTTAAAACTGACATGCAACTTCTACAAACCCTCAGGCTGGCAAGATCATGGCTCTGATACCACTGAAATGTCCCTTTACTGATTTTTATTGATATTTTCAGCCTCAAATCAGAACTTTAAAATCAAACAACCAATATTACAAAGATCTGCCAATTTCCCAAGAAAACCCAAATCGGGTATGTCCAAATTAGTGCCAAAAACTTCACAACTTCACAAATTATTAATAAATCTGAAAATGGACATTTTTACAGAAATTTCAGCAGCATAACAGCCTACAAAATGACATTTCAAGATTTTTATAGCCTTTACACAACAGCTCACAAATGTAGGGCAAAACTATGCTCAATCGGGCTCTCGAAATTAACACAAAAATGCTCGGAAACACCACAAAACACTCATAAACTATCTCAGAAGTTTAATAACGACCCAATACATATATTCAGCTCTATTTTAACATCATAAAGTCTAAAATATAGCAGCAAACCAAACTGATATGAAACACTCAACTGAAAACCCAAACTCAAACCAAAAACAACCCCGAAAACACCCAAATCGGCACTATTCAGCACAAAGGAAAACTCTGTATGAGCATGCACATGGAATGGCTTCAAAATCTCATCCTTAGCCTTCCTGAAAACCTGCAAACTCCCGTTCTTGGGTCTCCTTCTCCATAGGTTTGGCAGCCTCTGAAGAACAACAAGAAAATTAGCGAGAATCAAGATGTAGAATGAGCCCAAAATGCCTCCAAACCCCTTTAAAAGAGGGAATAACCCTAACTCACGTCCAAAAGGGGTTAATAAAATATAATTTAATAATAATTTTTATTTATTAGTCCATTGGTTTCCAAAGATTAACCCCTTTTTTCAAAATTTCACCTTTTTGGAGCCTGCCTGCCTTAACAAAGTTTATTTTTTTTTAATTATTTGAATAGGGGACATGATAGTGATACTCAAAGATAAACACAACTTTGACATGGTTTCAAAATCTCTTTTGGATGAAGTTGATTTAGATAAAGAATACTTGTTTGAGGACCTTGATTCTTGAAAGAATTATTGAAATAGATAAAGAGGAATTTGTTCAAATGAGGATTTAGAAGATAATATAGAAAAAATAAATTTAAAAATGAGTAAATAATATAATATATCAATGTTAAATAAAAGCACAACCTTAGACCTTCAAGTAAGAGCAAGGGAAGATAAACATCTAGATATGATAACAATAAGTGTAGTTAATACAATATCTATTCCACTCTAACAAGAAAAGAAAGAAGAAAGAGAAGGATCTTGTAGATATATTCCTATTAAGGTAGAGAAATTTTTAAGAGATTATGAATTGATAAATCAAGAAGAGTTTCCAGATAATTGGAATATGGATAATCTATATAGGAATAAAGTAGGAAAATTTCAGAATTGGGAGGAGTTTGAGATCTAAGAAACAAAATTCTATTAAAAAGATATGAAAAAAATAAATGGAACAAGTAATAAAATTAGGAGCATAGTGGAAAGATAAATATATGAGGATGATAGAGGAATTAGTTCCAAAATTATGAAAGAATTAGAAAAAGAATATTTAGATAAAGAAGAAGATTAATCAATTTCTACAAGTGTATAGAACACTAGTAAAAATCTAGAAAACCTCAGTATTATAGAAAAGTTTCAAGGCATAGAACTCTCAAAATGATGAGAAAATATCAAAAAAAGAGGAAGTAAATCCTTAGCTAAACTTGGAGTAGCTATAGCTCTAGTTGATAACCAAACAAATATTATGTTGACCTTAAAGGCAATCTTAGTATTGTATATTAGTGAAGAACACTTTATCCAATGCAGTGCAATGAAGGAAAATTCTTAAAGGAGATTTTATAGACACCAAAAAACAACCCCATAGTGAGAATACAACAATAGTGCAAGATTTGATCTTGAATCATAACTCTTTATTCGAAAAACAACTGTTTACATGCAATGTGTCAAGTTGTAAGGTCTTCTTGGTTATGCAAAAATACAAAGAAGGTAATAAATTTTCAAGATCCTTAAGATCCAACCCAAACCCTAGCTAGTCAAAATTTGTACTCTAGTAGAAGTCTCGAAGGAAAATCTAAACTTGTGCTTGCAAGACACCAAACAATCTCCTTGCTTTCGAAGTAACAACTACTAGCTCTCCTAAAACGTTGCTCCTCTTCTACTTATCTTCTCCTTTTTGGATGATATCTCTCAAAATCCTAATGCCTACAACATTACCGAGACCCTCCTTAAATACTTACACGGCCACAAGTTAGCCTATTGCAATTACATTAATTCGATATACCTTCATTAAGTATAAACCCTCAAGCCACCAGTCTACTCACAAGAAACATTAAATGCATGACATAAAATTAAATACTTAGGAAAAACCCCAAGTTTATAAATCATAAATAACTCATAAGACTACATAAAAATATGTGCACTTAGATATAGGTCCATGTGCCAACCAACTATCCAAATCCAAGAGTGCAAACACCAAATCCCTCAGATCGTAGCTCCAAAATAAAATCTCCAAAGCTCCATTGATAAATAGGAACACATTATGGACAACCACTAAAATGGGTCTAACTCCAAGAAAATGAGTCCAAACATTACGCACACTTAACTAAAGGTTCCCCAATGTGCTTTTGAAAGATCCCCAATCATGTGAATCATAACTCTACAAAGTCAAGTGTGTAGCCCCTGCATATATGATTACTAAATTCCATAGAATGCTCCTACACTAGACACCACAATTGAGAAGAAAAGATGATCTTAATAGCTAGAAGAACATCTTTTAGGGTTCAACACATAAACCCTGAACTATTTCTTCACATACATATCCTTCGCCACCTCAACTTGTACACTCTCTCACTTGATCCAATTTTGCTTCTTTACATCCATCCTCAGTGTCCCAAAAGTTTTCTCTCCATGCTAATCTCTAACGCCCTCAGAATTATTCAAATCAATTTAGCTACTAATACACAAATTTTTTCTACCAAGTTCTTCATTCTACAAAAGAATCAAGAAATACTTCCTGCCACCTTTGTCAACAGTAATCACATTCTTGAAACAATCATGTACAACCCTTCAATCATACTGCCAAGGTCTATAAAGTAATATGTGATAGCTACTCATGTCCACATTATCATGCAACACTTGATCCTTATACTACCTACACTAGAAATTAATAAGACATTTCTCCCTCGCTTCCAAAGCATGCTTATCCTCTAACCAACCAATCCTATATCAACAAGAATGTCTTACCCTCCTCATCAAGGTATTTTTTTAGTGGCTAATATTCATCAATTGACTAATTGTAGTCATTTTTGGCTGGTAATTAGGCTAATAATTTAAGATTTAATGCAACCTAAATTGCCATTTTTTTAAAAGTTTAGTTCTAATATATTTAAGATTGCTCAATTTAATTTAATTTATTAAAAAATTATGTTGAAAGATTCACCATAATATTCAATATATGACTAGATTTGATTCACCTTAATATTATATATTATCAAAGAAATTAAAATTAATTCACCAATAATGATCATAATTATTAGTTACTTTAGTGATATATCACCGATATTTAGTTTTCAATATTGATTAAAAATATAATGTAATGACCCTCATAATAATCCATAAGTTAAAAAATATTCAACTTTCATTTGTAATACTCTATGGTGATTAATAAAATTTCTATTATTATTGAGATTTACCAATATTTTCTATGCAAAAATTATGATTCCAAATAGTTGCCAATATAAAAAATATTTTAAAAAATATTTTTGAAATATCAAACTGCTCCTAAAACCAAGTTTTTGTACCATCTATTTAGCAACTACGTTATTATTACTACCACCATCCACAAGCACATTACAAATTTTACCTCTAGATCTACAACAATTCATGAACAAGTTTCTCCCTTGACAAGGTTCTAGTGTCCTCTTACCAAGAAAAGCTCTTTGAATCAGCAAGTTATTCACATCTTGCTCAAGTTCATTCACCAAATCTTTAGCCTCTTGCACCACATTATTTATTTTGTCACTAGGCTTAATACATTCATAATATCTATATCCTTCTTCATGACATTTGTAGAAAGTACCCTTAAATGAACCTCTTTCTATTCTCTTCCTTTGTTCAAAATTTTTTAGTTCATCTTTAGCAATTTGTTTTTTCTTCACCAAGTGATCTCTCTTCTCCTTCCCTCAAGGAATACCTTGATGTATCCTCTTCATCTTCTCTTCTACTCTGAAAGCATACTGATAAGAATCCTCAATTGAAGAAATATTCAACATAAAAATCTCATCTTGAATATTGAATCTCAATACATTAATATATCTAGCCACCTTCTTCTTAGATAGTTCTCTATGTCCAAACCAAATAGTCCACATTTCTGGACTGAATGTATTGCTACAAGTGTGCAAAATGCTAGTAAAAATCTAGAAATCCTTGGTATTATAGAAAATTTACAAGGGATGGAACACTCAAAATGAGGAAAAAAAAGAAAAAAAGAGAGGAAGGAAATCCTTAGCTACACTTAGAGTAGCTATAGGTTTGGTTGGTAACTAAAGAAAATATTATATTGACCTTAAAGGAAATCTTAGTATTGTATATTAGTGAAAAATGCTTAATCATTTACAAGACAAAGTTGTCTAGTCTACATTGCAATCAAGCCACAATGGACACCAAGTTGTAATGAGGAAAAGTTTTGGAAGTCTATTGCAAAATTTAGATATTGAGAGTGGAGGTGAATAAGGATCTATTAAACTTTTACCTTTTCAAACAAATACCAAATCTCATAACTTTAACTTAAACCCTTATCTCAACAACATCATAAATAAAATAAACATTTGTACTCGAATGCCTTATTAGATTTATTAGGTAATCATATTCATAAAGATGAAAGTCAATTATCACTAGAGAAACATGACAATTAGCTAGCATTAACTACTCTCTAATCTGTAGTACTGCCACCCATCGCTCCCATGATACCAAAGCATCTAGAGACCACTACACACAAACAAACAACATGTTAGTTTTTCTTTTCATATATATGGTATTTAACTTCTTACTCAATCCCCCTCACCCATCCCTCCATTGACTTCCTATTTTCCTACCCAACTTACCCCCTTTTCCCTTTTTACTCACGTCCCCGCCATTGCATTCTCATGAACACTCAAACCTTATGATCCATCGACACATGCTATTGCAAGATCATTCTTTAACTTGTGACCCCTCAAAACCCTAGCTTGCATTCCCATAGGCTTGTTCCTACATGAGCTAAAAGCTTTGTGATCCCACCCAACTCTATTTATCATGGGATTGTACTTTGACTCTTACCCCACTGGTCAAATCCTATCCCATTTCCACATTGACCCTACTTGTTTTAACAAACTCACATTCCCACCACCTAGATTGCATCTTCACTAGTGAGATGACTTTCCTACTATTAGATCCATGATCTCACAAAACTTGCCTAGCCAAATTTATGATTTCACAAAAGGTGTTTGTGATCCCATTTTCACCCTTCTACTCTAGCCATTTTTGTGGGATTGCAATCCTATTAATCCCTATAGTTATCTTTTCAAACCTGTGTCCACGGGATTGTGTTTCCTACATCATGGGAATGCTAAAAATAATGCAAAATAAAAAATTAAAGGCTAGTTTTTTTAACCCTACCAATTGATCTAGTGGTCACTACACTCATACTCACCATACCACATCCACCTGATGCTTTGGTCATCCTAGGGCAGCCATCATATTGTCCATGTCAAAGCTCCAAGCATCAATAACTCCCTGTCCATATAAGAGAAAATAACCCTTTCTAGCCCTCCTCAAGCCCCTTATAGGCCCCTTGGGGTGCTCTATTTTCCTCTATGACTCCTTGAGTGACCTCTTTTTCCTTCAAATTTATTTTCTTTTTCCATTTAATTCTCTTTTCTACCCACTTTTAATCCATCCTTGTCCTTCTACTCTCCTTGGCTTACTGCAACATTCCAAGAAATTATCGAGACTCATTTTCTTTCCCTGCCGCCTTCTTGAGGGGGCATCACATAGTACATTCTCTCCTCTTCTACTCAAAACTAGGGCAACCATGTTGCTTCAAAAAGTCTTCTTCACATCATTTATATTCAAACTTCTTTAAAATAATATTATTCCAACACTATGTCAAAGAGGGGCAAAATTTAGACACCTAAATCTGATTACACCACTATTTAGTCATCTCCTAGGACATTACTAATTAAATATTTATTATTTAATTAATTAATCATCATCCTCTAGTTAATTAATTAATTTAATTAGCTATAGTCTAATTTATAAAATCAAATAATAACTTAAAATTCTATTGAATTAAATAAATTTTCAAATCTATCCCATATCCCCCATTTATTAAGTAAATCATTTAATAAATCATCCCAAACACCTAAACTATTCCTAAAAAAATGTAAATCATTTAATAAATCATCCCAAACACCTAAACTATTCCTAAAAAACTATCTTTACCCCTAATCCAACCCATTCAACCATACTAACCTCACTTAGTCACCTAACTAACCTATCCCATCAAAGCTAAGCCACTTTCTCTCTAATCCCCTTTCTAAGCCAAGTCTGATCCCCTTCCTAAACATGTGCACAACTTTAAGAAAGGGTTAAGACTTGCTAACACAAGCCAAAGTAACCAAGTCTCCTTTGTTCTCTTCCATCCCTATCCAAGAGCATTAATGGCTCTTACATGTCATTAATGACTCATACATCCCTCTTACACACTCATCCTCCTGCATTACTCCCCTTGAACCTCTATTTTGACCACCCAATCCCCTTGTGACACTTGTCACAAGGCTAGAGCCCTAAACAAGCACAATCCATGTGCTCCCCTTTCATAGCATCCTAGCCCTCCCTCACCATTCTTCCATCCTTTCATCTTAACCCTCCATCTCACTATCCCTTGGCATATAAATAAAGCCATTCCCTCTCACAATCCATTATCGAATTTCATGCAAACTGGTAATGCCCCACTAACCACTACATCATATCCATTTTACACCATCACCATGCTAAAATCCATCCATAGCTCCATTGTTGAAACCCTCACCCATCCGTTCGAAGCTTGAGCACATTGTGAGAATACATCTCCTATCAATCAAGGACATATCAATGCCATCGTGGGAAACACTTGAGGAGCTTACCATAATTGATTTACTTTCCACCATGGTGTCTTCCTTGGTCCTATCATAAGTGTTTTCTATTTTTAGTATTGTGAATTATTTTGTTAGTATTAGTATTCAATTTACACTACTAGATTAGGTCATACAACATCATGTCTAGCATGGATTCTTAGTATGCTCTACTAGGTATAGCTATAATCTCATTATGCTCAAAAGGAGCATACATCCCAAAAAGGAGCCATTGATGAAGCTAAAGAAAATTTTCCTCCATTTGACAAATCACGTTGGATGATCTTAAATTATTAAAAGCATCTCATATCTTTTCACTATGTCAGCTAGATCCTAGCCAAGCCATTAGTACTTTTTCCTATTATATCCTACATTTTTTTATTACACTTCCTTTACTTATTTAATGTGCCTCTATATCCTACTTTACTTATCTCTTACATAATATATATACACTTTCCTTGTATGTTCTACATATTCGTTATTCCTCCTACCTTTTTCAAGTAACTTCTCATATTTCTACATTCTCTTTACTACCTTCTAATACATAGATATCATTGTACTACAATATGAATGGAAAAATGTGACAATGATACAAATGTCGTCCAAATCTATGTGAATATCTACAATCTTAGTCACGGTCTAATTGAAGTCATGCTATAGTTCCTAGGAGAGGAAGATGTGTCTAATAGAATGAATACAACTCCTAATTTGACACATATGCATCAGCCACAATGTTTGAAATGGATCAAAAAATTCATTGAAGCCAATTACTAAATATAACATACGAACCATTATTAGTAGTATAAAGAAAATCATGGAGATGGCTGAGTCAATATGTATATGATGACATCATGAACTTTGAAAAATGTGAAGCATGGAAGGAAATATTGCATAGAAGTAGCACTGTTGATGAGTCATGATGCTTTCATGATATAGTGGCAAATAATCATGCAAGACTTTCTATTGTAGGGGATCTCCAATAGTACCATACAAGATTATTATGTTTACTTGTTCTAGAAAATCCAATCTTAATCAGATAAGTGTGTAATTTTTCATACCATGCTCTTGGGATTTGTTTTAGCCCATACAATGCTTTTGTCAACTTACAAACCATGCTCTTCTTTTTCAAGTTCAATGAATCCTTCAGGTTATTTTAATATATACTTCCTCCACAAGCATTCCATTTAGAAATACATATTTTATATCCATTTGATATATTTTGAACTTCTTATATGTAACATAAGCCAACAAAATTCTTTCTCCTTCAAATATTTCCACAGGTGCAAAAGTTTCACCATAGTCAATCCCTTCTTCTTGTGCATAACCTTTGCAAATTAGTCTTTCCTTGTTTCTTATGATTTCTTCATTCTCATTCATCTTGTTTCTAAAAATCCATTTGGTTCCAATAACATTTAGCTTAGCGAGTCTTAGTACTAGTGCCCGAGTATTATTCTTCTCAATTTGATCAATATCTTCATTTATAGCATTAACCCAATATTCATCATCTATTGCAACTTTTACTATTCATAGTTTAGAACTAGCTATTAAATATGTACCTTCTATTAACTTGCTTCAATTTTGTACTCCAACATTTTTCTCTCTAATAATTTTCTTAGGTGAATGATTCTTCATCACATATTTGGTCAATGCAGGTTCTATTCTCTAATTTTCAATATTTCCTTCACTGCATAGGGGTTCAACTTCCTACATGGGTTGTTCTGTCTAGTGCTTAGGTATAAAATTTTGTTACTTGGTTGCAATTATTTAGTTCTCAATAGCTCTGTACTATAACTCAGGCAGAGTATTAGGTGGCTCTTCATAGACATATACAAACTTGTTGTAATCTTCAAGTTTTTTCTTATTTCCCATATTGTTCCTCTACATTTATACTTTCATATGAATTCTCAAAGATGATGTTAGCAATATTTCTATAAGTCAAATGAGATAATTTTCATATGTTCAAACTATATAAAGCAAGAGTTAGGAATGAAACTTGTAGAACTATAAAATTCCTTAGATCTAATATAGATGGTGGATTTACTTCAAATGAATTCAATGAATACTATAAAAAACATGTAATCAAGGGGTAGATAACTACACTAGGAATGTATCAAAGAAATGGTATTTTAGAAAGGATAAATAAACCTATAGTAGAATGTACCAAAACACTATTAAGTCAAAAGGGAGTTGAACATAAATTTTGTAGAAAAGTTGTTAGCACTACAATATACACACTTATTTGGGTATAACTCTAGAAAGGAAAGAAAAAGACACCTTATGAAATATGGTATAGCCAAACACCTAATATTAGTTACTTTATAAGTTTTGAGAAAAAAATTCTACATGAGAAGGATGATATAAATAGAATGTTTGATAGTAAATGTGGTGAAGGAATACTTCTAGGATACTCAACCAAGAGTAAAGTGAACAAATTCTTGAACTAAAGAACAAAAAAGATAGTAGAAAATTAAAATATAAGGATTGATCATTTTTTCTGACAAAATGAAGAAAATGGTATAGAAGATAATGAAGCTATAGTGCATTAATCTAATTTGAACCTGAAAAGAACTAAAAACAACAAGAAGAAAACATATTGATAATGTACAACCCATAATAGCATCCCAAGGAGAGACGAGTGTAAAAAAAGAATGAAGCTAGACTATAGAACCAATGACACTTAGAAACATAAGAATTTAAAATAGTTTATCGAATATAATAAGAGACAATAGTCATTACATCTTAACTAGAATTCAATTTAAAATCAAAGCTACTACATTTTTTCTATTAGAAATGGAACCAAGAGTAGTTAAAGATGCATTAAAGAATGAACATTAGGTTTTCTGAAACATACTTAATGGAAACGGTGATCTAATAAGGAATATAGCTATATTGTTTTAAAAGGTGTCTACATGATAAAGGAATGGATAGTGGTCAAAATTTTGCACCTGTTGCTAGATTAGGAGTAATAATTAATGAGAGTCAATTATGACTCATTTTATGCCATATTTTAATATATTTTATGTACCTTCATACTCACCTCTATATTTTATTTCCATTCTATTTCATCTCATTTTACCATTTTATGTTGCATGAGATTTAATATATATATATATATATATATATATATATATATATATATATATATATATATAAGTAGTATTTGATGTAGTTTTGGGATTAAATTATGGAAATTATTTATTGATTATTTTATTAATCAAAATTACTTTATGTCATGGTATATATAACTTGCAACATTCTAGTTTGTGAGTGTGGATCTTCCTACCATTGTTTTGAATTTTGTAGATCTTCCTTTCCTCTAGCACTCTAGAATTCTACAAAACTTCTTGTCACCTGTCAAATTGGGTATGCCACCTATCAAACTTCCTATCATCTAGTAGACTTCTTATCATTTGTTAGATCTTCTTGACACATAGTTTTTTGCTACATATGATTCAAACAATTGGAGGTTTGTTTGTTAAAAGTTTTTTGGGGGAAGTACCAAATGCACAACATCCCCCATGCTGATTTACTCATTTAATGGTCTACCAAGAATGATTTTCTATAACAAACCCACCTCATATTCTAGTTAATGATTTAAACTTGTGACCTTCCATTTGTAATGGTCACTTCTCCACTAGTGCAACATGCATGACTTTCAAAATATATTTTAACTACATTGTCTAATGAAAGGAAATGTCAGAGAGTAGAGAAGAGGAGCTCTATTATATATTGTAAACATATTTATCAATGAGATATGTAAGAAGGAAATCTATCAAATATATAAGTTTCTATAGCAAATTATTTTTAAACTTGCCACATTGTTGGATAAACAAAATAACATTATTTTGATCACAAAAACGTAGAAGATCATTTATTTCCTTCATAGGCATACCTAGGAGGCAAGATCCACTTCTCGCGATTACTAGTGATTACTTTTAGATTAGATGTGTTATTATTTATTTAATTTTATAAATAGAATTATTATATTAGTTTACATATTTTAATTTTTGTAATTATAAATAGTTATCAATAATTTAAATTTATTTCAGATTTAATTCTATATTCTAATTTGTGTGATTTATTATTTAGATTCCATGCATTATGTATCTATTTACCAATTTCAACTAAGTTCCTATCGCTACTAAGTGATAGTTCCTATAGCTAGTTGTGTATTGTAGGTTTCCTTCTACATGTTCTAGCTACATCCATCCACATTTGGCATGCTATTTTTATACCTTGAGCAAAAATCCACTATACTATTACCATTTTACGACCCTGGATTGACATTTAAATGCAAGATGAATTGGTTCATAATCTTCTCAATTATCCTTAATATTTGTACCATAGTTTGTACTAAATTTTTTGGCATCATTGTGCGACAAAAGTATTAAAGGTTCTAAATCATTGTAAGTCAATTTATAAACAATGTGCATTTTGGAGTGTCTAATCATGTGTCCACCTTGCTCAGTCTCGTATCTTAGGTTTGTGTTGTAGTAAATCATCTAGGTGCACTTATTTTTCAAGTAGGTCATAGAAGTTAGATCCTTTATTTATGTTACCATTTGATGTTGTGAGTAATTGGTAAAGAAAGAGAAATTTGAAGAAAAATGTTTAAAATAATGAATTTTCAAGGTAGTCCAAACACATAAAATTTGAAAACAAGAATCAATGGAAGAATTTTGTAACCAAAATTTATGCTTTTAGACACTCTCTACCTAATGAATGGAAGTTAAATGATCTTGATCTTCCATTGTGACATGTATACCAAGTTTTTATATCTATGTCTGAACAAGAGGAAATAATTGATGAATTTTTATAATAATGTCATTTCATGAATTAAAATTTAACCATTTTTTGTTCTATTTGTTGCATGCAAGGTGACAAATTCATATTCCTAAATAATGAATAACATATGTTGAATGTTGTATACAATCTTTGTGAAACTCACCATGCTAAGGATGTAGGTGAAAAAGCCTTCCCCATAAATAATGAACCATTTCATATACTAATTAAATAAGCTCAAGGTATGAATAATCACCATTCTACATTAAAAAAACAACACATTTTTTTAAAATATAGTTTTCCACCTAGTATACACAATGAATATAATCATGCATGCTCACAATAACCAATATATCCATCTTATATTCCACCCTCTCCATTATCCCCATCCCACTCATATTCACTTACTCGATATCTAATACAACATTTTCCATTATCTTTATTCCATTCATTTCATCCACAATCCACTCCACCATATCCACTAATGGAAATTACAATTCCTCATAAAATATTTTATAATAAGGTGGATTAGATTGCATATAATGATGAAATTTCGCTAATCTTCTTAAATTCTCTTAAAATGCATGAAATTGGTGATATGGATAAAAAATGTGATTTATTTATTAAAGAAGTAGATGAATATATTAATCAATTCAAAACCCATTATTTTAGTTCTTTTTATCGACTTCTTAAATCACAATATTTTGAGATATTTCACATGCATAAGGAAATAAACCATTATGATTTCAGCATTGAAAAGGTACCTATATATGTTGGAATTAATCACACACTAATAGGTGGTCCATTATATACCTTAATGATTCAAGTGTTGTATGTGATTCCAAATGATATATTACATGATCTATTCCTTAAAAATGATTTGAAGTCTCTTTATTGGTTCTCCTCATGCCTTCACTAAGAAAAGTAGAAACTCCCTCATCATAGACCAACTTGTTTTTGCTAGTAACAAAAGTGTTGATCAAAGTTACCACATCATCACATCTATTTGGTAAGGAAATAAACGAGATGACCACCTTATTTTCATCATTTCAAGCATGTGGTTGGAATGTGCTTGACATAAAAGAGTATTCAACTCATTTATGTGAATTGACATCACTATTCCATCCTTCATCTTCAACTTGTAAAGATTATTTATGGTAAAAAATTGTTTGCAGTAGATGCCATTTCATCCATACTTTGAAGCTTGTCCCATACCTCTTTTGCTGTCTTTTCATTGTTCACATTGAACAACATGTTCTGAGAAAATGAGAGAAAAATCTCTTCCATTTCCTTTTCATTAGTTTTATTCCAAGTCTCATTTGTCATGGAGGTTGGCTTCTTTGCTTTACCTCCAATTGCTATTGGAGGATCATGCTTGACTAGTATTGGAAGATCGTGCTTGACTAGTAATGATTGAATTTGTAACTTCCATAAAAATTCTTCACCAAGAATTTTTGCACTCTTGATTCCTCCATGACTTTGAAATTTAGTCACCAAAATTGATCATAGGCTCTGATACCAATTGAAAGGTTAATAGAAAAGTGCAAATGAAATATACAAAATAGAAAGACACATAAATACAAACGTTTATTATGGTTCACCATAAATCATGGATACATCCACACTAAGAGAAAAGAAATTAATATTGATGAATAGAATGAGTTTACAAATAGATATCATCAACATTATAAATTAAAAATTATTAGCTAAAGAGACAAAAACTAATTGGAGGGAAAACACAAATAATAGTTGGCCTTGAAATACTCAACATGGACCACCCACAATTTTGTAGGATTCTCCTTTCTCCATTATTGTTGCTACTCTTACCATCTCTATAATGGTTGTGGGAAAATCTTTGTAAACTCTTGTAAGAAAATTACATATCACATACATTTTTCAAGGTTTTTGTATTTTTGAGTAGAAGTAGGCCAACAACTAATTTATTAGTGAAATGGCCCTTTGTGAGATTTCTAGTTGTTGGGTTTGGCAATAAAGAAAGAGATATATTTGACCACATACATTTTCTAAGCCTATTATATTTCGAGTAAAAGTAAGCTAGTACCTAGTTTATTAGAAAAATGGCCCTCTCTAAGATTTCTAGATATTGGGCTTTGTAATAAAGAAAGAGATATAGTTTTCCATGGCATGTGTTTCACTACAAAGGAGAATCCATGCATCTCTTTTCTACAATAGAGATAGAAATCTGCTAGAGGATAGGAGCACTGGATTCCATTAGTAAAGATGAAAATATTTTTTATAGTATATCATATGGGCATTCAGACTAACCAAAATCTTCCTTTCTACTCTCATTGCCAAAGGAACCCTTTTCCTTCTCTATTGTTGGATTCATCATTAAATTGTAACTTTCTTCAATTATATCTTCTTTCTTAATATCGACCCTGGATTTAGTAATCCCTATAGTGGAGATGGTAGAAAAGATAATCCTATGATACACAACATAGTTGAATCATGTACATTATCATTATTGCCCTATATATATATACATATATAATATATATATATATATATACACTTATAGATACATACATACATACATACATACATATATATATATATATATATACTTATACATACATACATACATATATATACACATATATATATACACATACATATATATACATACACATATATATACATACATATATATATATATATACTTATACATACATACATACATATATATACACATATATATATACACATACATATATATATGTGTGTATATATATATATATATGTATGTATTATATATATATATATATATATATATTATCTTCCCTAAATCTCAATATAGGTATTGCCTTTCATATCTTACCCTAATCCTAAGTGTTGAGGTGACCCTATTCACTTGATTTGACTATTTGTTTCTATTTATTAATAAAAATAAAAACTGATATATAATTTATTTCAACTTGTATCTTGATTAAAACTATAAATAATTTGAATTTGGTGGATTCCATAGACATCCCCTATCATCCTTTTTCCCTCATAATTTTCCTTTTACTTTCATGAAAACTATTAATTAACTCTTTTTTTGGAATAAGATTTTAGCTATTAACTTTTAAAAGTTCATTTTTCTTTTTAATTTTTTCACTAGTTTTTAATTTTAAAAATTTATTTAATTCATAGAATGTCTTCATACTTGATTAAAAAGTGACAATCTAGATTAATGATAAACATTGAGATTTCTTACACTTGGATGGACTTTTAATAAACTATCATGATTATTCTTGAGTCAATAGAATAACAAGTTAAAAAATTTTTGATTAATAAAGGTAGGAAGAGGGTCTTGAACCCAGATATGAAAAAAGTATAGACCATCTCTACTCTAGGCCATAGCAACCAAGTAGCAAAGAAGAAAACTCTGACCCCACTAGCCATAGTCCCACCTAGAACTTACAAAACCACAAAATAGTAAAAACATGTCATGTTCTTCGAATAGTTTAAACCATCTAGAAAAAAGGTTAACATAAGTCTAAACTAAAATCTACTAAACTTACTAACCAAAAAATAGGTCTTGCTTCCCCAATAATTGTGGGGATTACTATAGATAACAGTAATGTGAGACTAGCTTGACAACATCAAGAGTATAAAAATGAAGATGAAATAATCATAATAGAAACCTATAACCATCAGAGAAAAAAGTGTCAAACACAAAAAGGGTGGCTAGGCTTGGCTGATGTGGTCCTAGTCTTATTGAGGTACTTGATCTCCTCCATCCATTTCTTGATATGTGTGGCATTCTTAAGCTCTCATAATTTTCCTCTTTAGTTTTGGTTTCCTTTTTGAGTTTGTTATTCCCATTTATTATGCTAAATGTGACCTTTCTCTTCATTTCCTTCTACACCTTGTAAATCACAGAAACTGCCACAACTAGCTCAAGCCTAGTTATAGCCATATTGAACTTATTGGTAAGCACATCAATCTTCTCATTAATACCAATGAAACATTTGACACAATCCTTTTTGAAGTCTTTTAGTTTTCTCTAGATGACGGTAAGGTAGACATCTTTTTTCCCTACCTTATTTTATCAAAGTCCTTG
Source organism: Cupressus sempervirens (assembly GCA_028749045.1). NCBI lineage: Eukaryota > Viridiplantae > Streptophyta > Pinopsida > Cupressales > Cupressaceae > Cupressus > Cupressus sempervirens. The sequence continues at coordinate 814,921,250 of CM053792.1, read as the reverse complement.
AATAATTCATTACTAGAAATTCCAAGATCCACCACCACTTTCATTTCTTTAGGAGACTATGTTTCCTCATCAAAATCCTCTGGTTTCTCTTTAAAATTTGCATCTTTAGAGGAGTACCCTCTATATTTATTTGGAATTTCTACCACTTCAATCTCTTCCAATTTATCCCCCATTTGAGAATTGTTGGAGTCCTCCTTTCTTTCCTCTTCCCTCCTTTTTTTGAGTCTCACAAATCTTCTTTCTCTAGAACTAGTATTTACCCTTCTAATTCTTGGAGTCCATGGCTCTATCTTTCATCTCAAAGTAAGAAAAATTCCCCCTTCATTATTGTTGATGTCAATAATGTAATTTTCCATTTTCCTTTTTTGGGGGGGTACTAATAGTGCTAGACTTAGAAAAGGCATTCTTTCATTTTTTGGGTGCTTCAAGAAAAAGGATTGTTCCAAGGAAATGCTAGGCTTCTTGTGCTTGAGGGGCTGAGAGATTTCCATGATTTGTGGTATTTTTGGTGGGGTCTTTTTTCAACCTTATTTCTTCAATAAATACCAAGGACTTAGGCCCTTTAGGAGACGTAGGTTTAAAATGGGTAAGAGATATCTACCAAACCATGGATGGTGAGCACAAACATGATAGTAGAGGAAAAAAATGAGCCCTTGGTGGATGGGAGGGTTTTCACCTAGGACAATGTTTCTGACCAGAGGGGAGTACAGGAAGAAAGGGATGTTCACTTTTCCTCGATGATGCAACATGTTAAGAAAGGTTAAATTGTAGTTATGGTAGGTCATGTATCGATCTTCAAGAGTGGAATACAAAATTAATGAGTAACAAATGGCTCTAAAAGGACTAGGAAGGTATCACCTATCATACCCATTTCTAGCTTTGACTCTAACAGGTTCTTTAATTCCTTCAAAGAATTTATGCCTAAATTTTCTATAATCAAGCATAGCTTTCCTTTCAATTTTCACACTAACACCATCCATACCCATCACTTCATCGATCATCTTCAATGTCACAATGAAATTGATAATACCTATCTCCACTTGACCATTATTCCATGAATTAGAAAACTTAGTCGAGAGGGTGATATTGTGGCCTTTCATAGCTAAGATCTAACAAGGTAAGGCCACAATAATGATTCCCACTTTTTATCATGAAGAAATCAAATGAAAAATTGGAAAATCATCTTCTAGAGGCCTCGAATGAAGGCCCCTAGGGCTTCATTCAAAGTCATAGACCTATGGGCATCATTTAAATCCATAGGATTTGTTAAAAGCCCCTTGTTGTAATTGTCATAGGGGCTTCAAACGTAGCCTCAAGGCTTCAAGAAAATCCCCTAGGGCCAATAGGTGGCAAAAAGGTGGACTAGAGGATTTATTTGAACCCTCTAGGGCCAATAGGTCGAAAAAACTACGCCAAGGGGCTTCTTTCAAAACTCCCTGAGCCCAAAATATGGTTGAAAAATAGCCTAGGGTTCTTCATTTGAACCCACGAGGGCCACCCAAATAACCCCTTAAGGGGCTTCAAATGAACCCCCTTAGTTTGAAGCCTCTCCAAGGGCTTCATTCAAAGTTCCCTTTATTTGATTGTGCTAAAACTGAAAATTACAAACTTACTCAAATTTCTATCCATTTTTTCCCTTTTGAGTGTGTAAACAAGGGTTAAACTATTAGTCTTAGATTGGTTTTGAAAATTGAGTGTCAACATACTTAAGGAATTCTCAAGATGATACCAAGTACAATACAAAAGCTAAATGACAGTGTGTGCCGAGCCAAATAATTCAATAGGTACTGAGCGAAGTTCAGGTGCCAAGTGATAAGTGATGCCGAGTCACTATAGGTGCCGAGCAAAGTATAGATGTCAAGTGAAATAGAATTACTATAGGAGCTAAGTGAGACATAATTCCTATGTGTGTCAAGCATCAACAACTACTAAGTGCTGAGTAACAAAGAATCAATATATGAGTTTGTGCCTTCACAAACTCAGATGTAAACCATTTTTGAGCTGATTGAGGATGAATCTTGAAGGATCTTGAAGATAAGAATGTATATTTTGCATTACCTATGTAATCAACATAAAACCAATAAGAAAAATGGAGAAGGCATGCAACCAATAGGAAAAGTGCAAGAATTGAGAAAGAAATGAAAAATGAATATTGATTATAGATTCATACCTAATCCTATGTCTTTGAAGCCTTTCAAAGGAGGATGAAATCCTATTATGTATGTGGAGAAGATAAGTGTATGGGTGAATTATAGAAAAGTGTAGAAGGGTGTAAAGATATAGACAAAGCAGAACAACATTGCAGAATTCAGTTGATCAAGAACATAGTATCAAAATTTCAAGGATCAGAGCAAGCAGAGTAGAATGAGGATCTAGAATCATCAATTAAGGATTACAAGTCATCAGGTCAAGACTTTCTAATACTCTCTAGCAATTGTATTTGGAATGAAAATCCTAAGATGATAGGTTGGTTTAATAGCCATGTTATAAGCCTTTAGACAAGGTGCTAAATCCTTTAACAGGGTAACATTCCAAGTGAGTGTTTGTAAATCCTTTAACCAGGTCACTTTTAATAGGGTGTAAAGTCTTTAACAAGATAGGCCTTTCATAGGATAGACCATTGGAAGTGTTCAAACTTTGTAGGCTTAAATAGTTACATATTGTTGTAGTGATACTTTGTGGGTGTCATCCCCACCCCATTTTACCTTATCATTTTGGACAGTTTTTAGGTTAACAATTTTGTGCGTAATCTATTTTCATGCATGTCTTTACTTTTATGTTTTTTGAATGAATAAGGTGCATGTGAATGATATCAGCTAAAAGGTTTTGAAGAGGTTAAAGTTAGTTACTTCTAACCCCCCACCCAAAGAAGTAGATCTTCCCACTTGTAAATTCCAACAATTGGTATTAGAGCCAAGTTCTCATAAGCAGGAGCCTTATAGCTTGGAGAAAAGATCTAGAAATGGAAGTCTACAATCTTAGGATTATCATAGAGAATTAGGCAATTGATATACAACTTTCTTTACATGCTTTGGAAGAAGTCAGAGAAGAACTAAGAAAATCCTTAAAGAGAAGAAGAGAGATTGTCATAGCTTAGAATGATACACAATACAAGGAGATTGACACATCAAAACTATTTGCAAATGGGGATTCCAAAGAGTTTGATGTAGCAATAGTAGACTTGATGGAGAAGAATAGAGCTCAAGTAGAAGAAATTAGAACACTCAAGCTTGAACAAGAGTCATAGGCCATGATGCTTTGTGAAGTAATTGAACAAAAGAAAAGAGCCATTGAAGATAAGGCTATGCTAGAAGAAGCCAAGAGAAACCTTGCCAATAGACTAGAAGAAAAGTTAATTTAGCTTGCAAGAATTTCAAACATGCAGCTAGACACCCTAAGCCAAATGATGAATGCACATCATGAACTGAATGTCAAGGATATTGAGATCTCTACACTAAAGATGTAAAATAAAAAACTACAAGATGACCTAAAAAGAGAGAAGGAGATTATAGAAAGCTTCAACAAACCTAATGAGGCCATCAAATACTTTGAGTAGCTACTGAAATCACCAAGAGCTAGCAATGATACTTTAGGACTAGGATACACTAGCACTGAACAAGGAGAGTCATCCAAAATTGTAGAAGAAAGTTGTAACAAAGGTAAGAATACTAAACCTACTTGTCATTTCTATGGTAAAAAGGGACATACCTCTAATATATGCAGGAGCAAGAATACCCATCAACATGATAAACCTAAGAATGTGAGTCATCGGCTTAAGTGTAAAAAGAAAGGACATCAAGAACATAACTATAGGACTAGGACCATTAGAAAACCAAGATTTGAGGGTCACTACTACAATTGTAAGAAGTATGGACATAGAGCTTTTGAGTGCAAATCAAAGCCTCTGTGGACACAAAATCAACCAACAAGAGGAAATAACCATGGACATAACTACAATTGGGACTATAACACTAGGTATAGCTATCATTACTGTCAGGAATATGGAAACATTCCTAAAAATTGCATAAGAACACATTTTAGTGGGTGCTACAGTAGATGGTTGAGCCAAACGACATGTTTCAGTTGCTTGAAGACTATTCATATCAGTAGGAATTGCCCAACAAGATCAAAGGCACCCAACTCAAAGAATAACAAAGGTAAAGAGAAGATAGATGTTGAACACATCAAAGGAGAAATGAATAAGACATGGAAGAAGAAAGATGGGTATAGCATGTTAAATGAAGGGATAACTTCACCTAATAGGTCAAGTGGTCACACTTTATCAAACTAAGCAAAGAGAAGGCATGAGGGACTGATTTACAAAGCTTTATCATACATCAGTTCCTAAAAGAGAAAATATTGAAAAGAAGAGATCAACATAAATAGAGATGCAAAGTTAAAATTTCAAGGTTAAATAAGTGTTGCTAAGTTGCCCTCAGATGCTAAGTAAAATCTTAGTACATACTAAGTTGACTGTCAAAAATAGTAGAAGTTGAATGACTAGTTTCAGTCAAGTTGGTAGTAGAAGTTGAGTAAGGGATACTCCTGTGGATGTCAAGTTGTTGAAAATCAATGGAAGCCAAGCAATGTAGAAATACTTTAGAAGTTGAGTGGATAGCTGTAAATGAACTAAGCATTAAATGTAATGAAAATAGGGTATTTTATTGAATTTTCAATCATTTTTTCTTCATCACAAACATAGAGCAAAGGCAAAAAAGAGTGTAGAGGAACTTCACAATAGAGAATCTAGTGTTTAAGCAGATTTCAACAGCAATTTAGCATGATTTCACCAATTTCAAGTTATTTACATTTTTTTTGAGTTATGCAGTTTCATATTTTCTCTGTGTACAAACCCTAGATCGCACAAATGGCTTCTAGCTCTAGGAAAACATAGGAGAAGGAACTATTTGAGGTCCAACTAGTGTTCAATGAAGTAAAACAACTTTATTTCTACCCAATCCATCAAGTGGTGTATAAAAATGACTTAGTTGGAGCCCTATCTATCATACCCCCTAAGGTAGTTATGGTTTAAGATGTTAGGAGATGTTAGAATTTTAAGATTTGAGCCATAGGAGACATGGAGATGAGGGAAGCCTATTAGAGACTATGTGATAATGGAGTTTTGAAGGAAGAATATTAGATTGTTGAAAAGAAGGGTTTGACGTATGCCCTAGAATTCCCTACATTTTTTAACATCGAATGGATCAGGCTAGTGTTTAGCGAAATACATGATGGAAGCTTATGGTTGGAGGATGGTCTAGTGAAAATCAAAAAGAGAATTGTATATAGAGTGATATGATACCCAACCCTAGTTTAGCCTAAGACCCTTAGGAGTGATTCTATGCAAGGAATTGAGAAAAATATTGGTGCTAAGTGGAACAAGAGAGGAATGACAATTGACACCATTCAAGACCCTCTTGTTGATTTTTTTGTTAGGGTTATTCCACAAAAATTCTACCAATCTAGAAAACTTAATAGTGTGCCTTGCATTGTAGTAAATGTGGGTTACAAATTAGTGAAAAAGGATCATACTTATGATCTTCCAGAACTACAACTACAACAAATTAATGAGAATTTAACAGCAATTAGAAGAACCAAGGGAGGCCAATACAAGTTTGGTGCTATTTTGATTTGTATATTTTTTTATGTGTAGAATGAGTTTCATTCCTTTGTTAAAGTGATATGGAAAGAAAATAGGTTAATAATAACTCAAGTTAATGAATATATTGAGCAGATGGGAGCTAATTTTCAGACCCTTATGACTAGCTATTTTGAAGACTTCAAGAAAACCATGAAGCAAAGGCTAAGAATACTAGTTTCATTAGTAGAGAAACATGTAAATGATGTATGTTTTCTTGTAGATATTGAATATACATACATTAAAGCTGCCATACCAAGAGTTAGATGGTTAAGACTTCTTGGCTATGAAAGAAATATAGATGAGGCATCAACAACTATAACTACACTATTAGCTAAAGAAGTGGACAAAAGTGCACCACATTTTGGAACCTATGATGTGGTCAGATCAAAAGTGGATATGGAGTTAAATATTGTCTCCACACTGAAAAATAAAGATAAACTTGTAAAGAAGTTAAAGGCCAAATTTGGTGACGACACTGTAGAAGAAGAAGAAGGTGAAGAAGCAGAAGATAATGAAGAGGAACAAGATCAAAAAACACTTGATTTAACCCAAGGAATGGGGGAGGATGTAGAATAAGATGAAGGTGTCGATCAAGAAGCACCCAAGGCTGAGGTAAATAAAAGAAAGGCACAAAAATAGCTAGCTACATAGTCCAACGAGAAGAAGAAGGCAACAAAGCCAAGCCTAGGCAAGCCAACGACAAGGGTAGATACCAGGGTAACAACTCAAGTGGAAAAAGAATAGGAGAAACAAAAAGAAACAAAAAACGGAGGGCCTACAAACCAAAGAAAAGAAAAAAATATGTTGCACCTCCAGAGTCAGATGAAGAAAGGATACAGTCTAATAATGAACAATTCATATTGGTAAGACATTCTACCAAGTCTAAATTGGAAAATATTTGTAATAATATTAGACATAATGTAGATCTAACTAGTTTAAAAACCATTGATTTCAATAAGTTTTCAAGGAAACAATAAAACATAGTGGAAGAGTCCATCTACACTATGATGGCTAAGTTCAAGACCACACCACTTGAACTAGACAATTCTATGTCTAAGGAGCTAAGCTCCATTGTAGAGAATAAATGGCATTACTACCTTAAAATGGAGAAGGAAATACTTGGGATTCAACATTGGATCATGTAATGCCTAACCTAACTACAGGTCCAATAAGCAAGGCTAATAAGAAAAATGAGAGAAAATTTGCACCCAAATATAGAGCCTTTAGAATTTTACAAAATCAAATTAACGATTTTTTGCAAAAGTCCACACAAATGGAAATTAATTTATGGATTGACTACAATAAAGGAAGGGGAAGAAGACCCCTTTGAAGGGAGAAACTATGAAGAAGAAGATGAAAATGAAAAAGAGGAGGAAGTAGAGAAAGAAAAAGAAGAGGAAATAGTGGAGGAGCATCAGCCAGAACAGAGGGTCCAAGATACCCAAATATCACCACCAAGTCCTCCACATATAGCACCTACAAAAATAGTAATTTTCAAGGATTTTCTAGCACCTTAGGTTAGAACATGAATCCATTAACTACAAAGGATGTCAAAACATTCCAATCACAACTATGCACAAATCCTATTTTGGTGAGTGTTGAAGAGTTGCAAAAGGCTATAGTAGAAATCACTAGTGAGAAGGTGAACATAAAAGAACCACCTTCACAACCTCTCATAGCTAGAAAAAATCAACCAAAAGAGCAAGAATCACATGATATAACTACTAAGGTTGATCATACAATCGCAACAATAACAACTGACAAGGAGCCAGCAAAGGAACAAATAGGACAAGATGTTCCTACAACACAAAGCCAAGGTGCACCTCCTGAAATCATTATTATTGATTAGGGTAGTATAGAAGAAGAGAAGGAAGAGGAGAAAACACCTAAGGAAAGAGAGTAGGAGGCAATACAAACATTGGTAAACTTTCCTACCTTAGGGACTTCTACTAAAAAGCTGAGCACTGATGTAGTACTACTACAGATTTTACCAGTAGGCTTGAGCTCCACCAAGGTAGCAATGGTACTTCACTATGTAGACCTTGCATTTGATGAGGAAATAGTTATACCTAGCTATGACTCTAGGACAATGAACCTAGTGCAGATAAATGAAGTGCAAGAGGCATTGGAGAGAAGGAAGAAATAGGAGATACTCAAAAATGAGTATAGATAGAACCAAGAACTTGTAGAAATGAAAGATATATTTCTTGATGCTTTCAACTTGCTTGTACTTGATGAAACCAAACCCATCATGGAGCAAATGTCCAACATAATGGACTAGGTATAGAATGAAGACATTGATACTAATGTTAAGTTATTCAAATGGTCTGAAAAGAAGTTTCAAAATGAAAGTTAATGAGAAAATATCTAGTGAAATAGAACTTTCACAAGTTGAATTGGCTAAGAAGGTTTAGAAATTAAAAATATTACTTGAGAATATATTCTCATTATACTCCAAATTGTGTGACTCATCATTCTTCACAAAAGAAACTAGCAAAAGGATATTGAGCTTAGAACACAATCTTAAGATTTCTAGCACATAGCTACCCAAAGATCTAGTTCAAATTAAGAAGCATTTTGCAACTATGCTTCACACCCAGAGAGAGTTAGCTGTATTGATAGCAGAAGAGGCCAATTGCAAGGCCAAACTAATACAAATTCAATCTACCATTACCCCACATTTAGAATTACTCCATAAAGAAATGGCCTATGCAAAAAAATTTCTAAAGAAAGTCCCCTATCTTTCTACCCTAGAAGGCCTAGTACATCTTGTAGCAGATGCAACTATACAACACAAATCACTGAAAATCACCCTAGATAATTGGGATGCTTCTCTAAAGATGATCATGGAGGTAAATAAAACATTTTTGGCTAAATATTCTATTCATTCTTAGGACCCTTTGACATAAGTGTCAAAAAGGGGGAGATGTAAATCAAAAAGGGGAGAGATTACATTTTTCGGGATAACACATTCTTTGATGGAAGTAATAAAGAATATCCAAAGGGGAAGATATTCAACTTAAAATTTTGTGGAAGTAGTAAGGAGATAAAGCCAAAAGGATGCAAAAATTTAAAGAAGATGTGAAAGGGGGAGTAGACACAGAGAAAAAACAAAGGGAGAGTACAATAAATAGATATAGAACATAGACAAGGCAAAGAGTATTAGACACATCAACATGAGACAAATTTAGCACAAGAGTCCTTGGTTGCACAAATAGAATTTTTGTTATAGAAATGGTACATTAGCTAAGGGCGAGTTACAAAATTTTTAAAGGTATACAAATTTTTTGGAAGTCTTGTACATATGCCAAACATAATGTGTAATATACTCATAGAGATCAAATTCATAATGTTTAGTTGAGTATTTTTGCCACTCATGTCAAAGGGGGAGATTTTTAGTTTCAAATTGGTTTTGAAAATTGAATGTCAACACACTTAACCAATTCTCAAGATGATGTTGAGTATAATAAAAAAGCCAAACTATAGTGTGTGCCAAGCCAGAGAATTCAATAGGTGTTGAGAAAATTTCAAGTGCCGAGTGATAAGTGATTTTGAGTCACTATAGGTGCCAATAAAAGTATAGATGCTGAGTGAAATATAATTACTATAGGAGTTGAGTTAGATAGAATTCTTGTGTATGCCAAGCATTAGAAACTAGTAAGTTCTGAGTGACACAAAATTAGCATATGAGTTTGTGCCTTCACAAACTTAGTTGTAAATTGTTTTTGAGCTGACTTAGGATGAATCTCAAAGGATATTGAAGATAAGAATGAATCTTTAGCATTACTTATGGAATCAACATGTATTTAATAATAAAAATGGAAAAGGTATGCAACCAATAGGGAAAGTGCAAGAATTGAGCAGGAAATGAAGAATGAATATTGATCATAGATTCATACCTAACCCTGAGTCTTTAAAGCCTTTAAGAGGAGGATGAAACCCCATTATGTATGTGGAGAAGAGAATTGTATGGGTGAATTATAGGAAATTTCATAAGGGTGTAAAGACTTAGAAAGAGCATAACAAAATTGCAAAATTTAGTTGATCAAGAATATAGTATCAGAATTTGAAGGAGAAGACATATCAGATCAAGCAAGGATCAAAGTAGATAGAGTAGAACAAGGATCTAGAATAAAAAATTAAGGATTTCAAGTCATCAGGTCAAGACTTTCTAATAGTCTCTAGCAATTGTATTCGGAATGAAAATCCTAGGATGATATGTTGGTTTAGTAGCCACATCATAAGCCTTTAGACAAGGTGCTAGATGCTTTAACAAGGTAACATTCCAAGTGAGTGTTTATAAATCCTTTAACTAGGTCACTTTTAATAGGGTGTAAAGTCTTTAATAGGTCAAGCCTTTCATAGGGAAAACCATTGGAAGTGGTCAAACTTTGTAACCTTAAATAGTTACATATTGCTGCAGTGATACTTTATGGGTGTCATCCCCACCACAATTTTAACATCTCATTTTGGAGGGTTTCTGGATTACCAAATTTATGTGTTATCTATTGTCATGCATGTATTTACTTTTATTTTTATTATATGAATTAGATGCATGTGAATAATATCAACTAAAAGGTTTTGAAGAGGTTAAAGTTAGTTACTTCTAATTCAACCCCCCTTTCAAAAGTAAATCTAACCACTTATAAATTCCAACATAAATAGGTCCATATTATAAACCTAAAAATCAAAAAAAATTATACTCTAAATAACCTTTCCAATGACTATATTTTTAGTATATATCATGTTTATTATGATGTTTGATTTTTAGTTTTATTAAATATAGGTTGTTTGGCCATTTCACAAATCTGGATTTGAGGCTTTGGCAAAAATAGATAACATGACAAAATAAAAAATTTCAAAAATATGTCCATCAAAGGTATGTGTGTTACCTTTCTAGAAAATCAAGAAAAAATTCATTTTGATAAATATAACTCAAATTATTTTGATAAAAAAACAAGCTTTGGCTAAGTTATCATTTGTGTCACTTTGCCACTAAATAATGTCTACAATTTCTAATGAAATTGAATTAAACCAACTGAACTTTCTAGATATTGATATTACTATTCTATCCTTGAAATATCTTTTTCATTATCATTTTTAAAAAACAAGTTATCTTGATCAAATGACTTGACACTCTTTGAATATGTTGATTTTCATATAAACCACTTCTCAAAAGAGGTGGAAAAATGGACTTCAAATGAATTTAAAATAAAAAATCAAAACTAATTTTAGAAACTAGATAGAAAATGAAAAAAAATCACTAGTTTACAGATGATATTGAGAGGGGAGGGGTGAATTAGGAACCAATAAAACTTTTGCATGTAATTCACCAATTAAAGTATCATCACATTATCTAATCTAGTTGTATGCATAAAAGAATGAAAGAAATAAAATATTCATAATAGTTTGACATAAGATATGGTGACCTAGAAACCTTCCAAATCTAGAAAGTAAAATTTGGGTGGGGATGATACCCACAAGCTTTAGTACTATAGTATAAAGTTGGCCTATTAAGGCTTACAATTGATCACTTTTGATGATCTTCCCTATTAGGAGCAATATGACTACTAGATCTACCTTGTAAAAGAATTTAAAAAGCATACAATGAAGTATGCACTTGGTTAAGAGATTTAGAAAAAGACTATTATGTCTAGCCTATCAAAGGATTTAATTAATACACCTATTAGGATAAACTAGTGACTAATCTTTGATTTGTAGCTTTAGATTACTAGTTGAGATTTCTTGAAATGCAATGATCACCTTGATGTGATAGATATAACTTTTATGTACCATATACTACTCGTAGCCTTAAATTCACACTCATCTACTTCTTTTTCCTTCTTCATACATACATTGGATGTGATACAATACTTTGCATATATACATCAATACTGGAGTCAACTACATCACTGGTGTCAACTACATCACTAAACATATTATAATTCACAAATTTGGCACAACTAATGTAGCTTAGTTCCAAAAATAGACTTTCTAAAGTTCTAACACTCAGCAACCACTATCAACACTTGACAACTTTTGGCACTTGGTTGAAGTAGAGGCTTAGTCCATACAAATTACTTCAAGCAATAAGAACTTAGTTAGCAATGTGTGACTTAGTGAACACTACGAAACTTAGCATATACTGAATCACTTGGTTGACACTCCATGACTCGATCAACACTAGATTCATATCATTAACATTGGAAGATCGGTAGAAACTATAGAACTTAGTTAACACTGGAGAACTTGGTTAATTTTACCTCTGGTTTTACCACCAAGAATTTAAATTTGAAAGTGTGGCTTGTGCAACGGTTAGTCTCGAATAAGTATTTTAATGTTACAATTTGCAAGTTTTTGGCTGTCAGATCTAAGCGGTACCGACGGTTGGCGCCATCGCGCTATAGAGGAAATGCACGATATTTATTATAGTGTGATGATGCCCTGATGACACGTTGCAGGGGTAGGTCTGGCATTCCACGGGTCAGAAAAGGTCCTTGACGCTCTTGGCACTATGTTGCTATCGCATATCGGCCAAAAAATCTCCATAGCGACATAGCGCTTGGCGGAAATATTCACGACGGCAAGTTTCAACGACTGGCAGAATCAGGTGTTGCGGCAACAAATCAGAAGGAACCACGTGTGCCAGGTCAGAGTTCCTGTCGGCAATACTAACACAGTCGGGGCTTACGTTCACCACTGTCAGATCAGCTCGGATCAATGGTAAGCGCCATTGCGCTATGGAGGAGTTGCGCGAGGGTTATGACAGCGACATCGCACCCTAATGATGCATGTCAGGTGGGGCCGTGTCTCAAGGTGATGCCAGGTGTATCGACATGGAGGGCAGAAGCACGAGGTACGATGAGTCTGCACGATCGTTGGATTGGGTCACATCAATGGATGACACCATCTTGCTATGGCGAACATGCACGGATTTTATCATGGCGACATAGCGACCATCTGCCACGTGGATCGATAGGACCAAGTCTCACCAAGGATTGCCAGGTTTCATCTAGAGTGTGGTGCAGTTGCCAAGGTGGCGCCAAAAAGGATGGGCCCAATTGCAGATTGAAAAGTTTGCGGCAGGTCAAAATTCTCACGATGGGCAGACTGCATCGTCGAAAAGGTGTACCGACGGTGGTTAGTTTTATGGTGAATCAGGAACAACCACTTGTGTTGGATAAGAATGCAGACATGAGGTGGCACCAGATCTCAGTTTGACCAACACAGTCAAAGGGCGAGTCACCACGATCATCAGATCCGTAGGGATCTACGGCTGGTGCTATCTTGCCATCGAGAACTGCTTGAGAAATAACATTGGCGACATATCGCCCAGGCGCCACGTGTCCTAGTGGAACCATGTTTCATGCAGCTGGTGCAATAAGGATTAAGCGATCATCGAACCAATAGGGAAGTGCCACATGTGCCACAGGCCCAGTGATTTACAAGGGAAGGGGGTTGCAGAATGACAAGTCTCCATGATCATTGGATCGAGGTCGATCGACGGTAGGCGCCATCGCGCTATGGTGAAGATGTGTGAGGTTTATGTTGGTGACACAATGCCTTGTCGACACATGTCCTGTCGGTGCAGTCGAGGATGGTGGTTGGCGGTTAGTGTAACCGTCACAGTCATGATAGTATTCAACGTGGCATGATTAGTCCAATGAAGGGTGGTCAACCGTAGGAGGACCTCCAGGTGGCAAAATAAAGAAATGCAATTGGCCCGCACGGCCTAGTTGATGCATAAGGAGCCTGGTTGACCTTTTGACTTTGACGAATTCATGAACCAGGAAGCGAAGATAATCAATTTTGTCGTACGATCTGATCTCCATGATCAATCTCAACCTACCAGAGTATATGTAAAACATAGAAAGATACTCCATCCATCCGTTGATCCATCTACCAGGTTAGAGCGTAGTTATGGCACCATTTTCAGTCTTCTCAGGACATTATTGGTGAAAGAGATCAAATTTTCTTGAGATTTTTTCCATGATTGTCTTCCATAGGACTTAATGGCAGGTAGTTGCAGGGTCATTTCAGCAGCAAAAGATCTCAGTTACGCCTGAACTATAAAGGCAGATTTTGTACATTTTGTAAGGGTCGACTCTTCCTGATTTTCTCTGCTGCTACTTGCAAACTTGCAGTGTAAAATCCCTTTGTCTCTGAGCTAGATAAAACATCCTGTATCATCTCTTTCAGCCATCAACATGTATGTGTAGTGTTTTGCCTCTCATTGATGTATTGTTGAGATTAGTGGTCTGCATACTGTATCTATCTTTGGCCTATTGAATAATATACAAGTGAAATCTTCTGTTCCTGGTGTTCTTCAATTGGTCTCCTGATCTGTATGTGGCTGTTGGTCAATATAAGTCTGAATGAATGTATGACCTTGAATGTTACCCTAGTTCCGTAGTGCATATATGGGTAGAAATGAGTCTGAACACTCTATTTTGGTGCATCACTGCCTTAGATTCGACTAGATAGATTTGCTTTAATGCTCTCTTTCTCCCTTTCCCTTCTGAGAATAGATAGGTGTGCCCTGACAGTAAGAGGAAGCTGGCCTTCTCTAGAGACTCAACCTCGCAGTTCAAGTCCCACAGCTTGGAGGTTATTTCCATGTTTCACTAGGTTGTCCTCTTGCATAGGCCTTGGACAAGGGTGCAAACCTAAGTGACAATAGTTAACACTGTAGAGATTGGTTTAAAGTATAGTCTTCATCACTTCCACTGAATAGCTTAGTAGAAACTACTATGCTCAACATGAACTGCATATTACCTCTGAGGCTTGATAGAAAATATGTATCTTGGTAGCAATTATGTAGCTCATTAGCAACTTTATTTTGATTTCTTACCTTGGGAGGAACTAAAGCACTTGGTTAATAGTGTTAGATGAATGATAAGATTGGGAGAAACTATAGAGCTTGGTAGCAACATAACCAATTGACTAATTGTTAAGTCACTGATAGACAAATTGACCTTAATTTCAACAATCTCCCCATTTGGCTTTAGTGATAAAAACACTTGTCAAAAAAAAAAAAAACTAAATTCTCAAAACTACAAGTCAAAAAATTATTTTACCAACATTCTATGTCCTCAACTTGGTATAGTACTCTATTTATTTTTTTCATTTTTCAAAATTGCTTTTGTAAAGGTTTTTTCTACTTATCTGTACATGTATCTATATAATACTATACTACTCCCCATACATATATCTCATCTATACAAAAATATCTGCTGGATTATAGTATACTTATCCTCCTTTACCAATAGTATTCTCCCATGTTTATCTTTTATATAGTTTCTCCCCATTTTTGATATAAATTCCAAAGGTGTATAATATCTATAGGTTAATACAATAACATGACAAAAACTCAAAATTTATTTTTAAAATTAGTGTCATTGTCTTGTCCCAATTTTCTTGTAATACATTACTAGCATGAAAGGAAATCATAAATTCTACTAATAATTCCATCATGTGGTCAACTATGGAGAAGTTGTTGTCATGGATGAGAGTCTTTGCATGTGTAATGTGTTTTTGTAATGCATCCATGTTTCTCCTTTACCAATAGTATTCTCCACGTTTATGACATAATATCTATAAGTTAAACCCAAAATGTGACAAAATCTCAAAATGTACTTTTAAAGTCAATGTCATTGTCTTGCCCCAATTTTCTTGTAATATCATACTAGCATGAAAGGTAATTGTAACTTCTATTGATAATTCCATGATGTGGTCAGCTATGGAGAAGTTGTTGTCATGGATGAGATTCTTTGCATGTACAATATGTATCTGCAATGCATCAGTGTTGAAAAGAATCATGCCTTGAATCTGTACAAGTGTGGCCCTGATTTTGACTTCTTCCCTTAATAATTTTGCCTATAGATTTTTCAGAAATCTAATCTTTGAGAAATGTGTATAACTATAACTTGGGTCAAGTGATAGTTGGTGTACACTTGCCCTCATATATTCATCTATCCTCGATAGTTTATCCTTAATTCCTTGAGTGAATATAGATGTATCACACAATTTAACAAATAATGAAATGAGATTATTAATAAATGTTTCCAATGAAACAAGAATAATGGAAAACTCTAATTGATTTATTACAATTTTCTATGCAACTTGTTCCAATACTTTGTTCTCAAATTTCCTTTCAGCCCTTTGTAGTAGCTTATCTTGTTCATTCAAATCTTCATTTAATTTTTGTACAATTTGTGTACTATCAACCTCAATACTTAGAGCATCTACAAATATGTCTTTTATATCCTCAAGAACTTGAGTTTTCTTCCCCTTTTCTTCTCTAAGCTTCTATTCTTAGCTCTCTTCTGCAATAGTTCACCTAGGTTATTCATTTGATTAGGCCTGAGGGTAGATATATCCCAATTTTCAATAACATTTAGATATATTTCCTCTTATTTACCCCTTCCATTTAGAATGGTAGAAATAACTCATTTTCCTTTATCTAAAACTTCAATGCTCAATTGAGACTTGATCTCAATTGTCACTACACTACTTGGAATAGAAACAATAGTGGAAATAGATAGACTAGAAATAAATGTAGTGATGGTACTAACAACAGGAATTCCTTATTGCTACTTGGTCAAGCTTGCAGATGGAGTAACTTGCTACTCAACAAATGAAGTGTTGAGCACTTTAGTCAGTGTAGCTCACTTAGCTAAATAGGTCCAAATCTTGGTTGGATGCTTGGTGTAGAAGTGGTATCCACAACCAAGCTAATAGAAGCTCTCATAGAGCCTAATTGCACTAAGGCTATTCTTGGAGAGTGAGGCAATAAAGCCATGACTGTGGCTGTAATTTTCTCTAGATCTGATTCCTCAATGCCTTGTATTTCTGGAAGGATTCTTCCAATAGCTTCCTATTCCTCCCCATCATCAAGGTTTACATCATCCATCTCATCATCTTTTGTTTCTACTTCTTCTTCCTCATTATCATCATCCTTTTCATCAACATGTACAAAACATTCACTGGATTGATGCAACTAATATATGTTTTCCATGTATTAGTAGTCGTCCTCACCACAAATTCAATATATTTAAGCAATATCATGTATGTGTTCAATTTGAGAGTTAACTTCTTCTCATTTTGCTTCAAGGATTCCTTTACCTCCTTCTCACTAAGACTTGGGATGAGTTGCCTCAAAGCTTTTTCAAAGATATCCTTGGAAGTTTTCTTTTCATTTTCCCATCTAGGTTTCACTGCCTTCATAAGATCTTTATGTATTTGTTGTGAGAGCTCATCTAATGAATACTTCCATTTTCCCAACTTTATTGTGAGGGTATCCTCTATTTACTTTTTCTCAAGATATTAGACTTCTAATGTGAGAACCAAAAGCTCTGATACCAATTGATGAAATTTTTTGTAGATAGGTTACTAAGAGGGGAGGGGTGAATCAGGAACCAATAAAACTTTTGCACTTAATTCACCAATTAAAATATCATCACATAATCTGATCTAGTTTCATGCATGAAAGAATCAAAGAAATAAAACATTCATAACACTTTGACACAAGATATGGTGCCCTAGAAACCTTCCAAATAGAAAGTAAAATTGGGGTGGGGATGATACCCACAAGCTTTAGTACTACAGTATAAAGTTGGCTCATTAAGGCTTACAATTGATCACTTCTAATTATCTACCCTATTAGGAGCCATAGGACTAGTATGCACTTGGTTAAGAGTTTTAGCAAAAGACTATTAAGTCTAACCTATTAAAGAATTTAACTGATATACTTGTTAGGATGAACTAGTGGCTGATCTCCAATCTATAACTTTAGTTTTCTAGTTGAGATTCCTTGAAATGCAATGATCAACTTGATGTGATAGATATAAATTTTTTGTACCATATACAACTTGTAGCATTCAATTCACACTCATCAGCTTCTTGTTCCTTCTTCTTACATACATTGGACATGATACAATACATTACATATATATCAATCCAATTAACAACTTACTGGAGTCAGCTACATGACCAAATTAATCATAATTCAAAAAGTTAGCCCAACTACTATAACTTGGTTCCAAAAAAGGACTTGGTGAAGTTCTGACACTCAATAACCACTATCAATGCTTGACATCTTCTAGCACTTGGTTGAAGTAGATGATTAGTCCATATTAATAAGTTCAAGTAGTAATAACTTAGTCAACACTATCTAACTTGGTGAACAATAAGAAACATGAAATATACTGAATCACTTAGTTCACACTCCATGACTCAGTCAACACTAGATTCAGATTGTTAAAACTATGAGCTTGGTAGACACTGTAGAATTTGGTTAACACTAAGAGCTCGGTTAACACTAAGAGCTCAGTTCACACTAGAGAAATTAGTTAACCCTACAAAAATCACTTTATAGTATAGTCTCCATCAATTCCACTAAATATCTCAATAGAAACTACTGTGCTTGGCATGAACTATATTTTTCCTTTGAATTACAATAGCAACTATGTAGCTTGGTACCAAATGTGCTTTGACTACATAGCTTAGGAGAAACTGAAGCACTTGGTTAATGCTGTCAGATGAAAGATAAGATGTGTAGAGACTATAGAGCTTAGTAGTGTAGAACAAGAATTAGTATGCAAAGAACATTAACAAATAAAGTAAACATTCACAAACCAAAAACTAAATTCACATCTATGCTTAGACAAAGAAAGAAAAAAAGAAGTGCAAACCTCACAAGAGAAAACACTCCATGCTTTCTTGATTCTGTAGATGTGTCCTTTTGCTGTGGATGTATGCTCAAGATGCTCAAAAGCTGCTTCAATGGAGATGGGTAATGGAAAATTGGTAGCTTTGTGAGCTCTCAATTTGGCATTATAAGGGTATTGTTGATGGCTTTGGTTCTCAAAATAGCATGGTAACTTTAGCTCAAAGATTGTTGATGAAATGGCTTGGGATGGGATTCAATTTATAGGCTAAGGGGTAGAGGGATGGAGGGATTAGATGCAAGGATGGATGAAGGCTTAAGGAGGGCTAGGATGCACTCAAAGGAGAGCACATGGATTGTGCTTGTTTAGAACCAATGGGAAGGTGACACTTTTCACAAGGAGGATGAGTGTGAGAGGGTAGGGTAAAGGGTTGGTTAAAGGCATGATGAGTGGGGTTGAGTATGTAAGAGGGATGTAAGAGGAATGAGTGTGGAAGAGGGAAGAGTGTGGAAGATGGGTGTAAGAGTCATGAGTGGGCTTGTAAGAGTCTTTATGTTTTGTAAGAGCACTCATGACTTAGTGGTTGGGTTTTTTGAGGGGATACTTTGGTTTGGATTAAGAAAGTCTTAAACTTGTTTAAGGAATGTGACAACATTAGGGGGTGGATTAGGCTTGGGTTTAGGATTAGCTTAGGGATGTTAGAGATGTGCAAGTGGATGGCATTAATGAGGGTGGGTGAGTTAGTGGCTAAGCTTGGTTAGTATGGGTGGATGGGGTGGATTAGGCTAAATGGAGGATTAGAGATAGGTTAGGGGTTTTTGAATTTGAGGATTTCATTTATCAAATAGATTTATTTAATAAATGGGGATTTTTGGAATTAGATAGGAGAAAAGGATTTAATTGATAAATAATAGATTATTTGATTTATCAATTAGGACTATAGATGATTAATTAAATTAATCAACTAGGGATGGAAAAGGATTAATTAAATAAGAATTTAATTAATGATGCCTTTAGAGATGGCTAAATTAGATTACCAAAGCAGTGTAATCAAATTTAGGTGTCTACAAGTAGCAATGTAACTAATTGACTAAGTGTTTAGTCACTAATAGACAAATTGACCTTAATGTTAACAACAACATCATCAAATTCTTTACAATTTTGTAGCAATATGCATTTAAAAATAAAATTTTCTTTAAAATATCTACTTTAGTGTCAAACTTGGCCAAAAAGTGGGAACCATTACCATATATCCCTCCTTGAAAAATTAACCACATATTTCCTTATTCTCCTCCAAAGCTTTTTTTTCTTCTAGGTTCTACACATTTCAAAATGCCACCCATGATTTTTTCATTCTTGTATAACTAGATATCTTTCTTAGGGCCCAAGATAATCTTGAAAGCTCCTCCATTTGCAACCTTTCTCATCATGGACACTTTCTTCACAACCTAAGGTCTAAGGATGATATAAAGAAACTTAGAATGTAGAGTGAAACTTTTTGTTTCTAAGTAAGGGTGACAAAAATAATGATACTTAGGAGTTAAAAAGATCTTGCCAAAAATCTTTCACTCATGCTAGCTCAATACTTACTCATACACCTAGCTCTTTTTCTACTATTAAGGAGATCAATGAAGTAAATCAAGTTGACATGTAGCATAAACTGTCATAGTTGAGTTGAGTACTTTCTAATTTTGTAGCTTAAATATCTTACAAAGATATAATTAATCACCTTGGGGAATAAAAATGATCAATATGAATTCAGATTTACATTATATAAATTTATAATTAAAAGGATATGGTCTTCCTTTCTAGCTTTGTGAGAGATAACTCTTCATTAATGTGATAATTATACATCACATTCAAACATATTATAATAGTATTGTTACCTTTTATGATCATGTGTATAGGATTAAATAGACCATGATTTTTTCTTGGTTTTCTAACATTTCTTAATGTTTTACCACATAATATTATGTTTTTTGTAATAATTTAAAATAATTTGATTTAACTCTTGCATCCCCTCCACCCTAATCACCATCTTCCTTTCTTCCCTTCTCTAAGGCTGTGTTTGATTAGCATATGTCTAAAAGATGAGAGTCTTATTATTAAATCTTCTCTTATAGGGGAAATACTCCATTGGCACTTGAATTTATTTAAAAGAAGGTCAATAATGAGCTTCAAGTTTCCCTCTAGTTCAACTTTGACCTCTCTAAGATCTTGCAGAGTTTTAATATTGAACCATATAGGTATAGCCTCGACATAATTATTGGACTTATATCTAGTTGGTTGGTGAAGGCTATGATAATATCACCTTTCTAATCTCTTATAGTTGCTCCTACTCTAGCTTCCCTTGAGTTTCCTTAGGAGTAGTTATCCACATTATGTTTCAACCATCACTTCTAAGGTAGGATCCAATAGTATTTTCTTTTTTTCTAGATTTTCTACTAGTTGATATCAATTAAGCTTTATTTTGTATTCCAATTTTGTTGTAGACTTAGATCAAGGAGGTTGGGGAACATCATTATTTAGGGAAATGAGCACAATTTATACAATCTCTGGTGATATTTTTGATGATGTGGAAGATGGATCCATCTTCCCTCTTTTTCTTACTATAGATTCTGTTATTTCTTTCTTTCTAGACACACTAACTAACCATAGGCAAAATAATTCCCCAATTATTGGTCGAGATAGGGTGGGAGAACATTGACATCTTTCATTGTAAGATCATGTCCTTATTTTTGACAAATACTATTGTACTTGAATAGAAGCTTTATGGAAGGAGCCAAATAGACCGAGGTTTCAAGTTGTGGGTCTTGCAGCTAGAAGCACTACGAAATGCCAAACCACATAGACCAGGGGTTTTAAGAAAATTTCTAAGTTGATTGCTATTGATTTTATTTGGAGTAAGTGATCCATGGATGAAACAAATATAGAGATGGTAGATGGGAATTTCATGCTTTTCATGCCAAGATTTTAGATAATTATCAATGTTCGATGTCTTTGTTTGTAAATGTCAGTTTGATTTGATCTTGAGTGGGCTTTCTTCTAGTTTATTGAAGGATAGGTTTTGATTAGGAGATATCAATCCAGATGATTCAATCACTTTGAAAACTTTAATGGCTTCCACATAGGTGAATTCTAATTTCTATTTTTTCCAACCAAATAGAGAAGTGAAATTCCTATTACATAATAATAATTCTTGAATAGAAATTCTAGATTAACAATATTTTCCAATTTTCAATTCCTATCCATGCTACCAAATGAGCCCTTAACCAATTAATAGAATCTTGGTTATTCACCACCTCCTTAATAGGAACCTCATCCTTCAAAATTTCTTCCCAAAATTGTCTGTTTCTACCATTTCCTTTTTGGGTATGACTACCTCTTCTAACTATGTTTATGGTTTTCAAAATGTTCTACCATAGTACATAACTACCATTAGATTTATTGTTATTTAGTTAAGGACAAGAAGGCTCACAAGATAAATATTTATCCCTTAGTATTTTTATCAATTCTTTACCTCCCTGAAGATTTCACCAACCTAACTTAGAGGCAAGAGATTTATTCATACTTTTGATATTTCTAACACCCAGGCCACCTTTCACTTTGGGTTTGTAAACATGACTTGAGTTAATGAGATTCATTCTCCTCTTTTCATCAACTCTTGACCACAAATATTTATTTTTTATTTTTTCCAATATTTTTTCCAGATTCATAGATATTAAGGAGAAAGATAAGAGGTACACTAAAATACTTTGAAGGTAACCTTTAAGAAGAAGGAGCTTACTCCCAAAACTCAGAAGGTTTCCTTTTTGTCTACGAAGTTTCTTTTGAAATTTCTCTATGACACTATTCCAATAGTAATGGTTTGGTATTTAATCTGAGAAAGTGAAGTTGAGATACATATATGAGAGACTTAGGATTTTTCATTCCAATACTTTTGAGATTTTTGACACCTAGGCCACTATTCCCCTTGGGTTCAAAAACATGATTCCAGTTAACGAGAGTCATTCCCCACTTTATCTCAACTCTTGACCACAAAAATTTCTTTTGGATTTTTTCCAAGATATTTTCCAACTTCATAGCCATTAAAGAAAAAGATAGGAGGTACACCAGAATACATTGAAGGTATTCTTTAAGAAGAAGAAGCTTACCCCCAAAACTCAAAAGTTTTCCTTTCCATCCAACCAATTTCTTTTGAAATTTCTCTATGATTCTATTCCAATAGTAATGGTTGGGTATTTCATCCAAGAAAGGGAGGTTGAGATACATATATGAGAGACTTAGGATTTGGCATTCCATTTCTACATAAATGATTCCTTGAATGCATTTTTGAGTATTAAAAAAGAAGAGTTTGATTTTATGAGAATTTATACATTGACTAGACAGATTGACATAGATATCAAATAGGGTCTTCCAAGCCTTAGCTTCAGAAAGCATAACTTCTCTAAATAGGATAGTATAATCCACAAATTTCTCATGAGTAGTGGTAGGTATTTTAGAGGTAACTTTGATAGCAAAGATAGTCATAGAGAGTTTTATTATGTTTAGATTCCTACTTAGGACATCTGCCATAATTTTAAAAAGGTAAGGGAAAAGGGGGTCTCCTTCTCTGAGGCATCTACCAGTGGTGAAAAGCCTTGGGGGGGCACTATAGTTGGTAGAGGTGTCACAACTCATAATCATCTTATGGAACTTACCAAACATGCCAAATTTAGTTAACACTTTAGCATGGAATGACCATTTCACCCTATCATACACTTTATAATTGTCAAGCCTAAGAGACATTACAGGTTTAACGTTGGAATGCATAGAGTGTAAGGTTTCATGGGTCATAATGACCACATCCATAATATCCTTCCCACTAACAAAGCCTTTTTAGTTTTTTAAAAAGATTTTCCCAAGATCAGTTTCATAATGTTCACCAAATCCTTGACAATAGTTTTGTCAATAGTGTTATAGAGATTGATAAGGCAAAAATATTCCATATAGCTAGTGTCATTTTTTTTGAAATGAGCACAATGTATGTTTGATTAGTTTTATTAACTGTATTACTAGTTCTAAAAAAGTGACATAAATCTTTGAAAATATCCTCTCCCACAATGTATCGACTCTCTTGAAAAAAGTTTGAGGGATCCCATCAATGCCTAGAGATTTAAAGTCTTGGAAGGAGAAATAAACAATTTTGGCTTCTTCACACTTAACCTTTTTAGTTTATTGTCCTTAGGAGGAACAAGCTCAAGAATACAATCTAGAAGATCATGGGTTCTTCAGCACCATCATCAAGACCACCCCTTTGATTAAAGTAGTTATTGGCTTTATTATTGATATCAACTTCATCAATAACCACCTTATCATAACCCAATTAAAGGGATTTCATTTTATTTCTACTCTTGTGTTGTAATGGTTTTTTTTTTATCGGTAAATAGCCTAGGCCATAATAATTTTATTATATGAAAAGAATAATTTACAATAGTGCTCTCCATTCAAACGGGCACTGGTAGGAAAGAACAGAGAAGAAAACCTCCAGTCTTGCCTAGGACAAATGTCCTTTCTTATTACAAAGTGAAAGGGGCATACCCCAGTAAACTAAAACTAGAAAAAATAATTAATTAATATAAAGTATGGTCAACAGATGGTAATGCCCCTAAATACATCAATTTCATTTGAAACTCAAATCTGATCTTCAAAGTATAATACCAAATTTCCATTACTGAGTGCATCTATAGCTTGAAGACAACCAGCCAGCTAGGAAAGTTAAAACATTAGTAAAAATAATAATATAACAATAGAAGAGGAGAGAAAAGGAACATCCCACCATAGGGGTTAACTGAACATACAAACAAGAAAGGTAAGAGGACACTAAATGAGACCATAAGAGGATTACCCTAAAAATTCAAACTAAAGCTAAACTATAAATAGATCCATATGCTAAACTATAAATAGATCTGTTCAGAATAGCTCTATCTGATATAAACAAGAAATCAAAACAGAGTAAGAAGAGATCTTATTTAATCAGCTAAATGAAAGACCAAAGTAAATCACTAAAAAGAGCATAGGCCAAAGAAGGTTAATCCTTATAGAGCCTCAAAAGGCCATCCTAGGAAGGGTTTTAGTTAGATGACTGACCATAAATCCCTTCCAAATCCCTCTTCTCACAAAATGAGACCCTGATTAGTAAAATCATTCTAGGAAGAGTTAGAATAGATATTATAAACAATGCATATAGTATTTAAAAGGATATTCTATCGTCAGTTATATGCATTGATCTAGAAATCAAATTCAAGCCCTTTGGATATCAAAAAATCACCATAACTATAGAAAATCCATTAGCTATACCCCAAATTTGTAGCTTGTATATCCATTCACTAATATCTAATTCAAGAATTCTCACTATGGATCCAACAGCCTAAAAAATACTTCAACAAA
Organism: Cupressus sempervirens; assembly: GCA_028749045.1. Classification (NCBI taxonomy): domain Eukaryota; kingdom Viridiplantae; phylum Streptophyta; class Pinopsida; order Cupressales; family Cupressaceae; genus Cupressus; species Cupressus sempervirens. The sequence continues at coordinate 814,896,512 of CM053792.1, read as the reverse complement.
TAAAGAGAATCCTTCATGTCATAATTATAATCTGTGATGTAAAGAATTGGGAGCTACTATTGAATTTAGATCAAAACCTGGTAGCAAAAAGCTGATGACAAGCGATTGTTCACAGGGCGCATAAGAAACCACATCAAAGACGTAATTAGGATATCTTACCAGACCAGAGTAAAACCTATTTAAAGAAAGTATAATTTGAATCACGACCTACATGAGTTTCGAGAAAACAATCATCTAGTCTAGAAGAATTCATCAAGCATATTTAAGAACGAAGCTTTCCTTAACAATAGTTATAAAGTATATATATATATATATAATCCAAAAGTTCAAATATACAAATGGATAAGTGTGTAACTATCTTATCATTAGCCACATTATATTTCTAACCCAAAAAGCTTGAGTACACAACAAAGAGTAGATTGCTCAACTTACTATATAAACAAAACCAGCTATAGCACTATAGTCGATGAAACTTGGGCGTACTTAACAAAATTACTTGAACTATGTACCAAAGATCTAATATGATACTTCTATACCTAATAGATAGTTACATTTTAGTTGGTCCTTTGCTTTCCTTCCACAGAACCCTGATCACATCCATGGTGTCACTGGAATGCTCTACCTTGAGATTCAGAGGGAACTCAGCGACATGCTTCCTTTTGCTTGTTTTCTCTGCATTAGGAGTAAAAAAGTCCAACTCACCCAGATTCTCAAAAGTCACCCCTACCTGAATATGGGCATTAAAGAGATGTAGATAATTGACAAGCCATTCCACATTGTCTTCCATAATGACACCCCTCCAGTGGAGGAGAAAGTTTAGGCTAGCCTCCATCTTTTTCCATTCACGATAAAAAGTCAAGTTCTCACGAATAACCAATGACTGACGGCAGGGAGCTGTAACTAAATCTGAATGGCCAACAGGAAGGTTCATATATTTTTTGGGAATGGAATCTAAAATTTGGAATCTATGTTGTAGACTGCTTGTTCGAGCCCCTTTCTCCAAGTAGGGACAAATAGGTCATGGGATAGCCTAACTATGTCGTCAGCTTGAATTTTGGCTCTGACCAGACAGCCTATCAGTGACCCTATAATGTCACTATTGGTTCTCCAAGTGAAATGATAGTCAAAAACCCCTTCACCCCAAGATTTGTTTAGTGTGAACCTCGACATGTCATCCACCAGAAGTATAATTTGATTCCATCTTTCTGGTTTTACCATTCCACAAAATGCCATAGTGTGGTTTTCAGAAGCATGAAAGAGGGATATGTTAGATTCTAAAGGTAAGAGTAAAAGATGATGGATACACCCCAACCTGCATTCCCTAGAGCAATACATAGGAACTGCGAGAGAAAGGGAAGAGAGCTTAAAAGGTAAATACATGAGTGTAGGAAATCATGATAAATAAGTACAAAATGCCTACACTCATGAGAGACCATGATGGATGATGATTATTAGATATACTTGGAGATTTCAGTTAAGACGCTGCTGTTGGAATGAAGAGTGTAGTACCTTAGCCAAAAAAAATTAATAGTTAATGATGAACGAAGATGAGGTCACATTAATAACTAGATCAAAAATGATGAAAGGACACTAAATAGCTAGAGAAGATGGAACATCTTAGCTAAACATAGTATTCAAATAAATGAAGAAATTTTATTTTAAAAATAATTTAAATTTAAATGGATTGATTTTTATTGAAAATGTATACAAAAAAAAAGCTACAACAACTAAAATAAAGGATCACAATAAGGAAGAAGAATTAAAGGAATAAGGGAAAAGCTCTCATTTATAAGCAAGTAATTAATACCATCTACTCTTGAATTGGCTAATTGATCGGCTAGTTGATTGCCTTCTCTGAAAAATATGGTTAATCCTATAATCATCAAGTTTATCTATAAAAGAAAAGATCACTTGAAGATGGGAGTGGAGGACCCAATTTGGAGTGGACCATTTCCTAATAGAATTAAAATTAATTTGAGAGTCTCCTTCGATATAAACTTTAGATAAATTAAGCTTATGACAAAGCTTGATGCCTTGATGGAGGGCGTCAAGTTCCACTAGATTGTTAGATGTGGGCTGAATAGACAAGGCTTTTTTGGTGATCCAATCACCATTCTCATTGTGAATGATGCAACCAATACCAACTATACCTGAGTTACCCCGGGTAGCCCCATCAAAGTTTAGTTTGACCCATCCTGAGGGTGGTGGCTCCCATTTTCAGTTTTTCCTAGCCTCTTTGTTAACCTTCATATAGTATAGAGGGGGATTGATCAAGTTGGTCCAGAGTTTCTTCATGAGGCCATCCCAATTGGAAAAAGATCCTTCTTCTATATTCACCTTCTTTAAGTATGAATTAATGGTTTCTACTATACAGACTTTAATTTTGGATATAAGATTCTTAGGTTTGAGCTCCATATTGCAAAAGATGCAACAATTTCTTTCCTTCCAAATTTCCCACATCAAGATAGAAGGGGAGATGTTCCAAAGCTTGCTATAAACACTTTTTCCCATGTTTGATGGCCATCCCCAGAGTAAATCCACTAAGGATTTAGGAAAGGGGGAGGACCAAGCTAACATCTATCTGAGTCTTTCCCAACATATTTGGGAGTATGGGCAAAGAAATAGAAGATGATCTACATTCTCATTGTTGTGCTGGAAAAGGACACATCTAGAGGGACCTTGAAAGCCAACACTATTCAATCTATCCATAGTGAGAATCCTATTTTTAATGGCAAGCCATAAAAAGAATCCAACTTTCGGGAGGCAGGAAGGGTCCCAACACAGCTTTAGAGGGATATCCATGGCTGTTGGTCTATTTGCTGCTAAAATGGCCTTAGAGCCATCTTTAACATTGTATTTACCATTATTAGCCACAACCCAAATAAGTGTGTCTCTTTTATTTGGTTGCAAAGGTTTTCTACCTTCCAAATTCTTCTCAAGATGGGTAATCACTGCTTCATCAAAATCTAAGCTACTAAGGGATTTCCACTGCCAAATAGGAGAACCTTTAGAGTCTATCCTAACACAATGGTCCTTTACTTTATTACCCCAAGGATCAGTTAGTTTAGATTTAAGGGTAATAGGAACTATGTGTGAAGACAAAGGGGGTTTTCCTTTCCAAGAATCTTCCCAAAATAGTGGTTCATCCCCAAATCCAACATCCCAAGTTAGAAATTTTTTGATCAAAGGGCAACACTTAACCATAAAATTCCAGCATTCTGATCCTTTAGGAAGAGAGTTAATACGAAAAATGGAAAGTGGATCTTTGATGATAAGGTATTTATTATAGAGGATTTTTGCCCACTTACGGTTATGTTCATGGTATAACTGCCAAATGAGTTTATCCCCTAAGGCTTCATTTTTCCATTGTAAGTTTTTAATCCCTAAGCCCCCAAGGGCTTTAGGTTTGCAAATATTTTCCCACTTAATGAGATCTAGCTTATTGTCTTTGTCCCAATCGTTCCAAAGAAAATTCCTCGTCTTGGAATCAATTTTTTTTAGATTCTATTTGGAGAGAGGAAGACAAGAAAGAGGATAAATTGGAATGGCTGAAAGGAATGCACAGATCTTAGTGCATTTGCCAACCTTGGTGAGCCATCTATCCTTCCAAGAGCATAATTTAGAGTCTATTTTTTCAAGTGTATTGTCCCACACCTTGCCTAATTTTGGTCCCTTATCTAGGGTTATACGTAGATATTTACAAGGGAAGGATCCTTTCTTGAAGCCCATAATCCTACATATTTGTGACTCCATATCTGACAGGGTGTTAATGAAAAAAATCTCTAATTTGAGAGCATTAACCTTCTGTCCAAAGGCCTCCATGTATGCATTTAAGATGCTCTTGAGGGAGCGAGCTTCAAAGATCTCACTTTTCCCTAGAAGAATGGTGTCATCATTGAATTGTTGATGAGTAATATTAGGTAGATTTTTGGTGATAGTGATACCTGATATTCTCTGTTTATTATATGCGTCTGACACTGCTCTTCTGAATGCTTCAGCCATGATGATGAAGAGAGAGGGAGAGATAGGATCCCCTTGCTGGATGCCTCTTGAAATATCAAAAAATCCTTCTAGCGAGCCATTAATAAGGACTAAAATTTTGGGAGTGGAGATGAATTTAAAAATTAGATTTATCCATTGACGAGAGAAACCAAATGCTTCTAGCATCTTACATAAGAATCTCCAGTGAACCATATCATAAGCTTTTTGAATGTCTAGTTTCATGAGTATACAAGCTTCCTTATTAAGCCCTGTAGAATGGATGGTCTCTTGAATAGTGATGATACCATCAAGGATGGATCTCCCTGGCATGAAACCAGTTTGCTCCTCAAAGATGATCTTGGCTAAAATTGCTTTTAGTCTGTTGGCTATAACTTTGGAAAAAAATTTATAGACCATATTGCACAAGGCTATGGGTTTGAATCTCTTGGGGTTTCCAAGTCAGGCCTCTTTGGAATCAAGGTGATGAAGGAATAATTGATCTCAGCAAGGATGGATTCTCCATTTCTAGATGCTTCTATTGCTTTCCAAAGATCTTGACCGAGGATATCCCAACACTTTTGAAAGAAGAAGGCCTAGAATCTATCTGGGCCCGAAGATTTATCTGGGTTCATATCAAAAACTACTTTTATAACTTCCTCTAAAGTGATAGGTTTTTTTATGTTTTTGTTATCATCTTGGGAAATGATTTTTGGGATCACTTTTAATAGACTAGATTGTGTAGTATAATTGGAACTATGCTGGTTGTTTAATATATCCTAAAAGTAATTGACAAAAGTATTAGCAATTTCTCTAGATTTTTTGGTAAAATTTCCTTTCTTATCTTTAATGCATGTGATTCTATTCTTGGCTCTATTGTATAGAGTGGAGTTATGAAAAAAATTTGTGTTACGGTCACCTTCAACCAACCATCTTTCTCTTGATTTCTATCTCTAGAATGTTTCTTCTTTGGATAGGATCGATTCTTGCTTTGCTAGCAATTCTTTTTCTAGGTAATACCTTTTGTTGTCCATCCCCTTACTAATAACTTTAGAGTTTAAATATTTAAGTTTCTTTTGTAAGTCCAATTTTTCTTTAAATATGTTATTAAAATGTTCTCTATTCCATATGAGAATACGCTCCTTTAACATCTTTAATTTTTGGGTAAAAATAAACATTTTAGATCCTACAAAGTTGTCTTGAGCCCACCAATCTTTGATATTGTTGAGAAAGTTCGGGTCAAGAAACCACATCTTTTCACACTTGAACGGGTTTCTTAATGGCTTGATGACCTTGATAAAATCAAACCTAATAGGAAAATGATCAGATCTAAAAATGGGGAGAATTGAAGAATGAAAGTCTAAGTTAAAAGTATCCAATTCATCTTTTATTAGAAATCTATCAAGTTTTTCAGTGATGTAGGCAAAGTCCTTTCTTTTATTGTTCCAAGTATAGATCCCATTGTTAGTGGGCGTATCAACTAGGTTATGCAAGGTGCACCAATCTTTAAAGTCTTTAGATGCTTGTGAAAGCACCTATGAACCTCCTATTTTCTTATTTATATCTAAGATTGTATTAAAGTCACCCCCTAAAATACAAAGTTCGTTATCTATACTTTCCAAGAAATGCCCAATTTCTCTCCATACTACAAGTTTATCCGAGTTATTGATTGGTCCATACACATTAATGATAATAAAATTAAGATCTAATTTTAAACTATGTACCTTCCCACTTATCCAATTCTTTTCGCATTTAAGAATATTAATGTTACCCTTCCTAGGATCCCACAGAATGCCCAAACCCCCTGAGGCCCCTATAGACTCTTGAAACACAGAGCACCATACTCCAAGCATTTTACTAAATTTATCTATTTCTACAAAATTTAATTTAGATTCTTGAATTAAAATAATATCAGAGTTGAACTCTTTGAGGTTATGTTTTAATAACCTCTTTTTATAATAACCTCTTTTTTCTAGGGGCATTAAGGCCCCTAGCATTCCAAGAAGTAAGCTTCATACCTAAGCAGGAAGGTACTTCCCTTTCTCATTGTGGAGTAGTTGGTCAATCTTCTATTAGTCCTTGCTAAGGCTCTCTAATTCTCTAAGTTCCTTTAATGACTTTCTTCCTCTTTTTCCTTTTGGCTTCCCACAGCATGGAACCTTGGGCCCTTCTTCTATCATGTAGATACCAAGTAGTCTGATGTTGCCCTCTGCAATCTAAACTATGTCAATCTTCTTATTTGATAAATGTTCTTGAATCTTTGAGTTGCTTTCTTTAATAATCTGCTTAGCTATTTCTGATTGTTTGAAAGATGTTGCTACCTTTTCTTCCATTTGGATATTCAATATGTCTCTTCTAAGATTTTCACAAGAATAATTCTCGCCACCCAATTTAAGGACCCTCAGAACAAGTTCCTTTTTTTGTGTTTCCAATGTCTTATCAAGATTGTCTGGATAAAAAATTTGGGGTATTTCTTTGGCAAGCTGGTCAATCTTTACTTCTTCTTCCTCTGTCATATTTATTATAGTGTTTGAAGGATCTGAGATTCCTTCTTCATTCAAAAATTCTTGGAATACCATTAATAGAAAATCCTCTGCTTGAGTCTCTCCTTCATGCATCTGCTGAGTCATGTTGTAGTGAGTATGAATTGAGCTATTAACTGTAGTGGGATTCTGCCCACATGTGTTGAGCACTCTGGGTGGTTTCTTCAAGATATCTAGAGCTAGAGACAGAGTTAATTGGTTGTCCTCTAATTGTCCTGTTTGATGCAATGTAGAGGGTTCTTCCTTATCCTTTTCTAGAGTAAAGGGGGATGAAGCATACTCAGATGGGATCTACCAAAATTTTGATATTCTTATTTCTCTATTTCCTTTGATGTTTTGATTAAGATGCTCTATTTCAGACTCTCTCTGGTTGTGTGATCTGACCTATACTTGCTCCTCTAAAGAGAATGAAATGTTCTTCCTTCCCATCTTTGGTGTCAAAAGTAGTAGGTCATTTTATGCTTCTAACATATCTACAAGCTCCAACATAGGAGTAGTTGTAACTGTGTCTTCCTTACCACTGCTTGTGGGTTCTTCCTATTTGTCTTGCACTGTGTATCTCATAGGTGGGTCAAAATTTCTATTGAGCTTGTCCAGATCATCCCCTGCCTCTTTTTTGGTCCTAATCTTTTCATTTCCCATGACTGGTGGAGCAATATCTAGGCGGATTCCTAGGTTTTCAATAGTGTTGGTATCTTTGAAGTGTTTAGGAGCAAATTCCTTTCCAATCTCAGTATTGTATTCCTTGGAATTCTGTTGTTGTGTTTTACTCAAGACCTTTCCACTTCTGTTAGTGTCCTTTCTGGAAATATATGTTCCTTTCTTCTTGTGTTTTTAAACTTTTTTTGAGGAGCTCCCGGCCTTCCCTCCTTTTGATTCCTCCATGGGGTTTAACAATGGTGCAGCTGCATATTCTTTTGCCTTATCCACTATGATGTTGTTTAAGGATATCCTTTGATTATTTTGGTTATCTTGCCCATTCTGTTGCTTTGGATGGAAGTGCTCTCCACCTTGTTCTTTGTTCCTGTGGTTTAACCCAGAGCTCAATTTTGGGAATTTGCTTCTGAAATCCATGGTAAGGGGGAGGATCTTGGGTCTGATTTGATGTAAATCATTAGATCTCAAGATATCAATGATTTTCCCTTTATAGAGTTGGAATTTAATATCATAAGAGGCTTGACCAGTTTTGATTTTCTTTTGGATTACAGATGGTTGTTTAATGTTGACATTAATAAGAATTTTGATACTATTACAGTAGAAAAAGGATGCATCTATAGCAATTACTTCCCCAATTGTAGAACCTAAGGAATTAATAATATCTACATCACACAGTTCTAGGGGAAGAGAAGTCAAGGTAAAACATAAGGGAATCATACAATCAACCATTTCTATGTTAAAGTTATGAAACCATTCTATAAAATTTCACACAATGACCTTTAAAGAAACAATCAAAAACAAAGATTAAATCTTCTTTAATAAATTCTTCCTCAGATTTTAAAAACAAAACATTATCTGAATGATGGAAGATACTTACCTGTTCTAGACAGTTATCCTTTAACTACTTTGTTAGAAGAGGGATATCTTTAATAGGACAGTTCCAGATGGTAAAAACCCCTTTCTTAAGGCAATCACACCATCTTTCATTGATGGTTTTCATGGAAATATTAATGGGCCTATCTTGGGGTTTATCAGGGTGTGATCCTAGAGATATTTTAAGGTTAACTTGCCTAGTGGTTTTATTAATCCTGCGATGTGGAGGAATGTATGATGGAGGGGAGTTGAGTTTATGGAGAGGCTCTACCAACGAGATTGTATTCACATGAGAAATACTCTTCGATTGGGATGATGACATGAAAAGTGTGGTTTGTGCATATTTTGTTAGATTGAAGATTCTGATTTGGTTGTCTAGCTATTCTATAGTAGAGAAAGGGAGATAGGCTAGGGTTTCATAGCTACCTAAGGGTTTCATGGGGGTTATTAGATGGTCTGAAGATTCTAGTTTCCAATTTACCCATGAATGCATCGGGTTTCTTTCTACTTGTTCTTCTAGAGCCACAAATCTGTTGTTTGTTGAGATCAAGAATCTATCATCTAATTTCCTATAGTTATGATATTGCACTAAATCTTTGGTTTGCAGTTTTTAATTTTGTTTCCTCCATTTCATGCCTGATATTCCCACAAGCTTCATTTTCACATAAAATTTTTCACTTCGAGCAAAAAAATTTTTTTTAACTCTTGTGTTGTAATGTTGTATGATGGAAGAATCTTGTACTCCTATCTCCTTTAGTAAGCCATTGGATCTTAGATTTTTTCCTCCAAAAGGTTTCTTCTTGGGCCATGATTGAGTGCCATCTCTATCTATAAAATATTTCCAACTTTTGGGAGTCTGTGCCATTCATATTTTCATCCATTTTCTTCTTTGAGATTAGGATTTTTCTCTCATAATCCTTTTTCTTCTCAAAATATTTCCAAAGAATAATTTATTCCACTTCTTAACCTTATCTCTAATAATATAAAACTTAAAGTTAATATTTCAAAGAGGAGAAGAATTGGTTGGGGTCATCCACTATCTATTAATCAGGTCACTTAACATACCATTGGATTGCCACATTATCTTGAATCTAAAAGGATCATGTTTTCTTTTTCTTGATTTCTTTTCAATGAGAAGAGCATGTGGCTTGACCCTATTCTAGGTTTTTCCTCGAGAAATAAGCCATCAATATTATACTAGTTGGATGACAAAGAAAACTTGTCCAATTTAACCTAGATAAGGCTTTGGCCTTGTCTCTAGTTGGACCAAGTAAACCTTACCCTTTATATGTCTAGATCTAAGGAACCAAACACTTGATAGAAGTCTTCAAGGCCTGCCATACAGCCTATGAATTCTTCAAAGCCCCCTAGTTTCTCTAAAAGGAGAAGAGGAGTGTTGAAATCATCACCACCCAAACTTTAATATGCTAGTTATTATGCATCACACTTTCTAGGGATTTTCATTGTTGATTTATTTTCCCCTTAGAGTTTGAAGCATGTATGTTCACTAAATTCTAGTACCAACTAGTAATATTATTAGGGAAACTTTAATAATGGAGTTCACATTAGAGTGAAAAAGAGTACTTGTAATTTTGTTCACATTCCAAGTGATAGCCAAACTTCTAGAAGCAACATTGGCCTTCTGAGAGATCCAAGAATACATTAGCCAGATGTAGGGCATCGCCTTGTCCAAATTATTTTTACTCATATTAGTTTCATTAACGAGCACCATATCAACCTTAGAATCAACTAATGCACTTTTCAGCATATGCTACTTAATATGATTGTTCAATCCTCTCACATTCAAGGAAAGTATTCTTACCATGATAACAAAAGGGAAACAAGTCTAGTTTCTAAAATAAAAAAACCCTTTGCCCCACACTTCTAGTTTACACCCATGAGGGGGCCCATCACCTATCACTATATTTTAGGGACCCTCACCCCTTTAGGAGGTCCTTTAAACCCTAGGCTTTTCCCACTCTTTTTTCTTTACCCACATATTTTTAGTTCTTCCTTTTGTTTTTCTTGCCAACCACTATCTAGAGTGTTGCTTCCAATATTATAGAATCATAATCCCCGTATGTCCCTATCCTTTAGTTAGGCTAAACTAGCTTAGTTCCCTCCAAGTTTGAGGAAACATGACCACCAAAGGGCATTAAAAAAGAGGATCATTACCTAGGGATAACCATAGAAATATAAGGTTTCTTAATAGGTGATCGAATAGGGGATGAGGTACTTATTGGCCCAATACATATTTAAAGAGGAATCCTGAGAAGCCTCAAACGGAAAGTCTAGAATATTTTGTCACATTGGGGACAACAAAGAACCTCTGTCTCCTTAGGGAAGGTTCTCACACCTAGAAGAGTGTAAGGAAACATAGTCCCTAGGATCATATCCTTTATCCCCAAAGGTTTTATAGGGCACAAGGATAAACACAAAAACCTTGGAAATCAGGAAAAGGGGAATCTCCATTTATAGGGTTGGGTTAGAAATAGCTTCCTTGGATCTATTAGCTAGAGCCATAGCATGGGATTTTGACTTGGAAAATTTAGTAGTATAGTTCATATCCAACTGCACAAACTTTTTACATCTCAAACAAAAAAATATGCCTTCTCATAGAATAGGGTTTGGACATAGGATGCTAGCTTGGATTCAATAGTCACTTCTACTGGAAGAATTTGATTAACTACCACACTGGCACACATCCTAGTAAATAAGAGGCAAGATTTTGTTTAAGTAACTTTTTTCAACTTCCAAAATTAATTTGAAGGAATCTACTATACCCATAAAACCTCATTATTCCAAAATTCAAAGGGAAAATGTAATAGTTGTGCACACACTGGGGCATGGTTTCTGAAGTCAAAGGTTGGGTCCATCTCAGGTTTTCATTTGTAAATATTAAGGATATTCCCTGGGTTTCCTCCTAGAGACCAAGGGCCATTTGTGAGAATATAAGAGAGGTCCTGTTGAAAGAAAAAGGAGGAAAAAAAATCTATTTACTAGGGCACTAATGTTAAAACTCCCCTTAAGGGAGTGAGTCAAGTTTGCTAACTGCTTGAGTTGTTCCATTGATGACCTAAATAGGGGGAACTTCCCAACCAGGATAAGCCCCAAATAATTCCTCATTGCATCAATAATCTTATCAAGAATAGAGATGGTATGACCAATGATGCAACAAGACCTTTTACCTAGGGGAGCCACAAGAATACCCACCACCTTCTTAGCAAAGAAACCATAAGGATAGGAGGGTCAATGAGGGAAGAAGAAAAGGGATGGGCTTGGTCTACTAAGGCAACCACAAATAGAGGTGAACAAGGATATCCACCTTGGCCAACCAAGAGCAACATTTATTCTTGCAACCACCAACAATTTTTTTAATAAGCTAAAATAGCTTCTAAAGAAAACAATAGTCATCATAGTGATATATATAATAAATGGAGATTGTTTAAAATTATCATTTTACTCATACATAATAAATTAAATATAAAGTAATAATAGTTTTATAGTTTATTTCAAATAATTATTATTAAGTTTTATTTTTTATTTAAAATTTATTTTTTTGACAAAAACTTACATTTGAAAGTAATTTTATCTATGGATAAGATTAAAAAATATATTTTTTTTGACTAAGAATAACATTGTACAAAAAAGTTGGCTTTTTTCCAATTAGGCTATGATTCTTCTCTAGCTGGGATGGGTCAACATATGAAGAGGGTGTGTGTGGTCATTCCAAGGGATAATGCTTCAAAAATTAGGCTTGCAATCACTATAAATTAGAGATACAAGATTCTAGCACAACCTATTATTACATCTAGTTAGTGTTTGGTCCCTGCATCTTTATGGCTTGATAGCATATTCAATCTACAACTTCTTTTTTTGAAAAAAAAGTTATTTATACAAAATACAACAATACATATTCTCTATCTATAACCACCAACAATTAAGTGGGAAAAAAAGCATTGGAAGTGATTTGGCAATCAAACTCTATATACATTAGAAATGATCTATTTTTTGAACTCTAATCCAAAAAATAAGTAGTGATTTCTACATAGAGCCACCCACCCATTGACAAAGAGAAGAAGACCCCTCTAACTCATAATGACAAGTAGATGAATTGATTGCGAGCAATCCACGTGCTCCTGATAACTACAGATGTTTCTTGTCAACACAAATTTTAGGAGAGAATTTATATAGGATTAGAAGGAAATTACCTTCCAAACCAATTTAAAATGCAAACATCAACACCATGTTAAAGGCATTTATTCCATGATATCAAAATTTTGAGATCCATCCTACTTTGCTTCATTTTTAGAGTTACAAGCCTACATACATCTAATTAAAATATTACAAGATTGGTATCCAATAACACATTAGATAATTTTCTCATTACATATGCTCATCAAAGAATAACCTAAAGAGGGAAAATGGTGTTGTAATTTGAAAGAGAAAATTTCAATGTGAAATCATATGGATACTTTAATAAAATGAAATATGCTAAATTGTTCACCTTATGAAACAAATCCTTGAAGTTCTCCAAAAAATTGATGATTCAATCTAGAACATTAAAAAAACTAGAATTTTTCATCCCTCCATCTGTAAAACTACCTTAGGCCAAAATAAAGCGGAAGACAATGCAATGAAGAATCAAATCAATCTCTTCATAGAAACCAAATATTCAAAAAAGGACTAGTGCAAGAACCCAAAAGATAATCCTAAAAGACCTCCAATCAAGAAAATAAAGGATAGGAATCATACCACATTAAAAAGAAATTATAAGATAATCTCCTAATCATTAGCAATATACACAACTAACAATGTTGGTTTGAGTGCAAGGACTAAGGCATTTTTTACATTCTTGAATAGGTCTAAAATGAGGGATCCTAAACTAACAAAATGGATAGATATCTTTGGCAAACAATATGTAAGTATATCCTCCATGTCTAATCATCTGGCTTATTTTTATTGTAGTAATAGTGAAAAAAAACATTCTTTTAATTCCTCTTCCCTTTTATTAAGGGTTAGAATTAATTACATAAAATAGTCCCCTAGCTTTGATGAGGATTTTGTCAAAAACCATAACCTGCTAACCTAGGTGGTAATTAAATCCATACCATTAAACTACTAAAATTCCAAATTATCAAATGTATAGGATCTATAATTATTGTATTCCATCACATCAATGCTAATTAGAAAAAATAAAATGATGTTAAGATTTTACTTAGATATTAAACCAAGTCATCATGATTTTAAACCCATAAAATAATTACTAACAGATTTATATATAACTTCCAAATAGTGAAATTTGAAGGCCATATACAAGACATAGTGCTGGTAGAAAGGAATGATAATAATGCAAGATTCACATACACACACACACACACACACACACACACACACACACACACACACACACACACACACACACACACATGCATGCATAGGAAAACCACCAAATTTTAAATTAGATATCATGAATCCTCCTAAGAGAAACCAACATAAGATAACAAAAATCCAAGGAAATGTGCAATCTTAGCCTTTTCATAATCTTACAATATCAAATTAGAAAGAAATAGGTAAGAAAGGATGAAGTTTTGCAAGTGAAATATGCTTCTCCAAAGAAGAGCTTGAAGTGGGAGAAATAAAGGAAGAGAACTATGATAACTTAATCAACCCTAATAATCTTAAGACTAAATCCCATGAGGGAGATCAAGTAGATTTCACAAATGCCACAACAAGAAAGGAAAATTTAAGTCATAATTTATTTGAGAAAGATGGAATCACTAGCTTGGAAGACAATATCAAGAAACTCCAATACTGTACCCAATATAGAACTCAACACTTATTTATTGAAGATATTAAAGGAAATCTAAACCTTTATAAAATCTTGACTAAGGATTTAATTCTCATTCAAAATGACTTGATAAGATCAAATAGTTTTATGGGAGGAAGTATAGAAAGAGAATCTATTATTTCAAACCCATACAACATCAATGGAGAATATGCCCAGTCAAAGGATATTGTCTAAAAGTGAGCATTTTCAATCCAGAGATAGATTTAAAAATCACAATAAAGACACAACTAATAAAATAACTTCTCCCAAGCTTCTAGATAATAAAGAAAATGATTTCAAAACTATAGATTTTATCATAGATATATTGGAAGAAAATATAGTGATACTCCAAGAAAAACACAACTCCAACATGGTTTAAAAATCTCTTTTGGATGAAGTTGACTTAGATAAAGAAGACTTTTTAAAGGACCCCAATTATTAATTAGAAGATGGAAAAAGTGAAGAAGTAATAAAGGAGAAAAGTTGGATAATTGAAAGAATCATGGAAATGGATAAGGAGGAATTTATTCTAATGAGAATTTAGAGGATAATATAGAAAAGCTCAATCTAGCAAAGAATAAAGAATATAGTTCATCAATGTCAGATAAAAACACAAGCTTAAACCTCCAAGTAAGAGTAGGGGAAGATAAAAAGCTAGATATAATAATAATAAAAGAGTTAAATTCAACATCTAGTGAACCCTTTTGAGAAAAACATAAAAAAGAGAAGTATCTTGTAGATATATTCCTATTCAGGTAGAGACAATTTAAGAGAATCTAAATTGATAAATCAAGAAGAGTTTCTAGATAATTGGAATTTGGATAATCTAGATAAGAATAAAATAGGAAAAATATAGAATTGGGAGGAGTTTGAGATTTAGTTAAAAAATCTATCAACAAGATATGGACAAGATAAATAGAATAAATAATATAATTAAGAACATAGTGGGTAAGCATATGGATGAGGATGAAAGAGGAATTAGTACAGTTTTTTTGAAAGAATTAGAAATAGAATATTTATATTAAGAGGAAGATGAATCTATAGCTAAAAGTGTAAAGAATGCTAGTAAAAATATAGACAACCTTGGTATCATAGAAAATTTTCAATGCATAGAACACCCAAAATGAGAAAAATAAAGCAAAAAAAGTGGAAGGAAACCATTTGTTGAAATTAGAGTAGCCACAGTTTTGGCTGGTAACCAAAAAAATATTATAATGACCTTAAGGAAAACCTTATTATTGTATATTAGTGCAAAAAACTTATTCACAAGGAAAAGTTGTTTAGTCTTCACTACGAACAAGCCACAATGGAGGCCAAATTGTAATGAGGATAAGTGCACATGGTCAATTTGTGCTAAGTAGAGTATACTCACTAAGTAGCTAGTTATTTCCAACACTAGTACAAGAACAACAATATATTACTAAAAAAACTACTAATTATTGTGGATATGTGACTAATTTTGATCACGTGAAAAATGGTAGTTTGTTGTCAGACATTTATCTCCCAACCAAATCTATGACTAAACTATTTTAATCATTGATTAGGTCATTAATTTAGTTATTTATTTTTGTTACTGGGTATTTTATGTGGTAATTTATTTAGTAGTTTATTTGCTAGTATAATTGGTATTTTTTTTGTAGTATATATGGTAATATATTTGGTAGTTGATTTAGTAGAATATTTGGTAGTTGATTTGACAATATATTTCGTTATATATTTGGTAGTTTATTTGGTAATTTGTTTAATCATTAATTGAGTCATATTAAAGCACAATAGAATTGAACCACCATCCTACTTATAAAGTAGGTGATCTTCCATTGAACTAGTACCATTTAAAGAATAATGCAAAAAATTGACAAAGTTTTTCTCCCAACATTTGATCCACCATGATCATGATCACTGTAACATGATATACTCTTCTCAAAGAACACAAGCTTTAGTTATTATGAAAGAAAATAATCTAAATCTTTATAAATAACAATTCAAAATTTTTAAATTCTTCTATTTAGGCATTTTAAAATTAAATTTCATTTCAATTACACTTGTCTTAATTGTTGTAGTGATAGACTCTTATAAAATATAAGTTTGAGCACTTTTTCCACACACAAGAATTGTTTCTTTTGCTAACTTCTTAGAAAATGATACAAATGATTATGCAATTTATGTCAAAAAAGAAGACCTTTGCATTGAATAAAAACATAAAATCCCATTAATTAATCACATTTATTAAAAACCATGAAACACAATCAATTGAAATACTCACTTTTTAACATATGAAAGTGCTAAATGATCAAATATTTCCTCTTCCTTATTCTCAAGTGGGTGGTAAAAGTGTTCATTACACCTCATGTTGACATTTATTGAACCTTAGTCTACAAACAACATAAAAATAGGAATTAGATAAATAAAATAAATGAAAACAAAGATTTTATTAATGATCTATAATTAAGTTATTCCTTGTAATAGGGAAAGTGGTGTAAAATCATAAATGTAACAAAGGACTAAATAATATGTTTATGATAAATTTCTTTAAAAACCTATAACAAAAGGAAATAATGGGCTAGTAAAGTTTGTTAGGAAATGGCTTGAAATTTTAGAAAACTTTTAAGCAAATGCAATTATCTAAAAGCATTATTTACGTCAAGTAATCATTTGCTATAAGAAATTTGAGAGGACTTATAGAAGAGGAACTACAAGCTTGGAGAAATAGATAGTTTGTAATGCCCCGCCAAGGGATCCAAAAGAATTAACCTAAAGTTTCACTAAGTTTTCCAAACAATTTTATTTTTTTTAAACATGAAAGATAACACATTCACATCTAACACATAGTAGTGGAAGTAATAAGATACAATCAACTATAAGCATATGAACAGATTACATTCCTTAAGGATCCCAAGATGTTGAGTCACATTTAATCTAATTAATACTAAGTCTAAAAACTACCACATCCACATGAAAGAATAATGAAAAGTCCAGTGTCCATAATATACATTTGTTTGAAATGCCTCTTGGCAATTAAATTTGAAATGCTCAATCATCCACTATACATGTCACAGGGTATGAAAAGCTTAAAAGATTAAACATATGTAAAAATAAAGATACATCATCCTCATTGAATCTATGATACAAGTGCAATGAAGTAAATGAAACCAATAACATACATGATACATCCATCCATCATAAAACACATCTAATCTAAGTGTGTGGTTCCTCCCAATCATTAATATAATCATTAGACCATAGTGGGCCCTAGCCATCCCTCCGCGTGTAACATCCCAAGCCACCAAAGAGATCATCAGTATTATCATAGTAGGGATGTCACTCGTAAAACATACTACAACATATGTATAAGGAAATCTAACATGCAAAAATTAAGCATAAGATGATCCTACGAATTAGATAACATCATCTATCACATGCTAATCATCAATATAAAGAAACATACCAGTAAATAACATCCATCATAAGTTCCAAGAAAAAAATGAAGATAAATGCCAACAAAGAATGCTCTAGCCACAGTGTGTACAGACGAATCTCAAATGGTAAGAGTGAAGAAGTACTACCACTTGACTGCATGGAACCTAAATGACCCACTCCCATAGTGCTGAGGAGATAGTCTCAAGTCCCAAATAGGATATCAAATCACATAACATAAGTACTCTCTAAGTCCAAGAATCCTAAAAGTATACTAACTCAAAGGTTCCAACATAAAGGATCAACACCTATACCCAGAGGCACACAAGACATGTAGGAAACCTACTATGTAAGTAGGAAAGTGTCATCACATGAATCATGCGAGTTACCCTAGTAGTCTCTCAATAGACCATGGCCCCCTAGTGATCCCTATGCGACCACTAGTATCCTCTTGTAATGATGAGGCATGTTACAAAATGCAAGGTCACAACCAAGAATTCTCTCTACTTCCATCCTAGTCTATACTAGCACTCAAGGCATGGGCGAGAACTTATGATTATCTTATTAGGTTAATTTAATCCCCATTTAGTATAAATGTTTTCACTTATTAAATAACTTACAATTAGTTACCATGGCAGCCACTTAGGGCCTCAGCCCCCATTGGAAGCCACTTTCTGACACTACAAGTAGATAACCTACCCTAGGCTCATGGAATCATAAATCACAAAATCACCTCAGTCCTATGTAAGCGACTAGAAAATACCAAAAGATAATCCACAATAAGAACATCAAATCTCCATGAGCAACTGAAAAACATCCATTGATAATCATGACCACAACAATGCTCTATTTGCAACTGAAGGTCTCAATGATAATCACATTATCCATCGGTCTTCATCGAGCAACTATATAGTATTCCAAAATAAATCTCAATATCCATATCAATGATAAATCACAACATCCATTGGTTCTCAACAAGCAACCAAAAAGACATCTCAAAGCAAATAATACTGATTGAAGACTCCAAAATGGTCAATTCAAAACATGTCACAACATGACAACATCAAGAATAAATCAACACTTCAGTCCCATCAAGGTGATTGGAATGTAATCCAAGTATGATTGATTGATGAGTCAGAAATGGCTAAGTCAAGTATCTCAAATACATACACCTCAACTTCACACAAGAAGATTGGAAAGTAATAACAAATAATAAATACAAAACATCTCATAGAACATACCATCACATTACCATTGTTGGGTTTAGAAAGATTCAGATCAAATAACATTAGCATGACATCACATCTCATAACCCCTAAGCCTCTGGTAGACATCCTATGATTGGTCAATAATCTAGTCAACCCCAAAACACAAACATCATAGAGGAACAAGATACAAACACATATTTTAGTGAAGTTTCAGTTTTCGTTTTAAGTATATTTCAAGTGTATAAGATTCTTAGTTGAATCTCCAAGTCAACCCATTTATCTCTTCAAATTAAACATAGAATTATCCCTCCATTATTTTAATACAATTTTCTAAAATAATCAAAAGATAATTATTTACTTATTTAAATCATTGAACTAGTTCCCATTGACTTTTAGACAAAATCATTTACATTATTCAAAACATTAGAATAATACTTATCAATTTTCAAATAATTAGTTTACAATTCCCTTAAAATGCTTCAAGGACAATCATTTAAAATAATCTTCATTGATTTTAAGTAAAATCAATCTCATTAATAATTTAATTATTTAATTCTACTAAACACTTATTAATATCTCTTTTCTTTTAATTTTCCCTCATTTAAAATTCCATTTACTAAATTGACTAATATTTAATTAGACTCTTTCTACTAATAACTAATCTTAATTAAATTTAATTTAATCAGATTAGTTAATAAATTATATAAAACTAATGCATATTAATAAGATTCTACTTTTATACGAACCCAAACCCGAATCAATTTCCAAATCTTGATTCTATTAAGGGAAGATTGCAATAATAAATTTTTTAATTCCCATAACTAGATGAAACAATATGCATGCCCGAATTACAAAATTGAAGATTCATTCATAGTAAATTATTCAAACACACATAATAGACATGATGAATATGGGAAGAGAAAGAACGTAATAAAAATATGTGAAATAATCACAAGTGCTTACCTGGACACTGATGCTAATTCGCTATGCCTCAAAAAATTGTAGAGAAGCTCCTCCTCTTAGAACTTTCTCCTTTCTAAAAATTCCTTCTTTCTCCAACATTCACAATTCCTCCAAGAACCAAATCCCCCCAAGTGACTAGGAGTGCTTGTAGAAGCATATGAGGATCTAGAAGCATACTAGGAGAGCCTATATATAAAGGCCTCTAAGATGCATCTAGAATGTATCTAGAAAGAACTAGGAGATAAGCATGACAAATCAGCACATAACTTCCATGATAAGAAGATAAACATGATGAGGTGTTTAGAATGTTGTAGATATCACGTGCTCAATAATGCACTAACTCCTAAGTGTAGACAACATGTGCATAATTAGAGTGCAAACTCCTGTGTTGTCAACATGACAACTCCCAAGAGCTCACATACTCCTATGTGAATGCACATTAATTCATTTAATTAAATTTCTTTATATAATATTCACTTGACTCCTTTTAAAATTAATTTATTAATTTTAAATCTCATGCACTTATCATAAAACCATTAATAAATTAATTTCTTTTCCATTTTTAAATTTATTTTTGAAACTTAATTGATAAAATATTTATTAACTTAAATAATATTATTTAGCATTTACTTAAAATGAACTCTAAAATATTATTAAATAATTATTATCAAGTTCCAACTTTGAACTTATAACTTTTATCTTCAAATTTAATTATTTTTATTTAATTAATTAAATAAAATAAATATTAAAATATCATATTAATTTTTCATTAAATTAAACCATTAATTAAATCTTTTAATTAGGCTTAATTAATAGAAAACTCACTGAGAAAGAGTTCGACAACAATAGAAAAATGCAAACTAGGGAAGGCACTACATAGTTGACTTGCAATTGAGAGAAAAGAACTAATGTGAGAATGACCATGTGAATATTATTCAAGCCATTGTAGTTCTCCATCAACGATTTTTTCTTTTCAAAGTTTCTACAATAATTGAAACTTTCTTACGTGCATTGGAAAAATTGAGTCACTTCATGTAATGATGAAATGTAATCACCATAATAATACCAATGTCAAGAGCAAGCAAAAGTCATGTACAATAGATGTATAGAGGACATGTTGAGTTATGTCAATTCTTGCAATCACCTAAGAGACTATTTTATGTGAGGAAAAAAAAGACCACCAAAACAATCGATCCAACATGCTTGAACTCCAAGAATGACAATGCAACCAAATTTCTTGTCCTAGTGTAAAAGTACAAAGCTATTTCACCTTTTAGGCTTACTTATCAAAACAACTAAATTTGAGCACTTCTATCTAAATATCATTTTTTTTCAACCATATCTAGATAAATTCATTTTAGCTAAGTTATATATGGTCTCACACTTTTCCAATTGAAAATGACTACTAAATGAATGTTTTATACTAGTTTGTATCCAATTACTAAAGAAATAAAGTACACTTAGGCTGGAGTAGTACTAGGATGGGTGACCTCCCAAGAAGTCTTGGTGCTTCACCCCTGTGAGCATCACCTAGATCCAATGAGTGCTAAGTGTTCCATTTATTCTCATGAGAGATGGATTGATGTTGAATCACTACTCATGAAACATGGGTCAATGAGTTTGACTCAAAAATCACACAGTTAAATCCTGATAGCAATATCACAATTTGACTTGCTGTGGAAATTATCTCCTAGTTATCAAAGAAATAAAATTATTTCATAAAAGTGGCATTTAAACACCATTTTATAGAGGTTAGAGTCAAGAATACTCTCATATAGAGTTTATAGTGTTTTAATTAGATATAGTACATTGTAATTAAAATTTTCTATAAGCACATATTTTAATACTCAAAAAGATGTCAGTTTTGAGAAAGGAAATGTATTAAATTATATGAAAAAATATTTAAAATTATCTAACATTCTAGAGGAGAGAATTCTCTTCTAGAATGTATAATTTTTCTTTTGTTAGAATAGATTTTTTTTTGCAAAATGTGGTGGGAGATGAAGACTATTGATATCAAGAGAGTTGAAATTTGAATCATTATAAAAGAGAAAAGATAGGTCTAAAGCCTATGTTATTTTTTTTATTGTTCTAGCTATATATGTTGTTTGTAACATAGTCTTAGATCAAGGGGAAAAAAGTTTAGTTCCATATAGTTTTGTGGTGGGAATTGGACCTCAATTTTCAACATTATTCAGCTACTAGAAACTTATCTATAAAAATTAGGAAAATATATCAATTCTTATTCCAAATAATTGTTAAAGATAATAATCCTAAACTTCATCCATTTATATACATTTAATTAGTTTACTTCATTTTTAAATTCAAAATAATAATAATAATTTTATGTCATTGAAGGTGAATAATTATACATTAGTTAGCCTTATCCTTTACAAAAGGGTAACATAGGTTTTCTCTTTTATCCACATGTAATCCCATTTTTAGACAAGTCCAAACCCATTACAAAATATGAGATGTGTATGTGTTGAATAGCATGTATTAAACCTTTGGCTCAATTGATTTTGTCAAAGATATTGGAATTATATGTTGGAGACTAGAAAATATAATCAAGACAAGTAAATATTATCATATTTACACTCTATATGAACAAAATCTTGAATTTTGTTCGACATGGTTGGAAGGCATAAATAGGGTTCATTAAAAAACAAAATGAAAAACAAAAAAAGTATAGGAAATGTAAGCTTTTCCAAGACAAGATTCATAACCTTGGTTAAATCATTATTAGACTAATAAGAATATTATGGACCATTAAAAATGTATCACCCTTAAAATCTTGTTTTATCAACAACTCCTTATCCCTCCATGCTACTACAATAGAACAATCCAGAGAAAGAAAAACAATAGAACTAATTTCCTAGAAGTCCCATGAATATTAAGGCATGAAAATTGAAAAGAAATATTGAATTGAGAATAAAAGATGTTATCTTACAATATCTATTGCATCCTTCTGAGAAAAACCAAAAAAGAAGATAAGGATCTTGTAGATATATTCTTATTCAAGTAGAGATATTTTAAAGAAAAATTGAATTGATAAATCAATAAGAGAACTTGGGTATGTGTAGGATCATGGTGTGCCAAAAGTAGCAATCTGAAAAATCTATAGTTTTGAAATATCTCAAACCATTTCAAATTTTATTCCAAATTTTTTCCCACCCACCTTGATATTAAATGAAAACAATTAATATCTTTATAAGTTCTACTATATCTTTTGATACCAAACCTAGATGGTCAATGTTAAAAACATCTGAAAAATGTGCTTTTGGTCTATTTTTATGTTATTTTTACTTCAAACATGTAGCTAACGATTTTTTTTCACCAAAATTTAATGAAATGAAAAGTGTTTCTTAAGAATGTTCTTATCTTTCCATAAATGTAAGGTTTGTTAAATTATGAGTTTAGTAAGTAATTATTGCTTATTTTCTAATTGAGTTATGTATAAAGTGCTGAATGACAAACTACTTGAAAAAAAATGATAACTTTCAAATGGTACAACATTTTTTAAATCTAAAAGATGCATCACATTCTATGTTTCTTCTACTATAAGGGGAAAAAATGAAAAATTGAATTTTGCAAAGTTTTCAATTAGTAAAAGGTGGTCAAACATGAGAGTTTTTTTATTACAAAAATACTAAAGTCAAAAATTAATTAATTATTATTTATTTAGAATAAAAATACCTAAAAATATGTGTCATATCTAGGCATGATTCTACTACTTATATCTAGAATATTATTTAAAAATATTATCATTTGATTTTGATTAAGGTGGTTAGACACACGTCTACTTTTTATTTTTTTTCTAAAATTTTTGTAATATTGCATTAAAATTGAAAAAATTTACCAATCATTTTTTTTTTTTTGAGATAAGTCCTAGTAGTTTAGAAACTAGATTCAATTTACTAGAGATTCTTTTCTCTCAACTATTTGATATAAAGTTAATAACAAGTAGAAAATTCCACGTCAAATTGACATAACCCTAATTTTTTGCTTTTTTATTGCCACTTAAGAGCATAGTTTGGTTTACCATGATCCTGCACATACCCAATTTCTAGATGATTGGAATTTGGATAATCTAGATAGGAATAAAGTAGGAAAAAGCTAGAATTGGGAGGAGTTTGAGATCTAGAAAAAAAATTTCTATCAACGAGATATGGAAAAAATAAATAGAACAAATAATATAATTAAGAACACAATAGGTAGACATATGGATGAGGATGATAGAGGAATTAGTAACAAAATTTTGAAAGAATTAGAAAAAGAATATTTAGGTTAAGAGGGAGATGAATCTATAACTACAACTATGAAGAATTCTAGTAAAAATATAGACAACCTTAGTATCATGGAAAATTTACAGGGCATAGAACACCCAAAATAAGGAAAACAAAGAAAAAAAATGGAAGGAAATCTTTAGTTGAACTTAGGGTAGCTATAGGTCTGACTGGCAGGAAGAACAATATTATGTTGACCTTAAAGGCAATCTTATTATTGTATATTAGTGCAAAACACTTACTTATTCAAAAGACAAAGTTGGTCGGTCTACACTATGATCAAGACACAATGGAGGCAAAGATGTAATGAGGATAAGTGCACACGATCAGTTTGTGCTGAGTAGAGTATACTCACCAAGTAGTTAGTTGTTTCCAACACTATTACAAAATTAAAAATATATTACTAAATAAACTACTAATAATAGTAGATATGTGACTAATTTTGATCATGTGACCAATGGTATTTTGTTGCCAAACATTTATCTCCCAACCAAATTTATGACTAAATAATTTTAATCATTGATTAGGTCATTGGTTTAGTCACTTATTGTTCTTACTTGGTAGTTTATATGGTAGTTTATTTGGTAGTTTTGGTGGTTTATTTGGTATTATATTTGGTAGTTTGTTTGCTAGTATATATGGTAGTGGATTTGGTAGTTTTTTGGGTAGTAAAATATGGTAGTTTATTTGGTAGTACAGTTTGTTGTATATATGGCAGTACATTTGGTTATATATTTGGTACTTTATTTTGTAGTCTATTTAATCATTAATTGAGTGATATTAGAGCACAATAGAATTTAACCACTAGCCTCCTACTTATAAAGCAAGTGCTCTTCCATTGAGCTAGTACCTTTTAAAGAATAATGCAAAAAATTGACAATGTTTTTTTTCCCAACATTAAATCTACAGTGATCATGGTCATTGTAACATGATATACTCTTCTTAAAGAACACAAGTTTTAGTTATTATGAAAAACAATAATCTAAATCTTTCTCAATAACAATTCAACAATTTTAAATTCTTCTATTGAAGAATTTTAGAATTATATTTCATGTCAAGTACACTTCTCTAAATTATTATAGTGATAGAATCTTATAAAATATAATTTGGAGCACTTTGGCCACACACAATTATTGTTTCTTGTGCTAACTTCTCAAAAAAAAGATAGAAATGATTATCCAATTTATGGAAAGAAAATAGACCTTTGAATTAAATTAAAACATGAAACCCCATTAATTAATCACATCTATTAAAAGCTATGAAACAAAATTAATTGAAATACTCACTTTTTAACATATGGAGGTGTCAAATGATTTATAATTCTCATTTTAGACAAGTCCAAACCCATTACAACATACAAAATGTGAATGTGTTGGGTAACATCTATTGAACCTTTGGCTCAATTAATTTTGTTGAAGACATTGGAACTATATGTTGGCGAAAAAAAAATAATTCAAGAAAAGAAAATATTAACATCATATTTACACTTTGTATGAACAAAACCTTGAATTCTACTTTTACATGGTTGGAAGGTGTAAATAGGGTTCATTAAATAAAAATATGAAAAAAAAGGTTCAAGAAATATAAGCTTTTCTAAGACAAGATTTAGAACCTTCATTAAATCATTATTAGCATAATAAAAATAATAGGGACCATTAAAAAATTCTCTCCCCTCAACATCTTGTGATTACCAACAACTCCTTATCCCTCCATGCTACCACAACTAAATAATCTAGAGAGAGAACAAAAATATGAATAATTCCTTAGAAAACCCATGAATATTAAACCATGAAAATTGATAAGAAATAAAGATTTGAGGATAAAAGATGTTATCTTACCTTTGCAAGTGATTACTTTACTAGCGGTTTCTATAAGAGATAGAGGAACTCTTCCATCTCTACTCTAAACATTCTTGCTGAAAGAATCAATTTCTAATCCACTGTCTATTTTTATTCTTAAAACAAAAAAAAGGAAGAAATTTTTTTTCTTCTCTTCTAATTTATTAACCTTAAAATATTTTCTTTACCAACATTCGAAGCCCTTGGACATAAAATCTTTAATCAATATGTTGGACGAAGATAAAACATAGAAGAAGAAAATGGATAATAATCCATTGATATTACTCTTTGACAATCAAATATCTAGATTGAACCAATTAGCATAAGAACTCATTGCAAGAGTAGAAATCAACATTCAAGATTAAAATGATGTCAAATAAGATCCATTTAACTTATAACATCAGATTGAAAACATTGTCATAGCACCACCTCAATAAGAAACTCTTATCATGAATGAAAAGGATTGCAAGTCATGTAGTAGTGAATAAGAATCAGTAAGTCTAAGGAAGCAATCTTAAGTCAATAAAAAAGTGAAAAGAAGTACTGAATAGACTAGTAATAAAAACAATAAAAAATAGAAGAGGTAATTAGAGTTGTTAACAGACATGGAAAGGTGCAATCAAGGAAAACATATATGTAACTAAAGTATGAGTCCTTACAACTATAGAAGAAATCATTTCAAAGAATAAAATGATATTTTAAAAATTATTTAGGTAACTAACCAACTATCACACCTAATTTAGAATTTTATATGCCCTTTAAGTAAGTTGATGTGACATATCATGTCTCTTTATGGGAGACTTCAACAAAACAAGCAAAATTGAGCAATGTGTGGTCTAGATCCAACACTAAATAGTATTTTCTTTGGTAGTAACTTCTTCAAATAATTATCATGTAACCATGTATCTTCTCTATCTATGAGGTCAAAATCCTAAAAAGTATTTACATATGAAATGGTTTTAGTTAAAGAAACATATAATTAAAATTTATTTGTTGAAAGATCAATGCAGGGAATTATACAAGGAAAATTTAAGACTAGTTGTATTATCTACAGATAATAATTTTTTTAAAATATTTAAGAAAAGGTTCTTTTTTATAATAGAGTCACAATTCAGGGAAATCAAACAAATAATTAAATTTTGGTATTTTTTCTTTATATCGAGTGTACCAAAATATATGCAACCATTATGGCATTATTTTGGAAAAGAAAAGGTATTGGTATGGACACACCATTGAATAGGGATAGATTCATAATATAATCATTCAAAAGTGATTATTTCTCATTCATTTCCCTTGGATTTGATCCATCTTGATCTCTCATCCAATTCTACCATGATAGCATGTTCTTGCTATTTACATTGTTTTGCAATTGTGTTTGTGGTCATAGAACTAATTTTATCAAATGCTACTTATTATTTAGAAATAGAGATTGATTTTTAAAATTTTAAATAAATTTCATATGAGACAACCATGTTTCCCATAATTAGCAACTATATAGAGGGATTGTAGAGAAGTGTTTAGAATGATAATATTTGATTCTTTAGTAGAGACTTGCATGGTTAAAATGAAACATTAGGATCAAATGCATGATGGGTTGTATAATTTAAAATACTAATGACATCTCCAATTTGTTGAGTTTCCAATATGTCATCCTCCCTCATTTATTAGTAGAAGAACAAATACATTGAATTAGGGGAAAACCCTATCAATACAAAAATTTCCTTCTTTACAAAGTTTTAAAATAACTCAACAAAAGAATCTCTTAATGGTATCATGTATGATATTATAGAAAGTGTTGCAAAAATATAAATATCTTGTCAATAAATTAAATTGACTTGCCTTGAAGGTAGCTAAGGCCACTCAAAATAAAACCTTGATACCCTTATTGAACATAACACCCCAAACACATGTTGTAGTCTATAGTGGCATCCATAGGAGCATAATTATAAGACATGTGAAGGGTGCATATGGTATAAAACAAATTTTTGCACACAACAAAAACTTGATGATGAAAACTTGATACTCACTTCAGATGGCAAGCTCTTTGAAAATAGACAAAGAAACCATTATGTTTCTATAAGAGATACATTGAGTTCGAAATTCTCTAAATGTGTAGAAAATCTTCCAAACAATTAGAAAAGTAGAAAAAACAAGGATACAAGTCACAAAATATCCTAGGAAAAGAAGGTTTCTATGCTGACAATTCCAATCATCATACAAGAGAGTAATCTTTACCTACAACTTTTTTTTTTCTAGGAGGTCTCTAAATATCCTCTATTAAACATGAAATTGTGAGAGGTTGTCTATGTAGAAATAATTAATTAATAAATTCTCCAAAAGCATGACAAGCATCCAAAATACATCCTCCTCAACTTACATGATAAGAAGTAAAAGTGTAGTGACATAATTCAAGCCCTATTTGAGGAACAATATTTCTCCCTTAAGTATATCTTGAAGATAATATTTAGAGTACTTTAATTATTTAAATATATTTTGGAAAATTACACGTTATTGGAAATAGTTCCTATGAACATTTCCTAAAAATCATAAGTATTATTTATAAATTTAAAAAAAAAAACTAGCCATACTTGACAATAACCAATGTGAGAGTCACGAAAAGAGTACCCCACAAGCACCATGAACAATGCTTCATGTACCTCTATACCATATAGCTATGGATGTGAAGAAAAAGTGTGTGGGAGATCCTACAAAAATAAAGAAATAAATACTTTGCATTAAAAATCGAATAAATCTTTTCATAAATGTAAAGATGGTATATTTTTGGACATCCATATAGTTATCAAAGCCCCTTCACTTGCTTTTATTTAGAGAAAGACCCCACTTGTTGGCTTCTTTCATTTTAAACATGTTCCAAATGCATCTTTATTTTTAACCTTTTTTCTAAAGGCATACATTTCATGTTGTAGTAAATGGTATAAGAAATTCTTGGAGCATGCAACAAAAGATCTCTTGGTAGTTATAGTAGTGCCCACCCATAACACACAATAAGAACAAAGATATTAGAGAATAAGTGAAAGCTAAATATATCATCATCATAGATCCACTCTAACTAGCATGTGAACAGATGCCAACTATAATCATGATGAAGTTGATGATTTCTAAGCTTCAATTCAGAGGCATTTCAATTAAGAGTTGTGTGTTGCCTACATTTGCATGAAAAAGCTAGATAGCTCAACAAAGCATTCAAAATATCCATACTATTATACCTCATCATTCATGTGTCTACAACTATTGCTTCTTCTAAAAGAATGCAAAAAATGATTACAAAACATTCTAAAAAAATCTAGTACCAAAACAATTATGCATACAAAAACCAAACAATGGCAAAGGACATGCACTATTTATCCCTTCTAAGATCAGTCATGTTTAGAAACAACTCTGATAAATGGCAATCTAGCCAAAAAATTATATCTCTTCTTCCTAAAAATTATGGCCATCATTTATTTCAAAAAAATGGTCACATGACTGAATTCTCAAGGTCTTATCTACAAGAAAAGGTCTCTGAAAAAAATAATAGTCTTGAATTCTGGCAGGTAATTAGAATAGCTAGATATACAACTGATAGGACTAAATTTAGTTTTGCACTAGCTTGAGTTGGAATAATTTACATATACCTAAATTAGGTTTTAAATGTATGATCAGCAATTTTTCGCTAAATATATGTTTTGTGATAATATGACACATGATTACTCAACAATTGAAATCCTAACACCAAGAAATCATTTGGAGAAACCATTACTATATGCATTTGTTAATCAGATTAAATCTAGTATTATGAAGCTCCAGGATACATGATTGGGGCTAAACTAAGGAGATTGTATTTTGGATGCTTTTTGTTCTTTTGGACAATGTATTTGTCAGTGACTACTATATGGACAACCTGTCAAGATGTCACATTGAACAAAGGGTATTTAGAGACCTCCTAGCAAAATAAATTGCATAGGTAAAGATTAAGAACTCTCTTGAATAATGTTTGGAATTTTCAGCATAGAAACCTTCTTTTCCTAGGATATTTCTTGACCTATATCCTTGTTTTTTCTACTTCCCTAATTTTATGGAAGAGTTGTTGCACATTTTAAGCATTAAGAATTTGATGTCTCTCTTGTAGCAATAGAATGGTTTCTTTGTCTATTTGTAAAGAGGTTTCCATCTGAAGTGAGTATCAAGTTTTCATCTTAAAGTTTGTGTTATGTGCAACACATTTTTTTATAAATTATGTGCCCTTCACATGTCTTATAATTATGCTCCTATGGATGCCACTAGAGATTACAATGCATGTTTAGGATATTTTGTTCAATGAGGGTGCAACTTATGTTTTATTTTAAGTAGCTTTAGCGACCTTCAAGGAAAGTCTATTTATTTTATTGACAAGCTATTTATATTTTTGCAACACTTTTTCTAGCATCATACATGTGATACCATTAAGAGATTTTTTTCTTTTAAAACTTTGTAAAGAATGAAATTTTTGTATTGATAGGGTTTTCTTCTGACTCAATGTATTTCTTCTTATACCAATAGATAAGGAAGGATGACATACTGACAGCCCAACAAATTAGAGATGTCATTAGTATTTTGAATGATACAACCCATCATACATTTGATCGTAATGCATCATTGAAGGTACAAAATTTAATTGTGATGTTTCATTTTAACCATGCAAGTCTATACTAAAGAATCAAATATTATCATTCTAAACACTTCTTTGCAATCCCTCTGTATAATGGAAAATTGTGGGTAACAAGGTTGTCTCATATTGACTTGATTTAAATTTCACAAATCAATCTCTATTTTTTAATAATAGGTAGCCTTTGATAAAATTGGTTCTATGACCACAAACACAATTACAAAGCAACATAAAAAGAAAGAACATGTTGTCATAGAAGAATTGGATGAGAGACCTAAACATCTCAATTCCATGGGAAATCAATGATAAGTCACCACTTTTGATGAGATTGTGAATCTATCCCTATTCAATGTTGTGTCCATACTGATAACTTTACTTTCCAAAAACAATGCCATAATGGTTGCCTCTATTTTGCCCATTTTCAATTTTGTCCTTTTTATTTGGTTTGACAACTTTTGTGTATCATATTGTGCTAGAAAAGAATTAAAAAATTAAATATGATATTTTTATTAGCACTAAATTTATTTTTAAAGCTTGCAATTTGACATACAAGGATTGGTGTGAGATTTAGTTTTGGTGCAGCAGATTGAAAGAGGCTTGTTTTTAATGGATTAACCTACAATGTGATACATCCTTAGACTCCTTCACATTATTTATTTTTCTAATTTAATAAACCAACATATAGACTCATGTGTGTGATCTAAACATAATATAATCAGTGCTTCTTTCCACTAACCACATCCATCTTTAGCATGAGAATCTAGTAGCAATTAAAATTTTAAAAAAATCCCTAGGCCTTCTAATTTTTATATGGTTGATTTCCTTGATGATTTTGCTAGATAATTGTATAGAAGGCATAAATTTTATTTGAACTACAACTTCACATGTTTTGGCTTCAATGCTAGACACTGGCTTATGCCTTTGGATCCTTGACAAGTTGGAACTTGGATTCAAAGGCATGAACATTCTTCTTCAAATCAAATTGAATCAAAATTTTAGTGACTCACTCAAAGAACAAGATTACATTAAGAATTTTATTTGGAGGAACATTAGAGGAGGCCACACTTTGGAGGGAAATTCTCAAAATAACCTCTCATTTAACCTTCATTTCAATTGTTTTTACACTTTAGTAAAAGGCTTTCTTGCATGCTAAATAAGAATTATTTATTTTCTATTTTTATCTCAATCAAACAAAGTAACCATGAAATGTGTACCTACATTTGTACACCAATAGCTTCAAAGGCTATTATAGTTCTAGGTTCATAAGGCCTCTTTGCATCATCTTATCCTCAACAAAGCTCTGTACAAGTTTATGGAATTGTGTTGCATTTCTTTTCCATACATAAGATACTCCAAAAAAAATAAACTATAGGGATAGAACACCACATATCGCAATGTGAAATCCAACTTCTACAACACTACCATTTTTTTTACATTGTGAGCGCCATCCTTTTTTTTAAATAAAAAAAGTAGTAACCCTGTGATCTCCGCAGCTCCAATTTTTCCACAGGTTGGCATATGTCAGTATAGGTAGTAGAATCTTGCATTAGACCTACCAATTGCATTTTATTTAAACATTTTTATGAATTTCAATAAATTCATTTTGTACATATTGTAAAAATAAAATCTCTTAAAGGTAACGTAACATCTTCACAACTCAAATCTATATTTCTTGTCGATTTTCATGCCTAAATATTCATGGAAGTCCTATTATTGTTCTTTCTCTAGATTGTTCAGTTGTGGTAGCATGGAGGGATAAGGAGCTGTTGGTAATACATGATGTTTAGGGTGAGACTTTTTTAATGGTCCCTAATATTATTATTAGGCTATTAATGATTTAACCAAGATTTTGAATCTTGTATTGGCAAAGCCTACATTTCTTGTACCTTATTTCTTCATTTTGGTTTTTAATGAACTCTATTTATAGCTTCTAATCATGTTGAATAGAATTCAATATTTTGTTCATATAGATTGTAAATATGATGTTAATATTTTCTTTTCTTGATTATATTTTTTGTTCTCCAACATATAATTCCAATGTCTTTCACAAAATTAATTGAGCCAAAGGATCAATAGATGCTATTCAACACATTCACATCTTGGATGTTGTAATGGGTTTGGACTTTTCTAACAATTGAATTATAGGGGGTAAAAAAACAAACCTGTGTCACCAATTTGTAAAGAGAAAGGCTAATAAATATCTAATTGTTCACCTTCAATGACATAAAATTGGTATTATTATTTTGAATTTGAAAATTAAGTGAACTAATGAAATTTGTAGAAATGGATGAACTTCAAGATTATAATCTTTAACAATTATTTGAAATAAGAATTGATATATTTAACTAATTCTTATATATAAGTTTTTAGTAGCTAAAAATGCTAAAAATTAGGGATCTAGTTCCCACCACGACACTATATAGAAATAAACTTATTTCCCTTTGATCTAAGACTATCT
The DNA here is from genome assembly GCA_028749045.1 of Cupressus sempervirens. Taxonomy (NCBI): domain Eukaryota; kingdom Viridiplantae; phylum Streptophyta; class Pinopsida; order Cupressales; family Cupressaceae; genus Cupressus; species Cupressus sempervirens. The sequence continues at coordinate 814,863,819 of CM053792.1, read as the reverse complement.
TATGATATATAGCTAGAACAATCTAAAATAAAAATTGGCTTTAGACCTATATTTTCTCTTTCATAATGATTCAAATTTCAACTCTCTTGAAATCAATATTTTTCATTTCCCACCACATTTTTCAAAACAAATCTATTCTAACCAAGAGAAAAATTATACATTCTAGAAGAGGACTCTCTACTCTAGAAAATCATATAATTTTTAATTTTTTTCATATAATTTAATATTTTTTCTTTCTCAAAATTGACATCTTTCTGAGTGTTAAAATTTGTGCTTATAGAAATATTTAATTACAGTATACTATATCTAATTAAAATACTATAAACTTCATATGAGAATATTCTTGAATCTAAGCTCTATAAAATGGTGTTTATATGTTATTAAAAAAATATCATAAAAAATAGTAAGAGTTATTGAAATGTCATTTTTCTGAAATAATTATATTTCTTTAGTAGTATAAAACATTAATTTAATAAACATTTCCAATTGGAAAAGTGTGAGACCATATTTAACTTAGCTAGAATGAATTTATCTAGATCATATGTTTGAAAAAAATTGATTTTTAGATAGAAATAATAAGATTCAGTTTTTTTAATAAGTAAGTCTAAGAGGTGACACAACATTGTAATTTTACCCAGGGAGAAGAAATTTAGTTGCATTGTCATTCTTGGAGTTGAAGCATGTTGGATTGATTGTTTTGGTAGTCTTTTCCTTCCCTCACAAAAATTTCCTCCCAAAAAATAGTCTCTTAGGTCATCTTAGGAATTGATAAAGCTCAACATGTACTTTGTACATCCACTATACATGGCTTTTGCTTGCTCTTGACATTGGTATTATGACGGTGAACACATTTTCTCATTACAATAAGTGACTGTATTTTTTCAATGCATACAAGCAAGTCTCAATTATTGCAAAGACTATTAAAAGAAAAAATAGGTAGTGGATACCTAAAATGGCCTACATATTATTCACATAGTAACTCTCACAATAGTTCTTTTCTCCCAATTACATGTCAACTATCTATTTCTCCAACCTTGTAATTCCTCCTCTATAACTACTCTCAAATATATTATAGAAAATTATTACATGATGTAAAAAGTGCATTTACATAATCACATTTGCTTCAAAGTTTTCAAAATTTTCAAGCCATTTCCTACCAAACTTTACTATTCCATTATTTCCTTTTGTTATAGGTTTCTTAAAGCAGTTTTTCATAAACATATTAATTAGTCCTTTGTTATATTTATGAGTTGGCACCACTTTCCCTATTACTAGGAATAACTTAACTAGAGATCATTGATAAAAACTTTCTTTTCATTTACCTTATTTTTATTAAATTCCTATTTTTATGTTGTTTGTAGACTAAGGTTCAATAAATGTCAACATGGGGTATAATGAACAATCTTATCACCCTATTGAGCATAAGGAAGAGGAAATATTTTATCATTTGGCATCTCCATGTATTAAAAAGTGAGTATTTCAATTGATTGTGTTTCATAATTTTTAATAGATGTGATTAATTAATGGGCTTTGTTGTTTTTATTTAATTCAAAGGACTATTTTTTTTGACATAAATAGCATAATCACTTGTGTCTTTTTCGAAGAAGTTAACACAAGAAACAATACTTGTGTGTGGGAAAAGTGCTCAAAATTATATTTTATTAGAGCCTATCACTACAATAATTTAGAGAAGTGTAATTGACATGAAATAAAATTTTATAATTCCTGAATAGAAGAATTTAAAAATTGTTGAATTGTTATTGATAAAGATTTAGATTATTGTTTTTCATAATAACTAAAACTTTTGTTCTTTGAGAAGAGTATATCATGTTACAGTGACCATGATCATGGTAGATCTAATGTTCAAAAAAAGCTTTATCAATTTTTTTGCATTATTCTTTAAAGGGTACTAGCTCAAGGGAAGAGCACCTTCTTTATAAGTTGGAGGATGGTGGTTCAATTCTATCATGCTCTAATATGACTCAATTAATGATTAAATAAACTACCAAATATATTACTATATATACTACCAAATAAACACTAAATAAACTACCAAAACTACAACATAAACTACCAAGTAACAACAATAAATGAATAAATGAATGACCTAATCAATGATTAAAATAGTTTAGTCATAAATTTGGTTGGGAGATAAATGTCTAGTAACAAACTACCATTGGTCAGGTCATAAAAATTAGTCACATATCTACATTTTTTAGTAGTTTACTTAGTAATATATTGTTGTTTTTATACTAGTGTTGGAAACAACTAGCTACATAGTGAGTATACTTTACTTAGGACAAATTGACCATGTACACTTATCCTCATTACATCTTATCCTCCATTGTGGCTTGACCGTAATGTAGACCGACCAACTTTGTCTTATGAATAGGTAAGTGTTTTGCACTAATATACAATAATAAGATTGCCTCTAAGGTCAACACAATAATTTTTGGGTTATTAGCTAGACCTGTGGCTACTCTAAGTTCAACTAATGACTTCCTTCTTCTTCTTTTTTGTTTTCCTCATTTTGGGTGTTTTAAGCCTTGCAAATTTTCTATGATACTAAGTTTGTCTATATTCTTCCTAGTTTTCTTCACACTTGTAGCTATAGATCATCTTCCTCTTAATCTAAATATTCTTTTTCTAATTCTTTCAAAATGTTGTTACTAATTCCTCTATCATCCCCATCCATATGTCTACCTAGTATACTCTTAATTATAATATTTTTCTATCTATTTTGTCCATATCTTGTTGATAGATTTTCTTTTCTTGGATCTCAAACTCCTCCCAATTCTACATTTTTCCTACTTTATTCCTATCTAGATTATCCAAATTCAATTATCTAGAAACTCTTCTTGATTTATCAATTCAGATTCTCTTAAAAATGTTTCTACCTAAATACGAATATCTCTACAGGATCATTCTTTTTTTTCTTAGAAGGTTAGAATAGATATTGTATTTAATTATTATTATTAAAACTAGATGTTTATCTTCCCCTGCTCTTACTTGAAGGTCTAAGGTTGTGTCTTTATCTAACATTAATATACTATATTCTTTATTCTTTGCTAAATTGAGTTTTAGTATATTATCCTGTAAATCCTCATCAGAATAAATTCCTCCTTATCCATTTCCATGATTCTTTCAATTATCCAACTTTTCTCCTTTATTGCTTCTTCACTTTTTTCATCTTCTATAATTTATAATTAGGGTCCTTTAAAAAGTCTTCTTATCTAAGTCAACGTCATCCAAAAGAGATTTTGAAACAATGTTGGAGTTGTTTTTTTCTTGCAATATTACTATATTGTTTTCCAATATATATATATATATATGATAAAATCTATAGTTTTGAAATCTTTTTCCTTATTATCTAGAAGCTTGGGAAAAGTTATTTTATCAATTATTTCTTAACTGTAATTATTAAATTTGTCTTCGGATTGAAAATGCTCACTTTTAAACAATCACGTTTGAATCGGCATATTCTCCATTGATGTTGTATGGGATTGAAATAATAAGTTCTATGAGAATTAAATCCTTAGTCAAGATTTTATAAAGGTTTAGGTTTCCTTTAATGTCTTCAATAAACAATTGTTGAGTTCTGCATTGGTCAAACTATTGGAGTTTCTTGATATTATCTTCCAAGCCAGTGATTCCATCTTTCTCAAATCTATTATCACTAAGATTTTAATTTATTTTTGTGACATTTTTAAAAATTTCTAGATCTTCCTCTTAAAATTTGGTCTTAAGATTATTAGGGTTGATTAGGTTATCATAGTTCTCTTCGTCTATTTCTTCCACTATTTCTCCCACTTCAATCACTTCTTTCAAGAGCCTTAATTCACTTGCCAAACTTCATCCTTTATTGCCTATTTCATTTTTATTTCATATTGCATGATTATCAAAAGGCTGGGATTGCATATTTCCTTGTATTTTTGTTATCTTATCATGGTTTCTTAGGATGATTCATGATATCTAATTTAACATTTAGTGTTTTTCCTATGTATATGTGAATCTTGTATTATTGTCATTCCCTTCTATTAGCATTATATCTTGTATATGGCCTTCAAATTTCACTATTTGAAAGTTATATATAGATCTATTAGTAATTATTTTATGGGTTTAAAAACATAATGATCTAGTTTAATATAGACTAAAATCTTAACATCATTTTCTTTTTTTTAACTATCATTGATGCGATAGAATTATGTGATTGTAGATCCTATATGTTTGATAATTTGGAATTTTATTAGTTTAATTGTATGGATTTAATTACCACTAATGTTGGTAGATTATGTTGTTTGACAAAATCCTCATCAAAGCTAGGGGACTATTTTATATAATTAACTCTAAAATCTTTATAAAAGAAAAGAGGACCTAAGAGAAATTCATCTCTAATTATTTCTTCAATAAAAATAACTTAGATGATTAGACATGTAGGATGTACTTACCTATTGCCTATAAGAGATTTCTAGTCATTTTGTTAGTTTAGGATCCCTCATTTTAGGTCTGTTACAAAATGCAAAAAATTCCTTGGTCCTTGCACTTAAACAAACATTCTTTGTTGTGTATATTCCTAATGATTAGGAGATTCTCTTATAATTTCTTGTTAATATGGTGTGATTCCTATGCTTTATTTTCTCAATTGGAGGTCTTTGAGGATTATCATTTGGGTTCTTGCATAGGCCTTTCTTTGAATATTTAGTTTTTACAACAAAATTGGTTTGTTTCTTTATTGCATTGTCTTCCACTTTATTTTGGCCTAAGGTAGTCTTATAGATGGAGGGATGAAAAATTCTTCTTGTTTTAATGTTCTGGATAGCATCATCAATTTTTTGGAGAACTTCAAGAATTTGTTTGATAAGGTGAACAATTTATCATATTTCATTTTATTAAAGTATACATATGATTTCACGTTGAAATTTTCTCTATCAGACTATAGAGCCATTTTTCCTCTTTAGGTTATGTTTTGATGATAAGGCGCAAGAAGAAAATTATATGGTGTGTTATTGGACACCAATATTGCAAAGTTTGACTTAGATTTATGCAGGTTTGTAACTCTAAAAATGAAGCAATATAGGATGGATATCCAAACTCTAATATCATGGAATAAATGCCTTTAACATGATGTTGATGATTGCAATATTTGAAATTGGTTTGGAAGGTAATTTCCTTCTGATCATGTGTCAAATTTTTGCTAAAATTTTTGTTCTAAAAAATTTCTATGGTTATCATAGGTACATGGATTTTTTTCAATAAGACTATCTAGTGTGAAAATTAACTATTGTAGTCACTGGTTACTAATCCCATATCCTAAATGATTATTAAACTACCAAAAATAAATTCCCAGCTAATATCAAAAAATAACACAACTACAAATTCACTTATAAAATATGGAAAGAAATGTGCAACACAATGAACACAATATTTTTAGACAAATTATCCTTGGAAAACCCCTAATGGAAAACTAGTTCTACAAATGAGGAATTATATTAAACTTCAGCAAATCAAGATATAAAAAACTCGTTGCCTCTCACTGGAAAAACTCTGACAACTCCTAATTTCTCCCATTAATATTCCCCACTACTATTCCCTTGCTAATACTGCACCCTTGCTAACACTGCAAGACTGTTTGCTAACTCTACAAACTTACAAACTCATTTGCTAGTGTTGCAAATATTTCTCCAAACTTCTTGTTCTCCAAATTCCCCCTAGAACCCCTTTATACTACTCTCATTGGCAAAATAATGACCAAGGTTGATTTACCATTGAAAGCTAAGATATAAAACAACTTACAATTTGTTAGCAAAATAATTATTTACTAAATAATTGCATATGAACAAATAGTTGTCCAAGATACCAAAGCTAAGACTTCCTCTTAGCAAGGAAGTTGTTCTATATGACACCTAACCTATCTTTGAAGAAGATGAATTTTGTCTTCCCCAATGCCTTAGTCAGAATGTTTGCTACCTGCTCCTCTATAGGTATGTGCTATAGTTGAACAACTCCCCATTTTACACAATCTCTAATGAAGTGATATCTAATATCTATATGTTTAGACCTATCATGAAACACTAGATCCTTAGACAACTTGATGCAACTCTGATTGTCACAATGTATCATAGTAGTCTCAACCCTCTAACGAAACAAAGCTACTAACAACTTTTGAAGCCATAAAACTTCACATGTTACCATGATCACTTCTATGTATTCTGCTTCTACTAAACTTAGAGCCACAAAATTTTGCTTCCTACTAAACCAAGAAACAACTCCTAATCCCGAGCTAAAATAACACCCTAAAGTGCTCCTTATGTCTATTGTACATCCTGCACAATTTGTGTTAGTACAACCTATCAACTTGATACCTTCACCTTGACCATATATGATCCCACACTCAATTGTACCACACAAGTAACATAGCACATGCTTAGCCATTGTCCAATGCATTCTCTTTGGTTCAACTAAGAGAGTTAACTGTATATGCTATATATAGGTAACCAATCAATTGTTTGTGCTACAAGTGAGATTACAGCTCTTATACAAGTATACCTAGCCATTGGATCAAATATCTCCTCATAGTATATTCCCTCCTTCTGAGAGAACCCCTTAACCATGAACCTTTCCTTGTATTTCTCAGTGCTACCATCTGCACTATGCTTTGGATGAACTAAGAGAGTTAACTGTATATGCTATATATAGGTAACCAATCAATTGTTTGTGCTACAAGTGAGATTATAGCTCTTATACAAGTATGCCTAGCCATTGGATCAAAAATCTCCTCATAGTATATTCCCTCCTTCTGAGAGAACCCCTTAACCATGAACCTTGCCTTGTATTTCTCAGTGCTACCATCTGCACTATGCTTTATCTTATAGATCTAGTGTGATCCAACTACTTCCCTATCTATTGGTCTAGGCACTACCTCCCACACATCATTTTTCATTATTAAGGAATACTCCTCAACCATAACATCAATAATACTATGTGAAAATTAACCATTAGAGTCACTAGTTATTAATCTCCTATTATAAATGATTATTAAATTGTCAAAAATAAATTCCTAGCTAATATCAAAATAAAACACAACTACAACTTTACTTATAAAATATGGAAAGAAATGTGCAACATAATGAAGACAACATTTTTAGACAAATTGCCCCTAGAAAAACCCCTAAGGGAAAACTAGTTCTATAGATGAGGAACTATATTAAACTTCAGCAAATCAAGAGTTACAAAATTCTTTGCCTCTCACTAGAAGAACACTAACAATATCCTAATTGGGTCAGTGCAAGAAGTTGGGTCTCACTTTTGGCCAAAAAGTGGAAGTGCTTTTCCTATTTTTGAAATATTTTGTCAATTGATGCCAAAATTTGAGCCATTTAGAGATTAAATATAAAAAAGCTTCAGAAATAAAAATTGTAGTACCTGGAATCTTCTTTTTGAATTTGTAATTTATTTGTATACCCATATGATAGATTTTTTTCTTGGTATGGATCTTTAAAAACCACTTTTTCAAAATGCCTGTTTCAAGACCATACCACACTCGTGTAAAAACACCATAATTTGACACAAATGAATGAATTTTTTTGAATCCTTTTAAATAGTGTTACCTAACACACCAAATATTGATGAGAATATTTTTCTTTAATTTTTTAATGAATATTTTTTTTTTATTAATTTTTAATTGGCTATAAAAGAAAATTTTAAAACCTCTCGTGTACCGACACCATAATTTGATCAAAATTTCACTTTTTTCAATTTATTTTTTTAACTTCAAAAGAATTGAATGTAGATTGATGACATATAAATTAATTTAAGAAAAAATATATAATTAAAAAGTCATTAAAGTTTTAGTGAACATTGTTATTTTACATTTAGGTACCACCTTTGATTAAATTTTTTTTTTTTAAAATAGTAAATAAAATCATAACTCTATAGAATTTATATTTATGAAATCAGGACAGTGAGAGTTGTAATGGGTTTTTTTTTCATAAAAAAGTTTGATCGAGAAGACTCTCTAAAAATTATGGCAAGGCATGAATTTGTCAGTTCAATGCCTTAGCGAAATCTTGAGAGGCCAAGGCATAATCTTGGTCTCACCAAGCCTGTCCCATACCAAAATCCAGGAAAAAAAAATCATGCCTCATGTTGTAAGAAATGGGCACTTGTTATTTGAATTTCAAAAAATGAGTACCCATTTTGAAAAGATAAAAGTGGCATGTAAAATCTACCGAAAACTTAAAAATTTGAATTTTTAAAAAACGGGTAACCGTTTTTTACTTCTAAAAAATGGGTACCCGATTTTTAAAAAATGGGTACCAATTTTTTATTTTTTAAAAACGGGTGCATGTTTCTTAAAAAATTAAATTTTTAATTTTTTGAGAAACGGGTGATTTTTAAAAATAACGGGTGCCCATTTTTTAAATTTAGGGTTAGGCACCAGAGCCAAAAATGGGTGCCCATTTTTTAAAATTGGGTACCCGTTTCTAAGAGGTCTCATTTCGCAGATTTGACTTCCACAAAATTGCAACCCAACTTTGTGCATTCACCCAATTTCTCCTGTTGATATTCCCCATTGCTATTCCCATGCTAACATTGTGCCCTTGCTAACATTGAAAGACTATTTGCAAACACTACTACATTACAAACTCATTTGCTAGCACTGGAAATGTTTCTCCAAACTTCTTGTTCTCAAAATATCCCCTAGACCCCCTTTTATACTACTCTCCTTGGTAAACCAATGGCCAAGATCAATTTACAATTGATGAATGAGATATAAAACAAATTACCAACCCTAAAAAAATTTCTATCTAGTTGCTTCTAAAAGAAGTTAACTGTTTAATAAATAATTTTCCTTACTCTAACCAATTTGTTAGAAAAACAATTCTTTACTAAATAATTGCATATGGATGAATAGTTGTCCAAGCTACCAAAACTAAAATCTAGAAACTTCACCAATTTAGAGTTGGGGGGATTTTTTTCTCTTTGTTAATAGGCCAGTGGCTCTATGTACAAAACACTACTTATTTTTTGGATTACTTAAGATCACACATCCAAATAGCCCAGAAAAAAATTAGTTCTAATGTATATAGATTTCACCTGCCAAATCACTTCCAATGCTTTTGTTCGCACTTAGTTGTTGGTGTTTACAGATTGAGAATATGTATTTTTGTCTTTTGCATAAATATAAATTTTATTCCAAACATAAAATTTGTAGATTGAATATGGTACCAAGCTGTATAGATGTAGGCACCAAACACTAAGTCACTAGCCTCTAGATGTAATAACTAGATGTAATAACAAGTTACACTAGAATCTGACTTCTCTAATTTATAGTGATTGTAAGCCCTGATTTTTGAAGTACTATCCCTTGGAATGACCACACACACCTTCTTGATATGTTGACACATCCATGTTAGAGAAGAATCATCGCTTCATTGGTAGAAAGCCAACCTTTTTGTACAATGTTATTCTTAGTAAAAAAAATTTATTATTTTTAAAATCTTAACGACAAATAAAATTACTTTCAAATGTAAGTTTTTGTCAATAAAATAATTTTTAAATAATAAAATAAAATTTAACAACTATTTTAAATAAACTAAAAAGTATTATTACTTTATATTTAATTTTTTATGTATGAATAAAATGATTATTTTAAATAATTTCCATTTATTATCTTTATTAGTACAATGATAATTGTTTTCTTTAGAATCAATTTTAACTTATTAAAAATTTGATTGGTGGTTTCAAGAACAAATGTTGCTTTTGGTTGGCCATGGTGGATACCCTTGTTCACCTCTATTTCTGGCTACCTCAGTAGATCAAGCCCATCCCTTCTCTTCTTCCCTCATTGAGCCTCCTATCCTTCATGTTTTCTTTGTTGAGGAGGTGTTGGGTATTCTTGTGCCCCCCCAAGTAAAAGTTTTTGTCACCTTTTTGGTTATACAATCTCTATTCCTAATGAGATTATTGATACAATGATGAATTATTTTGGGCATACCCTAGTTAGGAAGTTTCCCCTATTTAGGGCTTCAGTGGAACAACTCAAGAAGTTGGCGAACTCAACTCACTCCCTTAAGGGGGCTTTAACATTAGTACCCTAGTAAATAGATTGTTTTTTTTCTCTTTTATCTACCAAGAGGACCTCTCTTATATTATCACAAATAGCCCTTGGTCTCTAGGAGGGAAACCAGTGAATATCCTTAATATTCACTATTAGAAACCTAAGATGGACCTAATGCTTGTCTTGGGAAATCATGGCCCAGTTTGTGTGCAACTGTTAGGTTTTTCGTTGGAGTTTTGGAATAATGAGGTTTTTAAAGGTATTTTAGATTCCTTTAGATCACTTATGGAAGTTGAAAAAGTAACCCAAATAAAAGCTTGCCTCTTATTTTCCAAGATGTGTGTCATTGTGGTAGTTAATCAAGTTATTCCCATAGAAGTCACTATTGAATCCTGTCTAGTGTGCTATATCCAAACCCTATTCTATGGGAAGGCATATTTATTTTATTTGAGATGTAAAAGGTTTGGGCATTTGGATGTGAACTACACTGCCAAGTTGTCTAAGTCAAAATCTTCTACTATGGCTCTAGCTAATAGATTTGGGGAAGCTATTTCTAACCCACCCTTGTAGATAGAGATCCCAACCTTGATGAGGAAGAAGGGAATAGAGATTCCCCTTTTCATGATTCCCAAGCATTTTGTGTCTATCCTTGTGCCCTGTAAAACCCTTGGGAATCTAGGATATGATCCCAGGGACCATGTTTCCTTGCATTCTTCTAAATGTGAGAATGTTCCCTTAAAAGAAGATAGGGGTTCTCCATTGACCCTAATCCAACAAAATATTCTACACATTTCAATTAAGATTTCCTAGGATTCTTCTTCTAAATGTATTGGGCCGATAAGTACCTCATCCCCTATTAGATCACTTTTTGGAAAATCCTATATTTCTATTGTTATTCCTAGGTTAGAATCCTTTTTTTGAGTGCCCTTTGGTAGTCATGTTTCCTTGAACTTAGAGGGAACTAAGCTAGTTTACCCTAACCAAAGCATGGGGACATATGGGGATTATAATTCTACAATGTTGGAAGAGGAATTCTATATAGTGGTTGACAAGAAAGACAAAAGGAAGAATAAAAAATATGTGGGTAAAGAAAAAAGAGTGGGAAAAATCTAGGAGTGAAAGGACCTACTAAAGGGGTGAGGGACCCCATAATATATTGACAGGTGATGGGGCCCCTCTTGGGTGTAAACTAAAAGTTTGGTCCAAAGGGTTTTGTTGTTTTAGAAACTAGACCAATTTCCCTATTGTCATCATGGTAAGAATACTTTCCTTGAATGTGAGAGGATTAAACAATCACGTTACATAGCATATGTTGAAAAGTGCATCAGTTAATTCTAAAGTTGAAATGGTACTCATTAAAGAAACTAAGATGAGTAAAGATAATTTGGACAAGGCAATTTCCTACATATGCCTAATGGATTCTTGGGTCTCTGAGAGGTCCAACGGTGCTTCTAGAGGTTTGGTTATTACTTGGAATGTGAAAAAAAATTTAAGTACTCTTTTCCACTCTAATGTGAACTCTATTATTTTAGTTTACCATGTCATTATTACTAACATACATGCTTCAAACTGTAAGGGGGAAAGAAAACAACAATAAGAATCCCTAGAAAATATGGTACGTAATAACCAACATATTAAATGGATGTGAGGTGGTGATTTCAACACTCCTCTTCTCCTTTCAGAGAAACTAGGGGGCTCTGAAGACTTCATTGGCAGTATGCAGGACCTTGAAGACTTCTATCAAGTATCTAGTTTTTCAGATCTAGACCTCAAAAGGTTCAGGTTTACTTGGTCCAACTAGAGATAGGTAAAAAGCCTTATCTAGGTTAGATTGGACATGTTTTCTCTATTGTCTAACTAGAGTTTAATATTGACAACTTCTTCTTGGAAGACAAACCTAGAATGGGGTCAGACCATAGTGCTTTACTCATTGAGAAGAAAGTAGGAAAAAGAAAATTTGACCCTTTTAGATTCGAGATAATGTAGCAATCCAATGGTAAGTTAAGAGACCTAATTAATAGATGGTGAAAGACCTTGAAAAATTCTTCTCCTCTTTTAAGATTTAACTTGAAGTTGGATCTTATTAGAGATAAGGTTAAGAAGTGGAATAAATTATCCTTTGGAAAAAAAATTGAGAAGAAAAAGGACTTAGAGAGAAATGCCTAATCTCCAAGAAGAAACTAGAAGAAAATCCAAGTGACCTGGACTCCCAAAAGTTGTAAATATCTTATAGATAACAATGGCTCTCAATCATGGCCCAAGAAGAAACCTTCTGGAGGCAAAAATATAAGATCCAATGGCTTACTAAAGGAGATAGGAACACTAGATTTTTCCATAATACAACATTACAACATAATATTAGAAATATAATCAAGTCCCTTAAAGTGGATCATGATAAGGTGGTTATAGATGAATTTGATATCAATAATGAAGCCATTAACTCCTTTCATCAAAGGGACAATCTTGACGATTGTGCGAGATACCCCCATGATCTACTAGATTGTATTCTTGAGATTTTTTCTCCTAAGGATAATAAACTAAATTGGTTGGGTTTGTAGAAGTCAAAATTATTTATTTCTCCTTCCAAGGCTTTAGATCTCTTGGCCTTGATGGGTTCCCTCTAGGATTTTTTCAAGAGAACTGAAACATTGTGGGAGAGGATGTTTTCAAAGATTTCTATCACTTCTTCAAAACTAGTAATACAGTTAATAAAACTAATCAAACCTACATTGTTCTCATTCCAAAAAAATGACCATAGCTATATGGAATATTTTTTCCTTATCAGTCTCTTTAACACTATTGAAAAAATTATTGTCAAGGTTATGGTGAATAGGATGAAACCAATCATGGGGAAAATTTTTTAATAAAGGAATTTTTTTCCTTATCAGTCTCTGTAACACTATTGAAAAAATTATTGTCAAGGTTATGGTGAATAGAATGAAACCAATCTTGGGGAAAATCTTTTAATAAAAGAAAAAGGGCTTTATTAGTGGAAGGAATATTATGGATGTGGTCATTACAACCCATGAAACCTTACACTCTAAGAATTCCAATGTTAAACTTGCAATGGATCTCAAGCTCAACATTTATAAAGTGTATGATAGGGTGAAATGGTCATTCCTTGCTAAAGTGTTAACTAAATTTGGCTTCTTTGGTAAGTTTCACAACATGATTATGAGTTGTGTCACCTCTACTAGCTATGTTCTTGTCAATAGTGCCCCCTTAATATTTTTCACCATAGGTAGAGGCCTCAGACAAGGAGACCTCATTTCCCCTTACCTTTTTATAATTGTGGTAGATGTCCTAAGTAGGAATCTAAATAGATTAAAATTATCCAAGACTATCTTTGTTGTCAAGGTAACCTCTAATATCCCCACCATTACTCATTAGAAATTTGTGGATTATACTATCCTGTGTAGAGAAGCTAACCTTTTTGAAGCTAAGGCTTATAAAACCCTATTAGATAGCTATGCCAATCTATTTGATCAATATATAAAGTTTCATAAAATCAAACTCTTCTATTTTAATACTCAACAATACATGCAAAGAATCATTTCTACAAAATTGCAATGCCAAATCCAAAGTGTCTCATACATGTATCTCAACCTCCCTTTCTCAGATGAAATACCCAACCATTACAAGAATAGTGTCATAGAGAAATTTCAAAAGAAACTAGTTAGATGGAAAGGAAAACTTCTCAGTTAGGGGTAAGCTCTTTTTTCTTAAAACCTACCTTTAAATTATTCTGGTCTACCTCCTATCTTTTTCTTTAATTCCTACAAAGCTGGGAAATATCCAAGAAAAAATCCAAAAAGAAATTTTTATGGTCAGGAGAAAGAGGAGAATGACTCTCATCAATTGGAATCATATTTGCAAACCCAAGGTGAATGTTGGCCTTGGTGTCATAAATCTCAAAAGTTTGAATAAATCTCTTGTCTCTAAGATAGTTTGGTTAAATCTTGAGGAAGATAAATAGTCAATGAAAATCCTAAGGGCTAAATATTTATCTTGTGAACATTCTTGTTCATACCTCAACAACAATAACCCTAATGGCAGTTCTGTACTATAGAACAACATTCTAAAAACCTTAAGCCTAGTTAGAAGAAGTAGTTGTACCCAAATAGGAAATGATAGAAAAAGGCTATTTTGGGAAGAAATTTGAAAGGATGAGGTTCTTATTAAGGAGGTGGTGAATAATCAATGTTTTAAAACTTGGTTAAGATCTCATTTGGTAGCATGGATAGGAATTGCCAATATGGAATTGTTATTCTAGAATTGCTATTCTAGAATTGTTATTATGGAATAGGAATTTGACTTCTCTATTTGGTTACTCAAAATAGATATTAGAATTCACCTATCCAAGAGTGATTAAAGATTTCAAAGTGATTGAATCTTCCGGATTGATATCTCTTGATCAAACCCTATCCTTGAATAAACTAGAAGAAATCCCACTTAGGATTTAATTGAACTAACATTTATAGACAACGTTGTCCTACATTGATAATTATTTAAAAGTTTGGCATGAAAAGCATGAAATTCTTATCTACCATATCTATATTTGTTTCATCCATGGATCACTTACTCTAAATCAATATTTTTGAAACCTTCAATCTATGTGGTTTGGCATTTCAGAGTGTCTCCAGCTACAAGACTGACAACCTAAAACCTTGATACATTTGAATCCCTCCACAAAGCTTCTATTCAAGTATAATATTATTTGTATTTGAAGAAAATTGATATCTCCAATGCCTACAGAGATCTCCCAAATTGCAGGCATTAATTGTTATCATAACTAAAATTGTGACTTTAACATACCTACAACCTCTCCTCCAATCAGGATAGAGTAGCCTGAGCATCACTAAAGATTTCAAATTTTGATTAAATATTGAAATAAAAATAGGAATACAAATTTCTATTCCAATAACAAGTACTTTGTTGGAATCAACAAATGCTTCCTTTGGGTCAAACTGGGAATATGAATTCCAATTAGACAAAACCAAACTAAGAATTAAACTTTTTAGTAATTTGAAAATTCCTATTCCACTTTAATTCTAGCAAGAAAATGGGCCCTAAAGGTGTATGTGGGGGAGAAAATAGAAAACTAGTTAGAATGGGAGAATGGTAATGTTGGATGGAAGGAGCTTATTAACATGTTGCATGTACAATGGGAAGCCAAAATAATTAGATATGTTAGCAAAGAGGTAGTTATCTCCCTTATGAATGTTTTTGCTCACACTAATCTATTTAATCAAGATCTTGAGGATATAAAGTTCTAGAAATATAAATGTAATGGCCTCTTCTTTGTTAGTTCTATCTATAGAGCACTTGAGGGCTCCTTTTCTACTGATATATTTTGGAAAAGTATCTAGACCTATAACCTACCACAAAAAAATAACTATTTTTTATGGCTTGTGGCTCATGGGAAAATCCTCTCTATCAACAACCTAACTAAACATGTAATCCAAATTGGCTAACAAATGTGCTTGGTGTGAAAAGAATGTTGAGTCTATTAATCATATCTTGTTACATTGCCAGTTCACAACTAAGATTTAGAATCTAGTGCTCAAGGAGTGTAATCTTGCTATGGCTTTCCTAACACAAATTAAGGACATGATCTTACAATGGAAGATGTCAATCTTCTCCCACCCTATCTCAACCAATAATTGGGGAATTATTCTACCTATGGTTAGTTAGTGTATCTAGAAAGAAAGAGATAACATAATCTATGGAGACAAAAAAAGGGAAGATGGCTCCATCTTCCACATCATCAAAAATATAAGCAAAGATAGTATAAATTATTCTTATTTTCCTAAAAGAATGATCTTCCCCAACCTACTTTATCTAAATCTAAAACAAAACTGGGATACAAAACTAAGCTTGATTGATATCAATTGATAGAATTTTTTTTGAAAAAGAGACAATGCTACTAGATCCCATCTAAAAAGTGATGGTTGAAATGTAATGTGGATGGTTGCTTCAAAGGATATCTGCAAGAAGCTAGAGTAGGAGAAACTATCAGAGATTAGAAAGGCAATATTATCCTAGCCTTCACCAAACACCTAGCTATAAGTCCAATAGTTCTATGTGGAGGCTATACCTATATGGATCAGTATTAAAACTTTGCAAGATCTTGGAGAGGTAAACCTTGAATTGGAGGCTAACTTGAAGCTCATTATTGACCTTCTTTTAACTAAAGTCAAGTGCCAATGGAGTATTTCCCCCATAATGGAAGATTGAAAAAAAAAGACTCATCTTTCATAAATGTGTTAATCAAAAACACCCTTAGAGAAGGGAAGAATGGAAGATAGTAATTAGGATGGAGGGGATGAAAGAGTTAATCAAATTATTTTAAATTATTTCAAAAAACATAGTGGTACATGGTAAAAGCTTTAGAAGTGCCAAATGGCTGAGAAAGAATCATAGTGAGTCAAATCCTATGCACATGATCATGAAAGGTAACAATACTATTGTAATGTTCTTGACTGTGATGTGTAATTATCATATTAATGAGGATTTATCTCTTGCAAAGTTTGAAAGGAAGGCTCATATCATTTTAATTATAAACTTATATCATGTGAATCATAACCCATATCCATCATTTTTATTCCCCAAGGTGGTTAATTATATCATTGTAAGATATTTAAGCTACCAAGTTGGAAAGTACCCCACTCAACTATGACAATTTTTGCTACATGTCAACTTTATTTACTTCATTGATCTCCTCAACAGTAGAAAAAGAGATAGGTATGCAAGTAAGTATGAAGCTAGCATTGAGGGAAAGATGTTTGACAAGATCTTTTTAACTCTACAGTATCATTATTTTCATCCCCCTTACTTGGAAACAAAGAGTTCCACTCTACATTCTAAGTTTTTGTATATCATCCTTAGACCTCAATTTGCAAAGAAAGCATCCATGATGATCAAGGTTGTAGAAAAAGGTGATTCCAAGCTTATCTTGGGCCCAGAGAAAGATGGCTAGTTGTATGAGAAGGAAAACATCATGGGTGGTCTGCCAAGACATGTAGAACCTAAAACCAACAAAGAATTGGAGGAGAATAAGGGTATATGGGGTTAATTTTTCAAGGAGGGATATATGGTAAGAGTTCCCACTTTTTGGCCAAGTTTTACACTAAAGTAGATAGTTTTAACAAAAACTTGATTTTCAAATGCATATTGCTACAAAAATCATAAACAATTTGAGGATGATGTTGTTAACATTAAAGTCAATTTGTTTATCAGTGAATTAACACTTAGTCAATTGTTTGTGTTTTTGTCAAGGTATATAGTTCCTACAAAGCTTATATTTCATCCAAAAATGTTAATCAAGTGCTTCAGTTGCTCCTGAGCCAACTAGTCAAAAAATAGTTGCTATTGAGCTACATAGTTACTATCAAGCTTTAGAGGCAATGTGTGGTTTATGCCAAGAATAATAGTTTCTATTAAGATATTTAGTGGAAGTGATGGAGACTCTAGTTTTAATTGAGTTCTATAGTGTTAATTGATTTCTCTACCGTTAATTGAGCTCTTAGTGTTAAACAAGTTCTATAGTGTCTATAGAGCTCGTAGTTTTAATAATGTGAATCTAGTATTGACTGAGTCATGGAGTGTCAACTAAGTGATTTAGTGTATGCCAAGTTTCTTAGTGTTCACTAAGTTAGGTAGTGTTGACCAAGTTATTACTACTTGAAGTGATTAGTGTTGACCGAGCCTCTTCTTAAACTGAGTGCTAGAAGTTGTCAAGCATTGATAATGGTTATCGATTGTCAAAACTTCACCAAGTCCATTTTTAGAACTAAGATAAAGTAGTTGGGCCAACTTTGTGAATTATGACTAATTTGATGATGTAGCCAATTACATTATGTTGTTCATTTGATTGATATATGTAATCTATAATTGTATCACATCCAATATATGTAAGAATAAGGAACAAGAAGCAGGTTAGTATGAATTGAAGGCTACAAGTAGTATATGGTATAGAAAAGTTATATCTATCACATCAAGGTGATCATTGCATTTCAAGGAATCTCAACCAGAAAACTAAAGCTGTATATCAGTGATTGTCTACTATTGTTGGTTAAAATTGAGCTTTAATTGGATGGTTTATTTATGGATATGATTGAATCAATAATACCCTAAGAATGTCAATCTAGGATTTGTAAACTCGCGAGAGATATAGTGGCTATTTCCTCAAGGGATGAAATCAATAAGTCAAGAGGTTTATGAACACAAATTACTGATTGTTAATAAATTAAACTATCCAAATTACCACACATCTAAGATTACTACTAAAAATGAGTTTTTATGATTTATCTTTATATTTAACCTAAAGTTTAGGTTCTCATTAATTCACCTAAAATACACTTCTAAACATTTAACCATTGAGCACAATGTTTTATAAATGCTACTATAAAACTTTGTCTAATAAATTTTTTAAATCAACTTTGGTTGTTATAAGGCCTTTTAGTTGTGGCAAGAAGTTCTTCACAATAGATTAGATCTGAATAATAGTTGTGGCAAGAAGTTCTTCACAATAGTATTATAAATGGTGACAGGAGGTTTATCAATACATAGTTGGGTGTAGTACGAAGGTTGTAATGGGAAATATTCTATAATGGATGATGACTTGGGAATGATGGCTTGGTACTTTGTGTAGAAATAGAGTAATGATATATAGTAGGTTGAATAGGTAGAAATTTCACAAACCAATTACCTTATTAGATAATTAATTTTTTAATTATTAGAAAGTATTACATAGATCTTACTCAACTGAAAACATATATGAAAACATTCAATTCAATCTATAAGAAACACATACAATCAATCAATTCTTAAATACTCACAACACAAAACAAAATAATCTTACCAAGTTTCTTGAGAGGGGGCCCTTCCTCTAGTTCACGTGGTGAGCGATGTTCTAATACCGACTATTGTAGGAACTCCATGTTTTTTATGTCAACAACTACAGAGATTATATAAATATAGCTTTTCATATATCATATTCATATTGTCTTGTGATTAAAATTTTCTTGTATAGGCTTAAAATGTTTAACTAACCTAATAACTAAGCTATAATGGTCGATGGCCTTCACCCTAAATATAGATAATAATTTGGTTTGGCCACTAGCCACACTTAATTTATTACAAAACAACTTGGCCAAGATAACATAAGGCCCAAAATTAATCTGTTTAAACATTCAAGACTATTTGATCAAAATAACGTAATAAAATTACAGCCTCTGAACTACTTCTCCAACTAGGTAGCTGGTTCCATATCCATTCATCTATCACATGTATTTCCTATAGCAGAATAAATCAAGATATCATGATTTCTGCATTAATCATTTTTTTTAGGGAATTTCATACCCTAAAACTTTATTAAATGTATTATATTCCTTAATGATTAATGGCATAATAGTGATTAGGAAAGGCTTAAAATGAGGTAATGATACATAAAGAATGTACAAAAACAAAGCACAGTTGTACACCCATCATTCCCCCCAGCTTAAAGAATTTGCATGTCATCATGCAAATGAGGTGATTGGCTAGATCTAATAGGCTTGAAATTTAGTATCTTTGTATTCTCTTCAACTATAGTCATATCAGTGGGTCCCTTATCCTATGAAATAAATGCTTACAATTGTAACTCTAGCCATTGATTGGACTGTTGGAGTTGAGTGACAATCCTTCATAACTATATATTAGAAAGAAGTGGCATTCCCTATTCTACTTTAGGAGCTCCATGAGTTCCACCCATTCCTATAGTAATTAGATTGAAATCATTTTGAACTATAAAATTAATAGAGGGTGTATGACCACTAAGATTAACCACTACAAGAGCAAATTCATGAAGAGGATGGTCAATTTGTGTATCTTGGTAAAAAATCATATTAGTATTAGTGGTTGGATGTTCCTTCATTATATCCTCATCTTGTTGAGTATTTTCCACATGAGAAGAAGGGCATACCTCTTTGGTTGTTTTTCGAGCATCTTGCTATAATCTTTCAAACTCAAGAATTTCTTACTAATTTTTTGGAGTGACCTCATCTTCAATAACCTGAATATTCATATTACATTATCGAGCCTCTTGCCCAATCTCTTCACCAATTCCTTCACCAAAATAAGTAGCATTCTCATTATCTTCAATTTCTTCTTCGACTCTTTATTCCTAAGATATTTTTGAATATTTAGGTGCCTCCTCTTCTTCTAAAATTAGATGCTTAGTTGTAAAGTCCTCTTTTTTCTACTATTTCTTTTTGTTCCTACACTGTTGACTTCTCAATCTTCTTAAAAGTTGGTCATTCTTTGTTTGAGGTTGCCTTGTACCAAGAATTTCCATATCACATATAGACCTAACTATTTTAGCTAATCCTTGTAACCTATCAGGGGTATTCTATTTTAGACGAGTAATCATAGGATGTGGGCTAGGGTTTTGGTTTTCATTTTCTATTTTCTTTTTATGAATTTTGGGTTTTAGGATTTTTTATTTCTATGGGCATGGAAAAGATGGAGATTTCAAAAGTTTTTTCTTAGAAGAACTAGCTTCAAGGATATTATTAGCAGTAGGGAGTTTAGTGTTTTCTATATTGGTGTGGTTAATAAAGGAATATCACTCTAGAATAGGTTGAGTCAAATGGATATTATGGTCAATAATTCACTTAATTAACCCATATTGAGCCAAAAAATCAACATGACCCCAATTATACTGGTCACAGGACCACTTCAGGGTGTAGAATAGATAATAAAGAAGATTAACAAGAATGACATAGTGTAGGTGTAACATGAGGTAGAAATGGTGAGAAAATACATAGTTGTGGCATCCTTCGCAAGTTATTTAATTGATCAAGAATATAGCAAAAGCATCCCATGGCACTAGTAGAAATTTTCATGCCATTCCTTGCCCTTTGACATTCTTAGCTAACTCAACCTACTGACAAAATTTCTTCTTATGGCACTTTAAATCCATAACTTTGATGATGAATTGGGAAAGAAATGGTCATCAATTTGGGGTAGGCTAGTAACCATTGCAATGATCTACAAATCCATAAGAAATTGTACTCCTTGTACCATAGAATTAGCTCCCTAAAATATCATAGAAAACTCTACAACTATGGTAGCATCAAACCCACACAAATGAGAGGTAGCACAAATGGTTTTAGCAACAGAGAATAGAACAAATGGAGATGGTACCATCAAAGGTGATAATAATGGAAAAGTTATCTCAATTAATATTCTAACCCAAAAAAGGACTCATATAAAGAACATGAAAGAAATGACCTGGCATAAAATGTACAAATGATAATAATGGTATTGTGACCATAATTAATATCATGACCAAAAAGGACTCATGAAAATACATGGAAGGAATGACCTAGCACAAAACCCCCTAGCTAAGTAGTTGATCTATCCTAGCCATGCAAATAATCATCAAAAAGAAATAAAATACATAAAAAAAAGCATAAGGTAAGGAGATACTCCCTAACATGGCAACAACGAAGAAGGAAGAACCAAGGATATCAAAAAAATCCAATAAGATCACCCATCAAGGAATGGAGAGCACTACCAATACCAAAGAAAGAGACAATAGGCATGTGAGATGAGTAAACAATTACCTCCAAAAAAAATCAAGAAGGAAGGTATGACAAGAACATCAAATTTGAGTGGTAGAAGATAACAATCAGAAACACAGAGCATGCAGAATAGTGCAGTCCACTTTAAAACCTAGAGCAACAGGAGTGTCATGAGCAAGGGACATAGAGAGAAGGGTGACATGAACAAAGAGACCTTCCTATGACATCCATCAGAGTTTATTGTTGGAGTATCTTTTTTAAGGTTTTTTCTTTTTAAATCTATATATGACACTACACTACTAAGAAGTCAATTTTCAATCAAGTGCTGCTTGGAAGCACTGGCAAACTAGTTAGCACTACTAGAGAGTCTAACCACTACAAGTCACTAGATAAACTAGTTTTCAACAAGTAGTTAGCCAACAAGACCAAAAACTAGTTTTCATTGTTTGATTTTTTTTTTTTTTTGATATATATATATATATTGGGAATGTTGAAGGAGATCAAATGGAACCATGGCAAGTTCCTTTGCAGTTTCAAAACAGAAAGATTCCTTAGAGAGAGGCTTCTTGTATAGGTTTATTCGATGACCATTAATGAAGAGTTGGTGATGTTTATAGTCCATAGTATAGAGTTGAACTACACCATTCTCATATACATGCTCAACTTCACAAGGTTCGAGCCATCTTGTATGATACTTGCCTCTGAAATACTAGAATTGTGAATCATATTGAAGTTCCCAATCCCTAGGTTGGAAAGAATGCTGAGAAATGTGTTTTTCATGCCATAGTGTTTGTTGATTTTGAACAAGTTTAGTATAAATAAATGCTTCTTGATGTAACTCATCAAGGGAGTAGAGTTGCATTATGTATTCCTTTTGAATGTTAGAGAGACTCAATACAAGTTGAAGATCAATTCAAAGAGTCTTAATCTTCAACTCAATAGGAAATACAACCTTCTTACCATAAACCATTTCATAATGGGTTAGGCTAGTGGTGGTCTTCCATGTGGTGTGATAGGCCCACATAGTTTTAGGAAGTCGTATGCCCCAATCATGCTTATGAAGCTCAATAGTTTTAGTAAGAATATTATCCAGTTCCTAATTAGAGACTTTGACTTGTCCATTGACTTGAGGATGATAAGGTGATGATTTCTTATGGAAAATTTCATTTTCTTTAATTAATGCAACAATGAGGTCTAAAGTAAACTTGGGTCCTTGATTAGTAGTAAACTCATGGAGAACACCAAAGTGAGTAAAGATCTTGGAATATAGGAATTCAACAACTTTGGTATCTCAAACATGCTTAAGTGTAACCATCTCAACCCATTTTGTGACATAATCTATACAAACAAGAATATATTCCTTATTTTTAAAAGGTGGGTTGATAGGTCCAACAAAATTGAGACCCCATTTTTCAAAAGGTTCAATAGAGAGCTAAGGGTGAAGTGGCATTTCATCAAATCATTTATGATGACCCATGCACTAGCATTGTTCACAATGTTGAACATAATGCTTGCAATCCTTATGGAGCATAGGCTAGTAATAACCTACAGTAAGAATTTTTTGAGTAGTTCATTGAGTAGCAAAGTGCCCATCATAAGGTTCAGTGTGACAAGCACGAAGAATATCAAAGACATCTTCCTCAACAATACATTGATGCATGATGTTTTCAATGTTGGTACAAAATAGAAGACCATTGGTCCAAATATATTGTCCACTAAGGCCCACCAACTTATGTTGTTTATGAGGAGAGAAGTGCGACAGAAACTTGCATGTACACAAATAGTTAGGAATGTCAACATACCATGGACTTTTTGGCATAAATTGCAAAGAGGAGTTCATCAATGAATGAGTCATCAATAAAGAACAACTTCATTATCAAGCTAATGTAACCGGGACCAAAAATATGCAACCATATTTTCTGGACTAGGCTTATCAAGTATAGTAAAATCAAATTCTTATAATAAAAGTAACCACCAAATAAACCTACCAATTACTATAGGTTTATTCATTAGAAATCGAATCACTAAGTGATCAGTATGAACAAATACTTTATGACCAGTAATGTAGAGCCAAAATTTATTAATAACATAAACAATAGCTAAAAAAAAAATTTAATTACTGTATAATTTACCTTGGCACTAGTAAAGTTCTTGCTAATGTAGTATATTGAATAAAAGAGGTTTTCTTCCTTTTGTCCAAGTACTGCTCCCATTGAAAAATTAGAAGCATCAGTTGGAATATGGAATGGTAATTCCCAATTAGTACCTCTAAGAATAGGAGTAGTTACAAGCTTAGTCTTAATAATTTCAAAGGTTTCTTAACACTCAGGGGTCCAAGTGAAAACAACATCTTTAACAAACAAAGAAAATAGAGAAGCAATCTTAATGAAGTTTTGAATAAATCTTTTGTAATACCTAACATGACCAAGGAAACTCTGAACATATTTTTGGGTTGATGGTTTGGGGAGGTCTTGAATTATTTGGACCTTTTTGGGATCAACTTGTATACCTTTTCAAGAGATTAAGTGACCTAAAAAAATTCCCTCTATCATTAACATATGGCATTTCTCATGGCTTAGAGACAAATTAGTGTTGATACATCACTTAAACACTTTCTCTAAGTTATCTTTAGCTTCACCAAAGGTATTTCCATGAATAGTAAAATCATTCATATAAACTTCTATGCAATCATTAACAAGATCAGGAAATATCCTTAATACTAAGTGTTGGAATGTAGTAGGGGCATTACATAACCCAAAAGGAAGAATGTTGTATGCAAAGGTTCCTCATGGACAAGTAAAGGTAGTCTTGTCCTGATCTTTTAGGGAAATGCAAATTTTATTGTACCCACTAAATCCATCCAAGAAAGAGAAGAATCATTTTCCTACAAGAGTATCCAAAAACTGGTCAATAAAAGGTGATGGAAAATGATTGTTCTTAGTAGCCTTATTTAAAGCTCAATTATCAACACAAATACGCCACTTACCATTTTTCTTTGGAATAAAAACCAAAGGAGATACCCATTTGGCATCTAAAATTGGATAAATGAAACCAACATTCAAGATTTTTTGGAGTTCTTCTTTGATGACATCACACGAGGTAGGATTGAGTCTATGTTGCAGTTATCAAATTGGGTGATTTCCTTCTTCTATGTAAATGTGATGGGTACAAGTATTAAGAATATCTTGATATTCCAACACAAATGCATCTTTGTATTCTTTAAGCCTACTAATGAGATCTTTAACATGAGCTAGTGTCAACTATTGATTAATATTGAGGGTATGCTTGGGTAGGATCTCCATAGGTTCTGACGATGTAGGAGCACTAAGGAGGGGTCTTGATGATGTTTCCAATTTTTTTAAAGACAATAATGGACTATGTGAACATTGATGTGGTAGAAGCCAATGTAACATGGGAAGTGTTTAATAAATCAAGGATTTCTAACTAAAGGAAAATTCCATGGTCAATAGTTGCATGAGAAGGGAAATCCATAGTTTTTGGGATATCATTAGACTCATACCTGTTCTGAAGAAAGTTCACTAAAATGGCCTCATCGGTTGGGTCTTCAAAATATTATACTTGTTTGATGGTAAGGATTGGAACATAACCATTTGAATCACTACTGGCCCATGTTCAGTCTTCAGTGTCTAATAGTGGTTGAACAGGAGGATATAAGGTCAACTCTTTTGTTCACTCACCATTGGAAATAATCATGTTACCTGACTAACAATTAATGTGGGCATTGGCTACTACTAGCTAAGGTGTTCCAAAAATGAGAGGATATCTCCTCATCTTAGCTTTGGTCTTAAGGATCATAAAATTGGTTGGATAATCCAAACTATCAATGGAAAGAATGACATCTTCTATAACCAACTCTAGTTTGACTAAGGATTGATCAACCATTTGAAGCACTATAGGAGTAGGTCTAAGTCCGTCCAAGGATAATTTAATTTTTGTTTCATTTTCCAATAAATTTGTAGTAGAACCTAAATCTACAAGTGTATTAGGAATAAAAATTGTACCAATAAGGTTGGGGTTGTTGATAACCTCCATACCATGGACCTTGGTTAGAGAATTGCTGATATGGTCTACAAAAATATTCATTGAAGAACCGTCTAGGTAAAAACTAGCATCATGGAGCCATATATTAAATTGATTCCTTTGTATATTCCATATATATCATCCCTTTAGGAAGAGCTCATAGAGTTGAAGTCTTGCTATCTTCCTTGAGTGATGCTACATGAGTCCAATTATAAGAGCAATCTTCTAGTCCATGCTTCTTACGACAAGTTGGGCAATATACTGCCAAGGCCTTTTTAGCTTCCTCATGTTTTAGCTAAGAATAAAATGTGTCAATTTTTTTGCTCATATGATTTAATAAGTCAATTTCAAGATCTTCAAGTAAATTACCAATTTCACACTTGGAGATACCTAATGTGTTACCCATAGTAGAAAACTTACTTGAGTTCTCGTGCATAGATCGATGAGACTGCAAATAGTTCCTGGAGATATCACAAATATCTTCAAAGTACATTTTATAAATATCACCTTTACCAATAAAATTTAAGGCATCCATGGTTTCATCATGAATCCCTCTTAAGAAAAGCATCTTGATGGTGTCTGTAGTTAAATTAGGATGCATTGATCGTTGCAAGCTAAAGGCAAAATGTTCCAAGAAATCTGCAACTATCTCTTCTTCATGTTGAGTCATGTGAAATATTTCATCCAATACTTCCTTAGTCTTATAGTCCTCCTAATATTTTTCTAGAAAAGCATCTTTCATGTGGTTCCATGTTCTAATGTTCCTAAGACTCATAAACCATCATAATGCAACATCTTTCAAGGTAGCTAGAAATAGCCTTAGTTTTTATGCATCACTTTGATAATCATAGCTATTACAAAGGAAACCAAATTTAAATAGGAACATATTAGGATCCTTGGTTGATCCTCCAAACATAAGAAGTGTTGAGTGAGGGATTTCTTTCATAGAGGCATTATCCTTAGGAGGCTAAATAGGAAACTCAAGACCATATTGTGCTAAATAATTGCATTACCATTGTTTCCAGCATCATTTCCTCTTGCATTATTAATTTTATATTGTCAGTCGTGACTTCTTCCAAAAATTTGGTTGCCCAAGGTGTATAATATGTCTTAAAGGGTTGTTTTGGAGAGAGCCTTACTACACCTAATTTTGTATGAATTTGTCAATTTTCTAGAAATTTTAGAAGGCATAGTAGGAGAGGTGGATTGATAAGATGGCTAGATTTTAACTTCATTGTTTGGTTTGGTTTTGATGGTTGGTGGATTTTTCTCTTTTTGTGGTTTTTTAATTTTTGAACTGCCTACTAATTCTTTCTTAACAAACCTACCTTGACTATCTCTAATCCTAGTCATGCACCTAAATGATTTACTGCAACAAAAACCAAAGGTACTATCCTAAGAAAGGTTGACAATTGCTCAAGACTTCTCAAGGCACTATTCCTATCTTGACCTATTATATTTTAATGCCTTTAATATCTTTCCCTAGTAATAGTGCCAAAAATGTTAGGTAAAATTGAGGTTCAACCGGATGGTTTATTTATGGATATGATTGAATCAAAAATACCTTTAAAATGTCAATTTGAGATTCGTAAAATCATAAGAGATATAATAGCTATTTACTCAAGGAATGTAAATAATAAATCAAGAGGTTTACTAATGAAAATTACTATTTGGCAATAAATTAAACTATAAAAATTACCACACATCTAAGTTTACTACTACAAATTATTTTTTATGATATACCTTTATGTTTAATCTAAAGTTTAGGTTCTCATTAATTCACTTAAAACACACTTCTAAAAAATTAACCATTAGCACAATGTTTTATAAATGCTACTGTAAAGTTCTTCTAATCAAGTGTTAAAATCAACTTTGGTTGCTATAGGAGGCATTAGTTGTGGTAGGAAGTTGTTCACAATAGACTAGATCTAAATAATAGAGTGTAACATGAAGTATTATAAATGGCTTTAGGAGGTTTATCAATAAGTAGTTGGGTGCAGTAGGAAGGTTGTAATGGAAAATATTCTATAATGGATTAAAACTTGGGAATGATAGCTCAGTACTTGTACAAAAACAAAGTAATAATGTATAGTAGGTTGAACAAGTAGAAATTCCACAAACCAATTACCTTATCAGACAATTAAATCTTTAATTAATAGCAAGTATTAAATAGATCTTACTCAATTGAAAACATATATGCAAACATTCAATTTAATCTATAGGAAACACATACAATCAATCAATGCTTAAATGCTCTCATCACAAACTAAAATAATCTCACCAAGCTTCTTGAGTGGGGGCCCTTCCTCTGGTTCACATGGTGAGTGATGTTCTAATACCAGCTATTATAGGAACTCCATGTTTTTCATGTCAAGAACTTTAGAGATGATATAAACAGATTTTTTCATATATCATATGCATATTGTCTTGTGATTAACATTTTCTTATATAGGCTTAAAATGTTCAATTACCTAATAAGTAAGCTAAAATGGCTTATAGCCTTCACTCTAAATATAGATAATGGTCATTGGCCACACATAATTGATTAAAAAACAACTTGGCCAAGATAACATAAGGCCTAAAATTGATCTATTTAAAAATTCAAGAATATTTTCCCATAATAACATAAAAAAATTATAGCCTTCGAATACTTCTCCAACTAGGTGGCTAGCTCCATATCCATTCATTTATCAACTATATCTCTTGATCCAAAATAAATCAAGATATCATTATTGCTACATTAGTCATTTATTTGTAGGAGATATTGCATACCCTAAAACTTTATTAAATGTATTATATCCTTTAATGATTAATGGAATAATAGGGATTAGGAAAGGCTTAAAGTAGGGTAAAGCTACATAGAGAATGTATGAAAACAAAGTGCACTTACAGACCCATCAACTAGTTCATCCTAACATGTGTATCAGTTAAATCTTTTGATAGGGTAGACTTAACAGTCTTTTGCTAAATCTCTTAATCGAGTGCATACTTCATTATATTTTTTGTAAATCCTTTTACAAGGTGGACCTAGTAGTCCTATTTCTCCTAATATGGTAGATCATCATAAATAATCAATTTTAAGCCTTAAAAGGCCAACTTCATGCTGCAATACTAAAGCTTGTGGGTCTCATCCTTGCCCCAATTTTATTTTCTATTTGGAAGCTTTCTAGGTCACAATATCTTGTGTCAAAGTATTGTGAATATTTGATTACTTTCATTCCTTCACGTATGAAATTAGATCACATTATGTGATAATATTTTAATTGGTGAATAAAGTGCAAAAGTTTATTGGTTCTTGATTCACCCCTCCCCTATAAGTAAGCTATCTAAAATATATTTTCAACAATTGGTATCAGAGCTTTTGGTTCTCACATCAAAAGTCTAACATCTTAAGAAAAAGAAAATATAGGATACCCTCATGAAAAAGTTAGGGAAATGAAAGTATTCACTAGATGAGCTCTCACATAAAATACCTAAATAGCTTATGGAGGTAGTGAAACCTAGCTAGGAAAATGCAAAGAAAACTACCAAGGATATATTTGAACAAACATTGATGGAACTTGTGTCAAGACTCAGTGAGAAGGAGGTGAAGGAATCCTTGAAGCAAAATGAGAAGAAGATAACTCTCAAATTGAATACATACATGATACTACTTAAGGATATTGAATCTATGGTGAAGACAACTACTGATACATGGAAAACATCTATTAGTTGGATCAACCCAATGAATTTTTGTGCATGTTGATGATAGGATGATGATAATGAGGAAGAAGAAGTGGAGAAAAAATATGATGAGATGGATGATGTAAACCTTGATAATGACAGAGAACAGGAAGCTACTAGAAGAAGCCTTCCCAAAATACAAGGCATTAAGGAATCAATTTCAAAAAATATTAGCCATAGTCATGGCTTCATTTCCTCACTCTCCAAGAATAGACTTAGTGCAACTAGGCTTAGAGAGAGCTTCTACAAAGTTGATTGTGGATACCACTACTGCACAAAGCATCTAGCTAATCTCTAGAACTATTTAGTTGAGTGCTACATTGAATGAAGTGCTCAATACTTCATCTGTCAAGGTGCAAGTTCCTCCATCTTCAGGCTTGATTGAGAAGCAACAAGGTATTCTTGGTCTTAGTTCTATCACTAAATTTGTTTCTAGTCCATCTGTTTCCACTATTTTTTCTATTCCTAGCAATACAATGATAGTTGAGAACAAGTCTCAATGGAGCACTCAAGTCTCAGATAATGGAAAATGAGTTGTTTCTACCATTCTAAAAGAAAAGGGTAAAGAAGAGGAAATCAATCTAGATGAGGACATAGTTATTACAAATTGTGATTTTTCTACCCTCGCCCCTAATCAAATGAATACTCTAGATGAACTATTCCATAAGAGAGCTAAGAGACAAAAGCTTATAGAAGAAAAGAGGAAGAAAAATCAAGTTCTTGAGGATATAAAAGACATGTTTGTAAATGCTCTAAGAATTGTGGTTGATTATACACAACCTATTATTGATCAACTTACTAAAATTGTACAAAAATGAAATGAATATCTTAATGGATAGGATAAGAAAACTACAAAGGGCTAAAAGGAAATTTTAGAATAGAGTATTGGAACAAGTTGCACGAAAAATTGCAATAAATCAAGTAGAGTTGTCTACTATTTTTGTTTCATTGGAAACATATGTTAATACTGTCATTTCATTGTTTTTAAAGATGTTTGATACATCTATCTTCACTCAAGTAATTAAGGATCAAATATCCAAGATAGATGAATATATGAAGGCAAGTGTACACTAGCTGTCACTTCACCCAAGTTATAGTTCTACACATTTCTCAAAGATCAGATATGTAACAAATCTACAAGCAAAATTATTAAGAGAACAAGTCAGAATTAGGGCCACACTTGTAGAGATTCAAGGCATCATTGTTCCTAACATGGATGCGTTACAGAAACACATTACACATCCAAAGACTCTAATGCATGATAACAACTTCTCCATAGTTGATCACATAATGGAATTATTAGTAGAATTTATGATTGCCTTTCACACTAGTAATGTATTACAAGAAAATTGGGACAAGACGATAACACTAATACTAAAAGTAGATTTTGAGTTCTTGTCACATTATTTTATTAACCTATAGATATTATACACCTTTAGCATTTATATCAAATAGGGGGAGAAATACATAAAAGATAAAAAGGGGAGAATACTATTGGTAAAGGAGGAGAAGTATACTATAATCCAACAGATATTTTTGTATAGATGAGATATATGTATGGGGAGAAGTATAGTATTATATAGATACATGTAAGATAAGTAGAAAATATCTTTACAAAAGCATTTCTAAAAAATAAAAATAAAATAGAGTACGATACCGAGTTGAAGACATAGAATGTTGGTAAAAGAATGTTTTGACTTGTAATTTTGAGAATTGAGTCTTTTTTCTTTTTTTTTTGACAAGTGTTTTTGTCACTAATGCCAAAGGGGGATATTGTTGACATTAAGGTCAATTTTTCTATTAGTGTCTTGACAATTAATCAATTGGTTATGTTGCTGGTGAGCTCTATAGTTGCTACTAACCTTATCTTTCATCCACCACTCTTAACCAAGTGCTTCAATTGCTCCCAAGGAAAGTAGTCAAAAAGAAGTTACTAATGAGCTACATAGTTGCTACTAAGATACACAATTGCTATAGTTGATACATAGTTGTTATCAAGCTAAATATTGGACTTGTAATGAATTTTGTCATTATTCATCTAAATGTCCTAAAAGATAGAAAAAGTATAAGGGAAAGTTCAAGCCTAGAAGATATAGAGATTATTTATATGTAATGAAGATGAAGAATTTGATTAGAAAGGTCAAAGTGAGAGTGATGATGGACTAGGATTTGTGGCTATCAAGGAAGATGGTCTTAATAGAGAAACTAGAGAAGAAAGAGTTGTGGTTACCCAAGTTAAGAAGAAATGTGATTGGATAATCAATGGTGGATGGTCACATCACATGATTGGTAATATGAATAAATTTCTAAAGTTCAAAAATCATGATGGAGGTATTGTTAAAGTTGGTAACAAGGCAGCCTATCATATTATAGAGATTGGATCCATTACTCTGCATGGTAACACTAAAACTAATTATGTTTACTTTGTTGATGGTTTGAAGCATAATTTGTTGAGTGTTGGATAGTTGGTAGAAAAGGGGTATCTGTTACAATTCACAAAGAAGACTTGCATTATCAAAAATAGAGATGGTAAGCTAATAGGAACTAGAATCAAATCCAAAAGTAATGTATTTTAGTTGAATCCTATTGAAATGACATGTTTGGTAGAAAATGTTGATAACAGTTAGTTGTGGCATAGAAGATTTTGTCTTATAAACTTTGATAATTTTGTGAAGGTTAGTAGAACATTTGGAGTGAGAGATTTGCCTAAGATTATTAAGCCTACTAACATTGTCTACAAGGAATGTATTTTGGCTAAGAAGATTAAAGTGTCATTTCCTAGTAAAAAGTTCTCTACTACAAAGAAATCGGAGATTGTTCAAATAGATTTGAGTGGTTCTTTAAGAACCAAAGTATTTTATGGTGAAAGGTATTTTATGAGTTTAGCTAATGATTTCACTAGAATTATGTGGGCAGTATTTCTTAAAGAGAATTTTGAAGCATTTGAGAAGTTTAAGATATTTAAGGATAGAGTTGAGAATGAATTTGATGTTAAGGTTAAGTATTTGAGATTATATAGAGGAGGATAATTCACCTCTAAAGAGTTTAACATGTTATGTAAAGAGAATGGAATCAAAAGATAGTTGTCTTCACCTCGAACACTTGAGAAGAATGAGATTTCTAAGAGAAGAAATAAGTTAGTAGTAGAAGAAACGAGAGAAATTTTTTTTGAGAATGATGTTTCCAAGAAATTTTGGAGAGAACTAGTTAATAATACTGTAGCATATACTCTAAAAAGAGTATAGATCATAAAATGAATGAGAAAAACACCTTATGAACTATGGTTTGGTCATTCACCATTAGTCAAGTATTTTAGAATATTTGGAAGTAAGTGTTACATGAAGAGAGATGATGATATTGGTAAGTTTGATCCTAAAAGTGATGAAGGTATGTTTCTTAAATATTAATTGAAACGTAAGGCATATAGATGTTTCAATTATAGAACCAAGACTATAGTTGAATATGGAAATGTAAGGATTGATGAGAAGTTTGGAATGAAAGAAAATATGTTAGATTATAATTTAGATGATGAAGAGGATAATTATAGAATTGTTACACACAATGCTAATGTTCTATTTGAGACTAATAATGATTTGTATAATGATGCACAA
The DNA here is from genome assembly GCA_028749045.1 of Cupressus sempervirens. Taxonomy (NCBI): domain Eukaryota; kingdom Viridiplantae; phylum Streptophyta; class Pinopsida; order Cupressales; family Cupressaceae; genus Cupressus; species Cupressus sempervirens. The sequence continues at coordinate 814,830,817 of CM053792.1, read as the reverse complement.
ATTGTTGAGAAAAGAGGAGAATAGATTTTAGAACTAAGAGAAGAGATAAGAGTTGAGGTAGCAACTCCTATATCAATCAACAATATGACAAAGAATTATCTGCCTGAGTAGATCATTGGAAGCAAAGACAAAGGTGTGATGACAAGGAATAGAATAAATGATGAATTATGTCTAATTTCTCAAGTTGTCAAGCCTAAAAGCATAGATGAAGCATGTAAGGATGGTATTGGATTCAACCAATGAAAGAAGAATTTGATCAAATTTTGAAGAATGATACATGCGAGTTAGTTACTAATCCTAAAGACAAGAATATGATAGGAACCAAATGGGTATTCAAAAAAGGAAAAAAATATGAATGAGAAAGGAGAAGTTATGAAAAAAAGGCCAAACTTGTTTGCAAAGGGTATTCATAGCAAGAATGAATAGACTATGAAGAGACATATGCACCTATAGCAAGAATGGAAGTAGTAAGCATGTTCTTGGCATATGTAGCTAATAAGAAGTTCAAGGTATATTAGATGGATATTAAGTCAAACTTCCTAAATGGAGAATTGGAAGAAGTATATATAGAGAAGTTTGAAAGATTTCCTTTGTTAGAAGAAAAAGATATGGTGTGCAGATTGAAGAAATTCTTATATGGTCTGAAGCAAGCACTTAGAACCTGGTATGCTAGGTTAGACAAGAATTTGGCGAAGCTTGGATTTGCTAAAGGATGACAAATAGTAATTTTTATTTGAAAGAAATAGAGAATGGTCTATTGATAATAGTAATATTTGTTGATGACATCATATTTAGAGGAAATGATAAAGCTAGTGATATGTTTACTGACAAGATGTAAAATGAGTTTCAAATGAACATGATAGGAGAAATGAAGTTTTTCCTAGGATTGAAAATTGTGCAGAATAGTGATGGTATTAGAGATTTGTAAGCCTGTTAGTCCACCCATAATAATTGGTCAAAATTTATCCAACAAAGATGAGACACGTACAGTTGAGTAGAAGAAGTATAGATCCATGATTGGAGTATGCTAATATCTGACTCAAACTAAACCAGAGATAGAAATTCTAGTTAGGATTGTAGCTAGATTTCAAGTTGATCCTAAGGAGTATCATTATAAAGCAGTAAAGAGGATATTCAAATATTTGAAGGGAACATATGATTATGGAATTTGGTATGAAAGATAGAGTGATTTCACTTTGTGTGCATATACTAATGCAAATTGGGTAGGTAGTATAGAGGATTGAAAGAGAACTAGTAGTGGAGCATTCTTTCTTGGAGGAAGATTGGTTTCTTGGCTAAGGAAAAAGAAAGATTATATATCTTAGAGTATAGTTGAGGCAGAGTATGTTGTAATAGAAAATAATTGTAACCAAGTTATGTGGATGGAGAAAATGTTGAAGGATATCAGGACTAATTTATAAGAACCTTTAATCATTTACTGTGATAACATAAGTATAGTGAGTGTGTCTAGGAATCCTCTATTACATTCTAAGAAAAAGCATATTTCTATTAAGTATCATGTGTTGAGAGAAAAGGTGGTAGAAAAGGAGATCATATTAGAGTATGTGAGTACTATTTAGATTAGATTGCAAATATCTTTATGAAGCCTTTTCCTAAAGATACTTTTTAGTACCTAAGAGGTATGCTAGGGGTTATGCCTATACCTACTCCAGAGTAAATGATGTAGAGAGTGCATCAGTCTAGTGGTATGAAGCACTATTGTTAGATTGGATTGAATGTTGATGCTCCATGTATGGGGGAGTATCTATGATGTGCTAAGTCATTAAGGACTAATGATATTTGGTATTGAATTGTGTCTTTGGACACTTGGAAGAAGTATATTATAACAATTAGTATTTACTAATTGGTAATTTGTATTTGTATTGATACATTTGAAATTGATGTCAATGGAGGAGAGTAATGTACATGAAAAAAATCTCCTAAGAAATGAAGGAGAGAATGTCAGAGAAGCACTTGTTGAGATGTCAATGGGGGAACTTATCTCTTTAGGAAGATTTAGAAAGTGCTCAGAAGGAAATGTAAGTGTACAAAAGGAAATGTAAGTGCGTAGAAGGAAATGTAAGTGTGCAAAAGAACATCTCTATGGGGGAGATATGTAACTAGAAAGTACTGTAAGTTGTTTACTGCGAACAATTATTGCTGATCCTTGAGAAGAGGAGGAGAAGCAACAACAACAGAGTACAATTTAGTACTCTTGGAACTTAGATGATTTTCATCTATGTTTCCATAAATTCCAAAGGGGGAGATTTTTAGCATGAATGCTAAGGATACTACATTGTCCAAGTATCATAAGCATTGAAGAACATTGACATGTTGCATTCATGACTATGTTTGTGATTGATGACAAGAAAGTATGGTTTCTGTAATGACCAAAAGAATAGTAGTCAGAAATCTCATGTTGTGTAGTAATTGAGTAAGGTATAGGTGATGCATAGTTAAGAACATGTTCCTAAGAATGTCATGATGATGTGGTTAAGAGGAAAGAGTTTGAATTGAAGATGTATGATAGTTATGTTTGATTTAAAGAGTGCAGTGTAGAAATAGAGTATTTGTTTGGCAGTTTCTAATGTTGCATTATATATTTTAGCCAAGACATAATGAGGTGATGTGCAATCAATTTGTGACTGATGATAAACAGGTGGTGACATCAGAAAATGTGCAAGACTTGAAGTTTCATATGTAATGTTTTTTAATAGATTGTTGGCCGACAATGCTATTATAATTGTTATTAATTAATTATCTTATTATAATTAATTTGAAAAGCCTTAAGGCTGACTCAAGTAATTATTATGAAGATATGGTATAAATGAAAGATGTTTTTATTGATTTTGAATGTATCTTATGTGTGTATCAATTGTATTACTTGTGAAGTAGGAAAAAGAGCAAAGTGTTGATCGAATGTGTGTAAGCGATCCAAGGGATAATTGGATGCATAGTTCATAATTTGGTTTAGAAGATTAGAAAAAGTAAAATTCTAGATGATAGGACAGAGACAAAGGAAGGAGTTACATTTAATTTCTATTATTCTTCAAAGAATAATAGAAAGATAGCTTGGATAGTGGGTTCATTAGTCTTAACCTTGAAGTTGTTTGGGGAGTGGGTCCAGTGTCTTCCACAACTCCTAACAGGGTTGGAATCTCTTAACATGGATTCAAAGTTTCCTAATAGGGACTCATATGTACTGAATGTTGTAATAGACTCCTAATAGGGTCCATCCCCTAACAAAGAATAGTTATTTAAGTACATCATCTTGTGGGTAGCATCCCCAATGAGGTTTTCTCTCTAATCAAGCATTTCCCTATTTAACATATTTGGTGATATTATGAATGAGTTTTTTGCTATGGTTTATATTTATGTTGACGACATGGTTAAGGATTATTAAGGTTCACAAATTTTATAATAGTTGGATAACTAATTCACCCCCCTCCTCCCCAAGGTTATATTAGTGTTCTAAATATTTTAACAAGGCACCCTACTGCAGAACTTGCATAATTAACTTTTGTAGCCAATAGTTTATTTTCTCAACCATATTAATAAGTTAAAACTCAATTTTTTCATTGTGATACATAATAGTTGAATTACCTGATAAACTTTGATTAGAGAAATGGATTACTTCTTTGATATCATCAACTTGTTTGTTTATCAACCTAGAAGAAATTTGTGCTACAACATTTCTTTTCAACTTTGAAGAATCCAAAAGTTAATTTTTAGAGCTATTACATTTAAGGGATTTTAAATTATTTATTAAACAAGATAATGTGGCTTGATCTTGTACTTTATCATGGTGTTATATTGTTTAAGACAGCTACAACAAGAACCAACATGATTAGTTGCTGGCACCTTGCATCTTCTTACCATGTTGAAGGTTGTTACCTTTTATTAACCAAATTTCTAGTTTATTTTGGATTACAGTTTTATTTTTTCTGAGTTCTTGAAACAACTCGACACATTTAAGTGATTCATCAATTTTTCTTGGATAACCATGTTCTACTCACATCAACATGTTGTACACACATTCTTAAAATCTTCCATGTAAATTCAACCAAACTATGGGTAGGATGTTTATTATTTTCAATACTTGCACTATTAACTTTTAATTTTAATTTTTTTAACCTTTTTTTTCTTTTTACTTGATTGGGTATGTGTAGGATCATGGTGTGCCAAAAAGTGGTGATTTGAAAAATATGTAGTTCTAAATTTCCTTAAAGCATTTCAAAATCTATTCAATCTTTTTTTCCTCCCATCCTAGTACCAAACTAAAAAATTAATACCTTTATAAGACATTATATATCTTTGGATACCAACCCTACATCGTCAACTTAAAAAATGTCCCAAAAACATGCTTTCAACTTGTTGTTGTGTGTTTTTTTACTTCAAACATGTACTTGACAAAAAAAAAATTCACCCAAATTTGATGAAATGAAAAGGGTTTCTTAAGAATGTTCTTAGCTTTCCACAAATGCAACGTCTATCAAATTATGAGTTAGGTAAGTAATTATTACTTATTTTGTAAAAGAGTTACTTATAAAGTGCTAACTGACACACTGATTGAAAAACAATTATAACTTTCAAATAGTACAATATTTTTGAAATCCAAAAGATGCATCACATTCTATGCTTCTACTATAAGGAGAAAAGAAAACAAAAATTAAATTTTGTGGAGTTTTTAATTAGTTAAAGTGGTTAGACATGAGCATTTTTATTTCAAAAATATTATACTATAAAATTCATAATTATTTATTTATTTAAAATAAAATTACCAAAAAAAATATGCCACATCTGGACATAAGTCTAGTTCTTATATCTACAATCTTATTATTTGCTTTTGGTTAAGGTGGTTAGACATACATCTACTTCTTACTTTTGTCCTAAAATTTTTGTACTATTGCATTAAAATTCAAATTTTTGACCAATCAATTTTTTTAAGATTAGGCTTTGTAATTTAGAAACTAAATTCAATTTCCTAGAAATTCTTTTCTCTCAACTTTTTGATAGAAAGTTCATAACAATTTGAAAATTGTATGTCAAGTTGACATAAGCCTGATTTACTAATTTTTTATTAGCACTTAAGGGTATAGTTTGGTTGACCATGATCCTACACATATCCAATATAGAATGCACCATTCGATATTGTAAAAATTATACATGATGATTAGATTGAGTTGCAAGTGAGGACTGAATGGGCTTTTTACCAGCATATTTTTGTGAACTTTCTAATAAGATTTTATTCTTGAATTCATGCCTATTCAAGTTTTGTATTTTGACCCCCTTTTTTATTCTTGTGAGATTTATCAGTTTTCATGTTGTTTTAGAATGTGATAGAATATCTGGCTGCTTTCATATTATGGAGAAAAGATGGATTGTTGACTTGGGTTGATGATAGCAACATTGCCATGTAGATGCTTCTTGATGCAACTACAAGGTGGTGGCATACTTGACTCTTAAGAAAAATGTGTAATGATGTGGATTATTATTGATTATGGTACATGTCTGATCAAAACATAAAAATAACTTCAATGGTCTTTGTAAGATAAAGTTGAATTCAGTTGCTCTTTGTGTCAAAGATTCAATGGCATGTTCATCTAACTTTGTTTTTCTTTAGGAATTGGAAATGCTATTCTTGTTCTTATATGTATAGTATATGTATTTTGTGGAAATAGTTGGACGTATTGTCCATGCATAGTACCATATACCAATGCATTTAAATTTATAATTATTTAGATATTTTTATATTCTAGCTTATAAATGGATGTTTATGCAAATGGATATAATTATTTGTATTTGTCTCATATGTACTTGTCATGTACTTGTCTTTTCTAGGTTGTCTAGGATTTTACTATTTTCTCTCAATCCCCTTGTTAGGGTCATCCATTCTTGTAATTTGTGGATATAAATGAATTGCCAATTTGATTCTTAAATGTTAATATAGCTCTTACTTTTGTAGTTCTTAAATCTAAGGGATAGATCTTTTGAGAAGGTTCTAAATATGAAAAGTATTTTTTTTGTTAATGGAAACTTGTTGAAATTAAAAACGGTTTCATGAAAAGGCTACCTTGATGATCTCCATGTAATTAGATTTAGTTCACAATGTTTTATTTCCCTTGTAATAGCCTTGAGAATAATTGACACGAGAGGTCTACAATGAACTGAAATAAGTGACATAATGGTAATCTATCATATATAAGTTATAGTATTGAAACAACTTCTATGGATACATGATATAGATCAAAGTTGTCATCAAATGCACAAGTTGTAAATGAGGGATTATTACCCAATCAAAAAAATTTCACACATCTGTAAATGAGGTACAGTCATATTTATTAGGTTTAAAAAATTCATATAAAATACTACATAGTTATTGGTGGAATAAATTGCTCTCCAAGAAACTATAATAGTTGTTAAAAGAAAGGGATATAGATGTCATGAGACAAGCATAAAATCATTGGTTCCAATAGTTTAAACGTACATGATACTATTATTGATGGAAATACGATATTAGGGAGGAAACCTGAGCCATCATTGTATCATTGTATCTATAGTTCTAGGCATGCATACTAATAAACAAAAAATGGAACCCTCTTGGACAAATTTCAAAGTCCCTCTTATCCCAGCAGCAACTGATAATCAAGGGGTGGTTGATTTATCCACCAATGGTCTAAGAATTTTTAATTTGAGTAAGAAACAACTTTTAAATGATAAACATTTGTTTAAAGATGAGGTATCTTTAAGGCTTTAGTGAATGTAGTAAAGGAGAATTTGGGTTCACATATGCAGAAAACACACATAGTTCCTTGCATGAGGATGAATCCTATCTTATCATTAGGAGAGGAGTTGTAATATGAGGATACATTTTCCAAAATAGGACTAATATATGAGTTGGTAATCTATTTTCCAGTATTGCTGATTTATGCACATGAATAACCACATCTTGGTGTTTTTAATTCAAAGATATAACTAGAATTAGTTATAGGTACTCAAAGTTTCTCATGTAGAAGATAGATCTTAAATTCTAGAATGTGGCGCATTAAAACTTGATTTCTAGGTTTCAACCCAATTATCAAGTCATTTCAATCATTTTCCAATATGTGTAATATTTCCATATATCAATACAAATCTAGATTATGGTTCCTCTAAGTCTAAGGTATTGCATTGTCTTAAAATATAAGCACTTCCATGGTAAGAGTGTTTAGTCCTCTAAGTAAGTGGTTCAGGGTCATGTTAAGCAACTAGAATGGGTCTCTACATGGATCTGGTAGTTTTTCCCCTGTTCTTCTTCTCTCTCTTCATTTCACTCCTATTTCTGACAAACTTCATTATGAAAATGAGGACTTTGGCCTCTAGGCCAAGGACGACCTTCTGGATCATGGTCAAACTCAACCCTAACATAGTTCAAGGATGAACCCGATCCTAACATGGGGTAGGGTTGACTTTGTCCTTGACCCAAGTCCCATTTTTTAGTTTTCGAAAGTGTAGGATCTCAAGCTTTGGAAAGTTTCTTTTCCCACTTATGGGTCAGCTGTGTCAAATTTTAGAATGGTAAACTCTTGAATTACATTTAATCCAGGTACATTTCTATAGGTTATGATTAATTTGGGTTTAATTCTCCAATGCCAGCTTCTCTAGAAGTTTGTGCCCTAGATCACTATATAAGGAAGCCTTCTTCCCTCATTTTATCTAACCACGATCCATTATCTTGTGCATCCACCTACATGAAGTGAATATCTACTATCCATAAAGAATTTAGGCATTCATCAAGGAGATCAATTTGTAGCTATTAAAAGATTCAATCTATATGGAGCCCTCTTGTTGAAGATTGGTGTTGAAGATCTAATGACATTGATTTGAGACATCCTACATACATTCAAGATTGGTGTTGAAGATCTAATGACATTGATTTGAGACATCTTGCATACATTTATACATATATTTGGAGCATCTTGTGGATTCAAGGATTTGAATCCTCCACAAATAGTTCCATTTACTTTGTTAATGCATATTACAATTTCAAGATACATTCTTCTACGCAAAGATATATAGAAGATTGGTTTTGAAGATCTAATGACATTGATTTGAGACATCCTACATACATTTATACATACATTTGGAGCATCTTTACTTGTGGATTCAAGGATTTAAATCCTCCACAAATAGTTCCATTTACTTTGTTAATGCATATTACAATTTCAATTATATTTCAAGGTTAATTCCAAACTAGGGTTTAACTGAGGCAAACCCCCCATTCAACAAACAAATAATTTTTCTTGTAGATATAGGTGTGGAGTAGTGAATTGGAGGGTAGATTCAGATGCCCTTTTTGTCAAACTTGCGAGATCCATGAACATAAATTTTGTCAGTGCAGTACAAGTCAATGTCAACCTTTTGGGATACAATTGTTCCCCGAGGTAACATTGTGCCCCACTAATAGGGTCAAGGTTGACCTCCCTTCAAAAATATAAGAAAAAAAAGGGTTTTCTCTTTTATGACATTCCCAATCCAAAATAGGTTACAAAATTCCCTAGAACTATGCGTAAACATCAGAAATCAACATCTTCTAGATTTAGGGTGAGTATTTATCTTTTATCTATTTCAAGATTTATGCTCTTACTCTCCCAAAATAAAAAGGCACCCATTGATCCTCTTTTCTCCCTATTCTCCATCTCTTAGTCTATTTCTACATTAATCATTTTCTTGTGCTTAATCAATTTCATTCATTCCTTTTGGAATTTAGGTTTGAGAAGAGGGTTTTTCATTTCCTTTCTATTCCTTTTGGTGAATCTAAAATTCTTACCCCCTATAGTTTTTGGAATTAGATGCCCTATTATGCTTTGTGGTGTTATATTTCCTTTCATTTCATTAGGTCTTTTCCTGCATTAAGATAAAATTTAGTTTATGCTCTTTCATTTTAATTCAAAAATACGAAAAAATAATATTTTTTTCTCAAAATACAAAAATATTGTTGCTATATATTCTCTTAGTTTAGTTCATTTTCTTTGGATTGGTTTATGAGATTTATTATTTCTAGTCCTACTTCTAATTTTAGGGTTAGACACAGTCATAGACTTATGGGTACCTTTGAGCTGGAATCTTCTTCTCCTTTCCTTAGGATTACATATAAGAATTTGATTCTTCGTGATTCTAATCCTGTTATGCAAAACTCTTTGACTTATCTCACGATGAGGATGGTGCTTTAAGAATTCCTCCTAAATGAGTCCAAAAAATTCCAAACAAACTTGATAGAATGGGTAATTGGCTACTTCAAGAAAACCATAATCAAGATTCTATTCAAGCTATAGAGGCTCTTAAGAAAGTTCGTCATGATAATGAACAAGGTGTTAATCTCTTGTGTGGTACTACTCACCTTGTTCATTCCAATGGTAAATATTTAGCTCAAGAAGCTCAAGATTTAGGGTTAACCCCTTCTATCACTATTGTAGAACCTTCTTACATTCCTTTCCATAGTGTTCCTATCTATACTTCTTCTTTGGTGATTGTGATGGTTCCCTCTATTCCTATGAGTATTCCTTCTATGTCCCTTTCTACATCACAACCTTCTTATCATAATTTTCATTTTCCTTATTCTACTTCTATGCCAATTATAGTTCCTAGTGTTCCTCCAGTGGTGTCTTATATTCCTATAGCTTCGTACACTTTCCCTAGTGTTTCTAGTGTTGCGAGTTCTCCTACATCTTCTCATGATTCTACCATTATTAGTTTGGGTCAAACTATGTCATCTTTACAACAAAAATTCACATCCTTGACTCGAAACAAGTTTAGTATCCATACTTGTGATATGGGAAGTCCTTTGTCTTAGGATATTATTTGCACTCTCATTCCTCAACAAGTCGATATGCCTCATCTTGAGAATTATAATGGTAAAAGAGACCATGTTCATCACGCTAAAACATTTCAAATCCTTTGTAGAGATTATGCTTGTGATCATAGGATTTTTAGCAAAGTTTTTTGCTCAAACTTTTCATGATGAGGCCTTACAATGGTTTTGTTCTTTGACTCCTTATTCTATTCATTGCTTTCCTCAACTTGCTCATGCTTTTATTCAACAATTTTAAAACATCATTGGCCCACAAGTGCCTTTGACTAAGTTGATGCATTGTAAACAAAATACTAAGGAAAAATAGACATAATTTATTGGTAGATTTAAGCATTTGCATGCTCAAATTTCCTCTTATGTTCCTAATATTGATATTCAATGTATGTTTGTTTCAAATTCGCAAAAGGATATTAGAGATAAGATTTTTCTTACTGAATATACTTATTTATAAAAAAATTGTCCAACATTTCATCATTATCAATTACAAGTGATCAATTTGAGAGCACCACTCCAATGGCTCTTGTTCCTATTGATAAAAGTGATGTTAATCCTAATCCAAATAAAGTTAAAATATTCAACAACTATGTCAAGATAAATAAACAAGAAAATGCAGTTGTTGATCAAGTTGTTGTTGCATCTCATAATGCCACTTCTGCATCCACTACTTTTTTTATTGAACCATACATTAACTCCTCTCTCTGAATCTTTACATTGTATTATGAATATGTTTTTAACTACTAATATGATTACTTTGCCTCCTATTTGACCTCTTCTACCTACTGCAATGGTGGCTACATCTTTTGATCCAAAAGGTTTTTATCAATATCATCGCCAAAATGGTCATGATGCTGAGAAGTGTTATTCTTTAAAGCATAAGGTTCAAGAATTAATTGATTCTAATGCTTTATCTATTTATAATTTGGATGGTAGTGAGAATAAATATGTTTCTCCACCTAATCAAAATTTACAAATCTATATGTGTCCTTTACCTACACATGATACTAATATTATTGCTTAACCATCTTCTATGGATATTGTGTATGATTGAAAGATGGATGATCTTAGTCATTTTGTTAATCAAGTGGAGCATGTGATCCAATATGTATCTCCACCTCAATCTTAACCTACACTTCAATCTCAAGGCTTAGTTCCACCTCAATCAAAACCTAAGCCTAAATTCAATCTACTCAACCTAAACCTCAACAACAACCTAAGAAAAAATGACCTTATGAACTTTTGATTACCTTTGATAATTCTAATACTATTACAGCTCCTAATGGGCCCCTTTATATTTATGCTAAGATTATTGAGATACCTACTCATGGTTTTCTTGTTGATCCTACCTCCTTAATCAATGTTATTATAGAATAAAATCTTTTCATGAAAAGTTTGCAAAATGATTTTTATGATAAATCAGATGTATGGATTCAAACTTGTAATGGTTTTCTTTCTCCATCATTTGGTTCTATTGATTTAAAAATTTTAACTTTGTGGAAAGATCATGAACACCACCTCTTTTGTTGTTTGTACTTATGATCAATTTCAAGTTAAGCTTGGTTTACCATGGTTAAATGCCATGCATTTTGTTGGTTCACTTATTCAAAAATATCTTAATTTTGTTTATGATGATGAAGTGAAGATGGTTAATCTTATTTTATATCATACTTCTACGCCCAAGGATTCTGCTATAATTGACTTCTTTGGTCTTCATTACCAAATTCATTTCTTGATCATCTTTTCCATTCATATCATGTCTATGTGTAGTGTAAAATTCTTAAGTTGAGCTTACCTCCTAGGGATATTAACCATGGTCTCTTTCTTACAACATGCATACCTCCTTTATCTATGGCTTCTACATCTATTAATCAAGCTCCCCTATTGCTTGTCAGTCTATTGTTAATCATATTAATCCTACTATAAAACCCACAAAGTATTCAATAATTGTTCCTCCTAGTTCTCAACACATTTCAAGTAAGGAAAAATGTAATTGATCTACTAATGAATGCTATAAAAAGTGTCATCCTCAAGATAAAGCTCGTAATTCTATTTTTTCAAAAATCTTTACCTTTGGATACAACTATGCATGATGTGTTAGAAGAAGTTGTTACTAATAATGGTCATAAGTTTCATGATTCTAGGGTGAACCCACATTAGTGATTGCCACTTTTGTGGCATGAAAAATAATGAAAATACTAAAAAAATCAAATTTTTGGGGTTCATGTAAACCCTATTTCAATATATGTTTGTGTGAACATAATTTATGAGATCATGCGAACCCTAGGGTTCGCACAAACATCTAAAATCATTTTTTTTGCATTGCAATTGATATTTTTTTGACATACATGTTCATGCAAATGTTTGTTCACACGAACATAGAAAATATGTTCATGCGAACACATGATTTTACAAATTTTATTGCTATTTTCATAGAAAAAAATTTAAAATATTATTTTGACTTTCAAAATTGAGATCAAATTATCTCCTACTGTAAATTTAAAAATGTCAATTTGTGCTACTTGAAGCAAGCTTTCCAACTACAATAATTTTAATATGTATTGTATTCATTAAGACTTTCAAATATGAGTTTAACTCATTATAAGTTGATGAATGATTGAACATCAATTGACTTTGATACTTTGAAAAAAAATTGTAATTTTTTTGAACCCAAGACCTCCTCACAATTTACCATTGTGTTGTACGCTCTTGCCTATAAATTAGGTCAAATTCTTTTTTGAAAAAATATCCAGAAAATAGGTTACTAAAAAAAAAAGGTTATACAACTTTTGTTTTTGTAAAATCATAAAACAATTTTCTCAAGTAGTTTCAATGTATTTTTTAGGGCTAAAATGAGGTGTTTTACATTTTGTATTCTAATTTGGATCCACGCCTTCTTATAACTAATTTTTTGCACTGAAGGAAGAGTTTAACAGTTTTCCTTTCAAAGTTTTTATTTCCATGATCTTAATTGTAGGTTGCCAGAATTGATTAGTATCTGAATGAAGACCATACAAAATCCAAACCATTCTCTAAGAAAACTATTAAATAACAGATGGTGAAGTTAACTCAATTTACTCTTCGCACAAGTGACTCAGTTTTAACTCAGTTTCCTATAAATTGCATTTTAAGATTAAAAAAGAAATATACTTTAAATACATAGGTAAGAAAAACAAAATTTGAATAAATATATTTGTATCTTACATATATAACTTTTATTGAATTCTTTTTTAATATTAATAAGAAAACATCTTTTAAATGAATATATTAAAATATTAAATAGATAACATGCCACCTCACTTGAACCGGAGTAAATTAAAATCACGTCGGCTAAATCACAATTTAAGCATGAAGAAAAAGAGCTTAACCAGATCAATGCGAGATCGAAAAAACATAGACACTAATTTTTAAGTGCTGGGCGATCTTCTCCGATTCTCCTACAGAAAATTGAGTTGTGGAAATGGGAAAAAAACTGAAACAAGAAGGAGATGACGAAAAGAAGTGGGAATTGATACCACAACACATACTTGAGACGCACATATGTAATCTTCTTCCGCTTCAATCTGTTTTCAGTTTAAGCAGAGTTAGCAAAAAATGGTATAAACTGGTACACGCATGGGCAGTTCTCAGGCCATTTTTACTACGGAGAAGGAGCAATCAGTTGTTCAACTATTGCTTGTTGAAAAAGGTGTTGCCCTTACCACGAGGAGTGGAAGCCCTAGAAAATGAAAATGGGTCTCGAGCGTATGCTGTGTCTGTAGTTAACTTTCCATTTTACCTGGCGGTGGCAAAACAATCCGACGAAAGCTCTGTTTGGAACATTAAGGTATTTAAGCTTCTGATGGATGATTTATGTCCATGTTGGGAAAATGTTTTAGAGGTGAAAGGAAGTACTAAACATGGGCAAAGCAGACAAATTGGTTCCGTCAAATTTGAGATATCTTCCTGCGATAGTTCCGACAGAAGGCAATTTCATCTCTTATTTATCTGCCAAGAATCACAGTATGTTCATTTTTATTGATTCAGGTGTTGAAAAGAACATCTCTACTGATATTCTTTATTTGAGTCATTGTCATTTGTTAAAAGTATGGACCATTTCTAAGGATACCTCAAGTGATACGTTATTATTGAGAAGTTAGATATTCAAATTCACTTCCAACCTGTATGAAAATATGAAGCTTTAATCTTGATATGAATAGCTCTAGAATAAAAAGTGTACAGACACAAAATTACCACAGAGATGAATATGCATTGTCACATTCTTGGTGAATATGAATGCACAAAGTTGGAAAAGGAAATCTGTATTACGAAATTACAATTTGATGTTTTTATCGATATATATGTATTCTTTTGTGTCCTGATAATTTCGATATTTGTAATTTTACTCTGATATTATTATTTGAGCAATGGACGGTTAGTATCTCCCTTCGTGTTAGAATTTTAATCAATTAATCATAGCCAACAGTGTAGAATGTAAGGAAACTCAGGTGCGGAAATAGCTTCCTACACTAATCTCATAAGGAAGGTATGATGTAAATCCTATTAAAATCTTCTACACTTACAGATTCAATATCATGTAAACAACGATATTGCAGCCAAACATGCATACAGAAAATAGACAGAGAAAGGAGCACATAACACAAGGATTTGCCGGTGGGGAAAAACCTTTCAGTAAAACAACCCCACCCCTTCAGAACCTGCACAATGTATTATCTTCAACACAAGGTTACAATACACTTGCAATGCAAGTTCAACATCAACAATAGAAGACTCTAGTAGCTACTCGCAGTACCAACAATACACCCTTTTCGCATTGCATCTCTTCACAACCCTAAAAATGCTTATAACATGCGCTTCACTTTAGGGCTACTCCCAAAGGTAAACCGTATTAGGGTTTTACCATTCTCTGAGAAAATAGGAAACCCAAAAAAATTTTCAGAGCAATGCCCCAAACCCCACTATTAGGGTAGAGTGTACAACACTCAAATATCTTGCTTGCCACATGTCTTCACCTGTCATTGAATCTTCCTAACATAGCTCTTACGTGTCATAGGAATCTGTCATAACTGTTTTAGTCATGATCTCCTTACACACAATTCAAGATGTCGACACATCAACATTATTTGCAAGAAATACATTTTACAAAACAAATAATAAGAATAGGAATTATAAAAGGTTGAGACACCTTATTCCTAACATTTTCTCACTTGTCGAACACCTTGTAAGAGCAACAGGAACATAACAGGAAATAACCGCTATAGGCCAAAAGGCCCATAGACTCCGAACACCATCTGAACTTCTCAGTGCCCGTTGGTTTCATTAATGCATCTGCAACATTCTTCACATTATCTACCTTTTCCAAATTTACCTTTCCATCTTCCACCATATGTCTCACAAAGTGATACTGCACATCAATCTACTTCGTTCTGGCATGGAAAGTTGGATTCTTTGCAAGGCAAATAGCACTTTGACTGTCACACCAAATAGTAATCTGTTCTGCATCAACACCAACATCAGAACACAATCTCTTAAGCCAAATGGCTTCCTTACAAGCATGAGTAGCAGCCATTTACTCAGCTTTTGTAGTGGACAAAGCAACCATAGGTTGTTTCTTACTCATCCAACTGATGGCACCACCAAAAATAGTGAACACATAAGCACTGGTGGATCTCCTGCGGTCAATATTACCTGCCCAATCTAAATCCACAAACCCATGAATACAAACTGAATGCAGAGATCTAGAAGAGTTACCATGATAACATATGGAGTAATCTGATGTACCCCTCAAATATCTGAATACTCGCTTAACTGCATCCCAATGTATCTGTCCAAGATTAGCCATAAATCGACTCAGGACTCCCACTGCTTGGGCAATGTCTGGTCTAGTACAGACCATAGCATACATAAGACTACCAACTGCACTAGCATAAGGTACTCTACTCATGTCCTCCACCTCACTAGGAGATTTTGGACAATCATCTCCAGATAACTTTGTTCCCACAGGAATAGGAACACATAGTGGTCTACAATCAGCCATGTTGAACCTGTCCAACACAGACTTCACATACTTACTCTGACTCAACTAAAGTTTTCTGTTAGACCTGTCTCTACTGATTTCCATACCCAATATGTACCTAGCTGCCCCAAGATCTTTCATCTCAAATTGTGCTGACAACTGAGATTTTAAATCAGAAATCATACCTTTACCCTTCCCAAACAGCAACATATCATCAACATATAATGCAAAAATAAGAAGGCGATCATTTTCAATTTTGAAATAAACACAATGATTTGATTTTGATCTTACAAATCTAATTGACAACATAAAGGCGTCAAACTTAAGGTACCACATCCTAGGAGATTGCTTCAAACCATATAGAGATTTCTTTAATCTGCAAACTAACGATTCTTTACCTTTAACAATGTAGTGCTCAGGCTATGACATATAAATCTCTTCCTCCAAATCACCATCAAGGAAAGTTGTCTTCACATCCATATGTTCTATCTCTAAATCATATGATGCAGCAAGAGATAACAGAAATCTAATGGATGTCAACTTTGCAACAGGAGAGAATATTTCACCATAATCTATTCCCTCTACCTATGAATACCCCTTTGCAACCAATCTAGCTTTGTACCTTTCAACACTGCCATCTGCACAAAATTTCTTCATGAACACCCATTTACAGCCAACAGATTTTCTCCCTTTAGGTAAAGGTACAAGGTCCCATGCTTTTTATTTCTCTAGTGAAGCCATCTCATCATCCATAGCCTCAATCCAGGAACCTGCATCTTCCATTCCCAAAGCCTCTTTCACAGATCTAGGCTCATCAGTGTTAGTAATCAAAGCAAAAGCACAACTGGAATCCAACATAGAATAACCAAACCTTTCTAGTTGCTTTCTTTCTCTCATGGATCTCCTCAAGGGCTAAGGTTCTGGTTGTTCTTCCTCTTCTTCTGAACTATCAGAGCTACAAGAGCTCTCCTCGTCATTAGACCCAACATGGTCTCTCTGTTCAGTCTTCTCAGGGTAGGAGGTAACTAAACAACATCTTTTTCCTTTTCTTTTTCATCTGATTGTAGCACAATAGGAGAAGATGTTAGCTCTCTAAAAATAACATTTCTACTATACAACACCTTACTAGTCACAGGATCCAAAAGCTTGTATCCTTTCACACCAGCACTGTACCCAATGAAAATGCATTTAACAACTTTGTTTTCCAACTTAGATCATTTCTCCATTGGAACATGTGCATAAGCTTCACAACCAAAAACACAAAGATGTCTAATTGAAGGCTTCTTACCAGAGCACACCTCCTTGGGTGTCTTACCAACAAGGGCTGATGTAGGAGATCTGTTAACCAAATAGCAAGCAGTGGCCATTGTAGAACCAGAATCAGTATGCAAAGAACATTAACAAATAAAGTAAACATTCACAAACCAAAAACTAAATTCACATATATGCTTAGACTAAGAAAGAAAATAAGAAGTGCAAACCTCACGAGAGAAAACACTCCATGCTTTCTTGATTCTGTAGATGTGTCCTTTTGTTGTGGATGTATGCTCAAGATGCTCAAAAGTTGCTTCAATGGAGATGGGTAATGGCAAATTGGTAGCTTTGTGAGCTCTCAATTTGGCATTATAAGGGTATGGTTGATGGCTTTGGTTCTCAAAATAGCATGGTAACTTTAGCTCAAAGATTGTTGATGAAATGGCTTGGGATGGGATTCAATTTATAGGCTAAGGGGTAGAGGGATGGAGGGCTTAGATGCAAGGATGGATGAAGGCTTAAGGAGGGCTAAGATGCACTCAAAGGGGAGCACATGGATTGTGCTTGTTTAGCACCAATGGGAAGGTGACACTTGTCACAAGTAGGAGGAGTGTGAGAGGGTAGGGTTAAGGGTTGGTTAAAGTCATGATGAGTGGGGTTGAGTATGTAAGAGGGATGTAAGAGGAATGAGTGTGGAAGAGGGAAGAGTGTGTAAGATGGATGTAAGAGTCATGAGTGGGCTTGTAAGAGTCTTTATGTTTTGTAAGAGCACTCATGACTTAGTGGTTGGGTTTTTTTGAGGGGAGACTTTGGTTTGGATTAGGAAAGTCTTAAACTTGTTTAAGGAATGTGACAACATTAGGGGGTGGATTAGGCTTGGGTTTAGGATTAGATTAGGGATGTTAGAGATGTGCAAGTGGATGGCATTAATGAGGGTGGGTGAGTTAGTGGCTAAGCTTGGTTAGTATGGGTGGATGGGGTGGATTAGGCTAAATGGAGGATTAGAGATAGGTTAGGGGTTTTTGAATTTGAGGATTTCATTTATCAAATAGATTTATTTAATAAATGGGGATTTTTGGAATTAGATAGAAGAATAGGATTTAATTGATAAATAATAGATTATTTGATTTATAAATTAGGACAATAGATGATTAATTAAATTAATCAACTAGGGGATGACAAAGGATTAATTAAATAGAAATTTAATTAATAATGCCTTTTTAGATAACTAAATAGGATTAATAAAATAGTGTAATCAAATTTAGGTGTCTACATTTTGCCCCTCTTTGACATAGTGTTGAGACAACACTATTTCAAAGAAGTTTGAATGAAGACGACATGAGGAAGATGTTTTAGCAACAAGGTTGCCCCAGTCTTGGATAAGAAGAGGAGAGACTAGACTTAGATGATGCCCCCTCAAGAAGGCGACGGGGAGAGAAATGAGGCTTGACAACTTCTTGAAAAGTACAAGAAATTGAGGCGAGATGAGATGCAGGTTGGTGAAGAGAAGGGGCTGAATTAGCTCAAACTCTCACTATGGGAGAATGATAAAGGGAAATCAGAGGCACAATAGTAAAGCAAGCTTAAGACTTTCCAGGATTGGGGGGGGGGGAGATGGAGGAGCGGAGTGCTATAAAAGGAATCCATGGTAGGGAGATGGATGATAGAATGATAAAGCTGATGCAACAAGATTTCAAAGAGTCAAGTTGGCGGAAGATGGGTTTCGGGGATCCCTAGGACTAGGATTGTGGATCTCAAAAGATGAGGCTTGGTGGATTCCTAAAGCTAAGCGTGAGGAGTGATTCAAAGAGATACTGATGCATAAGCTGGGGTAGGAGCGACAGATGTAGGATATGGATGGGGGGGATAATGGAGATGAAGGGAATCCATTGAATCTTTTTGAGCGGGGGGGATACTTCAAAGAGAAGTACCACCATGTAGTTGAGCACTAGATTTGCTATAAGACTGTTGGTTAATTGCTAGGGTTACCAAGAACATCAAGGCCTTTTTACCAACCGTCCAGAGGACTGACGAACTGACTCAAAACAAACACACAAGGATTGCCCCAGTATCACACATGAATCCCAGAGGAAGCAGTGTGGAAACGACACTAGGTAACCCACAAGCAGAAAAAGAAAACAAGCAAAAGACCTGATCAAGACCTTACGCTCTAATTGCCCCATTCGCAGCATACCATGATATGGAAGATCATGGCAACCTTGAGGAGGGAACAAGGAGATTGCTTGGAAAAGATATTTCAAGACCCAAAAGGGAAGATCCCAAATCAAAAGAAAGTGAAAATCCAAAAGAGAACTGTTTGCCAACGAGATGGGTAGGACGAGGTACTAACGGACCAAGATCAGACATGAGGAAAGCTATATCCTGCAAAAATCTATCAGAGAGCACCTAAGCTGATGGATCTGGATGAGTGATGCGTCTGGCAAGCTGAACTAAGAAGGATAACACTTTGGTGATAGGAGATCTAGCTAAAAGATGCATTGGAATATCTAACCAAGGTGTGTGATGTGTGCAAGATGTTGACCAAGGATGAACTAACACGAAAGCCGGATAGATACAATGATACTAAGTGAAAGAGGATGTATAAGCTGACAGACCAAGATATGTTACAAATGTACAAGTTTGTTCATGTTTTGGTTTTTTTGTGAGATGGAAATTTTTGTGAAGGATGGGATGTCTATAATAATTGATAGGTGGATAGGTAGATGGTTTGTGAAAAGCTTAAGGAAAATGGGATTCTGTGTGTGCATGTGATAGGATACAGGCTAGGATACAAAATCATTTACAAGATGGAATATGGTACAAGCTTTGGACAAGATTTGGATATATACAAGGTATGGTACAAGATTTACAAGGTATAATACAAGCGTTGGTACAAGATTTACAAGCTGTACAGGAGGTATTGACAAGCTCCATCAGATTTTGGATATTTGATTGGAACACCAAGGGAACAAGTAGGTGTTTTATGGGATGGTGGGTGGATGGATGAGGGATAGGATAGTGATAGATAATGGATTAGTCTTTAGCACACAAGGCGCCTGAATTACCAAGTTTTCACCAAGGTACCTATCCAAGGCGCTTGAATTGCCAAGTTTTCACCATTGGACGCTTATTTCTCTTTACTATTTTTTTCTTGTATTTTTCAAAAGCTGGGTATACCAAGGATCTTCAAGCATAGAACTTCTTGAGATGAATGATGTTAGTGGGATCATTCAAGAGTTCTCCTTCTGGTGTAGATAATTGATAGGCTCCAGAGCCAAAGGAGGCGGTAACCACATAGGGACCAAGCCATGTAGGTTCAAACTTGCCTTTCTTTTCTCGATCTGCTTGGACTTTCATATTTTCTTTGAGGACCATGTCACCTGGCTAAAAGTGTCGTGGGAGCACCTTCTTGTTGAAATTCCTTTTGAGACGAGTTTGATAGACTGTGAGATGGTCATAGGCTTGTTGTCTCTTCTCGTCTAAGAGATCTAGCTGGGTGAGTCGAGCTACTCTGTATTCTTCATCTGAGATTTGCCCTCGCAAAGATATGTGTAGTGAGGGAAGTTCAACTTCTATAGGTAATACCGCTTCGGCACCATAGACTAGGGAGTATGGAGTTGTGCCTGTGGATGTACGGAAGGAAGTTCGATAGGCCCATAGAGCCGAATTTATTTGAAGGTGCCAATCACGGCCGAAATCATTGACAACTTTCTTTAGGATTTTGAGGAGGGTTTTATTAGTTGCCTCTGCCTGGCCGTTACCTTGTGGGAAATATGGGCTAGAAAAGCGGTGATGGATGCGGAGGGAAGTTCATAATTCTTCCATGTTGAGATTTTCAAAGTTACCTCCGTGGTCAGTGAAGATGGTGGATGGGATGCCGAAGCGGCAAACGATGTGGTACAAGATGAACTTGGAGACTTGAACTCCTGTAGCTGAGACTAGGGGGACTGCTTCCACCCACTTAGTGAAATAGTCTGTAGCTGTTATTATCCATTTATGTCCATCAGATGAGAGAGGTGTGATAGTTCCAACTAGATCAAGGACCCAACAAGCAAAGGGCCAAGGTGGTGCAATAGGCTGTAGATCCTGTGCTGGAGCGTGCACAAGATTTGCATGCTGCTAACATGGGAGACACTTTCTGACAAAGTCACAAGAGTCTTCTTCAATGGTAGGCCAATAGTAGCCTGCTCTAAGGATTTTTCGTGCTAGGACAATACCACTCGTGTGGGCACCGCAAAGTCCAGAATGTACTTCTTTTAATGCCATCGCGGCCTCATTTTCATCTAAACATCGAGAGAGAGTATCGTGATAACCCCGACGATATAGGGTATTGGCTATGATAACATAGCGGGATGATTTTCGGATGAGGTTTTGGCGTTGGGTACGTGTGAGGTGAGGGGATATGATACCATCGTTAAGGTAAGCATGAATTTCATGGTACCAAGGGGATTGGGGACCAACCAAGATACAAACACGGTTTGAATCCTCATTCGCATAGGCAGGTGTGAGGAGCTGCTCAAGTAAAAACTCATACTGCGTAGCTTCTTGGAGAATTTTCAAGAGTGAGCCGATAGTGGCCATGGCATCTGCTGCCTTGTTCTGCATTCGAGGCACTTGTGTAAACTAAAGCTTTGTAAAATGCTGGGTCAATTGATCAACTAGCTCTTTGTAGGGTAATAGCTTTTCATCTTTGGTTTGATATTCATTTAAGACTTGTTTGATGATGAGTTGGGAATCACCAAAGACTTGTAACTCAGTGATATTCCATTCTGCAGCTATCTTTAATCCTGCTACAAGAGCTTCATATTCTACTATATTGTTGGTGCTAGGGAATTGTAGCTTGAAGGCTTTTGGAATGTAATCTCCTTGAGGTGTAACTAATAATATTCCTACCCCTGATCCATGAGAGGTGTGTGAGCCATCAAAATAAAGCTTCCATGGGGGTTGTTCTTCAATTAGGCAGATATGCTCATCTAGAAATTCTGTGAGCAAAGGATATGCATCTACTAGAGGTGCATCAGCTAGGTGATCTGCTATAGCTTGCCCTTTGATTGCCTTTCTGTCCACATACTGGATGTCAAACTCACTTAGTAGCATAACCCATTTGGCCAAACGGCCTGTAAGTGCTGTTCTGGAGAGCATATACTTGAGAGGGTCAATCTTGGAGACTAGTTGGATGGTATGACTTAGCATGTAGTGGCGAAGCTTTTGAGTTGAGAAAACAACTGCCAAACAAGCTTTTTCCATAGGAGTGTAATTGAGTTCATAACCAACTAGGGTTCTACTGATATAGTAGATGGCTCTCTCTCTGCTATAATCATCATGTTGTGCTAGAAGTGCCCCTAGAGCAGTAGGTGTTGCTGATATATACAAGATCAAGGGATGACCAGGAACTGGTGGAACCAAGATAGGGGGATTGGTGAGATACTGCTTGAGCTGATCGAAGCTGCGCTGACATAAAAGATCCCACTTGAAGTTCTCATTCTTCTTTAGCAAGTGTGAAAATGGTGTACACTTATCTGCAAGTTGGGAGATGAAGCGCCGAACAGATTGAAGTTTCCCCTGAAGAGAGCGAAGCTGTCGTAGTGTCTGGGGAGGAGGCATGTCTAAGATAGCCTTGACCTTTTTGGGGTCAATCTCTATACCTCGTTTAGAAACTATGAAGCCTAGAAGCTTGCCAGATGTGACCCCAAAGACACACTTTTTGGGATTTAGCATGAGATGATATTGGGCCAACCTATCAAAGACTTTTTCCAGGTCCGCAAGATGATCCATGAAGGTGTGAGATTTGACTAGGATATCGTCCACATAATCTTCCAAAATGCTATGGATAAGATCATGGAAAATGGCTGTCATAGCTCTTTGATAAGTAGCCCCAGCATTCTTTAGGCCAAAAGGCATCGTGGTGTAGCAAAAGGTTCCCCAGGGGGTAGTGAATGCTGTCTTATGTTGATCCTCTTCTGCAATCTTGATCTAATTATACCCAGAAAATCCATCCATAAGGGACAGGATTTCATGTCCAGCTGTAAGATCTACAATCATATCTATGTTGGGCAAGGGAAAATCATCCTTTGGACAAGCCTTGTTAAGATCTCTAAAATCAGTACAGATTCTGATGTCACCAGAAGGCTTAGTGACAGGGACCATGTTGGAGATCCATTCTGAGTAGTCGATAGGTCGGATAACCTTAGCAGCTAACATTCTTTCTAGTTCAGCTTTGACTAGTAATGCCACCTTGGGGTGCATTTTTCTAAGCTTTTGTCTAACGGGCTTGATCTTTGGATCGACTGCAAGATGATGAACTACAAGCTTTGGATCAAGTCCTGGCATGTCCTGATATGACCATGCAAATCGGCCAATGTTCTCTCGTAAAACCTCAAAGAGGAGGTCAGCTTGGTCTTGTGATAGGGATGCAGCAATGTGAACAATTCTAGGGATCTCTGAAGAACCAATGTTGACTTCTCTAGTATCCTCTATTAGAATAGAAGACACCTCTGGTCGATTATCTTGAGGTGGCAATACTAAATCCTCATGTTCTGCTTATGGCTCTAGATTTTCTTGCTGAGGGGTTCTCTTCGCTGCCTTAGCTAGTCCTAGATTTACCTTAGTTCCAGTTTTGGGTGTATCGAAACTAGGTTGGGGATTTTCTCCAAAATACCCCTTGGGATCTAGCTTGTATATGTAGGCAGAATCTGGCTTTGTCTTCTTATGAGGAGTTTTAGCTCCCATGAATCTTAGAAGCGCTTCCTCTGATGCAAACTCATCAATATGTATGACACTTGGTTGGTCCCAATCTATGAGTTGTGGATGAGCAAGTGGTAGGTCAATGAGATGGATGGATAGTTCTCGAAGAACAGAGTCTCCTAAGAAGATTTGGTCTGGGATATCGTCATAGGCTCTCTTTTCAACTTCCTCAGGAATGTCTTCGATTTCAACAAGGTCACGGTGGATGTTCGAAAAAGCGTGACCATTCTCATTGGTGCCCCCAGTTGTGGGTATGCCAAAGCCAAGACCTGACTTTATTTCCCAATCATGTGCTTCGATGGGACATTGCATGCCCCTTTCTTCTGGTCCTAGTCCACCTCCTTGATAGTTCCATTTTTCAGTGACGAGCTTATGTTGTTGGGGATACTTTTGGCTGAAGTGATCAAGGCGTGCTTGATTTCTTGGAGGTGCATCCTTATGTAGCCAATTGTTGATATCTGGAGTGAGCTCCTCATGAAGAGGGGTTTTTGAGGACACAAAGGTGGTTGGGCCAAACTGTTTGTATCGAGGAGGTGGAATCTCCTTAGCTTTTTGATATGTTGGCCGTCCATAGGTATGTGGATCAAGTGGGATTGCTCCGACAGAAAATGCATCTGATAGACTATATTCTCCACATCCTTTGTTGTTGATCTTTACAGTAGATAGGGTAGAGGCAAGGATGGTTTCTGCGTCATTATAAGTGTGGGATGAGCTGGCGATGGCTGTGCCGATGTCTATTCCAGGGCAATGGTTTGTATATGAAGGTTCAACTGCATTGCAGTAAGCAAAGGGTTCTGGATTGGCATGGATGGTTACCTCAGTGCCTTGATGCAAAAATTTGATGCATTGATGGTAGGTGGATGGAACGGCCTTCATAGAGTGAATCCATGGGCGACCGAGGAGGATGTTAATTGGTAGGTTTAGATCAACAACATGGCAAACTGTCTCTTGAATGACTGGCCCAACCTTGATTGGTAGCAAAATAGTCCCTTCTGTGGTCCTTTCCAAGTTGTCATAAGCTTTGATGGTGATAACCTCACTGATCATATCTGCCTCAGTATACCCAGCTTTTTTTATGAATTTTAGGGTGCAAATGTTCAAGGCTGATCCATTATCTATCATTACTCTTTTCACGGCAAAATTGGATACCATGATGGCTATGCAAAGTGGAAGGGTGTGATCTGGCTCAACCGCGGGTATGTCGGTGGGTTTGAAAGATAGGGCACATGAGGATGAAAGGTGTCCAACAAGATTACGAAAATCAGTAGCATTGATATCAGAAGGGACATGGGATTCTATGAGAGCACTGTCAAGGATGTCTTTGTACACAGGACTAGTGCGGAGAAGGTCTAAAATGGATATTTGGGCTGGCATGTTCCCAAGGTGTTCCAAGATATTGTACCGGCTTTTTGATGGAGCTGATGGTGTTGATGAAACTGGTGGGCCTACGATGTTAAATCGCGCTCTTCAAGTGGTGACCGCACACTTATTGTCTGGTCCTCGAATATTGATAACATTGACTGAAGGCTCTTTCTCAGATATACAACCTATAAGGCTACCATAGTCTATATAGGATGAAGTGTGGTCATTGTTCTTCCCATGCTGTTGGTTTGGCTGGCGGTTGTTGGTGTTGTTTTGGATAGGTGCTTTTCCAAGATTTTGGTTGTTGTGTGGAGGAAAAGCATTTTGATAAATTTGTAAGCCTGCATTGGGAGAGTTTTGGGCACCAACAGTGATTTCCTTCTGATCAATGAGGTCTTGCACATAGTCTTTCAGTTTCATGCATCTGAGGGTGGTGTGACCATTTACCCTATGGAACTTGCAATACTCATTGTCCTTGTACCATGCAGCTTTGGATTGGCTTGGATCAATTTGCTGGGTAGGAGGAAATTTGATAAGGTTTTCCTTAGCCAATTTCTCAAAAATAACATCCAATGGCTCACCAAGGGGTGTATAGTTTCTAGGTGCAGGTTGGAATCTGGGCTTTTGCCCTGCAGCTACATTGATGGCATTAGCTTGATTGCTAGACCCTTGAAAGTTGGGTCTTGTATTGTGGTTTTGATAGCTTTGGTTATTTCATTGTTGGTAATTGGTAGCTTGTTGGTTGTTTGTTTGATATGGTGGGTTAGACTGGTTTCGAGAAGGACCAATGATATTCACATGTCTGGTGTCAGTAACCCCATCTGTTGCAACATGCTTGTTTTTGTTCCAATACCTAGACTTGTCATTGGAATGTGATTGATTTTGGTTGGCCTCTTTGTAAATCTTTACCACACCATCTTTGATGAGTCCTTGCTCAAAGATCATTCATTTCTCTTTGATATCCTTATAGGTCTGCAAACAGTTCATGGTCATGTGGTGAGCCAAGCTGGGATGTGCATTATCAATAAACATTTTCACCACATGGCATTCTGGCAAGGTGCAGGATATGCGGGTGGTAAAGGTTTGCCATCTTTGCAGGTATTCGGCAAGGCTTTCTCCACCTTTTTTCTTGGTGTGGACAAGATCAACTATTGATAGCTCTGTTTCAACAAGATGGGCATATTGGGCGACAAATGCCTCAGATAATTCAGCAAAGTTCTTAATTGTGCCATAGGGGATTCTATAAAACCATTCAAGAGCTGGTCCAGCCAAGCTTTTGGGAAAAAGGCGCAAGAGGAAGACATCATTGTATGCCACGTCCTGGCAATGCATGTAAAATTCTTTGATATGTGTGACAAGGTCTCCTTTTCCTTTGAATTTGTCAAATTTAGGTACCTCAAAGTGTTTGGGAAATGGTGTTGTGGTAATGGCTCTGTCAAATGGGTAAGGACACACATTCTCAAACTTGAATGTCTTTGGATCATTCCCTTCTTGGATGGCTTTCAGGGCTGTCTTCATTTGCTCCCACTCTGAATTGATAGGTGATGGTTGGGGTGCCCCTAATGTAGGAGTGCCTTGAGGTAGGTATGTGCTGGATGGGGCCATTGAATATGGATGGTTATGAGGGATTTGCTGATAGGGATTGTACATTATTTGGGCAGCTGCATGGTGGATGACGGGTTGTTGAGGGGGAGGTGGTGCATATTGCTGCATGTGCTGTGAGGCTTGCTGTTGATATGGGATTTGAGGTTGGGATTGAGGAACATAAGCTGGCTGTGGGTTAAATGGATTGCTTTGTGGAGGTAAGGTATAAGATGGTTGTGAGGCTTGGGGAAAGGATCGGAGGGCTTGTGGGGTTTGACCAATATATGTGGGTTGTGCCCCCATTTGGGATGGCATCTGCAAATAATTGGTGGTTGGCTAGGGTGGTGGATTACCTCCTAGAAGTGGCATTGAAAAGTAGTTGGTAAGTGGAGGTAATGGATTAGTTGGTGGTGGAGGTGGTGGGAATTGAAAGCTTGGGAATGGAACTGATGGGGTTTGATAGCTTTGTGGCTGGATTTGGAAGCTTGGTAGAGTGGTGGTGGGAGCTAGGGTCACTTGGGAGCTTGGTAGAAGATTGGCAGTAGCTTGTGGGATTTGATAGCTTTGTGGAGTGAAGGTAGTAGCTTGTGGATTTGTGGCTGGTGGTATTGAGCTACCAAGACCTAATGGAAATGATGGGATTGTGCTTTGGGTTGTGGTGAACAAGCTGGGGGAGATCAAAGGTTGATTACTTGGCCCCATGGGTGGCATCCCTGTTGTATATTGTTGAGGTTGGCCAAAGATGCTAGCACTGATTTGGGAGATGGGTGGATTTGGAAGGCTAGGTGTGGGAGCAGTAGCAATAGTGAAGGGGGTGAACGGTGAGATGTTTTGGGTAAAGGGGGTTTGGAGTGGAGAGGTATGAACCAAGGATGGAGTGGTGGTGGCTGGGTTGGCTTGCGGCATGGAGATTTCAACTTGGGTGGATGATGGTATGTTTGGGTCTGTTGGGTCATATGGATTGGCTGGAGGCTCTTCTTTTGGAATATATTGAGGATAATTTGGATCATAAGAGCCTATGGGTGGTGGTAGCTGCCCAAACAATGGGTGAGATGGACCTGATAATGGAGGGGGTCTTCCAAAGTCAAAGGTTCCTACATTGTCCCTTCGAAAATTAGCCATGATTGTCTCTTTGTTTTTGTCTATAATGGCGTTTACCAATACTGCATTTCCTGGTTGGTTCATGAAAGCTTCAATGTCAGTAGGTGATGGCATAGCTGGCTCTGGGCTGAAGGATGGCTGAGTGCTCAAGGGGGGTGAGGCTGTTCGATCTAAATGATAGGGCTCCATTGTTTCTTTCTTCTTGGCTAAGCGAGTGACGGGTGGCATGAAAAAATGCTCCTAGGGATGAGATGCAATAATGCTGATGGATGCAAAAGGGGGAAGGCTTTTCTATGCAAATGATTTCCTAGGTTGAGGCAAAGCTATATGACAAAACCTAAGGAGGATTGGGTTGGGGATTCTAACTTCAAAGATATGTTGTCAAAGTACAAAAGGTCTGCTTTCCTATGTGGAAGCTTGGTGGTGATTGTGTCAACTTAAGGATAGACTGATGATCCTTTAGGAAGAACACGAGATTGACCACTTGTGAATCCCAACTTTTAGCTCAAGGTGATGAGGGATAACAAGTGACAAAGCTAGATTACCCTAGACAAAGCTATGTCAAAGGGATAACCTTGGTGAGATTGGTGGATTTGGAAGATTTTAGGAATGGCAAACTTTTAGCAAGGTGACAACAATTTTGAAAGCTTAGATATGCAGAATTTCGATTACTGGCTAGATGGTATGATTCTAAATGAGATGGATGAGCTAATAATGCTTAAGAGGATAACCTAAGATGGCTGGATTTTCTACAAAGATGACTCTAGAGTGAAGCTTATCCAAGAAAACGTGGAGAAACAAGGGTGTCTAATCATAGAAATCATGCCTAGTTGGTAAGGCATAAGCAGGATTAACTCCTGGATATTGGCTAAATTTGATGGTGCGCTCTAACCAGGCCTCTTGAAGTGCTTCGTCGGTAGCTTTTTCCTCTGCTTTGTGGAGTTTGGAAATTCGTGGGCTTGGTGTTATTGCTTTTCTCTTGGCTGAAAGTTCTTGGTATGCTAGAGATGGCTTGAGTTTGACCTTGTGAAACTTCTGTTTGGGTTTGGGTTGTTCCGACATAAATTCCTGAATCTGCTTGGCTTTGGGAAAAATCTCAGTTGTTTTGCTTCAACTTGTTCAACTTCCAAAATAGGCAGTGACTACGCTAAGTGTGCCCTAAGCTAGGATTGACCAAGTTTGGCAAACATTCATTCAACAAGTAAAATAAAAACAAGCAATAGATAGGAACACCCAGATAGAAGTTTGTGGTTCTCAGAATGTGGTACTTGCGCCAAGGAGTGTGTATGTTCTACAAATGTTTCGATCAGTCACTCCAAACACATTAACATCCTAGATGGTTTTCTGCAAGGCAGACAATTGGTTTAGCTAGGGAGTCCTTGATATACGCAAGGTACGTGAGGCTCAAATCCGTAGATGAGACCAAAAGGATGTCACACAGCTGAGAGGAGCAGTAACCCACTTCTCCTCTTTCACTTCTCAAGGGTATAAAGTTCCTTGAGGCTTAGCCCGAATGACAAAATCTTGATCCCAAGAGAGGTGTCTTTCGATTCACCTCCTGATTCTTATACTCCGCCGGAACGCTGGAGTTGAGGTCATCCAAGGGGTGATGAAATCCTCAAGCAGGCCTTCTAAAAAAGAAACAAGGTTTTGGATCCTAATCTTATGCACCCAAGATGGCCTCGAAAGACGACAAGGGGAGAGAAGACTCGGATGACCTTGGGCTAAAAAACACGCTTGTTCTTTTACCAACTGACTCTTATGTGTGCTAATCTAGACTTTGCAAGCACTCATGTTTAAGAGACAATGTTCAATTCCAACTTCAAGCACCAACAAAAGTAAATTGATCGAAGAATGCACACAATAAGAAGAGTTAGGGTCAAAAAAAGCAAACTCGCGCGCTCGGAGGCCCTCCATGTCAAGTATCGATTAATTTTCTTTAAGGCATTCAAGATTGAGTGTGAGTTTGTTTTAAGCCCAAAACAAAAGTGTGTGAGATTCGATTTCAAGCGCGCGCCTGGAGGCTCTCCACGTCAGTTGTTGTTCAATTTTAGTGCCCAAACTTGAAGTGTGATCGATTTAATCTAGAGTTTTGACCATTTAAGAATTTTGATAAAGTTAAAGCAATCGTTCAAAGACCAAGTGAGTGAGTTAGATTGTGGAACATTTAACACCTTTTTCAAGTAGACCCATCCCTATAAATGGCGCTGAGATTGCAACCAATGGTTAATATTTGATGGGTGATTAGAAAAGAGGTGAGTCCAAGAAACTACTCAAATTGATTTTTGTAAATTTGTATTTTAACTTAACAAAGTTTCTTAAATGTCCAAAAATCCAACTTTACCTTGGCATTCAAGATTGAATTTTTTTGTTTTAAGCATGCATTCCAAAGAAAGTTGATTTTAATCCATGACATTCAAAAGTGTGTTTTTGAGCAACATTCATTCAATGAAAAATGTGTTTAACCATTCAAGTTCTTTTTTTTCTTAGCAACATGCATTCAAAGACAAATGGTTAAACATTCAAGTTCATTTTTTTAGCAACATGAAAACCTGCAAGAAGCATGGTTAGTGGTTCCATATGTGCTCCAACCTGCAATGAGACAAAAAAAAGCAATTTAGTTAGTTAGCCAAAATCTTCAAAAATGAGAGCTTAACTATGGGAAAAAAAATTTAAATTTTTTTGTTGTTTTTTCTACACGTAAAAATGCTTAAAACAGTCTAAATCCTACGGAACCACTAAAAGTCAAATTTTGATTTATACTCTTTTTTTTTTTTCTTTTTTTTTTTTTAGCTACAAAGTGCAGAAATAGTAAAGCTGAAATGGAACATAAGCAAGCAGAGAACACAGTCTGCCAAAATACGAAGATGCTGAACTACAGAGGCGCCAAAATATGAAGAGGACAAAATAGATTTGTAGCACAGAACCTAGGTGACAAGCAGAGATGTCAATTTTCGCAGACGTCAATTTTCGCAGACGCGGATTTTCGCAGATGTTGATTTGCGCAGACGCGAATTTTCGCAGAAGTCGATTTTCACAGACAAAACAGGTTGCAGACACCAAAAAAAGCTGAAAGTTTTTTCTTTTTCTTTTTTTTTAGCTACAAAGTGCAGAAATAGGAAAGCAGAAATGGAACATAAGCAAGCAGAGAACACAGTCTGCCAAAATACGAAGATGCTGAACTACAGAGGCACCAAAATATTAAGAGGACAAAATAGATTTGCAGCACAGAACCCAGGTGACAAGCAGAGATGTCGATTTTCGTAGACGCAGCTTTCGCAGACGTCGATTTTCGAAGACGCAGATTTTCGCAGATGTTGATTTGCGCAGACGCGGATTTTTGCAGAAGTCAATTTTCGTAGACAGAACAGGTTGCAGACGCCAAAAAAAGCTGAAAGTTTTTTTCTTTTTCTTTTTTTTTAGCTACAAAGTGCAGAAATAGTAAAGCAGAAATGGAACATAAGCAAGCAGAGAACACAGTTTGCCAAAATACGAAGATGCTGAACTACAGAGGCGCCAAAATATGAAGAGGACAAAATAGATTTGCAGCACAAAACCCAGGTGACAAGCAGAGATGTCGATTTTCAAAGACGCAGATTTTCGCAAACGTCGATTTTCGCAGATGCAGATTTTCGCAGATGTTGATTTGCGCAGACGCGGATTTTCGCAGAAGTCGATTTTCGCAGACAGAACAGGTTGCAGACGCCAAAAAAAGCTGAAAGTTTTTTTCTTTTTCTTTTTTTTTAGCTACAAAGTGCAGAAATAGTAAAGCAGAAATGGAACATAAGCAAGCAGAGAACACAGTCTGCCAAAATATGAAGATGCTGAACTACAGAGGCGTCAAAATATGAAGTGGACAAAATAGATTTGCAGCACAGAACCCAGGTGACAAGAAGAGATGTCGATTTTCGCAGACGCAAATTTTCGCAGACGTCAATTTTTGGAGACGTGGATTTTCGCAGATGTTGATTTGCGCAGACGCAAATTTTCGCAGAAGTCGATTTTCGCAGACAGAAAAGGTTAAAGACGCCAAAAAAAGCTGAAAGTTTTTTCTTTTTCTTTTTTTTTAGCTACAAAGTGCAGAAATAGGAAAGCAGAAATGGAACATAAGCAAGCAGAGAACACAGTCTGCCAAAATACGAAGATGCTGAACTACAGAGGCGCCAAAATATGAAGAGGACAAAATAGATTTGCAGCACAGAACCCAGGTGACAAGCAGAGATGTCGATTTTCGCAGACGCAGATTTTCGCAGACGTCAATTTTTGCAGACGCAGATTTTCGCAGATGTTGATTTGCGCAGACGCAGATTTTCGCAGAAGTCGATTTTCGCAGACAGAACAGGTTGCAGACGCCAAAAAAAGCTGAAAGTTTTTTTCTTTTTCTTTTTTTTTAGCTACAAAGTGCAGAAATAGTAAAGCTGAAATGGAACATAAGCAAGCAGAGAACACAGTCTGCCAAAATACGAAGATGCTGAACTACAGAGGCGCCAAAATATGAAGAGGACAAAATAGATTTGCAGCACAGAACCCAGGTGACAAGCAGAGATGTCGATTTTCGCAGACGCAGATTTTTGCAGACGTCAATTTTCGCAGACGCGGATTTTCATAGATGTTGATTTGCGCAGACACGGATTTTCGCAGAAGTTGATTTTCGCAGACAGAACAGGTTGCAGACGCCAAAAAAAGCTGAAAGTTTTTTTCTTTTTCTTTTTTTTTAGCTACAAAGTGCAGAAATAGTAAAGCAGAAATGGAACATAAGCAAGCAGAGAACACAGTCTGCCAAAATACGAAGATGCTGAACTACAGAGGCGCCAAAATATGAAGAGGACAAAATAGATTTGCAGCACAGAATCCAGGTGACAAGCAGAGATGTCGATTTTCGCAGATGCAAATTTTTGCAGACGTCGATTTTCGCAGACGCGGATTTTCGCAGATGTTGATTTGCGAAGACGCGGATTTTCGCAGAAGTCAATTTTCGCAGACAGATAAGGTTGCAGACGCCAAAAAAAGCTGAAAGTTTTTTCTTTTTCTTTTTTTTTAGCTACAAAGTGCAGAAATAGGAAAGCAGAAACGGAACATAAGCAAGCAGAGAACACAGTCTGCCAAAATACGAAGATGCTGAACTACAGAGGCGCCAAAATATGAAGAGGAAAAAATAGATTTGCAGCACAGAACCCAGGTGACAAGCAGAGATGTCGATTTTCGCAGACGCAGATTTTCGCAGATGTTGATTTACGCAGACGCAGATTTTCGCATAAGTCGATTTTCCCAGACAGAACAGGTTGCAGACGCAAAAAAAAGCTGAAAGTTTTTTTCTTTTTCTTTTTTTTTAGCTACAAAGTGCAGAAATAGTAAAGCAGAAATGGAACATAAGCAAGCAGAGAACACAGTCTGCCAAAATACGAAGATGCTGAACTACAGAGGCGCCAAAATATGAAGAGGACAAAATAGATTTGCAGCACAGAACCCAGGTGACAAGCAGAGATGTCGATTTTCGCAGACGCAAATTTTCGCAGATGTCGATTTTCGCAGACGCGGATTTTCGCAGATGTTGATTTGCGCAGATGCGAATTTTCGCAGAAGTCGATTTTCGCAGACAGAACAGGTTGCAGACGCCAAAAAAAGCTGAAAGTTTTTTCTTTTTTTTTTTTTTAAGCTACAAAGTGCAGAAATAGGAAAGCAGAAATGGAACATAAGCAAGCAGAGAACACAGTCTGCCAAAATACGAAGATGCTGAACTACAGAGGTGCCAAAATATGAAGAGGACAAAATAGATTTGCAGCACAGAACCCAGGTGACAAGCAGAGATGTCGATTTTCGTAGACGCAGATTTTCGCAGACGTCGATTTTCGCAGACGCAGATTTTCGCAGATGTTGATTTGCGCAGACGCGAATTTTTGCAGAAGTCGATTTTCGCAGACAGAACAGGTTGCAGAACCCAAAAAAAGCTGAAAGTTTTTTTCTTTTTCTTTTTTTTTAGCTACAAAGTGCACAAATAGTAAAGCTGAAATGGAACATAAGCAAGCAGAGAACACAGTCTGCCAAAATACGAAGATGTTGAACTACAGAGGCGCCAAAATATGAAGAGGAAAAAATAGATTTGCAGCACAGAACCCAGGTGACCAGTAGAGATGTCAATTTTCGCAGACGCAGATTTTCGCAGACGTCGATTTTTGCAGACGTGGATTTTCGCAGATGTTGATTTGCACAGACACGGATTTTCGCAGAAGTCGATTTTCGCAGACAGAACAGGTTGCAGACGCCAAAAAAAGCTGAAAGTTTTTTTCTTTTTCTTTTTTTTTAGCTACAAAGTGCAGAAATAGGAAAGCAGAAATGGAACATAAGCAAGCAGAGAACACAGTCTGCCAAAATACGAAGATGCTAAACTACAGAGGCGCCAAAATATGAAGAGGACAAAATAGATTTGCAGCACAGAACCCAGGTGACAAGCAGAGATGTCAATTTTCGCAGACACAGATTTTCGCAGACGTCAATTTTCGCAGACGCAGATTTTTGCAGATGTTGATTTGCGCAGACGCGAATTTTTGCAGAAGTCGATTTTCGTAGACAGAACAGGTTGCAGACGCCAAAAAAAGCTGAAAGTTTTTTTCTTTTTCTTTTTTTTTAGCTACAAAGTGCAGAAATAGTAAAGCAGAAATGGAACATAAGCAAGCAGAGAACACAGTCTGCCAAAATACGAAGATGCTGAACTACAGAGGCGCCAAAATATGAAGAGGACAAAATAGATTTGCAGCACAGAACCCAGGTGACAAGCAGAGATGTCGATTTTCGCAGACGCAAATTTTCGCAGACGTCGATTTTCGCAGACGCGGATTTTCGCAGATGTTGATTTGCGCAGACGCGGATTTTCGCAGAAGTCGATTTTCGCAGACAGAACAGGTTGCAGACGCCAAAAAAAGCTGAAAGTTTTTTCTTTTTCTTTTTTTTTAGCTACAAAGTGCAGAAATAGGAAAGCAGAAATGGAACATAAGCAAGCAGAGAACACAGTCTGCCAAAATACGAAGATGCTGAACTACAGAGGCGCCAAAATATGAAGAGGACAAAATAGATTTGCGGCACAGAACCCAGGTGACAAGCAGAGATGTCAATTTTTGCAGACGCAGATTTTCGCAGACGTCGATTTTTGCAGACGCAGATTTTCGCAGATGTTGATATGCGCAGACGCAGATTTTTGCAGAAGTCGATTTTCGCAGACAGAACAGGTTGCAGACGCCAAAAAAAGCTGAAAGTTTTTTTCTTTTTCTTTTTTTTTAGCTACAAAGTGCAGAAATAGTAAAGCTGAAATGGAACATAAGCAAGCAGAGAACACAGTCTGCCAAAATACGAAGATGCTGAACTACAGAGGCGCCAAAATATGAAGAGGACAAAATAGATTTGCAGCACAGAACCCAGGTGACAAGCAGAGATGTCAATTTTCACAGACGCAGATTTTCGCAGACGTCAATTTTCGCAGACGTGGATTTTCGTAGATGTTGATTTGCGCAGACACGGATTTTCGCAGAAGTTGATTTTCGCAGACAGAACAGGTTGCAGAACCCAAAAAAAGCTGAAAGTTTTTTTCTTTTTCTTTTTTTTTAGCTACAAAGTGCAGAAATAGTAAAGCAGAAATGGAACATAAGCAAGCAGAGAACACAGTCTGCCAAAATACGAAGATGCTGAACTACAGAGGCGCCAAAATATGAAGAGGACAAAATAGATTTGCAGCACAGAACCCAGGTGACAAGCAGAGATGTCGATTTTTGCAGATGCAGATTTTCGCAGACGTCAATTTTTGCAGACGCGGATTTTCGCAGATGTTGATTTGCGCAGACGCGGATTTTCGCAGAAGTCGATTTTCGCAGACAAAACAGGTTGCAGACACCAAAAAAAGCTGAAAGTTTTTTCTTTTTCTTTTTTTTAAGCTACAAAGTGCAGAAATAGGAAAGCAGAAATGGAACATAAGCAAGCAGAGAACACAGTCTGCCAAAATACGAAGATGCTGAACTACAGAGGCGCCAAAATATGAAGAGCACAAAATAGATTTGCAGCACAGAACCCAGGTGACAAGCAGAGATGTCGATTTTCGCAGACGCAAATTTTCGAAGACGTCAATTTTTGCAGACGCAGATTTTCGCAGATGTTGATTTGCGTAGACGCGAATTTTCGCAGAAGTCGATTTTCGCAGACAGAACAGGTTGCAGACGCCAAAAAAAGCTGAAAGTTTTTTTCTTTTTCTTTTTTTTTAGCTACAAAGTGCAGACATAGTAAAGCAGAAATGGAACATAAGCAAGCAGAGAACACAGTCTGCCAAAATACGAAGATGCCGAACTACAGAGGCGCCAAAATATAAAGAGTACAAAATAGATTTGCAGCACAGAACCCAGGTGACAAGCAGAGATGTCGATTTTCGCAGACGCAGATTTTCGCAGACGTCGATTTTTGCAGATGCAGATTTTCGCAGATGTTGATTTGCGCAGACGCGAATTTTCGCAGAAGTCGATTTTCGCAGACAGAACAGATTGCAGACACCAAGAAAACCTGAAAGTTTTTTCTTTTTCTTTTTTTTTATCTACAAAGTGCAGAAATAGGAAAGCAGAAATGGAACATAAGCAAGCAGAGAACACAGTCTGCCAAAATACGAAGATGCTGAACTACAGAGGCGCCAAAATATGAAGAGGACAAAATAGATTTGCAGCACAGAACCCAGGTGACAAGCAGAGATGTCGATTTTCGCAGACACAGATTTTCGCAGACGTCGATTTTCGCAGACACAGATTTTTGCAGATGTTGATTTGCGCAGATGCGAATTTTCGCAGAAGTCGATTTTCGCAAACAGAACAGGTTGCAGACGCCAAAAAAAGCTGAAAGTTTTTTTCTTTTTCTTTTTTTTTAGCTACAAAGTGCAGAAATAGTAAAGCTGAAATGGAACATAAGCAAGCAGAGAACACAGTCTGCCAAAATACGATGATGCTGAACTACAGAGGCGCCAAAATATGAAGAGGACAAAATAGATTTGCAGCACAGAACCCAGGTGACAAGCAGAGATGTCGATTTTCGCAGACGCAGATTTTCGCAGACGTCGATTTTCACAGACGCGGATTTTCACAGATGTTGATTTGTGCAGACACGAATTTTCGCAGAAGTCGATTTTCGCAGACAGAACAGGTTGCAGACGCCAAAAAAAGCTGAAAGTTTTTTTCTTTTTCTTTTTTTTTAGCTACAAAGTGCAGAAATAGGAAAGCAGAAATGGAACATAAGCAAGCAGAGAACACAGTCTGCCAAAATACGAAGATGCTGAACTACAGAGGCGCCAAAATATGAAGAGCACAAAATAGATTTGCAGCACAGAACCCAGGTGACAAGCAGAGATGTCGATTTTCGCAGACGCAAATTTTCGAAGACGTCAATTTTTGCAGACGCAGATTTTCGCAGATGTTGATTTGCGTAGACGCGAATTTTCGCAGAAGTCGATTTTCGCAGACAGAACAGGTTGCAGACGCCAAAAAAAGCTGAAAGTTTTTTCTTTTTCTTTTTTTTTAGTTACAAAGTGCAGAAATAGGAAAGTAGAAATGGAACATAAGCAAGTAGAGAACACAGTCTGCCAAAATACGAAGATGCTGAATTACAGAGGCGCCAAAATATGAAGAGGACAAAATAGATTTGGAGCACAGAACCCAGGTGACAAGCAGAGATGTCAATTTTCGCAGACGCAGATTTTCGCAGACGTCGATTTTCGCAGACGCAGATTTTCGCAGATGTTGATTTGCGCAGACGCGAATTTTCGCAGAAGTCGATTTTCGCAGACAGAACAGGTTGCAGACGCCAAAAAAAGCTGAAAGTTTTTTTCTTTTTCTTTTTTTTTAGCTACAAAGTGCAGAAATAGTAAAGCAGAAATGGAACATAAGCAAGCAGAGAACACAGTCTGCCAAAATACGAAGATGCCGAACTACAGAGGCGCCAA
Source organism: Cupressus sempervirens (assembly GCA_028749045.1). Taxonomy (NCBI): domain Eukaryota; kingdom Viridiplantae; phylum Streptophyta; class Pinopsida; order Cupressales; family Cupressaceae; genus Cupressus; species Cupressus sempervirens. The sequence goes on along the minus strand of CM053792.1, from coordinate 814,792,951 downwards.
AATATGAAGAGGACAAAATAGATTTGGAGCACAGAACCCAGGTGACAAGCAGAGATGTCAATTTTCGCAGACGCAGATTTTCGCAGACGTCGATTTTCGCAGACGCAGATTTTCGCAGATGTTGATTTGCGCAGACGCGAATTTTCGCAGAAGTCGATTTTCGCAGACAGAACAGGTTGCAGACGCCAAAAAAAGCTGAAAGTTTTTTTCTTTTTCTTTTTTTTAAGCTACAAAGTGCAGAAATAGGAAAGCAGAAATGGAACATAAGCAAGCAGAGAACACAGTCTGCCAAAATACGAAGATGCTGAACTACAGAGGCGCCAAAATATGAAGAGCACAAAATAGATTTGCAGCACAGAACCCAGGTGACAAGCAGAGATGTCGATTTTCGCAGACGCAAATTTTCGAAGACGTCAATTTTTGCAGACGCAGATTTTCGCAGATGTTGATTTGCGTAGACGCGAATTTTCGCAGAAGTCGATTTTCGCAGACAGAACAGGTTGCAGACGCCAAAAAAAGCTGAAAGTTTTTTTCTTTTTCTTTTTTTTTAGCTACAAAGTGCAGAAATAGTAAAGCTGAAATGGAACATAAGCAAGCAGAGAACACAGTCTGCCAAAATACGAAGATGCTGAACTACAGAGGCGCAAAAATATGAAGAGGACAAAATAGATTTGCAGCACAGAACCCAGGTGACAAGCAGAGATGTCGATTTTCGCAGACGCAGATTTTCGCAGACGTCGATTTTCGCAGACGCAGATTTTCGCAAATGTTGATTTGCGCAGACGTGGATCTTCGCAGAAGTTGATTTTCGCAGACAGAACAGGTTGCAGACGCCAAAAAAAGCTGAAAGTTTTTTCTTTTTCTTTTTTTTTAGTTACAAAGTGCAGAAATAGGAAAGTAGAAATGGAACATAAGCAAGTAGAGAACACAGTCTGCCAAAATACGAAGATGCTGAATTACAGAGGCGCCAAAATATGAAGAGGACAAAATAGATTTGGAGCACAGAACCCAGGTGACAAGCAGAGATGTCAATTTTCGCAGACGCAGATTTTCGCAGACGTCGATTTTCGCAGACGCAGATTTTCGCAGATGTTGATTTGCGCAGACGCGAATTTTCGCAGAAGTCGATTTTCGCAGACAGAACAGGTTGCAGACGCCAAAAAAAGCTGAAAGTTTTTTTCTTTTTCTTTTTTTTTAGCTACAAAGTGCAGAAATAGTAAAGCAGAAATGGAACATAAGCAAGCAGAGAACACAGTCTGCCAAAATACGAAGATGCCGAACTACAGAGGCGCCAAAATATGAAGAGGACAAAATAGATTTGCAGCACAGAACCCAGGTGACAAGCAGAGATGTCGATTTTCGCAGACGCAAATTTTCGCAGACGTCGATTTTCGCAGACGCAAATTTTCGCAGATGTTGATTTGCGCAGACGCGGATTTTTGAAGAAGTCGATTTTCGCAGACAGAACAGGGTGCAGACGCCAAAAAAAGCTGAAAGTTTTTTTCTTTTTCTTTTTTTTTAGCTACAAAGTGCAGAAATAGTAAAGCAGAAATGGAACATAAGCAAGCAGAGAACACAGTCTGCCAAAATACGAAGATGCCGAACTACAGAGGCGACAAAATATGAAGAGGACAAAATAGATTTGCAGCACAGAACCCAGGTGACAAGCAGAGATGTCAATTTTCGCAGACGCAGATTTTCGCAGACGTCGATTTTCACAGACGCAGATTTTCGCAGATGTTGATTTGCGCAGACGCGGATTTTCGCAGAAGTCGATTTTCGCAGACAGAACAGGTTGCAGACGCCAAAAAAAGCTGAAAGTTTTTTCTTTTTCTTTTTTTTTAGCTACAAAGTGCAGAAATAGGAAAGCAGAAATGGAACATAAGCAAGCAGAGAACACAGTCTGCCAAAATACGAAGATGTTGAACTACAGAGGCACCAAAATATGAAGAGGACAAAATAGATTTGCAGCACAGAACCCAGGTGACAAGCAGAGATGTCGATTTTCGCAAACGCAGATTTTCGCAGACGTCGATTTTCACAGACGCAGATTTTCGCAGATGTTGATTTGCGCAGACGCGGATTTTTGCAGAAGTTAATTTTTGCAGACAGAACAGGTTGCAGAAGCCAAAAAAAGCTGAAAGTTTTTTTCTTTTTCTTTTTTTTAAGCTACAAAGTGCAGAAATAGTAAAGCAGAAATGGAACATAAGCAAGCAGAGAACACAGTCTGCCAAAATACGAAGATGCTGAACTACAGAGGCGCCAAAATATGAAGAGGACAAAATAGATTTGCAGCACAGAACCCAGGTGACAAGCAGAGATGTCGATTTTTGCAGACGCAGATTTTCGCAGACGTCGATTTTCGCAGACACGAATTTTCGCAGATGTTGATTTGCGCAGACGCAGATTTTCGCAGAAGTCGATTTTCGCAGACAGAACTGGTTGCAGACGCCAAAAAAAGCTGAAAGTTTTTTTCTTTTTCTTCTTTTTTAGCTACAAAGTGCAGAAATAGTAAAGCAGAAACGGAACATAAGCAAGCAGAGAACACAGTCTGCCAAAATACGAAGATGCTGAACTACAGAGGCGCCAAAATATGAAGAGGACAAAATAGATTTGCAGCACAGAACCCAGGTGACAAGCAGAGATGTCGATTTTCGCAGACGCAGATTTTCGCAGACGTCGATTTTTGCAGACGCAGATTTTCGCAGATGTTGATTTGCGCAGACGCAGATTTTCGCAGAAGTCGATTTTCGCAGACAGAACAGGTTGCAGACGCCAAAAAAAGCTGAAAGTTTTTTTCTTTTTCTTTTTTTTTAGCTACAAAGTGCAGAAATAGTAAAGCTGAAATGGAACATAAGCAAGCAGAGAACACAGTCTGCCAAAATACGAAGATGCTGAACTACAGAGGCGCCAAAATATGAAGAGGACAAAATAGATTTGCAGCACAGAACCCAGGTGACAAGCAGAGATGTCGATTTTCGCAGACGCAGATTTTTGCAGACGTCAATTTTCGCAGACGCGGATTTTCGTAGATGTTGATTTGCGCAGACACGGATTTTCGCAGAAGTTGATTTTCGCAGACAGAACAAGTTGCAGACGCCAAAAAAAGCTGAAAGTTTTTTTCTTTTTCTTTTTTTTTAGCTACAAAGTGCAGAAATAGTAAAGCAGAAATGGAACATAAGCAAGCAGAGAACACAGTCTGCCAAAATACGAAGATGCTGAACTACAGAGGCGCCAAAATATGAAGAGGACAAAATAGATTTGCAGCACAGAATCCAGGTGACAAGCAGAGATGTCGATTTTCGCAGATGCAAATTTTTGCAGACGTCGATTTTCGCAGACAGATAAGGTTGCAGACGCCAAAAAAAGCTGAAAGTTTTTTCTTTTTCTTTTTTTTTAGCTACAAAGTGCAGAAATAGGAAAGCAGAAATGGAACATAAGCAACCAGAGAACACAGTTTGCCAAAATACGAAGATGCTGAACTACAGAGGCGCCAAAATATGAAGAGGAAAAAATAGATTTGCAGCACAGAACCCAGGTGACAAGCAGAGATGTCGATTTTCGCAGACGCAGATTTTCGCAGACGCAGATTTTCGCAGATGTTGATTTACGCAGACGCAGATTTTCGCATAAGTCGATTTTCCCAGACAGAACAGGTTGCAGACGCAAAAAAAAGCTGAAAGTTTTTTTCTTTTTCTTTTTTTTTAGCTACAAAGTGCAGAAATAGTAAAGCAGAAATGGAACATAAGCAAGCAGAGAACACAGTCTGCCAAAATACGAAGATGCTGAACTACAGAGGCGCCAAAATATGAAGAGGACAAAATAGATTTGCAGCACAGAACCCAGGTGACAAGCAGAGATGTCGATTTTTGCAGACGCAGATTTTCGCAGATGTCGATTTTCGCAGACGCGGATTTTCGCAGATGTTGATTTGCGCAGATGCGGATTTTCGCAGAAGTCGATTTTCGCAGACAGAACAGGTTGCAGACGCCAAAAAAAGCTGAAAGTTTTTTCTTTTTTTTTTTTTTAAGCTACAAAGTGCAGAAATAGGAAAGCAGAAATGGAACATAAGCAAGCAGAGAACACAGTCTGCCAAAATACGAAGATGCTGAACTACAGAGGTGCCAAAATATGAAGAGGACAAAATAGATTTGCAGCACAGAACCCAGGTGACAAGCAGAGATGTCGATTTTCGTAGACGCAGATTTTCGCAGACGTCGATTTTCGCAGACGCAGATTTTCGCAGATGTTGATTTGCGCAGACGCGAATTTTTGCAGAAGTCGATTTTCGCAGACAGAACAGGTTGCAGAACCCAAAAAAAGCTGAAAGTTTTTTTCTTTTTCTTTTTTTTTAGCTACAAAGTGCACAAATAGTAAAGCTGAAATGGAACATAAGCAAGCAGAGAACACAGTCTGCCAAAATACGAAGATGTTGAACTACAGAGGCGCCAAAATATGAAGAGGAAAAAATAGATTTGCAGCACAGAACCCAGGTGACCAGTAGAGATGTCGATTTTCGCAGACGCAGATTTTCGCAGACGTCGATTTTCGCAGACGTGGATTTTCGCAGATGTTGATTTGCACAGACACGGATTTTCGCAGAAGTCGATTTTCGCAGACAGAACAGGTTGCAGACGCCAAAAAAAGCTGAAAGTTTTTTTCTTTTTCTTTTTTTTTAGCTACAAAGTGCAGAAATAGGAAAGCAGAAATGGAACATAAGCAAGCAGAGAACACAGTCTGCCAAAATACGAAGATGCTAAACTACAGAGGCGCCAAAATATGAAGAGGACAAAATAGATTTGCAGCACAGAACCCAGGTGACAAGCAGAGATGTCAATTTTCGTAGACACAGATTTTCGCAGACGTCAATTTTCGCAGACGCAGATTTTTGCAGATGTTGATTTGCGCAGACGCGAATTTTTGCAGAAGTCGATTTTCGTAGACAGAACAGGTTGCAGACGCCAAAAAAAGCTGAATGTTTTTTTCTTTTTCTTTTTTTTTAGCTACAAAGTGTAGAAATAGTAAAGCAGAAATGGAACATAAGCAAGCAGAGAACACAGTCTGCCAAAATACGAAGATGTTGAACTACAGAGGCGCCAAAATATGAAGAGGACAAAATAGATTTGCAGCACAGAACCCAGGTGACAAGCAGAGATGTCGATTTTCGCAGACGCAAATTTTCGCAGACGTCGATTTTCGCAGACGCGGATTTTCGCAGATGTTGATTTGCGCAGACGCGGATTTTCGCAGAAGTCGATTTTCGCAGACAGAACAGGTTGCAGACGCCAAAAAAAGCTGAAAGTTTTTTCTTTTTCTTTTTTTTTAGCTACAAAGTGCAGAAATAGGAAAGCAGAAATGGAACATAAGCAAGCAGAGAACACAGTCTGCCAAAATACGAAGATGCTGAACTACAAAGGCGCCAAAATATGAAGAGGACAAAATAGATTTGCGGCACAGAACCCAGGTGACAAGCAGAGATGTCGATTTTTGCAGACGCAGATTTTCGCAGACGTCGATTTTTGCAGACGCAGATTTTCGCAGATGTTGATATGCGCAGACGCAGATTTTTGCAGAAGTCGATTTTCGCAGACAGAACAGGTTGCAGACGCCAAAAAAAGCTGAAAGTTTTTTTCTTTTTCTTTTTTTTTAGCTACAAAGTGCAGAAATAGTAAAGCTGAAATGGAACATAAGCAAGCAGAGAACACAGTCTGCCAAAATACGAAGATGCTGAACTACAGAGGCGCCAAAATATGAAGAGGACAAAATAGATTTGCAGCACAGAACCCAGGTGACAAGCAGAGATGTCAATTTTCGCAGACGCAGATTTTCGCAGACGTCAATTTTCGCAGACGTGGATTTTCGTAGATGTTGATTTGCGCAGACACGGATTTTCGCAGAAGTTGATTTTCGCAGACAGAACAGGTTGCAGAACCCAAAAAAAGCTGAAAGTTTTTTTCTTTTTCTTTTTTTTTAGCTACAAAGTGCAGAAATAGTAAAGCAGAAATGGAACATAAGCAAGCAGAGAACACAGTCTGCCAAAATACGAAGATGCTGAACTACAGAGGCGCCAAAATATGAAGAGGACAAAATAGATTTGCAGCACAGAACCCAGGTGACAAGCAGAGATGTCGATTTTTGCAGATGCAGATTTTCGCAGACATCAATTTTTGCAGACGCGGATTTTCGCAGATGTTGATTTGCGCAGACGCGGATTTTCGCAGAAGTCGATTTTCACAGACAAAACAGGTTGCAGACACCAAAAAAAGCTGAAAGTTTTTTCTTTTTCTTTTTTTTTAGCTACAAAGTGCAGAAATAGGAAAGCAGAAATGGAACATAAGCAAGCAGAGAACACAGTCTGCCAAAATACGAAGATGCTGAACTACAGAGGCGCCAAAATATGAAGAGCACAAAATAGATTTGCAGCACAGAACCCAGGTGACAAGCAGAGATGTCGATTTTCGCAGACGCAAATTTTCGAAGACGTCAATTTTTGCAGACGCAGATTTTCGCAGATGTTGATTTGCGTAGACGCGAATTTTCGCAGAAGTCGATTTTCGCAGACAGAACAGGTTGCAGACGCCAAAAAAAGCTGAAAGTTTTTTTCTTTTTCTTTTTTTTTAGCTACAAAGTGCAGAAATAGTAAAGCAGAAATGGAACATAAGCAACCAGAGAACACAGTCTGCCAAAATACGAAGATGCTGAACTACAGAGGCGCTAAAATATGAAGAGGTCAAAATAGATTTGCAGCACAAAATCCAGGTGAGAAGCAGAGATGTCGATTTTCGCAGACGCAGATTTTCGCAGACGTCGATTTTCGCAGACGCGAATTTTCGCAGATGTTGATTTGCGCAGACGCGGATTTTCGCAGAAGTCAATTTTCGCAGACAGAACAGGTTGCAGACGCCAAAAAAAGCTGAAAGTTTTTTTCTTTTTCTTTTTTTTTAGCTACAAAGTGCAGAAATAGTAAAGCTGAAATGGAACATAAGCAAGCAGAGAACACAGTCTGCCAAAATACGAAGATGCTGAACTACAGAGGCGCCAAAATATGAAGAGGACAAAATAGATTTGCAGCACAGAACCCAGGTGACAAGCAGAGATGTCGATTTTCGCAGACGCAGATTTTTGCAGACGTCAATTTTCGCAGACGCGGATTTTCGTAGATGTTGATTTGCGCAGACACGGATTTTCGCAGAAGTTGATTTTCGCAGACAGAACAGGTTGCAGACGCCAAAAAACGCTGAAAGTTTTTTTCTTTTTCTTTTTTTCTAGCTACAAAGTGCAGAAATAGTAAAGCAGAAATGGAACATAAGCAAGCAGAGAACACAGTCTGCCAAAATACGAAGATGCTGAACTACAGAGGCGCCAAAATATGAAGAGGACAAAATAGATTTGCAGCACAGAATCCAGGTGACAAGCAGAGATGTCGATTTTCGCAGATGCAAATTTTTGCAGACGTCGATTTTCGCAGACAGATAAGGTTGCAGACGCCAAAAAAAGCTGAAAGTTTTTTCTTTTTCTTTTTTTTTAGCTACAAAGTGCAGAAATAGGAAAGCAGAAATGGAACATAAGCAAGCAGAGAACACAGTTTGCCAAAATACGAAGATGCTGAACTACAGAGGCGCCAAAATATGAAGAGGAAAAAATAGATTTGCAGCACAGAACCGAGGTGACAAGCAGAGATGTCGATTTTCGCAGACGCAGATTTTCGCAGACGCAGATTTTCGCAGATGTGGATTTACGCAGACGCAGATTTTCGCATAAGTCGATTTTCCTAGACAGAACAGGTTGCAGACGCAAAAAAAAGCTGAAAGTTTTTTTCTTTTTCTTTTTTTTTAGCTACAAAGTGCAGAAATAGTAAAGCAGAAATGGAACATAAGCAAGCAGAGAACACAGTCTGCCAAAATACAAAGATGCTGAACTACAGAGGCGCCAAAATATGAAGAGGACAAAATAGATTTGCAGCACAGAACCCAGGTGACAAGCAGAGATGTCGATTTTCGCAGACGCAGATTTTCGCAGATGTCGATTTTCGCAGACGCGGATTTTCGCAGATGTTGATTTGCGCAGATGCGGATTTTCGCAGAAGTCGATTTTCGCAGACAGAACAGGTTGCAGACGCCAAAAAAAGCTGAAAGTTTTTTCTTTTTTTTTTTTTTAAGCTACAAAGTGCAGAAATAGGAAAGCAGAAATGGAACATAAGCAAGCAGAGAACACAGTCTGCCAAAATACGAAGATGCTGAACTACAGAGGTGCCAAAATATGAAGAGGACAAAATAGATTTGCAGCACAGAACCCAGGTGACAAGCAGAGATGTCGATTTTCGTAGACGCAGATTTTCGCAGACGTCGATTTTCGCAGACGCAGATTTTCGCAGATGTTGATTTGCGCAGACGCGAATTTTTGCAGAAGTCGATTTTCGCAGACAGAACAGGTTGCAGAACCCAAAAAAAGCTGAAAGTTTTTTTCTTTTTCTTTTTTTTTAGCTACAAAGTGCACAAATAGTAAAGCTGAAATGGAACATAAGCAAGCAGAGAACACAGTCTGCCAAAATACGAAGATGTTGAACTACAGAGGCGCCAAAATATGAAGAGGAAAAAATAGATTTGCAGCACAGAACCCAGGTGACCAGTAGAGATGTCGATTTTCGCAGACGCAGATTTTCGCAGACGTCAATTTTCGCAGACGTGGATTTTCGCAGATGTTGATTTGCACAGACACGAATTTTCGCAGAAGTCGATTTTCGCAGACAGAACAGGTTGCAGACGCCAAAAAAAGCTGAAAGTTTTTTTTTTTTTCTTTTTTTTTAGCTACAAAGTGCAGAAATAGGAAAGCAGAAATGGAACATAAGCAAGCAGAGAACACAGTCTGCCAAAATACGAAGATGCTAAACTACAGAGGCGCCAAAATATGAAGAGGACAAAATAGATTTGCAGCACAGAACCCAGGTGACAAGCAGAGATGTCAATTTTCGCAGACACAGATTTTCGCAGACGTCAATTTTCGCAGACGCAGATTTTTGCAGATGTTGATTTGCGCAGACGCGAATTTTTGCAGAAGTCGATTTTCGTAGACAGAACAGGTTGCAGACGCCAAAAAAAGCTGAATGTTTTTTTCTTTTTCTTTTTTTTTAGCTACAAAGTGTAGAAATAGTAAAGCAGAAATGGAACATAAGCAAGCAGAGAACACAGTCTGCCAAAATACGAAGATGCTGAACTACAGAGGCGCCAAAATATGAAGAGGACAAAATAGATTTGCAGCACAGAACCCAGGTGACAAGCAGAGATGTCGATTTTCGCAGACGCAAATTTTCGCAGACGTCGATTTTTGCAGACGCAGATTTTCGCAGATGTTGATATGCGCAGACGCAGATTTTTGCAGAAGTCGATTTTCGCAGACAAAACAGGTTGCAGACGCCAAAAAAAGCTGAAAGTTTTTTCTTTTTCTTTTTTTTTAGCTACAAAGTGCAGAAATAGGAAAGCAGAAATGGAACATAAGCAAGCAGAGAACACAGTCTGCCAAAATACGAAGATGCTGAACTACAGAGGCGCCAAAATATGAAGAGGACAAAATAGATTTGCGGCACAGAACCCAGGTGACAAGCAGAGATGTCGATTTTTGCAGACGCAGATTTTCGCAGACGTCGATTTTTGCAGACGCAGATTTTCGCAGATGTTGATATGCGCAGACGCAGATTTTTGCAGAAGTCGATTTTCGCAGACAGAACAGGTTGCAGACGCCAAAAAAAGCTGAAAGTTTTTTTCTTTTTCTTTTTTTTTAGCTACAAAGTGCAGAAATAGTAAAGCTGAAATGGAACATAAGCAAGCAGAGAACACAGTCTGCCAAAATACGAAGATGCTGAACTACAGAGGCGCCAAAATATGAAGAGGACAAAATAGATTTGCAGCACAGAACCCAGGTGACAAGCAGAGATGTCAATTTTCGCAGACGCAGATTTTCGCAGACGTCAATTTTCGCAGACGTGGATTTTCGTAGATGTTGATTTGCGCAGACACGGATTTTCGCAGAAGTTGATTTTCGCAGACAGAACAGGTTGCAGAACCCAAAAAAAGCTGAAAGTTTTTTTCTTTTTCTTTTTTTTTAGCTACAAAGTGCAGAAATAGTAAAGCAGAAATGGAACATAAGCAAGCAGAGAACACAGTCTGCCAAAATACGAAGATGCTGAACTACAGAGGCGCCAAAATATGAAGAGGACAAAATAGATTTGCAGCACAGAACCCAGGTGACAAGCAGAGATGTCGATTTTTGCAGATGCAGATTTTCGCAGACGTCAATTTTTGCAGACGCGGATTTTCGCAGATGTTGATTTGCGCAGACGCGGATTTTCGCAGAAGTCGATTTTCGCAGACAAAACAGGTTGCAGACACCAAAAAAAGCTGAAAGTTTTTTCTTTTTCTTTTTTTTTAGCTACAAAGTGCAGAAATAGGAAAGCAGAAATGGAACATAAGCAAGCAGAGAACACAGTCTGCCAAAATACGAAGATGCTGAACTACAGAAGCGCCAAAATATGAAGAGCACAAAATAGATTTGCAGCACAGAACCCAGGTGACAAGCAGAGATGTCGATTTTCGCAGACGCAAATTTTCGAAGACGTCAATTTTTGCAGACGCAGATTTTCGCAGATGTTGATTTGCGTAGACGCGAATTTTCGCAGAAGTCGATTTTCGCAGACAGAACAGGTTGCAGACGCCAAAAAAAGCTGAAAGTTTTTTTCTTTTTCTTTTTTTTTAGCTACAAAGTGCAGACATAGTAAAGCAGAAATGGAACATAAGCAAGCAGAGAACACAGTCTGCCAAAATACGAAGATGCCGAACTACAGAGGCGCCAAAATATAAATAGTACAAAATAGATTTGCAGCACAGAACCCAGGTGACAAGCAGAGATGTCGATTTTCGCAGACGCAGATTTTCGCAGACGTCGATTTTTGCAGATGCAGATTTTCGCAGATGTTGATTTGCGCAGACGCGAATTTTCGCAGAAGTCGATTTTCGCAGACAGAACAGATTGCAGACACCAAAAAAACCAGAAAGTTTTTTCTTTTTCTTTTTTTTTAGCTACAAAGTGCAGAAATAGGAAAGCAGAAATGGAACATAAGCAAGCAGAGAACACAGTCTGCCAAAATACGAAGATGCTGAACTACAGAGGCGCCAAAATATGAAGAGGACAAAATAGATTTGCAGCACAGAACCCAGGTGACAAGCAGAGATGTCGATTTTCGCAGACACAGATTTTCGCAGACGTCGATTTTCGCAGACACAGATTTTTGCAGATGTTGATTTGCGCAGATGCGAATTTTCGCAGAAGTCGATTTTCGCAAACAGAACAGGTTGCAGACGCCAAAAAAAGCTGAAAGTTTTTTTCTTTTTCTTTTTTTTTAGCTACAAAGTGCAGAAATAGTAAAGCTGAAATGGAACATAAGCAAGCAGAGAACACAGTCTGCCAAAATACGATGATGCTGAACTACAGAGGCGCCAAAATATGAAGAGGACAAAATAGATTTGCAGCACAGAACCCAGGTGACAAGCAGAGATGTCGATTTTCGCAGACGCAGATTTTCGCAGACGTCGATTTTCACAGACGCGGATTTTCACAGATGTTGATTTGTGCAGACACGAATTTTCGCAGAAGTCGATTTTCGCAGACAGAACAGGTTGCAGACGCCAAAAAAAGCTGAAAGTTTTTTTCTTTTTCTTTTTTTTTAGCTACAAAGTGCAGAAATAGGAAAGCAGAAATGGAACATAAGCAAGCAGAGAACACAGTCTGCCAAAATACGAAGATGCTGAACTACAGAGGCGCAAAAATATGAAGAGGACAAAATAGATTTGCAGCACAGAACCCAGGTGACAAGCAGAGATGTCGATTTTCGCAGACGCTGATTTTCGCAGACGTCGATTTTCGCAGACGCAGATTTTCGCAAATGTTGATTTGCGCAGACGTGGATCTTCGCAGAAGTCGATTTTCGCAGACAGAACAGGTTGCAGACGCCAAAAAAAGCTGAAAGTTTTTTCTTTTTCTTTTTTTTAGTTACAAAGTGCAGAAATAGGAAAGTAGAAATGGAACATAAGCAAGTAGAGAACACAGTCTGCCAAAATACGAAGATGCTGAATTACAGAGGCGCCAAAATATGAAGAGGAAAAAATAGATTTGTAGCACAGAACCCAGGTGACAAGCAGAGATGTCAATTTTCGCAGACGCAGATTTTCGCAGACGTCGATTTTCGCAGACGCGGATTTTCGCAGATGTTGATTTGCGCAGACGCGAATTTTCGCAGAAGTCAATTTTTGCAGACAGAACAGGTTGCAGACGCCAAAAAAAGCTGAAAGTTTTTTTCTTTTTCTTTTTTTTTAGCTACAAAGTGCAGAAATAGTAAAGCAGAAATGGAACATAAGCAAGCAGAGAACACAGTCTGCCAAAATACGAAGATGCCGAACTACAGAGGCGCCAAAATATGAAGAGGACAAAATAGATTTGCAGCACAGAACCCAGGTGACAAGCAGAGATGTCGATTTTCGCAGACGCAAATTTTCGCAGACGTCGATTTTCGCAGACGCAAATTTTCGCAGATGTTGATTTGCGCAGACGCGGATTTTTGAAGAAGTCGATTTTCGCAAACAGAACAGGGTGCAGACGCCAAAAAAAGCTGAAAGTTTTTTTCTTTTTCTTTTTTTTTAGCTACAAAGTGCAGAAATAGTAAAGCAGAAATGGAACATAAGCAAGCAGAGAACACAGTCTGCCAAAATACGAAGATGCCGAACTACAGAGGCGACAAAATATGAAGAGGACAAAATAGATTTGCAGCACAGAACCCAGGTGACAAGCAGAGATGTCAATTTTCGCAGACGCAGATTTTCGCAGACGTCGATTTTCACAGACGCAGATTTTCGCAGATGTTGATTTGCGCAGACGTGGATTTTTGCAGAAGTCGATTTTCGCAGACAGAACAGGTTGCAGACGCCAAAAAAATCTGAAAGTTTTTTCTTTTTCTTTTTTTTTAGCTACAAAGTGCAGAAATAGGAAAGCAGAAATGGAACATAAGCAAGCAGAGAACACAGTCTGCCAAAATACGAAGATGTTGAACTACAGAGGCACCAAAATATGAAGAGGACAAAATAGATTTGCAGCACAGAACCCAGGTGACAAGCAGAGATGTCGATTTTCGCAAACGCAGATTTTCGCAGACGTCGATTTTCACAGACGCAGATTTTCGCATATGTTGATTTGCGCAGACGCGGATTTTTGCAGAAGTTAATTTTTGCAGACAGAACAGGTTGCAGAAGCCAAAAAAAGCTGAAAGTTTTTTTCTTTTTCTTTTTTTTAAGCTACAAAGTGCAGAAATAGTAAAGCAGAAATGGAACATAAGCAAGCAGAGAACACAGTCTGCCAAAATACGAAGATGCTGAACTACAGAGGCGCCAAAATATGAAGAGGACAAAATAGATTTGCAGCACAGAACCCAGGTGACAAGCAGAGATGTCGATTTTCGCAGACGCAGATTTTCGCAGACGTCGATTTTCGCAGACACGAATTTTCGCAGATGTTGATTTGCGCAGACGCAGATTTTCGCAGAAGTCGATTTTCGCAGACAGAACTGGTTGCAGACGCCAAAAAAAGCTGAAAGTTTTTTTCTTTTTCTTTTTTTTTAGCTACAAAGTGCAGAAATAGTAAAGCAGAAACGGAACATAAGCAAGCAGAGAACACAGTCTGCCAAAATACGAAGATGCTGAACTACAGAGGCGCCAAAATATGAAGAGGACAAAATAGATTTGCAGCACAGAACCCAGGTGAGAAGCAGAGATGTCGATTTTCGCAGACGCAGATTTTCGCAGACGTCGATTTTCGCAGACACGAATTTTCGCAGATGTTGATTTGTGCAGACGCAGATTTTCGCAGAAGTCGATTTTCGCAGACAGAACAGGTTGCAGACGCCAAAAAAAGCTGAAAGTTTTTTTCTTTTTCTTTTTTTTTAGCTACAAAGTGTAGAAATAGGAAAGCAGAAATGGAACATAAGCAAGCAGAGAACACAGTCTGCCAAAATACGAAGATGCTGAACTACAGAGGCGCCAAAATATGAAGAGGACAAAATAGATTTGCAGCACAGAACCCAGGTGACAAGCAGAGATGTCGATTTTCGCAGACGCAGATTTTCGCAGACGTCGATTTTCGCAGACGCAGACTTTCGCAGATGTTGATTTGCACAGATGCGAATTATCGCAGAAGTCGATTTTCACAAACAGAACAGGTTGCAGACGCCACAAAAAGCTGAAAGTTTTTTTCTTTTTCTTTTTTTTTTAGCTACAAAGTGCAGAAATAGTAAAGCAGAAATGGAACATAAGCAAGCAGAGAACACAGTCTGCCAAAATACGAAGATGGCAAACTACAGAGGCGCCAAAATATGAAGAGGACAAATTAGATTTGCAGCACAGAACCCAGGTGACAAGCAGAGATGTCGATTTTCGCAGACGCAGATTTTCGCAGACGTCGATTTTCGCAGACGCGGATTTTCGCAGATGTTGATTTGCGCAGACGCAGATTTTCGCAGAAGTCAATTTTCGCAGACAGAACAGGTTGCAGACGCCAAAAAAGCTGAAAGTTTTTTCTTTTTCTTTTTTTTTAGCTTCAAAGTGCAGAAATAGGAAAGCAAAAATGGAACATAAGCAAGCAGAGAACATAGTCTGCCAAAATACGAAGATGCTGAACTACAGAGGCGCCAAAATATGAAGAGGACAAAATAGATTTGCAGCACAGAACCCAGGTGACAAGCAGAGATGTCGATTTTCGCAAACGCATATTTTCGCAGACGTCGATTTTCGCAGACGCAGATTTTCGCAGATGTTGATTTGCGCAGACGCGAATTTTCGCAGAAGTCGATTTTCGCAGACAGAACAGGTTGCAGACGCCAAAAAAAGCTGAAAGTTTTTTCTTTTTCTTTTTTTTTAGCTACAAAGTGCAGAAATAGGAAAGCAGAAATGGAACATAACCAAGAAGAGAACACAGTCTGCCAAAATACGAAGATGCTGAACTATAGAGGCGCCAAAATATGAAGAGGACAAAATAGATTTGCAGCACAGAACCCAGGTGACAAGCAGAGATGTCGATTTTCGCAGACGCAGATTTTCGCAGACGTCGATTTTCGCAGACGCAGATTTTTGCAGATGTTGATTTATGCAGATGCGAATTTTCGCAGAATTCGATTTTCGCAAACAGAACAGGTTGCAGATGCCAAAAAAAGCTGAAAGTTTTTTTCTTTTTCTTTTTTTTTAGCTACAAAGTGCAGAAATAGTAAAGCTGAAATGGAACATAAGCAAGCAGAGAACACAGTCTGCCAAAATATGAAGATGCTGAACTACAGAGGCGCCAAAATATGAATAGGACAAAATAGATTTGCAGCACAGAACCCAGGTGACAAGCAGAGATGTCGATTTTCGCAGACGCAGATTTTCGCAGACGTCGATTTTCGCAGATGCGAATTTTCACAGATGTTGATTTGCGCAGACGCGAATTTTCGTAGAAGTCGATTTTCGCAGACAGAACAGGTTGCAGACGCCAAAAAAAGCTGAAAGTTTTTTTCTTTTTCTTTTTTTTTTAGCTACAAAGTGCAGAAATAGTAAAGCTGAAATGGAACATAAGCAAGCAGAGAACACAGTCTGCCAAAATACGATGATGCTGAACTACAGAGGCGCCAAAATATAAAGAGGACAAAATAGATTTGCAGCACAGAACCCAGGTGACAAGCAGAGATGTCGATTTTCGCAGACGCAGATTTTCGCAGACGTCGATTTTCGCAGACGCGGATTTTCACAGATGTTGATTTGTGCAGACACGAATTTTCGCAGAAGTCGATTTTCGCAGACAGAACAGGTTGCAGACGCCAAAAAAAGCTGAAAGTTTTTTTCTTTTTCTTTTTTTTTAGTTACAAAGTGCAGAAATAGTAAAGCAGAAATGGAACATAAGCAAGCAGAGAACACAGTCTGCCAAAATACGAAGATGCTGAACTACAGAGGCGCCAAAATATGAAGAGGACAAAATAGATTTGTAGCACAGAACCTAAGTGACAAGCAGAGATGTCGATTTTCACAGACGCAGATTTTCGCAGACGTCGATTTTCGCAGACGCGGATTTTCACAGATGTTGATTTGCGCAGACGCGGATTTTCGCAGAAGTCGATTTTCGCAGATAGAACAGGTTGCAGACGCCAAAAAAAGCTGAAAGTTTTTTCTTTTTCTTTATTTTTAGCTACAAAGTGCAGAAATAGGAAAGCAGAAATGGAACATAAGCAAGCAGACAACACAGTCTGCCAAAATACAAAGATGCTGAACTACAGAGGCGCAAAAATATGAAGAGGACAAAATAGATTTGCAGCACAGAACCCAGGTGACAAGCAAAGATGTCGATTTTCGCAGATGCAGATTTTCGTAGACGTCAATTTTCGTAGACGCAAATTTTTGCAAATGTTGATTTGCGCAGACGCGGATTTTCGCAGAAGTCGATTTTCCCAGACAGAACAGGTTGCAGACGCCAAAAAAAGCTGAAAGTTTTTTTCTTTTTCTTTTTTTTTAGCTACAAAGTGCAGAAATAGTAAAGCAGAAATCGAACATAAGCAAGCAGAGAACACAGTCTGCAAAAATACGAAGATGCTGAACTACAGAGGCGCAAAAATATAAAGAGGACAAAATAGATTTGCAGCACAGAACCCAGGTGACAAGCAGAGATGTCGATTTTCGCAGACACAGACTTTCGCAAACGTCGATTTTCGCAGACGCGAATTTTCGCAGATGTTGATTTGCGCAGACGTGGATTTTCGCAGAAGTCGATTTTCGCAGACAGAACAGGTTGCAGACGCCAAAAAAAGCTGAAAGTTTTTTCTTTTTCTTTTTTTTTAGCTACAAAGTGCAGAAATAGGAAAGTAGAAATGGAACATAAACAAGTAGAGAACACAGTCTGCCAAAATACGAAGATGCTGAACTACAGAAGCGCCAAAATATGAAGAGGAAAAAATAGATTTGCAGCACAGAACCCAGGTGACAAGCAGAGATGTCAATTTTCGCAGACGCAGATTTTCGTAGACGTCGATTTTCGCAGACGCGGATTTTCGCAGATGTTGATTTGCGCAGACGCGAATTTTCGCAGAAGTCGATTTTCGCAGACAGAACAGGTTGCAGACGCCAAAAAAAGCTGAAAGTTTTTTTCTTTTTCTTTTTTTTTAGCTACAAAGTGCAGAAATAGTAAAGCTGAAATGGAACATAAGCAAGCAGAGAACACAGTCTGCCAAAATACGAAGATGCTGAACTACAGAGGCGCCAAAATATGAAGAGGACAAAACAGATTTGCAGCACAGAACCCAGGTGAGAAGCAGAGATGTCGACTTTCGCAGACGCAGATTTTCGCAGACGTCGATTTTCGCAGACGCGGATTTTCGCAGATGTTGATTTGCGCAGACGCGAATTTTTGCAGAAGTCAATTTTCGCAGACAGAACAGGTTGCAGATGCCAAAAAAAGCTGAAAGTTTTTTCTTTTTCTTTTTTTAGCTACAAAGTGCAGAAATAGTAAAGCAGAAATGGAACATAAGCAATCAGAGAACACAGTCTACCAAAATACGAAGATGCTGAACTACAGAGGCGCCAAAATATGAAGAGGACAAAATAGATTTGCAGCACAGAACCCAGGTGACAAGCAGAGAGGTCGATTTTCACAGACGCAGATTTTCGCAGACGCCAAAAAAAGCTGAAAGTTTTTTTCTTTTTCTTTTTTTTAGCTACAAAGTGCAGAAATAGTAAAACAGAAATGGAACATAAGCAAGCAGAGAACACAGTCTGCCAAAATACGAAGATGCTGAACTACAGAGGCGCCAAAATATGAAGAGGACAAAATAGATTTGCAGCACAGAACCCAGGTGAGAAGCAGAGATGTCAAATTTCGGAGACGCAGATTTTTGCAGACGTCGATTTTCGCAGACGCAGATTTTCGCAGATGTTGATTTGCGCAGACGCGGATTTTCGCAAAAGTTGATTTTCGCAGACAGAACAGCTTACAGACGCCAAAAAAAGATGAAAGTTTTTTTCTTTTTCTTTTTTTTTAGCTACAAAGTGCAGAAATAGTAAAGCAGAAATGTAACATACGCAAGCAGAGAACACAGTCTGCCAAAATACGAAGATGCTGAACTACAGAGGCGCCAAAATATGAAGAGGACAAAATAGATTTGCAGCACAGAACCCAGGTGAGAAGCAGAGATGTCGACTTTCGCAGATGCAGATTTTCGCAGACGTCGATTTTCGCAGACGCGGATTTTCGCAGATGTTGATTTGCGCAGATGCAAATTTTCGCAGAAGTCGATTTTCGCAGACAGAACAGGTTGTAGACGCCAAAAAAACCTGAAAGTTTTTTTCTTTTTCTTTTTTTTTAGCTACAAAGTGTAGAAATAGTAAAGCTGAAATGCAACATAAGCAAGCAGAGAACACAATCTGCCAAAATACGAAGATGCTAAACTACAGAGGCACCAAAATATGAAGAGGACAAAATAGATTTGCAGCACAGAACCCAGGTGACAAGCAGAGATGTCGATTTTCGCATACGCAGATTTTCGCAGATGTCGATTTTCGCAGACGCGGATTTTCGCAGATGTTGATTTGCACAGACGCGGATTTTCACAGAAGTCAATTTTCGCAGACAGAACAGGTTGCAGACGCGAAAAAAAGCTGAAAGTTTTTTTCTTTTTCTTTTTTTTAGCTACAAGGTGCAAAAATAGTAAAGCAGAAATGGAACATAAGCAAGCAGAGAACACAGTCTGCCAAAATACGAAGATGCTGAACTACAGAGGCGCCAAAATATGAAGAGGACAAAATAGATTTGCAGCACAGAACCCAGGTGACAAGCAGAGATGTCGATTTTCGCAAATGCAGATTTTCGCAGACGTCGATTTTCGCAGACGCGGATTTTCGCAGATGTTGATTTGCGCAGATGCGGATTTTCGCAGAAGTCGATTTTCGCAGACAGAACAGGTTGCAGACGCCAAAAAAAGCTGAAAGTTTTTTCTTTTTCTTTTTTTTTAGCTACAAAGTGCAGAAATAGGAAAGCAGAAATGGAACAAAAAAAAGCAGAGAACACAGTCTGCCAAAATACGAAGATGCTGAACTACAGAGGCGCCAAAATATGAAGAGGAAAAAATAGATTTGCAGCACAGAACCCAGGTGACAAGCAGAGATGTCGATTTTCGCAGACGCAGATTTTCGCAGACGCAGATTTTCGCAGATGTTGATTTACGCAGACGCGGATTTTCGCAGAAGTCGATTTTCGCAGACAGAACAGGTTGCAGACGCCAAAAAAAGCTGAAAGTTTTTTTCTTTTTCTTTTTTTTTAGCTACAAAGTGCAGAAATAGTAAAGCAGAAATGGAACATAAGCAAGCAGAGAACACAGTCTGCCAAAATACAAAGATGCTGAACTACAGAGGCGCCAAAATATGAAGAGGACAAAATAGATTTGCAGCACAGAACCCAGGTGACAAGCAGAGATGTCGATTTTCGCAGACACAGATTTTCGCAGACGTCGATTTTCGCAGACGCGGATTTTCGCAGATGCTGATTTGCGCAGACGCGGATTTTCGCAGAAGTCGATTTTCGCAGACAGAACAGGTTGCAGACGCCAAAAAAAGCTGAAAGTTTTTTTTTTTTTTTTTTTAGCTACAAAGTGCAGAAATAGGAAAGCAGAAATGGAACATAAGCAAGCAGAGAACACAGTCTGCCAAAATACGAAGATGCTGAACTACAGAGGCGCCAAAATATGAAGAGGACAAAATAAATTTTGCAGCACAGAACCCAGGTGACAAGCAGAGATGTCAATTTTCGCAGACGTCGATTTTCGCAGACGCAGATTTTCGCAAATGTTGATTTGCGCAGACGCGAATTTTTGCAGAAGTCGATTTTCGCAGACAGAACAGGTTGCAGAACCCAAAAAAAGCTGAAAGTTTTTTTCTTTTTCTTTTTTTTTAGCTACAAAGTGCACAAATAGTAAAGCTGAAATGGAACATAAGCAAGCAGAGAACACAGTCTGCCAAAATACGAAGATGCTGAACTACAGAGGCGCCAAAATATGAAGAGGACAAAATAGATTTGCAGCACAGAACCCAGGTGACTAGCAGAGATGTCAATTTTCGCAGACGCAGATTTTCGCAGACGTCGATTTTCGCAGACGCAGATTTTCGCAAATGTTGATTTGCGCAGACGCGAATTTTTGCAGAAGTCGATTTTCGCAGACAGAACAGGTTGCAGAACCCAAAAAAAGCTGAAAGTTTTTTTCTTTTTCTTTTTTTTTAGCTACAAAGTGCACAAATAGTAAAGCTGAAATGGAACATAAGCAAGCAGAGAACACAGTCTGCCAAAATACGAAGATGCTGAACTACAGAGGCGCCAAAATATGAAGAGGAAAAAATAGATTTGCAGCACAGAACCCAGGTGACTAGCAGAGATGTCGATTTTCGCAGACGCAGATTTTCGCAGACGTCGATTTTCGCAGACGCGGATTTTCGCAGATGTTGATGTGCGCAGACGCAGATTTTCGCAGAATTCAATTTTCGCAGACAGAACAGGTTGCAGACGCCAAAAAAAGCTGAAAGTTTTTTTCTTTTTCTTTTTTTTTAGCTACAAAGTGCAGAAATAGTAAAGCAGAAATGGAACATAAGCAAGCAGAGAACACAGTCTTCCAAAATACGAAGATGCTGAACTACAGAGGCGCCAAAATATGAAGAGGACAAAATAGATTTGCAGCACAGAACCCAGGTGACAAGCAGAGATGTCGATTTTCGCAGACACAGATTTTGGCAGACATCAATTTTCGCAGACGCGGATTTTTGCAGATTTTGATTTGCGCAGACGTTGATTTTCGCAGAAGTCAATTTTCGCAGACAGAACAGGTTGCAGATGCCAAAAAAAGCTGAAAGTTTTTTTTTTTTTCTTTTTTTTAGCTACAAAGTGCAGAAATAGTAAAGCAGAAATGGAACATAAGCAAGCAGAGAACACAGTCTGCCAAAATACGAAGATGTTGAACTACAGAGGCACCAAAATATGAAGAGGACAAAATAGATTTGCAGCACAGAACCCAAGTGAGAAGCAGAGATGTCGATTTTCGCAGACGCAAATTTTCGCAGATGCGGATTTTTCGCAGATGTTGATTTGCGCAGACGCGAATTTTCACAGAAGTCGATTTTCGCAGACAGAACAGGTTGCCGACGCAAAAAAAAGCTGAAAGTTTTTTTCTTTTTCTTTTTTTTTAGCTACAAAGTGCAGAAATAGTAAAGCAGAAATGGAACATAAGCAAACAGAGAACACAGTCTGCCAAAATACGAAGATGCTGAACTACAGAGGCGCCAAAATATGAAGAGGACAAAATAGATTTGCAGCACAGAACCCAGGTGAGAAGCAAAGATGTCGATTTTCGCAGACGCAGATTTTCGTAGACGTCGATTTTCACAGACGCGGATTTTCGCAAATGTTGATTTGCACATACGTGGATTTTCGCAAAAGTCGATTTTCGCAGACAGAACAGGTTGCAGACGCCAAAAAAAGCTGAAAGTTTTTTTCTTTTTCTTTTTTTTTAGCTACAAAGTGCAGAAATAGTAAAGCTGAAATGGAACATAAGCAAGTAGAGAACAGAATCTGCCAAAATACGAAGATGCTGAACTACAGAGGCGCCAAAATATGAAGAGGACAAAATAGATTTGCAGCACAGAACCCAGGTGAGAAGCAGAGATGTCGATTTTCGCAGACGCAGATTTTCGCAGACGTCGATTTTCGCAGACGCGAATTTTCGCAGATGTTGATTTGCACAGACACGGATTTTCGCAGATGTTGATTTGCACAGACGCAGATTTTCGCAGAAGTCAATTTTCGCAGACAGAACAGGTTGTAGACGCCAAAAAAAGCTGAAAGTTTTTTTCTTTTTCTTTTTTTTTAGCTACAAAGTGCAGAAATAGTAAAGCTGAAATGGAACATAAGCAAGCAGAGAACACAGTCTGCCAAAATACGAAGATGCTAAACTACAGAGGCGCCAAAATATGAAGAGGACAAAATAGATTTGCAGCACAGAACCCAGGTGACAAGCAGAGATGTCGATTTTTGCAGACGCAGATTTTCGCAGATGTCGATTTTCGCAGACGCGGAATTTCGCAAATGTTGATGTGCGCAGACGCGGATTTTCGCAGAAGTCGATTTTCAGAGATAGAACAGGTTGCAGACGCCAAAAAAAGCTAAAAGTTTTTTTCTTTTTCTTTTTTTTTAGCTACAAAGTGCAGAAATAGGAAAGCAGAAATGGAACATAAGCAAGCAGAGAACACAGCCTGCCAAAATACGAAGATGTTGAACTACAGAGGCGCCAAAATATGAAGAGGACAAAATAGACTTGCAGCACAGAACCCAGGTGACAAGCAGAGATGTCGATTTTCGCAGACGCAAATTTTCGCAGACGTCGATTTTCGCAGACGCGGATTTTCGCAGATGTTGATTTGCGCAGACGCGAATTTTCGCAGAAGTCGATTTTCGCAGACAGAACAGGTTGCAGACGCCAAAAAAAGCTGAAAGTTTTTTCTTTTTCTTTTTTTTCAGCTACAAAGTGCAGAAATAGGAAAGCAGAAATGGAACATAAGCAAGCAGAGAACACAGTCTGCCAAAATACGAAGACGCTGAACTACAGAGGCGCCAAAATATGAAGAGGACAAAATAGATTTGCAGCACAGAACCCAGGTGACAAGCAGAGATGTCGATTTTCGCAGACGCAGATTTTCGAAGACGTCGATTTTCGCAGAGGCAGATTTTCGCAGATGTTGATTTGTGTAGACGCGGATTTTTGCAGAAGTCAATTTTCGCAGACAGAACAGGTTGCAGACGCCAAAAAAAGATGAAAGTTTTTTTCTTTTTCTTTTTTTTTAGCTACAAAGTGCAGAAATAGTAAAGTAGAAATGGAACATAAGCAAGCAGAGAACACAGTCTGCCAAAATACGAAGATGCCGAACTACAGAGGCGCCAAAATATGAAGAGGACAAAATAGATTTGCAGCACAGAACCCAGGTGATAAGCAGAGATGTCGATTTTCGCAGACGCAGATTTTCGTAGACGTCGATTTTCGCAGACGCAGATTTTCGCAGATGTTGATTTGCGTAGACGCGAATTTTCGCAGAAGTCGATTTTCGCAGACAGAACAGGTTGCAGACGCCAAAAAAATCTGAAAGTTTTTTCTTTTTCTTTTTTTTTAGCTACAAAGTGCAGAAATAGGAAAGCAGAAATGGAACATATGCAAGCAGAGAACACAGTCTGCCAAAATACGAAGATGCTGAACTACAGAGGCGCCAAAATATGAAGAGGACAAAATAGATTTGCAGCACAGAACCCAGGTGACAAGCAGAGATGTCGATTTTCGCAGACGCAGATTTTCGCAGACGTCGATTTTCGCAGACGCAGATTTTCGCAGATGTTGATTTGCGCAGACGCGAATTTTCACAGAAGTCGATTTTCGCAGACAGAACAGGTTGCAGACACCAAAAAAAGCTGAAAGTTTTTTCTTTTTCTTTTTTTTTAGCTACAAAGTGCAGAAATAGGAAAGCAAAAATGGAACATAAGCAAGCAGAGAACACAGTCTGCCAAAATACGAAGATGCTGAACTACAGAGGCGCCAAAATATGAAGAGGACAAAATAGATTTGCAGCACAGAACCCAGGTGACAAGCAGAGATGTCAATTTTTGCAGACGCAGATTTTCGCAGACGTCGATTTTCGCAGACGCAGATTTTTGCAGATGTTGATTTGCGTAGATGCGAATTTTCGCAGAAGTCGATTTTCGCAAACAGAACAGGTTGCAGACGCCAAAAAAAGCTGAAAGTTTTTTTCTTTTTCTTTTTTTTTAGCTACAAAGTGCAGAAATAGTAAAGTAGAAATGGAACATAAGCAACCAGAGAACACAGTCTGCCAAAATACGAAGATGCTGAACTACAGAGGCGCCAAAATATGAAGAGGACAAAATAGATTTGCAGCACAGAACCCAGGTGACAAGCAGAGATGTAGATTTTCGCAGACGCAGATTTTCGAAAACGTCGATTTTCGCAGACGCAGATTTTCGCAGATGTTGATTTGCGTCGACGCGGATTTTCGCAGAAGTCAATTTTCACAGACAGAACAGGTTACAGACGCCAAAAAAAGCTGAAAGCTTTTTTCTTTTTCTTTTTTTTTAGCTACAAAGTGCAGAAATAGTAAAGAAGAAATGGAACATACGCAAGCAGAGAACACAGTCTGCCAAAATACGAAGATGCTGAACTATAGTGGTGCCAAAATATGAAGAGGACAAAATAGATTTGCAGCACAGAACCCAGGTGAGAAGCAGAGATGTTGATTTTCGCAGACGCAGATTTTCGCAGACGT
Organism: Cupressus sempervirens; assembly: GCA_028749045.1. Classification (NCBI taxonomy): domain Eukaryota; kingdom Viridiplantae; phylum Streptophyta; class Pinopsida; order Cupressales; family Cupressaceae; genus Cupressus; species Cupressus sempervirens. The sequence goes on along the minus strand of CM053792.1, from coordinate 814,768,538 downwards.
CGATTTTCGCAGACGCTGATTTTCGCAGATGTTGATTTGCGCAGACGCGAATTTTCGCAGAAGTCGATTTTCGCAGACAGAACAGGTTGCAGATGCCAAAAAAAGCTGAAAGTTTTTTTCTTTTTCTTTTTTTTTAGCTATAAAGTGCAGAAATAGTAAAGCTGAAATGGAACATAAGCAAGCAGAGAACACAATCTGCCAAAATACGAAGATGCTGAACTACAGAGGCACCAAAATATGAAGAGGACAAAATAGATTTGCAGCACAGAACTCAGGTGACAAGCAGAGATGTCGATTTTCGCAGACGCAGATTTTCGCAGACGTCGATTTTCGCAGACGCGGATTTTCGCAGATGTTGATTTGCGCAGACGCGAATTTTCGTAGTAGTCGATTTTCGCAGACAGAACAGGTTGCCGAGGCCAAAAAAAGCTGAATGTTTTTTCTTTTTCTTTTTTTTTAGCTACAAAGTGCAGAAATAGGAAAGTAGAAATGGAACATAAGCAAGCAGAGAACACAGTCTGCCAAAATACGAAGATGCTGAACTACAGAGGCGCCAAAATATGAAGAGGACAAAATAGATTTGCAGCACAGAACCTAGGTGACAAGCAGAGATGTCAATTTTCGCAGACGCAAATTTTCGCAGACGTCGATTTTCGCAGACGCGGATTTTCGCAGATGTTGATTTGCGCGGACGCGAATTTTCGCAGAAGTCGATTTTCGCAGACAGAACAGGTTGCAGACGCCAAAAAAAGCTGAAAGTTTTTTTCTTTTTCTTTTTTTTCAGCTACAAAGTGTAGAAATAGTAAAGCTGAAATGGAACATAAGCAAGCAGAGAACACAGTCTGCCAAAATACGAAGATGCTGAACTACAGAGGCGACAAAATATGAAGAGGACAAAATAGATTTGCAGCACAGAACCCAGGTGAGAAGCAGAGATGTCGATTTTCGCAGATGCAGATTTTCGCAGACATCGATTTTCGCAGACGCGGATTTTCGCAGATGTTGATTTGCGCAGACGCGGATTTTCGCAGAAGTCGATTTTCGCAGACAGAACAGGTTGCAGACGCCAAAAAAAGCTGAAAGTTTTTTTCTTTTTCTTTTTTTAGCTACAAAGTGCAGAAATAGTAAAGCAGAAATGGAACATAAGCAAGCAAAGAACACAGTCTGCCAAAATATGAAGATGCTGAACTACAGAGGTGCCAAAATATGAAGAGGACAAAATAGATTTGCAGCACAGAACCCAGGTGACAAGCAGAGATGTCGATTTTCGCAGACGCAAATTTTCGCAGACGTCGATTTTCGCAGACGCGGATTTTCGCAGATGTTGATTTGCACAGACGCGGATTTTCACAGAAGTCAATTTTCGCAAACAGAACAGGTTGCAGACGCGAAAAAAAGCTGAAAGTTTTTTTCTTTTTCTTTTTTTTAGCTACAAGGTGCAAAAATAGTAAAGCAGAAATGGAACATAAGCAAGCAGAGAACACAGTCTGCCAAAATATGAAGATGCTAAACTACAGAGGCGCCAAAATATGAAGAGGACAAAATAGATTTGCAGCACAGAACCCAGGTGAGAAGCAGAGATGTCGATTTTCGCAGACATAGATTTTCGCAGACGTCGATTTTCGCAGACGCGGATTTTCGCAGATTTTGATTTGCGCAGACGTGGATTTTCGCAGAAGTCAATTTTCGCAGACAGAACAGGTTGCAGATGCCAAAAAAAGCTGAAAGTTTTTTTCTTTTTCTTTTTTTTAGCTACAAAGTGCAGAAATAGTAAAGCAGAAATGGAACATAAGCAAGCAGAGAACACAGTCTGCCAAAATACGAAGATGTTGAACTACAGAGGCACCAAAATATGAAGAGGACAAAATAGATTTGCAGCACAGAACCCAGGTGAGAAGCAGAGATGTCGATTTTCGTAGACGCAGATTTTCGCAGATGCGGATTTTTCGCAGATGTTGATTTGCGCAGACGCAAAAAAAAGCTGAAAGTTTTTTTCTTTTTCTTTTTTTTTAGCTACAAAGTGCAGAAGTAGTAAAGCAGAAATGGAACATAAGCAAGCAGAGAACACAGTCTGACAAAATACGAAGATGCTGAACTACAGAGGCGCCAAAATATGAAGAGGACAAAATAGATTTGCAGCACAGAACCCAGGTGAGAAGCAGAGATGTCAATTTTCGCAGACGCAGATTTTCGTAGATGTCGATTTACGCAGACGCGGATTTTCGCAGATGTTGATTTGCACAGACGTGGATTTTCGCAGAAGTCGATTTTCGCAGACAGAACAGGTTGCATACGCCAAAAAAAGCTGAAAGTTTTTTTCTTTTTCTTTTTTTTTAGCTACAAAGTGCAGAAATAGTAAAGCTGAAATGGAACATAAGCAAGCAGAGAACACAATCTGCCAAAATACGAAAATGCTGAACTACAGAGGCGCCAAAATATGAAGAGGACAAAATAGATTTGCAGCACAGAACCCAGGTGAGAAGCAGAGATGTCGATTTTCGCAGACGCAGATTTTCGCAGACGTCGATTTTCGCAGACGCGAATTTTGGCAGATGTTGATTTGCACAGACGCGGATTTTCACAGAAGTCAATTTTCGCAGACAGAACAGGTTGCAGACGCGAAAAAAAGCTAAAAGTTTTTTTCTTTTTCTTTTTTTTTAGCTACAAGGTGCAAAAATAGTAAAGCAGAAATGGAACATAAGCAAGCAGAGAACACAGTCTGCCAAAATATGAATATGCTAAACTACAGAGGCGCCAAAATATGAAGAGGACAAAATAGATTTGCAGCACAGAACCCAGGTGAGAAGCAGAGATGTCAATTTTCGCAGACATAGATTTTTGCAGACGTCGATTTTCGCAGACGCGGATTTTCGCTGATTTTTATTTGCGCAGACGTGGATTTTCGCAGAAGTCAATTTTCGCAGACAGAACAGGTTGCAGATGCCAAAAAAAGCTGAAAGTTTTTTTCTTTTTCTTTTTTTTAGCTACAAAGTGCAGAAATAGTAAAGCAGAAATGGAACATAAGCAAGCAGAGAACACAGTCTGCCAAAATACGAAGATGTTGAACTACAGAGGCACCAAAATATGAAGAGGACTAAATAGATTTGCAGCACAGAACCCAGGTGAGAAGCAGAGATGTCGATTTTCGTAGACGCAGATTTTCGCAGATGCGGATTTTTCGCAGATGTTGATTTGCGCAGACGCGAATTTTCGCAGAAGTCGATTTTCGCAGACAGAACAGGTTGCCGACGCAAAAAAAAGCTGAAAGTTTTTTTCTTTTTCTTTTTTTTTAGCTACAAAGTGCAGAAATAGTAAAGCAGAAATGGAACATAAGCAAGCAGAGAACACAGTCTGCCAAAATACGAAGATGCTGAACTACAGAGGCGCCAAAATATGAAGAGGACAAAATAGATTTGCAGCACAGAACCCAGGTGAGAAGCAGAGATGTCGATTTTCGCAGACGCAGATTTTTGTAGACGTCAATTTTCGCAGACGCGGATTTTCGCAGATGTTGATTTGCACAGACGTGGATTTTCGCAGAAGTCGATTTTCGCAGATAGAACAGGTTGCAGACGCCAAAAAAAGCTGAAAGTTTTTTTCTTTTTCTTTTTTTTTAGCTACAAAGTGCAGAAATAGTAAAGCTGAAATGGAACATAAGCAAGCAGAGAACACAATCTGCGAAAATACGAAGATGCTGAACTATAGAGGCGCCAAAATATGAAGAGGACAAAATAGATTTGCAGCACAGAACCCAGGTGAGAAGCAGAGATGTCGATTTTCGCAGATGCAGATTTTCGCAGACGTCGATTTTCGCAGACGCGGATTTTCGCAGATGTTGATTTGCACAGACGCGGATTTTCGCAGATGTTGATTTGCACAGACGCAGATTTTCGCAGAAGTCAATTTTCGCAGACAGAACAGGTTGCAGACGCCAAAAAAAGCTGAAAGTTTTTTTCTTTTTCTTTTTTTTTAGCTACAAAGTGCAGAAATAGTAAAGCTGAAATGGAATATAAGCAAGAAGAGAACACAGTCTGCCAAAATACGAAGATGCTGAACTACAGAGGCGCCAAAATATGAAGAGGACAAAATAGATTTGCAGCACAGAACCCAGGTGACAAGCAGAGATGTCGATTTTTGCAGACGCAGATTTTCGCAGATGTCGATTTTCGCAGACGCGGATTTTTGCAAATGTTGATGTGCGCAGACGCGGATTTTCGCAGAAGTCAATTTTCGCAGATAGAACAGGTTGCAGACGCCAAAAAAAGCTAAAAGTTTTTTTCTTTTTCTTTTTTTTTAGCTACAAAGTGCAGAAATAGTAAAGCAGAAATGGAACATAAGCAAGCAGAGAACACAGTCTGCCAAAATACGAAGATGCTGAACTATAGAGGCGCCAAAATATGAAGAGGACACAATAGATTTGCAGCACAGAACCCAGGTGAGAAGCAGAGATGTCGATTTTCGCAGACGCAGATTTTCGCAGACGTCAATTTTCGCAGACGCGGATTTTCGCAGATGTTGATTTGCGCAGACGCGAATTTTCGCAGAAGTCGATTTTCGAAGACAGAACAGGTTGCCGACGCAAAAAAAAGCTGAAAGTTTTTTTCTTTTTCTTTTTTTTTAGCTACAAAGTGCAGAAATAGTAAAGCAGAAATGGAACATAAGCAAGCAGAGAACACAGTCTGCCAAAATACGAAGATGCTTAACTATAGAGGTGCCAAAATATGAAGAGGAGAAAATAGATTTGCAGCACAGAACCCAGGTGAGAAGCAGAGATGTCGATTTTCGCAGACGCAGATTTTCGCAGACGTCGATTTTCGCAGACCCGAATTTTCGCAGATGTTGATTTGCGCAGACGCGGATTTTCGCAAAAGTCGATTTTCGCAGACAGAACAGGTTGCAGACGCCAAAAAAAGCTAAAAGTTTTTTTCTTTTTCTTTTTTTTTAGCTACAAAGTGCAGAAATAGTAAAGCTGAAATGGAACATAAGCAAGCAGAGAACACAGTCTGCCAAAATACGAAGATGTTGAACTACAGAGGCGCCAAAATATGAAGAGGACAAAATAGATTTGCAGCACAGAACCCAGGTGACAAGCAGAGATGTCGATTTTTGCAGACGCAGATTTTCGCAGATGTCGATTTTCGCAGACGCGGATTTTTGCAAATGTTGATGTGCGCAGACGCGGATTTTCGCAGAAGTCGATTTTCGCAAACAGAACAGGTTGCAGACGCCAAAAAAAGCTAAAAGTTTTTTTCTTTTTCTTTTTTTTTAGCTACAAAGTGCAGAAATAGTAAAGCAGAAATGGAACATAAGCAAGCAGAGAACACAGTCTGCCAAAATACGAAGATGCTGAACTACAGAGGCGCCAAAATATGAAGAGAACACAATAGATTTGCAGCACAGAACCCACGTGAGAAGCAGAGATGTCGATTTTCACAGACGTAGATTTTCGCAGACGTCGATTTTTGCAGACGCGGATTTTCGCAGATGTTGATTTGCGCAGATGCGAATTTTCGCAGAAGTCGATTTTCGCAGACAGAACAAGTTGCCGACACAAAAAAAAGCTGAAAGTTTTTTTCTTTTTCTTTTTTTTTAGCTACAAAGTGCAGAAATAGTAAAGCAGAAATGGAACATAAGCAAGCAGAGAACACAGTCTGCCAAAATACGAAGATGTTGAACTATAAAGGCGTCAAAATATGAAGAGGACAAAATAGATTTGCAGCACAGAACCCAGGTGAGAAGCAGAGATGTCGATTTTCGCAGACGCAGATTTTCGCAGACGCGAATTTTCGCAGATGTTGATTTGCGCAGACGCGGATTTTCACAGAAGTCGATTTTCGCAGACAGAACAGGTTGCAGACGCCAAAAATAGCTGAAAGTTTTTTTCTTTTTCTTTTTTTTTAGCTACAAAGTGCAAAAATAGTAAAGCTGAAATGGGACATAAGCAAGCAGAGAACACAATCTACCAAAATACGAAATGCTGAACTACAGAGGCGCCAAAATATGAAGAGGACAAAATAGATTTGCAGCATAGAACCCAGGTGAGAAGCAAAGATGTCGATTTTCGTAGACGTAGATTTTTGCAGACGTCGATTTTCGCAGACGCAGATTTTCGCAGATGTTGATTTGCACAGATGCAGATTTTCGCAGACAGAACAGGTTGCAGATGCCAAAAAATGCTGAAAGTTTTTTTCTTTTTCTTTTTTTTTAGCTACAAAGTGCAGAAATAGTAAAGCTAAAATGGAGCATAAGCAAGCAGAGAACACAGTCTGCCAAAATACGAAGATGCTGAACTACAGAGGCGCCAAAATATGAAGAGGACAAAATAGATTTGCAGCACAAAACCCAGGTGAGAAGCAGAGATGTCGATTTTCGCAGACGCAGATTTTCGCAGACATCGATTTTCGCAGACGCGGATTTTCGCAGATGTTGATTTGCGCAGACGCGGATTTTCGCAGAAGTCGATTTTCGCAGACAGAACAGGTTGCAGACGCCAAAAAAAGCTGAAAGTTTTTTTCTTTTTCTTTTTTTAGCTACAAAGTGCAGAAATAGTAAAGCAGAAATGGAACATAAGCAAGCAGAGAACACAGTCTGCCAAAATACGAAGATGCTGAACTATAGAGGCGCCAAAATATGAAGAGGACAAAATAGATTTGCAGCACAGAACCCAGGTGACAAGCAGAGATGTCGATTTTCGCAGACGCAGATTTTTGCAGACGTCGATTTTCGCAGACGCGGATTTTCGCATATGTTGATTTGCACAGACGCGGATTTTCGCAGAAGTCGATTTTCGCAGACAAAACAGGTTGCAGACGTCAAAAAAAGTTGAAAGTTTTTTTCTTTTTCTTTTTTTTTAGCTACAAAGTGCAGAAATAGTAAAGCAGAAATGGAACATAAGCCATCAGAGAACACAGTTTGCCAAAATACGAAGATGCTGAACTAAAGAGGTGCCAAAATATGAAGAGGACAAAATAGATTTGCAGCACAGAACCCAGGTGACAAGCAGAGATGTCGATTTTCGCAGACACAGATTTTCGCAGACATCGATTTTTGCAGACGCAGATTTTCGCAGATGTTGATTTGCGCAGACGCGGATTTTCGCAGAAGTCGATTTTCGCAGACAGAACAGGTTGCAGACGCCAAAAAAAGCTGAAAGTTTTTTCTTTTTCTTTTTTTTTAGCTACAAAGTGCAGAAATAGGAAAGCAGAAATGGAACATAAGCAAGCAGAGAACACAGTCTGCCAAAATACGAAGATGCTGAACTATAGAGGCACCAAAATATGAAGAGGACAAAATAGATTTGCAGCACAGAACCCAGGTGACAAGCAGAGATGTCGATTTTCGCAGACGCAGATTTTCGAAGACGTCGATTTTCGCAGACGCAGATTTTCGCAGATGTTGATTTGCGTAGACGCGAATTTTCGCAGAAGTCGATTTTCGCAGACAGAACAGGTTGCAGACGCCAAAAAATGCTGAAAGTTTTTTTCTTTTTCTTTTTTTTTAGCTACAAAGTGCAGAAATAGTAAAGCAGAAATGGAACATAAGCAAGCAGAGAACACAGTCTGCCAAAATACGAAGATGTCGAACTACAGAGGCGCCAAAATATGAAGAGGACAAAATAGATTTGCAGCACAGAACCCAGGTGACAAGCAGAGATGTTGATTTTCGCAGACGCAGATTTTCGTAGACATCGATTTTCGCAGACGCGGATTTTCACAGATGTTGATTTGCGCAGACACGGATTTTCGCAGACAGAACAGGTTGCAGACTCCAAAAAAAGCTGAAAGTTTTTTTCTTTTTCTTTTTTTTAGCTACAAAGTGCAGAAATAGTAAAGCAGAAATGGAACATAAGCAAGCAGAGAACACAGTCTGCCAAAATACGAAGATGCTGAACTACAGAGGCGCCAAAATATGAAGAGGACAAAATAGATTTGCAGCACAGAACCCAGGTGACAAGCAGAGATGTCGATTTTCGCAGACGCAAATTTTCGCAGACGTCGATTTTCGCAGACGTCAATTTTCGCAGACGCGAATTTTCGCAGATGTTGATTTGCGCAGACACGGATTTTCGCAGAAGTCAATTTTCGCAGACAGAACAGGTTCCAGACGCCAAAAAAAGCTGAAAGTTTTTTTCTTTTTCTTTTTTTTTAGCTACAAAGTGCAGAAATAGTAAAGCAGAAATGGAACATAAGCAAGCAGAGAACACAGTATGCCAAAATACGAAGATGCTGAACTACAGAGGCACCAAAATATGAAGAGGACAAAATAGATTTGCAGCACAGAACCCAGGTGACAAGCAGAGATGTCGATTTTTGCAGACGCAGATTTTCGCAGACGTCAATTTTCGTAGACGCGGATTTTCGCAGATGTTGATTTGCGCAGACGCGGATTTTCGCAAAAGTCAATTTTCGCAGACAGAATAGGTTGCAGACGCCAAAAAAAACTGAAAGTTTTTTCTTTTTCTTTTTTTTTAGCTAAAAAGTGCAGAAATAGGAAAGCAGAAATGGAACATAAGCAAGCAGAGAACACAGTCTGCAAAAATACGAAGTTGCTGAACTACAGATGCGCCACAATATGAAGAGGACAAAATAGATTTGCAGCACAGAACCCAGGTGACAAGCAGAGATGTCGATTTTCGCAGGCGCAGATTTTCACAGACGTCGATTTTCGCAGACACAGATTTTCACAGATGTTGATTTGCGCAGACGCGGATTTTCGCAGAAGTCGATTTTCCCAGACAGAACAGGTTGCAGACGCCAAAAAAAGCTGAAAGTTTTTTTCTTTTTCTTTTTTTTAGCTACAAAGTGCAGAAATAGTAAAGCAAAAATGGAACATAAGCAAGCAGAGAACACAGTCTGCCAAAATACGAAGATGCTGAACTACAGAGGCGCAAAAATATGAAGAGGACAAAATAGATTTGCAGCACAGAACCCAGGTGACAAGCAGAGATGTCGATTTTCGCAGACGCGGATTTTCGCAGATGTTGATTTGCGCAGACGTGGATTTTCGCAGAAGTCGATTTTCACAGACAGAACAGGTTGCAGATGTCAAAAAAAGCTGAAAGTTTTTTTCTTTTTCTTTTTTTTAGCTACAAAGTGCAGAAATAGTAAAGCAGAAATGGAACATAAGCAAGCAGAGAACACAGTCTGCCAAAATACGAAGATGCTGAACTACAGAGGCGCCAAAATATGAAGAGGACAAAATAGATTTGCAGCACAGAACCCAGGTGAGAAGCACAGATGTCGATTTTTGCAGACACAGATTTTCGCAGATATCGATTTTCGCAGATGTTGATTTGCACAGACGCGAATTTTTGCAGAAGTCGATTTTCGCAGACAGAACAGGTTGCAGACGCCAAAAAAAGCTGAAAGTTTTTTTCTTTTTCTTTTTTTTTAGCTACAAAGTGCAGAAATAGTAAAGTAGAAATGGAACATAAGCAAGCAGAGAACACAGTCTGCCAAAATACGAAGATGCTGAACTACAGAGGCGCCAAAATATGAAGAGGACAAAATAGATTTGCAGCACAGAACCCAGATGAGAAGCAGAGATGTCGATTTTCGCAGACGTCAATTTTCGCAGATGCGGATTTTCACAGATGTTGATTTGCGCAGACGCGGATTTTCACAGAAGTCGATTTTCGCTGATAAAACAGGTTGCAGACGGCAAAAAAGCTGAAAGTTTTTTTTTTTTCTTTTTTTCAACTACAAAGTGCAGAAATAGTAAATCAGAAATGGAACATAAGCAATCAGAGAACACAGTCTGCCAAAATACGAAGATGCTGAACTACAGAGGCGCCAAAATATGAAGAGGACAAAATAGATTTGCAGAACAGAACCCAAGTGACAAGTAGACATGTTGATTTTCGCATACGCAGATTTTCGCAGACGTCGATTTTCGCAGACGCGGATTTTCACAGATGTTGATTTGCACAGACGCGGATTTTCGCAGAAGTCGATTTTCGCAGACAGAACAGGTTGCAGACGCCAAAAAAAGCTGAAAGTTTTTTTCTTTTTCTTTTTTTTTTCTACAAAGTGCAGAAATAGTAAAGCAGAAATGGAACATAAGCAAGCAGAGAACACAGTCTGCCAAAATACGAAGATGCTGAACTACAGAGGCGCCAAAATATGAAGAGGACAAAATAGATTTGCAGCACAGAACCCAGGTGACAAGCAGAGATGTCGATTTTCGCAGACGCAAATTTTCGCGGAAGTCGATTTTCGCAGACGCAGATTTTCGCAGATGTTGATTTGCGCAGACGCGGATTTTCGCAAAAGTCGATTTTCGCAGATAGAACAGGTTGCAGACGCCAAAAAAAGCTGAAAGTTTTTTTCTTTTTCTTTTTTTTTAGCTACAAAGTGCAGAAATAGAAAAGCAGAAATGGAACATAAGCAAGCAGAGAACACAGTCTGCCAAAATACGAAGATGCTGAACTTCAGAGCCGCCAAAATATGAAGAGGACAAAATAGATTTGCACCACAGCACCCAGGTGAGAAGCAGAGATGTCGATTTTCGCAGACGCAGATTTTCGCAGACGTCGATTTTCGAAGACGCTGATTTTCGCAGATGTTGATTTGCGCAGACGCAGATTTTCGCAGAAGTCGATTTTCGCAGACAGAACAGGTTGCAGACGCCAAAAAAAGCTGAAAGTTTTTTTCTTTTTCTTTTTTTTTAGCTACAAAGTGTAGAAATAGTAAAGCAGAAATGGAACATAAACAAGCAGAGGACACAGTCTGCAAAAATACGAAGATGCTGAACTACAGAGGCGCCAAAATATGAAGAGGACAAAATAGATTTGCAACACAGAACCCAGGTGACAAGCAGAGATGTCGATTTTCGCAGACGCAGATTTTCGCAGACGTCGATTTTCGCAGACGCGGATTTTCGCAGATGTTGATTTGCGCAGACGAGGATTTTCGCAAAAGTCGATTTTCGCAGACAGAATAGGTTGCAAACGCCAAAAAAAGCTGAAAATTTTTTTCTTTTTCTTTTTTCTTAGCTACAAAGTGCAGAAATAGTAAAGCTGAAATGGAACATAAGCAAGCAGAGAACACAGTCTGCAAAAATATGAAGATGCTGAACTACAGAGGCGCCAAAATATGAAGAGGACAAAATAGATTTGCAGCATAGAACCCAGGTGACAAGCAGAGATGTCGATTTTCGCAGACGCAGATTTTCGCAGATGTCGATTTTCGCAGACGCGGATTTTCGCAGATGTTGATTTGCGCATACGCGAATTTTCGTAGAAATCGATTTTCGCAGACAGAACAGGTTGCAGACGCCAAAAAAAGCTGAAAGTTTTTTTCTTTTTCTTTTTTTTTAGCTACAAAGTGCAGAAATAGTAAAACAGAAATGGAACATAATCAAGCAGAGAAAACAGTCTGCCAAAATACGAAGATGCTGAACTACAGAGGTGCCAAAATATGAAGAGGACCAAATAGATTTGCAGCACAGAACCCAGGTGACAAGCAGAGATGTCGATTTTCGCAGACGCAGATTTTCGCAGACGTCGATTTTCGCAGACGCAGATTTTCGCAGATGTTGATTTGCGCAGACGCAGATTTTTGCAGAAGTCGATTTTCGCAGACAGAACAGGTTGCAGACGCCAAGAAAAGCTGAAAGTTTTTTTCTGTTTATTTTTTTTAGCTACAACGTGCAGAAATAGTAAAGCAGAAATGGAACATAAGCAAGCAGAAAACACAGTCTGCCAAAATACAAAGATGCTAAACTACAGAGGCGCCAAAATATGAAGAGGACAAAATAGATTTGCAACACAAAACCCAGGTGACAAGCAGAGATGTCGATTTTCGCAGACGCAGATTTTCGCAGACGTCGATTTTCGCAGACGCGGATTTTCGCAGATGTTGATTTGCGTAGACGCGGATTTTCGCAGAAGTCAATTTTCGCAGACAGAACAGGTTGCAGACGCCAAAAAAAGCTGAAAGTTTTTTTCTTTTTCTTTTCTTTTAGCTACAAAGTGCAGAAATAGTAAAGCTGAAATGGAACATAAGCAAGCAGAGAACACAGTCTGCCAAAATACGAAGATGCTGAACTACAGAGGCGCCAAAATATGAAGAGGACAAAATAGATTTGCAGCACAGAACCCAGGTGACAAGCAGAGATGTCGATTTTCGTAGACGCAGATTTTCGCGGACGTCGATTTTCGTAGAACCAGATTTTCGCAGATGTTGATTTGCGCAGATGCGAATTTTCGCAAAAGTCGATTTTCGCAGACAGAACAGGTTGCAGATGCCAAAAAAAGCTGAAAGTTTTTTTCTTTTTCTTTTTTTTTAGCTACAAAGTGGAGAAATAGTAAAGCAGAAATGGAACATAAGCAAGCAGAGAACACAGTCTGCCAAAATACGAAGATGCTGAACTACAGAGGCGCCAAAATATGAAGAGGACAAAATAGATTTGTAGCACAGAACCCAGGTGAGAAGCAGAGATGTCAATTTTCGCAGACGCAGATTTTCGCAGACGTCGATTTTCGCAGATGCGAATTTTCGCAGATGTTGATTTGCGCAAACGCGGATTTTCGCAGAAGTCGATTTTCGCAGACAGAACAGGTTGCAGATGCCAAAAAAAGCTGAAAGTTTTTTTCTTTTTCTTTTTTTTTAGCTACAAAGTGCAGAAATAGTAAAGCTGAAATGGAACATAAGCAAGCAGAGAACACAGTCTGCCAAAAGACGAAGATGCTGAACTACAGAGGCGCCAAAATATGAAGAGGACAAAATAGATTTGTAGCACAGAACCCAGGTGAGAAGCAGAGATGTCGATTTTCGCAGACGCAGATTTTCGCAGACGTCGATTTTCGCAGACGCGGATTTTCGCAGATGTTGATTTGCGCAGACGCGGATTTTCGCAGAAGTTGATTTTCGCAGACAGAACAGGTTGCAGACGCCAAAAAAAGCTGAAAGTTTTTTTCTTTTCCTTTTTTTTTAGCTTCAAAGTGCAGAAATAGTAAAGCAGAAATGGAACATAAGCAAGCAAAGAACACAGTCTGCCAAAATACGAAGATGCTAAACTACAGAGGTACCAAAATATGAAGAGGACAAAATAGATTTGCAGCACAGAACCCAGGTGAGAAGCAGAGATGTCAATTTTAGCAGATGTAGATTTTCGCAGACGTCAATTTTCGCAGACGTGGATTTTCGCAGTGGTTGATTTGCGCAGACGCGGATTTTCGCAGAAGTCGATTTTCGCAGACAGAACAGGTTGCAGACGCCAAAAAAAGCTGAAAGTTTTTTTCTTTTTCTTTTTTTTTAGCTACAAAGTGCAGAAATAGTAAAGCTGAAATGGAACATAAGCAAGCAGAGAACACAGTCTGCCAAAATACGAAGATGCTGAACTACAGAGGCGCCAAAATATGAAGAGGACAAAATACATTTGAAGCACAGAACCCAGGTGAGAAGCAGAGATGTCGATTTTCGCAGACGCAGATTTTTGCAGACGTCAATTTTCCCAGACGCGGATTTTCGCAGATGTTGATTTGCGCAGACGCGGATTTTCGCAGAAGTCGATTTTCGCAGACAGAACAAGTTGCAGACGCCAAAAAAAGCTGAAAGTTTTTTTCGTTTTCTTTTTTTTTTGCTACAAAGTGCAGAAATAGTAAAGCTGAAATGGAACATAAGCAAGCAGAGAACACAGTCTGCCAAAATACGAAGATGCTGAACTACAGAGGTGCCAAAATATGAAGAGGACAAAATAGATTTGCAGCACAGAACCCAGGTGACAAGCAGAGATGTTAATTTTCGCAGACGTAGATTTTCGTAGACGTCGATTTTCGCAGACGCAGATTTTCGCAGATGTTGATTTGCGCAGACACGGATTTTCGCAGAAGTCGATTTTCGCAGACAGAACAGGTTGCAGACGCCAAAAAAAGCTGAAATTTTTTTTCTTTTTCTTTTTTTTTAGCTACAAAGTGCAGAAATAGTAAAGCAGAAATTGAACATAAGCAAGCAGAGAACACAGTCTGCAAAAATACGAAGATGCTGAACTACAGAGGTGCCAAAATATGAAGAGGACAAAATAGATTTGCAGCACAGAACCCAGGTGAGAAGCAGAGATGTCGATTTTCGCAGACGCAGATTTTCGCAGAAGTCGATTTTCGCAGAAGCGGATTTTCGCAGATGTTGATTTGCGCAGACGCGGATTTTCGCAGAAGTCGATTTTCGCAGACAGAACAGGTTGCAGACGCCAAAAAAAAGTGAAAGTTTTTTTCTTTTTCTTTTTTTTTAGCTACAAAGTGCAGAAATAGTAAAGCAGAAATGGAACATAAGCAAGCACAGAACACAGTCTGCCAAAATACGAAGATGCTGAACTACAGAGGCGCCAAAATATGAAGAGGACAAAATAGATTTGCAGCACAGAACCCAGGTGACAAGCAGAGATGTCGATTTTCGCAGACGTAGATTTTCGCAGACGTCGATTTTCGTAGACGCGGATTTTCGCAGACAGAACAGGTTGCAGATTTTCGTAGACAGAACAGGTTGCAGATTTTTGCAGAAGTCGATTTTCGCAGATGCGGATTTTCGCAGATGTTGATTTGCGCAGACGCGAATTTTCGCAGAAGTCAATTTTCGCAGACAGAACAGGTTGCAGACGCCAAAAAAAGCTGAAAGTTTTTTTCTTTTTCTTTTTTTTTAGCTACAAAGTGCAGAAATAGTAAAGCTGAAATGGAACATAAGCAAGCAGAGAACACAGTCTGCCAAAATACGAAGATGCTGAACTATAGAGGCGCCAAAATATGAAGAGGACAAAATAGATTTGCAGCACAGAACCCAGGTGAGAAGCAGAGATGTCGATTTTCACAGACGCAGATTTTTGCAGACGCAGATTTTCGCAGACGTCGATTTTCGCAAACGCGGATTTTCGCAGATGTTGATTTGCGCAGACGCGGATTTTCACAGAAGTCGATTTTCGCAGACAGAACAGGTTGCAGACGCCAAAAAAAGCTGAAAGTTTTTTTCTTTTTCTTTTTTTTTAGCTACAAAGTGCAGAAATAGTAAAGCAGAAATGGAACATAAGCAAGCAGAGAACACAGTCTGCCAAAATACGAAGATGCTGAACTACAGAGGCGCTAAAATATGAAGAGGTCAAAATAGATTTGCAGCACAAAACCCAGGTGAGAAGCAGAGATGTCGATTTTCGCAGACGCAGATTTTCGCAGACGTCGATTTTCGCAGACGCGAATTTTCGCAGATGTTGATTTGCGCAGACGCGGATTTTCGCAGAAGTCAATTTTCGCAGACAGAACAGGTTGCAGACGCCAAAAAAAGCTGAAAGTTTTTTTCTTTTTCTTTTTTTTTAGCTACAAAGTGCAGAAATAGTAAAGCTGAAATGGAACATAAGCAAGCAGAGAACACAGTCTGCCAAAATACGAAGATGCTGAACTACAGAGGCGCCAAAATATGAAGAGGACAAAATAGATTTGCAGCACAGAACCCAGGTGACAAGCAGAGATGTCGATTTTTGCAGACACAGATTTTCGCAGACGCGGATTTTCGCAGATGTTGATTTGCACAGACGCGGATTTTCGCAGAAGTCGATTTTCGCAGACAGAACAGGTTGCAGACGCCAAAAAAAGCTGAAAGTTTTTTTCTTTTTCTTTTTTTTTAGCTACAAAGTGCAGAAATAGTAAAGCAGAAATGGAACATAAGCAAGCAGAGAACACAGTCTGCCAAAATACGAAGATGCTGAACTACTGAGGCGCCAAAATATGAAGAGGACAAAATAGATTTGCAGCACAGAACCCAGGTGACAAGCAGAGATGTCGATTTTTGCAGACGCAGATTTTTGCAGACATCGATTTTCGTAGACGCGGATTTTCGCAGATGTTGATTTACGCAGACGCGGATTTTCACAGAAGTCAATTTTCGCAGATAGAACAGGTTGCAGACGCCAAAAAAAGCTGAAAGTTTTTTTCTTTTTCTTTTTTTTTAGCTACAAAGTGCAGAAATAGTAAAGCTGAAATGGAACATAAGCAAGCAGAGAACATAGTCTGCCAAAATACGAAGATGCTGAACTACAGAGGCGCCAAAATATGAAGAGGACAAAATAGATTTGCAGCACAGAACCCAGGTGACAAGCAGAGATGTCGATTTTCGCAGACACAGATTTTCGCAGACGCGAATTTTCGCAGATGTTGATTTGCACAGACGCGGATTTTCGCAGAAGTCGATTTTCGCAGACAGAACAGGTTGCAGACGCCAAAAAAAGCTGAAAGTTTTTTTCTTTTTCTTTTTTTAAGCTACAAAGTGCAGAAATAGTAAAGCAGAAATGGAACATAAGCAAGCAGAGAACACAGTCTGCCAAAATACGAAGATGCTGAACTATAGAGGCGCCAAAATATGAAGAGGACAAAATAGATTTGCAGCACAGAACCCAGGTGAGAAGCAGAGATGTCGATTTTCGCAGACGCAGATTTTCGTAGACGTCGATTATCGCAGATGCGAATTTTCGCAGATGTTGATTTGCACAGACGCGGATTTTCGCAGAAGTCAATTTTCGCAGATAGAACAGGTTGCAGACGCCAAAAAAAGCTGAAAGTTTTTTTCTTTTTCTTTTATTTTAGCTACAAAGTGCAGAAATAGTAAAGCTGAAATGGAACATAAGCAAGCAGAGAACACAGTCTGCCAAAATACGAAGATGCTGAACTATAGAGGCACCAAAATATGAAGAGGACAAAATAGATTTGCAGCACGGAACCCAGGTGAGAAGCAGAGATGTCGATTTTCGCAGACGCAGATTTTCGCAGACGTCGATTTTCGCAGACGCGGATTTTCGCAGATGTTGATTTACGCAGACGCGGATTTTTGCAGAAATCGATTTTCGCAGACAGAACAGGTTGCAGACGCCAAAAAAAGCTGAAAGTTTTTTTCTTTTTCTTTTTTTTTAGCTACAAAGTGCAGAAATAGTAAAGCAGAAATGGAACATAAGCAAGCAGAGAACACAGTCTGAAAAAATACGAAGATGCTAAACTACAGAGGCCAAAATATGAAGAGGACAAAATAGATTTGTAGCACAGAACCCAGTTGACAAGCAGAGATGTCGATTTTCGCAGACGCAGATTTTCGCAGACGTCGATTTTCGTAGACGCGGATTTTCGCAGATGTTGATTTGCGCAGACGCGGATTTTTGCAGAAGTCGATTTTCGCAGACAGAACAGGTTGCAGACGCCAAAAAAAGCTGAAAGTTTTTTTCTTTTTCTTTTTTCTTAGCTACAAAGTGCAGAAATAGTAAAGCTGAAATGGAACATAAGCAAGCAGAGAACACAGTCTGCCAAAATACGAAGATGCTGAACTATAGAGGCGCCAAAATATGAAGAGGACAAAATAGATTTGCAGCACAGAACTCAGGTGACAAGCAGAGATGTCGATTTTCGCAGACGCAGATTTTCGCAGATGTCGATTTTCGCAGACGCGGATTTTCGCTGATGTTGATTTGCGCAGACGCGGATTTTCGCAGAAGTCGATTTTCGCAGACAGAACAGGTTGCAGACGCCAAAAAAAGCTGAAAGTTTTTTTCTTTTTCTTTTTTTTTAGCTACAAAGTGCAGAAATAGTAAAGCAGAAATGGAACATAAGCAAGCAGAGAACACAGTCTGCCAAAATACGAAGATGCTGAACTACAGAGGCGCCAAAATATGAAGAGGACAAAATAGATTTGCAGCACAGAACCCAGCTGAGAAGCAGAGATGTCGATTTTCGCAGACGCAGATGTTGATTTGCGCAGACGCGGATTTTCGCAGAAGTCAATTTTCGCAGACAGAACAGGTTGCAGACGCCAAAAAAAGCTGAAAGTTTTTTTGTTTTTCTTTTTTTTAGCGCTAAAGTGCAGAAATAGTAAAGCAGAAATGGAACATCAGCAAGCAGAGAACACAGTCTGCCAAAATACGAAGATGCTGAACTACAGAGGCGCCAAAATATGAAGAAGACAAAATAGATTTGCAGGACAGAACCCAGGTGAGAAGCAGAGATGTCGATTTTCGCAGACGCAAATTTTTGCAGACGTCGATTTTCGCAGATGCAGATTTTCGCAGATGTTGATTTGCGCAGACGCGGATTTTCGCAGAAGTCAATTTTCGCAGACAGAACAGGTTGCAGATGCCAAAAAAAGCTGAAAGTTTTTTTGTTTTTCTTTTTTTTAGCTACAAAGTGCAGAAATAGTAAAGCAGAAATGGAACATAAGCAAGCAGAGAACACAGTCTACCAAAATACGAAGATGCTGAAATACAGAGGCGCCAAAATATGAAGAGGACAAAATAGATTTGCAGCACAGAACCCAGGTGACAAGCAGAGATGTTGATTTTCGCAGACGCAGATTTTCACAGACGTCGATTTTCGCAGACGCAGATTTTCGCAGATGTTGATTTGCACAGACGCGAATTTTCGCAGAAGTCGATTTTCGCAGACAGAACAGGTTGCAGACGCCAAAAAAAGCTGAAAGTTTTTTTCTTTTTCTTTTTTTTTAGCTACAAAGTGCAGAAATAGTAAAGCAGAAATGGAACATAAGCAAGCAGAGAACACAGTCTGCCAAAATACGAAGATGCTAAACTACAGAGGTACCAAAATATGAAGAGGACAAAATAGATTTGCAGCACAGAACCCAGGTGAGAAGCAGAGATGTCGATTTTTGCAGACGCAGATTTTCGCAGACGTCGATTTTCGCAAACGCGAATTTTCGCAGATGTTGATTTGCGCAGACGTGGATTTTCGCAGAAGTCAATTTTCGCAGACAGAACAGGTTGCAGACGCCAAAAAAAGCTGAAAGTTTTTTTTTTTTCTTTTTTTTTAGCTACAAAGTGCAGAAATAGTAAAGCAGAAATGGAACATAAGCAAGCAGAGAACACAGTCTGCCAAAATACGAAGATGCTGAACTATAGAGGTACCAAAATATGAAGAGGACAAAATAGATTTGCAGCACAGAACCCAGGTGAGAAGCAGAGATGTCGATTTTTGCAGACGCAGATTTTCGCAGACGTCGATTTTCGCAAACGCGAATTTTCGCAGATGTTGATTTGCGCAGACGTGGATTTTCGCAGAAGTCAATTTTCGCAGACAGAACAGGTTGCAGACGCCAAAAAAAGCTGAAAGTTTTTTTCTTTTTCTTTTTTTTTAGCTACAAAGTGCAGAAATAGTAAAGCAGAAATGGAACATAAGCAAGCAGAGAACACAGTCTGCCAAAATATGAAGATGCTGAACTACAGAGGTGCCAAAATATGAAGAGGACAAAATAGATTTGCAGCACAGAACCCAGGTGAGAAGCAGAGATGTCGATTTTCGCAGACGCAGATTTTCGCAGACGCAGATTTTCGCAGACGTCGATTTTCGCAGACGCGGATTTTCGCAGATGTTGATTTGCGCAGATGTGGATTTACGCAGAAGTCGATTTTCGCAGACAGAACAGGTTGCAGACGCCAAGAAAAGCTGAAAGTTTTTTTCTTTTTCTTTTTTTTTAGCTACAAAGTGCAGAAATAGTAAAGCTGAAATGGAACATAAGCAAGCAGAGAACACAGTCTGCCAAAATACGAAGATGCTGAACTACAGAGGCGCCAAAATATGAAGAGGACAAAATAGATTTGCAGCACAGAACCCAGTTGAGAAGCAGAGATGTCAATTTTCGCAGACGCAGATTTTCGCAGACGTCGATTTTCGCAGACGCGAATTTTCGCAGATGTTGATTTGCGCAGACGCGGATTTTCGCAGAAGTCAATTTTCGCAGACAGAACAGGTTGCAGACGCCAAAAAAAGCTGAAAGTTTTTTTGTTTTTCTTTTTTTTAGCTACAAAGTGCAGAAATAGTAAAGCAGAAATGGAACATCAGCAAGCAGAGAACACAGTCTGCCAAAATACGAAGATGCTGAACTACAGAGGCACCAAAATATGAAGAGGACAAAATAGATTTGCAGCACAGAACCCAGGTGAGAAGCAGAGATCTCGATTTTCGCAGACGCAAATTTTCGCAGACGTCGATTTTCGCAGACGCAGATTTTCGCAGATGTTGATTTGCGCAGACGCGGATTTTCGCAGAAGTCAATTTTCGCAGACAGAACAGGTTGCAGATGCCAAAAAAAGCTGAAAGTTTTTTTGTTTTTCTTTTTTTTAGCTACAAAGTGCAGAAATAGTAAAGCAGAAATGGAACATAAGCAAGCAGAGAACACAGTCTGCCAAAATACGAAGATGCTGAACTACAGAGGTGCCAAAATATGAAGAGGACAAAATAGATTTGCAGCACAGAACCCAGGTGACAAGCAGAGATGTCGATTTTCGCAGACGCAGATTTTCGCAGACGTCGATTTTCGCAGACGCGGATTTTCGCAGATGTTAATTTGCACACACGCGAATTTTCGCAGAAGTCAATTTTCGCAGACAGAACAGGTTACAGACGCCAAAAAAAGCTGAAAGTTTTTTTCTTTTTCTTTTTTTTTAGCTACAAAGTGCAGAAATAGTAAAGCAGAAATGGAACATAAGCAAGCAGAGAACACAGTCTGCCAAAATACGAAGATGTTGAACTAGAGAGGCGCCAAAATATGAAGAGGACAAAATAGATTTGCAGCACAGAACCCAGGTGAGAAGCAGAGATGTCAATTTTTGCAGACGCAAATTTTCGCAGACGTCGATTTTTGCAAACGCGGATTTTCGCAGATGTTGATTTGCGCAGACGTGGATTTTCGCAGAAGTCGATTTTCGCAGACAGAACAGGTTGCAGACGCCAAAAAAAGCTGAAAGTTTTTTTTTTTTTCTTTTTTTTTAGCTACAAAGTGCAGAAATAGTAAAGCAGAAATGGAACATAAGCAAGCAGAGAACACAGTCTGCCAAAATACGAAGATGCTGAACTACAGAGGTGCCAAAATATGAAGAGGACAAAATAGATTTGCAGCACAGAACCCAGGTGAGAAGCAGAGATGTCGATTTTCGCAGACGCAGATTTTCGCAGACGTCGATTTTCGCAGACGCGGATTTTCGCAGATGTTGATTTGCGCAGACGTGGATTTACGCAGAAGTCGATTTTCGCAGACAGAACAGGTTGCAGACGCCAAGAAAAGCTGAAAGTTTTTTTCTTTTTCTTTTTTTTTAGCTACAAAGTGCAGAAATAGTAAAGCTGAAATGGAACATAAGCGAGCAGAGAACATAGTCTGCCAAAATACGAAGATGCTGAACTACAGAGGCGCCAAAATATGAAGAGGACAAAATAGATTTGCAACACAGAACCCAGGTGACATGCAGAGATGTCGATTTTCGTAGACGCAGATTTTCGCAGACGTCGATTTTCGCAGACGCGGATTTTCGCAGATGTTGATTTGCGCAGACGCGGATTTTCGCAGAAGTCAATTTTCGCAGACAGAACAGGTTGCAGACGCCAAAAAAAGCTGAAAGCTTTTTTCTTTTTCTTTTTTTTTTAGCTACAAAGTGCAGAAATAGTAAAGCAGAAATGGAACATAAGCAAGCAGAGAACACAGTCTGCCAAAATACGAAGATGCTGAACTACAGAGGCGCCAAAATATGAAGTGGACAAAATAGATTTGCAGCACAGAACCCAGGTGACAAGCAGAGATGTCGATTTTCGCAAACGCAGATTTTCGCAGACGTCGATTTTTGCAGACGTGAATTTTCGCAGATGTTGATTTGCGCAGAAGCGGATTTTCGCAGAAGTCAATTTTCGCAGACAGAACAGGTTGCAGACGCCAAAAAAAGCTGAAATTTTTTTTCTTTTTCTTTTTTTTAGCTACAAAGTGCAGAAATAGTAAAGCTGAAATGGAACATAAGCAAGTAGAGAACACAGTCTGCCAAAATACGAAGATGCTGAACTACAGAGGCGCCAAAATATGAAGAGGACAAAATAGATTTGCAGCACAGAACCCAGGTGAGAAGCAGAGATGTCAATTTTCGTAGACGTAGATTTTCGCAGACGTCGATTTTCGCAGACGCGGATTTTCGCAGATGTTGATTTGCACAGATGCGGATTTTCGCAGAAGTTGATTTTCGCAGACAGAACAGGTTGCAGACGCCAAAAAAAGCTAAAATTTTTGTTCTTTTTCTTTTTTTTTAGCTACAAAGTGTAGAAATAGTAAAGCAGAAATGGAACATAAGCAAGCAGAGAAAACAGTCTGCCAAAATACGAAGATGCTGAACTACAGAGGCGCCAAAATATGAAGAGGACAAAATAGATTTGCAGCACAGAACCCAGGTGACAAGCAGAGATGTCGATTTTCGCAGACGCAGATTTTCGCAGACGTCGATTTTCGCAGACGCGGATTTTTGCAGATGTTGATTTGCGCAGACGCGGATTTTTGCAGAAGTCGATTTTCGCAGACAGAACAGGTTGCAGACGCCAAAAAAAGTTGAAAGTTTTTTTTTTTTTCTTTTTTTTAGCTACAAAGTGCAGAAATAGTAAAGTAGAAATGGAACATAAGCAAGCAGAGAACACAGTCTGCCAAAATACGAAGATGCTGAACTATAGAGGCGCCAAAATATGATGAGGACAAAATAGATTTGCAGCACAGAACCCAGCTGAAAAGCAGAGATGTCAATTTTCGCAGACGCAGATTTTCGCAGACGTCGATTTTCGCAGACGCGAATTTTCGCAGATGTTGATTTGCGCAGACGCGGATTTTCGCAGAAGTCAATTTTCGCAGACAGAACAGGTTGCAGACGCCAAAAAAAGCTGAAAGTTTTTTTGTTTTTCTTTTTTTTAGCTACAAAGTGCAGAAATAGTAAAGCAGAAATGGAACATCAGCAAGCAGAGAACACAGTCTGCCAAAATACGAAGATGCTGAACTACAGAGGCGCCAAAATATGAAGAGGACAAAATAGATTTGCAGCACAGAACCCAGGTGAGAAGCAGAGATGTCGATTTTCGCAGACGCAGATTTTTGCAGACGTCGATTTTCGCAGACGCAGATTTTCGCAGATGTTGATTTGCGCAGACGTGGATTTACGTAGAAGTCGATTTTCGCAGACAGAACAGGTTGCAGACGCCAAGAAAAGCTGAAAGTTTTTTTCTTTTTCTTTTTTTTTAGCTACAAAGTGCAGAAATAGTAAAGCTGAAATGGAACATAAGCGAGCAGAGAACATAGTCTGCCAAAATACGAAGATGCTGAACTACAGAGGCGCCAAAATATGAAGAGGACAAAATAGATTTGCAACACAGAACCCAGGTGACAAGCAGAGATGTCGATTTTCGCAGACGCAGATTTTCGCAGACGTCGATTTTCGCAGACGCGGATTTTCGCAGATGTTGATTTGCGCAGACGTGGATTTTCGCAGAAGTCAATTTTCGCAGACAGAACAGGTTGCAGACGCCAAAAAAAGCTGAAAGTTTTTTTGTTTTTCTTTTTTTTTAGCTACAAAGTGCAGAAATAGTAAAGCTGAAATGGAACATAAGCAAGTAGAGAACACAGTCTGCCAAAATACGAAGATGCTGAACTACAGAGGCGCCAAAATATGAATAGGACAAAATAGATTTGCAGCACAGAACCCAGGTGAGAAGCAGAGATGTCAATTTTCGTAAACGTAGATTTTCACAGACAGAACAGGCTGCAGATGACAAAAAAAAGCTGAAAGTTTTTCTGTTTTTCTTTTTTTTAGCTACAAAGTGCAGAAATAGTAAAGCAGAAATGGAACATCAGCAAGCAGAGAACATAGTCTGCCAAAATACGAAGATGCTGAACTACAGAGGCGCCAAAATATGAAGAGGACAAAATAGATTTGCAGGACAGAACCCAGGTGAGAAGCAGAGATGTCGATTTTCGCAGACGCAAATTTTCGCAGACGTCGATTTTCGTAGACGCAGATTTTCGCAGATGTTGATTTGCGCAGACGCGGATTTTCGCAGAAGTCAATTTTCGCAGACAGAACAGGTTGCAGATGCCAAAAAAAGCTGAAAGTTTTTTTGTTTTTCTTTTTTTTAGCTACAAAGTGCAGAAATAGTAAAGCAGAAATGGAACATAAGCAAGCAGAGAACACAGTCTACCAAAATACGAAGATGCTGAAATACAGAGGCGCCAAAATATGAAGAGGACAAAATAGATTTGCAGCACAGAACCCAGGTGACAAGCAGAGATGTTGATTTTCGTAGACGCAGATTTTCACAGACGTCGATTTTCGCAGACGCGAATTTTCGCAGATGTTGATTTGCACAGACGCGAATTTTCGCAGAAGTCAATTTTCGCAGACAGAACAGGTTGCAGACGCCAAAAAAAGCTGAAAGTTTTTTTCTTTTTCTTTTTTTTTAGCTACAAAGTGCAGAAATAGTAAAGCAGAAATGGAACATAAGCAAGCAGAGAACACAGTCTACCAAAATACGAAGATGCTGAAATACAGAGGCGCCAAAATATGAAGAGGACAAAATAGATTTGCAGCACAGAACCCAGGTGACAAGCAGAGATGTTGATTTTCGCAGACGCAGATTTTCGCAGACGTCGATTTTCGCAGACGCAAATTTTCGCAGATGTTGATTTGCGCAGACGCGGATTTTCGCAGAAGTCAATTTTCGCAGACAGAACAGGTTGCAGACGCCAAAAAAAGCTGAAAGTTTTTTTGTTTTTCTTTTTTTTAGCTACAAAGTGCAGAAATAGTAAAGCAGAAATGGAACATCAGCAAGCAGAGAACACAGTCTGCCAAAATACGAAAATGCTGAACTACAGAGGCGCCAAAATATGAAGAGGACAAAATAGATTTGCAGCACAGAACCCAGGTGAGAAGCAGAGATGTCGATTTTCGCAGACGCAGATTTTCGCAGACGTCGATTTTCGCAGACGCGGATTTTCGCAGATGTTGATTTGCGCAGACGTGGATTTTCGCAGAAGTCAATTTTCGCAGACAGAACAGGTTGCAGACGCCAAAAAAAGCTGAAAGTTTTTTTCTTTTTCTTTTTTATTTGCTACAAAGTGCAGAAATAGTAAAGCAGAAATGGAACATAAGCAAGCAGAGAACACAGTCTGCCAAAATACGAAGATGCTGAACTACAGAGGTGCCAAAATATGAAAAGGACAAAATAGATTTGCACCACAGAACCCAGGTGAGAAGCAGAGATGTCGATTTTCGCAGACGCAGATTTTCGCAGACGTCGATTTTCGAAGACGCGGATTTTCGCAGATGTTGATTTGCGCAGACGTGGATTTACGCAGAAGTCGATTTTCGCAGACAGAACAGGTTGCAGACGCCAAGAAAAGCTGAAAGTTTTTTTCTTTTTCTTTTTTTTTAGCTACAAAGTGCAGAAATAGTAAAGCTGAAATAGAACATAAGCAAGCAGAGAACACAGTCTGCCAAAATACGAAGATGCTGAACTACAGAGGTGCCAAAATATGAAGAGGAAAAAATAGATTTGCAGCACAGAACCCAGGTGACAAGCAGAGATGTCAATTTTCGCAGACGCAGATTTTCGCAGATGTCGATTTTCGCAGACGCGGATTTTCGCAGATGTTGATTTGCGCAGACGCGGATTTTTGCAGAAGTCGATTTTCGCAGACAGAACAGGTTGCAGACGCCAAAAAAAGCTGAAAGTTTTTTTTTTTCTTTTTTTTTAGCTACAAAGTGCAGAAATAGTAAAGTAGAAATGGAACATAAGCAAGCAGAGAACACAGTCTGCCAAAATACGAAGATGCTGAACTACAGAGGCGCAAAAATATGAAGAGGACAAAATAGATTTGCAGCACAGAAACCAGCTGAGAAGCAGAGATGTCAATTTTCGCAGACGCAGATTTTCGCAGACGTCGATTTTCGCAGACGCGAATTTTCGCAGATGTTGATTTGCGCAGACGCGGATTTTCGCAGAAGTCAATTTTCGCAGACAGAACAGGTTGCAGACGCCAAAAAAAGCTGAAAGTTTTTTTGTTTTTCTTTTTTTTAGCTACAAAGTGCAGAAATAGTAAAGCAGAAATGGAACATCAGCAAGCAGAGAACACAGTCTGCCAAAATACGAAGATGCTGAACTACAGAGGCACCAAAATATGAAGAGGACAAAATAGATTTGCAGCACAGAACCCAGGTGAGAAGCAGAGATCTCGATTTTCGCAGACGCAAATTTTCGCAGACGTCGATTTTCGCAGACGCAGATTTTCGCAGATGTTGATTTGCGCAGACGCGGATTTTCGCAGAAGTCAATTTTCGCAGACAGAACAGGTTGCAGATGCCAAAAAAAGCTGAAAGTTTTTTTGTTTTTCTTTTTTTTAGCTACAAAGTGCAGAAATAGTAAAGCAGAAATGGAACATAAGCAAGCAGAGAACACAGTCTGCCAAA
Source organism: Cupressus sempervirens (assembly GCA_028749045.1). Taxonomy (NCBI): domain Eukaryota; kingdom Viridiplantae; phylum Streptophyta; class Pinopsida; order Cupressales; family Cupressaceae; genus Cupressus; species Cupressus sempervirens. Next base: position 814,742,306 of record CM053792.1, on the reverse strand, counting down.
ATACGAAGATGCTGAACTACAGAGGCGCCAAAATATGAAGAGGACAAAATAGATTTGCAGCATAGAACCCAGGTGACAAGCAGAGATGTCGATTTTCGCAGACGCAGATTTTCGCAGACGTCGATTTTCGCAGACGCGGATTTTCGCAGATGTTAATTTGCACAGACGCGAATTTTCGCAGAAGTCAATTTTCGCAGACAGAACAGGTTGCAGATACCAAAAAAAGCTGAAAATTTTTTTTCTTTTTCTTTTTTTTTAGCTACAAAGTGCAGAAATAGTAAAGCAGAAATGGAACATAAGCAAGAAGAGAACACAGTCTGCCAAAATACGAAGATGTTGAACTAGAGAGGCGCCAAAATATGAAGAGGACAAAATAGATTTGCAGCACAGAACCCAGGTGAGAAGCAGAGATGTCAATTTTTGCAGACGCAGATTTTCGCAGACGTCGATTTTCGCAAACGCGGATTTTCGCAGATGTTGATTTGCGCAGACATGGATTTTCGCAGAAGTCGATTTTCGCAGACAGAACAGGTTGCAGACGCCAAAAAAAGCTGAAAGTTTTTTTCTTTTTCTTTTTTTTTAGCTACAAAGTGTAGAAATAGTAAAGCAGAAATGGAACATAAGCAAGCAGAGAACATAGTCTGCCAAAATACGAAGATGCTGAACTACAGAGGTGCCAAAATATGAAGAGGACAAAATAGATTTGCAGCACAGAATCCAGGTGAGAAGCAGAGATGTCGATTTTCGCAGACGCAGATTTTCGCAGACGTAGATTTTCGCAGACGCGGATTTTCGCAGATGTTGATTTGCGCAGACGTGGATTTACGCAGAAGTCGATTTTCGCAGACAGAACAGGTTGCAGACGCCAAGAAAAGCTGAAAGTTTTTTTCTTTTTCTTTTTTTTTAGCTACAAAGTGCAGAAATAGTAAAGCTGAAATGGAACATAAGCGAGCAGAGAACATAGTCTGCCAAAATACGAAGATGCTGAACTACAGAGGCGCCAAAATATGAAGAGGACAAAATAGATTTGCAACACAGAACCTAGGTGACATGCAGAGATGTCGATTTTCGCAGACGCAGATTTTCGCAGACGTCGATTTTCGCAGACGCGGATTTTCGCAGATGTTGATTTGCGCAGATGCGGATTTTCGCAGAAGTCAATTTTCGCAGACAGAACAGGTTGCAGACGCCAAAAAAAGCTGAAAGCTTTTTTCTTTTTCTTTTTTTTTAGCTACAAAGTGCAGAAATAGTAAAGCAGAAATGGAACATAAGCAAGCAGAGAACACAGTCTGCCAAAATACGAAGATGCTGAACTACAGAGGCGCCAAAATATGAAGAGGACAAAATAGATTTGCAGCACAGAACCCAGGTGACAAGCAGAGATGTCGATTTTCGCAGACGCAGATTTTCGCAGACGTCGATTTTTGCAAACGTGAATTTTCGCAGATGTTGATTTGCGCAGACGCGGATTTTCGCAGAAGTCAATTTTCGCAGACAGAACAGGTTGCAGACGCCAAAAAAAGCTGAAAGTTTTTTTGTTTTTCTTTTTTTTAGCTACAAAGTGCAGAAATAGTAAAGCAGAAATGGAACATAAGCAAGCAGAGAACACAGTCTGCCAAAATACGAAGATGTTGAACTAGAGAGGCGCCAAAATATGAAGAGGACAAAATAGATTTGCAGCACAGAACCCAGGTGAGAAGCATAGATGTCAATTTTTGCAGACGCAGATTTTCGTAGACGTCGATTTTCGCAAACGCGGATTTTCGAAGATGTTGATTTGCGCAGACGTGGATTTTCGCAGAAGTCGATTTTCGCAGACAGAACAGGTTGCAGACGCCAAAAAAAGCTGAAAGTTTTTTTCTTTTTCTTTTTTTTTAGCTACAAAGTGCAGAAATAGTAAAGCAGAAATGGAACATAAGCAAGCAGAGAACACAGTCTGCCAAAATACGAAGATGTTGAACTACAGAGGTGCCAAAATATGAAGAGGACAAAATAGATTTGCAGCACAGAACCCAGGTGAGAAGCAGAGATGTCGATTTTCGCAGACGCAGATTTTCGCAGACGTCAATTTTCGCAGACGCGGATTTTCGCAGATGTTGATTTGCGCAGACGTGGATTTACGCAGAAGTCGATTTTCGTAGACAGAACAGGTTGCAGACGCCAAGAAAAGCTGAAAGTTTTTTTCTTTTTCTTTTTTTTTAGCTACAAAGTGCAGAAATAGTAAAGCTGAAATGGAACATAAGCGAGCAGAGAACATAGTCTGCCAAAATACGAAGATGCTGAACTACAGAGGCGCCAAAATATGAAGAGGACAAAATAGATTTGCAACACAGAACCCAGGTGACATGCAGAGATGTCAATTTTCGCAGACGCAGATTTTCGCAGACGTCGATTTTCGCAGACGCGGATTTTCGCAGATGTTGATTTGCGCAGACGCGGATTTTCGCAGAAGTCAATTTTCGCAGACAGAACAGGTTGCAGACGCCAAAAAAAGCTAATATTTTTTTTAGCTACAAAGTGCAGAAATAGTAAAGCAGAAATTGAACATAAGCAAGCAGAGAACACAGTCTGCCAAAATACGAAGATGCTGAACTACAGAGGCGCCAAAATATGAAGAGGACAAAATAGATTTGCAGCACAGAACCCAGGTGAGAAGCAGAGATGTCGATTTTTGCAGACGCAGATTTTCGCAGACGTCGATTTTCGCAGACGCGGATTTTCGCAAATGTTGATTTGCGCAGACGTGGATTTACGTAGAAGTCGATTTTCGCAGACAGAACAGGTTGCAGACGCCAAGAAAAGCTGAAAGTTTTTTTTTTTTCTTTTTTTTTAGCTACAAAGTGCAGAAATAGTAAAGTAGAAATGGAACATAAGCAAGCAGAGAACACAGTCTGCCAAAATACGAAGATGCTGAACTACAGAGGCGCCAAAATATGAAGAGGACAAAATAGATTTGCAGCACAGAACCTAGCTGAGAAGCAGAGATGTCAATTTTCGCAGACGCAGATTTTCGCAGACGTCGATTTTCGCAGACGCGAATTTTCGCAGATGTTGATTTGCGCAGACGCGAATTTTCGCAGAAGTCAATTTTCGCAGACAGAACAGGTTGCAGACGCCAAAAAAAGCTGAAAGCTTTTTTCTTTTTCTTTTTTTTTTAGCTACAAAGTGCAGAAATAGTAAAGCAGAAATTGAACATAAGCAAGCAGAGAACACAGTCTGCCAAAATACGAAGATGCTGAACTACAGAGGCGCCAAAATATGAAGAGGACAAAATAGATTTGCAGCACAGAACCCAGGTGACAAGCAGAGATGTCGATTTTCGCAGACGCAAATTTTCGCAGACGTCGATTTTTGCAGACGTGAATTTTCGCAGATGTTGATTTGCGCAGATGCGGATTTTCGCAGAAGTCAATTTTCGCAGACAGAACAGGTTGCAGACGCCAAAAAAAGCTAATATTTTTTTTCTTTTTCTTTTTTTTAGCTACAAAGTGCAGAAATAGTAAAGCTGAAATGGAACATAAGCAAGTAGAGAACACAGTCTGCCAAAATACGAAGATGCTGAACTACAGAGGCGCCAAAATATGAAGAGGACAAAATAGATTTGCAGCACAGAACCCAGGTGAGAAGCAGAGATGTCAATTTTCGTATACGTAGATTTTCGCAGACGTCGATTTTCGCAGACGCGGATTTTCGCAGATGTTGATTTGCGCAGATGCGGATTTTCGCAGAAGTCGATTTTCGCAGACAGAACAGGTTGCAGACGCCAAAAAAAGCTGAAATTTTTTTTCTTTTTCTTTTTTTTTAGCTACAAAGTGTAGAAATAGTAAAGCAGAAATGGAACATAAGCAAGCAGAGAACACAGTCTGCCAAAATACGAAGATGCTGAACTACAGAGGCGCCAAAATATGAAGAGGACAAAATAGATTTGCAGCACAGAACCCAGGTGAGAAGCAGAGATGTCGATTTTCGCAGACGCAGATTTTCGCAGACGTCGATTTTCGCAGACGCGGATTTTCGCAGATGTTGATTTGCGCAGACGTGGATTTACGCAGAAGTCGATTTTTGCAGACAGAACAGGTTGCAGACGCCAAGAAAAGCTTAAAGTTTTTTTCTTTTTCTTTTTTTTTAGCTACAAAGTGCAGAAATAGTAAAGCTGAAATGGAACATAAGCAAGCAGAGAACACAGTCTGCCAAAATACGAAGATGCTGAACTACAGAGGCGCCAAAATATGAAGAGGACAAAATAGATTTGCAGCACAGAACCCAGGTGACAAGCAGAGATGTCGATTTTCGCAGACGCAGATTTTCGCAGATGTCGATTTTCGCAGACGCGGATTTTCGCAGATGTTGATTTGCGCAGACGCGGATTTTTGCAGAAGTCGATTTTCGCAGACAGAACAGGTTGCAGACGCCAAAAAAAGCTGAAAGTTTTTTTTTTTTTCTTTTTTTTTAGCTACAAAGTGCAGAAATAGTAAAGCAGAAATGGAACATAAGCAAGCAGAGAACACAGTCTACCAAAATACGAAGATGCTGAAATACAGAGGCGCCAAAATATGAAGAGGACAAAATAGATTTGCAGCACAGAACCCTGCTGAGAAGCAGAGATGTCAATTTTCGCAGACGCAGATTTTCGCAGACGTCGATTTTCGCAGACGCAAATTTTCGCAGACGCGAATTTTCGCAGATGTTGATTTGCGCAGACGCGGATTTTAGCAGAAGTCAATTTTCGCAGACAGAACAGGTTGCAGACGCCAAAAAAAGCTGAAAGTTTTTTTGTTTTTCTTTTTTTTAGCTACAAAGTGCAGAAATAGTAAAGCAGAAATGGAACATAAGCAAGCAGAGAACACAGTCTGCCAAAATACGAAGATGCTGAACTACAGAGGTGCCAAAATATGAAGAGGACAAAATAGATTTGCAGCACAGAACCCAAGTGAGAAGCAGAGATGTCGATTTTCGCAGACGTAGATTTTCGCAGACGTCGATTTTCGCAGACGCGGATTTTCGCAGATGTTGATTTGCGCAGACGTGGATTTACGCAGAAGTCGATTTTCGCAGACAGAATAGGTTGCAGACGTTAAGAAAAGCTGAAAGTTTTTTTCTTTTTCTTTTTTTTTAGCTACAAAGTGCAGAAATAGTAAAGCTGAAATGGAACATAAGCGAGCAGAGAACATAGTCTGCCAAAATACGAAGATGCTGAACTACAGAGGCGCCAAAATATGAAGAGGACAAAATAGATTTGCAACACAGAACCCAGGTGACATGCAGAGATGTCGATTTTCGCAGACGCAGATTTTCGCAGATGTCGATTTTCGCAGACGCGGATTTTCGCAGATGTTGATTTGCGCAGACGCGAATTTTCGCAGAAGTCAATTTTCGCAGACAGAACAGGTTGCAGACGCCAAAAAAAGCTGAAATTTTTTTTCTTTTTCTTTTTTTCAGCTACAAAGTGCAGAAATCGTAAAGCTGAAATGGAACATAAGCAAGTAGAGAACACAGTCTGCCAAAATACGAAAATGCTGAACTACAGAGGCGCCAAAATATGAAGAGGACAAAATAGATTTGCAGCACAGAACCCAGGTGAGAAGCAGACATGTCAATTTTCGTAGACGTAGATTTTCGCAGACGTCGATTTTCGCAGACGCGGATTTTCGCAGATGTTGATTTGCGCAGATGCGGATTTTCGCAGAAGTCGATTTTCGCAGACAGAACAGGTTGCAGACGCCAAAAAAAGCTGAAATTTTTTTTCTTTTTCTTTTTTTTAGCTACAAAGTGCAGAAATAGTAAAGCTGAAATGGAACATAAGCAAGTAGAGAACACAGTCTGCCAAAATACGAAAATGCTGAACTACAGAGGCGCCAAAATATGAAGAGGACAAAATAGATTTGCAGCACAGAACCCAGGTGAGAAGCAGAGATGTCAATTTTCGTAGACGTAGATTTTCGCAGACGTCGATTTTCGCAGACGCGGATTTTCGCAGATGTTGATTTGCGCAGATGCGGATTTTCGCAGAAGTCGATTTTCGCAGACAGAACAGGTTGCAGACGCCAAAAAAAGCTGAAATTTTTTTTCTTTTTCTTTTTTTTCAGCTACAAAGTGCAGAAATAGTAAAGCAGAAATGGAACATAAGCAAGCAGAGAACACAGTCTGCCAAAATACGAAGATGTTGAACTAGAGAGGCGCCAAAATATGAAGAGGACAAAATAGATTTGCAGCACAGAACCCAGGTGAGAAGCAGAGATGTCAATTTTTGCAGACGCAGATTTTCGCAGACGTCGATTTTTGCAAACGCGGATTTTCGCAGATGTTGATTTGCGCAGACGTGGATTTACGCAGAAGTCGATTTTCGCAGACAGAACAGGTTGCAGACGCCAAGAAAAGCTGAAAGTTTTTTTCTTTTTCTTTTTTTTTAGCTACAAAGTGCAGAAATAGTCAAGCTGAAATGGAACATAAGCGAGCAGAGAACATAGTCTGCCAAAATACGAAGATGCTGAACTACAGAGGCGCCAAAATATGAAGAGGACAAAATAGATTTGCAACACAGAACCCAGGTGACAAGCAGAGATGTCGATTTTCGCAGACGCAGATTTTCGCAAACGTCGATTTTCGCAGACGCGGATTTTCGCAGATGTTGATTTGCGCAGACGCGAATTTTCGCAGAAGTCAATTTTCGCAGACAGAACAGGTTGCAGACGCCAAAAAAAGCTGAAAGCTTTTTTCTTTTTCTTTTTTTTTTAGCTACAAAGTGCAGAAATAGTAAAGCAGAAATGGAACATAAGCAAGCAGAGAACACAGTCTGCCAAAATACGAAGATGCTGAACTACAGAGGCGCCAAAATATGAAGAGGACAAAATAGATTTGCAGCACAGAACCCAGGTGAGAAGCAGAGATCTCGATTTTCGCAGACGCAAATTTTCGCAAACGTCGATTTTCGCAGACGCAGATTTTCGCAGATGTTGATTTGCGCAGACGCGGATTTTCGCAGAAGTCAATTTTCGCAGACAGAACAGGTTGCAGATGCCAAAAAAAGTTGAAAGTTTTTTTGTTTTTCTTTTTTTTAGCTACAAAGTGCAGAAATAGTAAAGCAGAAATGGAACATAAGCAACCAGAGAACACAGTCTGCCAAAATACGAAGATGCTGAACTACAGAGGCGCCAAAATATGAAGAGGACAAAATAGATTTGCAGCACAGAACCCAGGTGCCAAGTAGAGATGTCGATTTTCGCAGACGCAGATTTTCGCAGACGTCGATTTTCGCAGACGCGGATTTTCGCAAATGTTAATTTGCACAGACGCGAATTTTCGCAGAAGTCGATTTTCGCAGACAGAACAGGTTGCAGACGCCAAAAAAAGCTGAAAGTTTTTCTCTTTTTCTTTTTTTTTAGCTACAAAGTGCAGAAATAGTAAAGCAGAAATGGAACATAAGCAAGCAGAGAACACAGTCTGCCAAAATACGAAGATGTTGAACTAGAGAGGCGCCAAAATATGAAGAGGACAAAATAGATTTGCAGCACAGAACCCAGGTGAGAAGCAGAGATGTCAATTTTTGCAGACGCAGATTTTCGCAGACGTCGATTTTTGCAAACGCGGATTTTCGCAGATGTTGATTTGCGCAGACGTGGATTTTCGCAGAAGTCGATTTTCGCAGACAGAACAGGTTGCAGACGCCAAAAAAAGCTGAAAGTTTTTTTCTTTTTCTTTTTTTTTAGCTACAAAGTGCAGAAATAGTAAAGCAGAAATGGAACATAAGCAAGCAGAGAACACTGTCTGCCAAAATACGAAGATGCTGAACTACAGAGGTGCCAAAATATGAAGAGGACAAAATAGATTTGCAGCACAGAACCTAGGTGAGAAGCAGAGATGTCGATTTTCGCAGACGCAGATTTTCGCAGACGTCGATTTTCGCAGACGCGGATTTTCGCAGATGTTGATTTGCGCAGACGTGGATTTACGCAGAAGTCGATTTTCGCAGACAGAACAGGTTGCAGACGCCAAGAAAAGCTGAAAGTTTTTTTCTTTTTCTTTTTTTTTAGCTACAAAGTGCAGAAATAGTAAAGCTGAAATGGAACATAAGCGAGCAGAGAACATAGTCTGCCAAAATACGAAGATGCTAAACTACAGAGGCGCCAAAATATGAAGAGGACAAAATAGATTTGCAACACAGAACCCAGGTGACAAGCAGAGATGTCGATTTTCGCAGACGCAGATTTTCGCAGACGTCGATTTTCGCAGACGCGGATTTTCGCAGATGTTGATTTGCGCAGACGCGGATTTTCGCAGAAGTCAATTTTCGCAGATAGAAGAGGTTGCAGACGCCAAAAAAAGCTGAAAGCTTTTTTGCTTTTTCTTTTTTTTTTTAGCTACAAAGTGCAGAAATAGTAAAACAGAAATGGAACATAAGCAAGCAGAGAACACAGTCTGCCAAAATACGAAGATGCTGAACTACAGAGGCGCCAAAATATGAAGAGGACAAAATAGATTTGCAGCACAGAACCCAGGTGACAAGCAGAGATGTCGATTTTCGCAGACACAGATTTTCGCAGACGTCGATTTTTGCAGACGTGAATTTTCGCAGATTTTGATTTGCGCAGACGCGGATTTATGCAGAAGTCAATTTTTGCAGACAGAACAGGTTGCAGACGCCAAAAAAAGCTGAAATTTTTTTTTCTTTTTCTTTTTTTTAGCTACAAAGTGCAGAAATAGTAAAGCTGAAATGGAACATAAGCAAGTAGAGAACACAGTCTGCCAAAATACGAAGATGCTGAACTACAGAGGCGCCAAAATATGAAGAGGACAAAATAGATTTGCAGCACAGAACTCAGGTGAGAAGCAGAGATGTCAATTTTCGTAGACGTAGATTTTCGCAGACGTCGATTTTCCCAGACGCGGATTTTCGCAGATGTTGATTTGCGCAGATGCGGATTTTCGCAGAAGTCGATTTTCGCAGACAGAACAGGTTGCAGACGCCAAAAAAAGCTGAAATTTTTTTTCTTTTTCTTTTTTTTTAGCTACAAAGTGTAGAAATAGTAAAGCAGAAATGGAACATAAGCAAGCAGAGAACACAGTCTGCCAAAATACGAAGATGCTGAACTACAGAGGCGCCAAAATATGAAGATGACAAAATAGATTTGCAGCACAGAACCCAGGTGACAAGCAGAGATGTCGATTTTTGCAGACGCAGATTTTCGTAGACGTCGATTTTCGCAGACGCGGATTTTCGCAGATGTTGATTTGCACAGACGCGGATTTTCGCAGAAGTCAATTTTCGCAGACAGAACAGGTTGCAGACGCCAAAAAAAGCTGAAGGTTTTTTTTTTTCTTTTTTTTAGCTACAAAGTGCAGAAATAGTAAAGCAGAAATGGAACATAAGCAAGCAGAGAACACAGTCTGCTAAAATACGAAGATGCTGAACTACAGAGGAACCAAAATAAGAAGAGGACAAAATAGATTTGCAGCACGGAACCCAGGTGACAAGCAGAGATGTCGATTTTCGCAGACGCAGATTTTCGCAGACGTCGATTTTCGTAGACGCGGATTTTCGCAGATGTTGATTTGCGCAGACTTGAATTTTTGCAAAAGTCGATTTTCGCAGACAGAACAGGTTGCAGACGCAAAAAAAAGCTGAAAGTTTTTTTCTTTTTCTTTTTTTTTAGCTACAAAGTGCAGAAATAGTAAAGCTGAAATGGAACATAAGCAAGCAGAGAACACAGTCTGCCAAAATACGAAGATGCTGAACTACAGAGGTGCCAAAATATGAAGAGGACAAAATAGATTTGCAGCACAGAACCCAGGTGAGAAGCAGAGATGTCAATTTTCGCAGACGCAGATTTTCGCAGACGTCGATTTTCGAAGACGCGGATTTTCGCAGATGTTGATTTGCGCAGACGCGGATTTTCGCAGAAGTCAATTTTCGCAGACAGAACAGGTTGCAGACGCCAAAAAAAGCTGAAATTTTTTTTCTTTTTCTTTTTTTTTAGCTACAAAGTGCAGAAATAGTAAAGCAGAAATGGAACATAAGCAAGCAGAGAACACAGTCTGCCAAAATACGAAGATGCTGAACTACAGAGGCGCCAAAATATGAAGAGGAAAAAATAGATTTGTAGCACAGAACCTAGGTGACAAGCAGAGATGTCGATTTTCGCAGACGCAGATTTTCGCAGAAGTCAATTTTCGCAGACGCGGATTTTCGCAGACGCGGATTTTCGCAGATGTTGATTTGCGCAGACGCGGATTTTCGCAGACAGAACATAAGCAAGCAGAGATCACAGTCAGCCAAAATACGAAGATGCTGAACTACAGAGGCGCCAAAATATGAAGAGGAAAAAATAGATTTGCAGCACAGAACCCAGGTGACAAGCAGAGATGTCGATTTTCGCAGACGCAGATTTTCGCAGACGTCGATTTTCGCAGACGCGGATTTTCGCAAATGTTAATTTGCGCAGACGCGGATTTTTGCAAAAGTCGATTTTCACAGACAGAACAGATTGCAGACGCCAAAAAAAGCTGAAAGTTTTTTTCTTTTTGTTTTTTTTTAGCTACAAAGTGCAGAAATAGTAAAGCAAAAATGGAACATAAGCAAGCAGAGAACACAGTCTGCCAAAATACGAAGATGCTGAACTACAGAGGCGCCAAAATATGAAGAGGACACAATAGATTTGCGGCACAGAACCCAGGTGACAAGCAGAGATGTCGATTTTCGCAAACGCAGATTTTTGCAGACGTCGATTTTTGCAGTCGCCGATTTTCGCAGATGTTGATTTGCGCAGATGCGGATTTTCGCAGAAGTCGATTTTCGCAGACAGAACAGGTTGTAGACGCCAAAAAAAGCTGAAAGTTTTTTTCTTTTTCTTTTTTTAGAGTTACAAAGTGCAGAAATAGTAAAGCAGAAATGGAACATAAGCAAGTAGAGAACACAGTCTGCCAAAATACGAAGATGCTGAACTACAGAGGCGCCAAAATATGAAGAGGACAAAATAGATTTGCAGCACAGAACCCAGGTGAGAAGCAGAGATGTCGATTTTCGCAGACGCAAATTTTTGCAGACGTCGATTTTCGCAGACGTGGATTTTCGCAGATGTTGATTTGCGCAGACGCGGATTTTCGCAGAAGTCGATTTTCGCAGACAGAACAGGTTGCAGACGCCAAAAAAAGCTGAAAGTTTTTTTTTTTTCTTTTTTTTTAGCTACAAAGTGCAGAAATAGTAAAGCAGAAATGGAACATAAGCAAGTAGAGAACACAGTCTGCCAAAATACGAAGATGCTGAACTACAGAGGCGCCAAAATATGAAGAGGACAAAATAGATTTGCAGCGCAAAACCCAGGTGAGAAGCAGAGATGTCAATTTTTGCAGATGCAGATTTTCGCAGATGTCGATTTTCGCAGACGCAAATTTTCGCAGATGTTGATTTTCGCAGACGCGGATTTTCGCAGAAGTCGATTTTCGCAGACAGAACAGGTTGCAGATGCCAAAAAAAGCTGAAAGTTTTTTTCTTTTTCTTTTTTTTTAGCTACAAAGTGCAGAAATATTAAAGAAGAAATGGAACATAAGCAAGCAGAGAACACAGTCTGCCTAAATACGAAGATGCTGAACTACAGAGCCGCCAAAATATGAAGAGGACAAAATAGATTTGCAGCACAGAACCCAGGTTAGAAGCAGAGATGTCGATTTTCGCAGACGCAGATTTTCGCAGACGTCAATTTTCGCAGACGCGGATTTTCGCAGATGTTGATTTGTGCAGACGCGGATTTTCGCAGAAGTCGATTTTCGTAGACAGAATAGGTTGCAGACGCCAAAAAAAGCTGAACGTTTTTTTCTTTTTCTTTTTTTTTAGCTAAAAAGTGTAGAAATAGTAAAGCAGAAATGGAACATAAGCAAGCAGAGAACACAGTCTGCGAAAATACGAAGATGCTGAACTACAGAGGCGCCAAAATATGAAGAGGACAAAATAGATTTGCAGCACAGAACCCAGGTGACAAGCAGAGATGTCGATTTTCGCAGACGCAGATTTTCGCAGACGTCGATTTTCGCAGACGCGGATTTTCGCAGATGTTGATTTGCGCAGACGCGGATTTTCGCAGAAGTCGATTTTCGCAGACAGAACAGGTTGCAGAGGCCAAAAAAGGCTGAAAGTTTTTTTCTTTTTCTTTTTTTTTAGCTACAAAGTGCAGAAATAGTAAAGCAGAAATGGAACATAAGCAAGCAGAGAACACAGTCTGCCAAAATACAAAGATGCTGAACTATAGAGGCGCCAAAATATGAAGAGGACAAAATAGATTTGCAGCACAAAACCCAGGTGAGAAGCAGAGATGTCGATTTTTGCAGACGCAGATTTTCGCAGACGTCAATTTTCGCAGACGCCGATTTTCGCAGATGTTGATTTGCGCAGACGCGGATTTTTGCAGAAGTCGATTTTCGCAGACAGAACAAGTTGCAGATGCCAAAAAAAGCTGAAAGTTTTTTTCTTTTTCTTTTTTTTTAGCTACAAAGTGCAGAAATAGTAAAGCAGAAATGGAACATAAGCAAGCAGAGAACACAGTCCGCCAAAATACGAAGATGCTGAACTACAGAGGCGCCAAAATATGAAGAGGACAAAATAGATTTGCAGCACAGAGCCCAGGTGACAAGAAGAGATGTCAATTTTCGCAGACGCAAATTTTCGCAGACGTCGATTTTCGCAGACGCGGATTTTTGCAGATGTTGATTTGCGCAGACGCGAATTTTTGAAGAAGTCGATTTTCGCAGACAGAACAGGTTGTAGACGCCAAAAAAAGCTGAAAGTTTTTTTCTTTTTCTTTTTTTTTAGCTACAAAGTGCAGAAATAGTAAAGCTGAAATGGAACATAAGCAAGCAAAGAACACAGTCTGCCAAAATACGAAGATGCTGAACTACAGAGGCGCCAAAATATGAAGAGGAAAAAATAGATTTGCAGCACAGAACCCAGGTGACAAGAAGAGATGTCGATTTTCGCAGACGCAGATTTTCGCAGACGTTGATTTTCGCAGACGCGGATTTTCGCAGATGTTGATTTGCGCAGACGCGGATTTTCGCAGAAGTCAATTTTCGCAGACAGAACAGGTTGCAGACGCCAAAAAAAGCTGAAAGTTTTTTTCTTTTTCTTTTTTTTTAGCTACAAAGTGCAGAAATAGTAAAGCAGAAATGGAACATAAGCAAGCAGAGAACACAGTCTGCCAAAATACGAAGATGCTGAACTACAGAGGTGCCAAAATATGAAGAGGACAAAATAGATTTGCAGCACAGAACCCAGGTGAGAAGCAGAGATGTCGATTATCGAAGACCCAAATTTTTGCAAACGTCGATTTTCGCAGACGTGGATTTTCGCAGTTGTTGATTTGTGCAGACGCGGATTTTCGCAGAAGTCGATTTTCGCAGACAGAACAAGTTGCAGAAGCCAAAAAAAGCTGAAAGTTTTTTTCTTTTTCTTTTTTTTTAGCTACAAAGTGCAGAAATAGTAAAGTTGAAATGGAACATAAGCAAGTAGAGAACACAGTCTGCCAAAATACGAAGATGCTGAACTATAGAGGCGCCAAAATATGAAGAGGACAAAATAGATTTGCAGCATAGAACCCAGGTGACAAGCAGAGATGTCGATTTTTCCAGACATAGATTTTCGCAGAATTTGATTTTCGCAAATGCGTATTTTTGCAGTTGTTGATTTGCGCAGACGCGGATTTTCGCAGAAGTCGATTTTCGCAGACAGAACAGGTTGCAGACGCCAAAAAATGCTGAAAGTTTTTTTCTTTTTCTTTTTTTTTAGCTACAAAGTGCAGAAATAGTAAAGCAGAAATGGAACATAAGCAAGCAGAGAACAGAGTCTGCCAAAATACGAAGATGCTAAACTACAGAGGCCCCAAAATATGAAGAGGACAAAATAGATTTGCAACACAGAACTCAGGTGAGAAGCAGAGACGTCGATTTTCGCAGAAGCAGATTTTCGCAGACGTCGATTTTCGCAGACGCGGATTTTCGCAGATGTTGATTTGCGCAGACGCGGATTTTCGCAGAAGTCAATTTTCGCAGACAGAACAGGTTGCAGACGCCAAAAAAAGCTGAAAGTTTCTTTCTTTTTCTTTTTTTTTAGCTACAAAGTGCAGAAATAGTAAAGCAGAAATGGAATATAAGCAACCAGAGAACACAGTCTGCCAAAATACGAAGATGCTGAACTACAGAGGCGCCAAAATATGAAGAGGACAAAATAGATTTGCAGCACAGAACCTAGGTGACAAGCAGAGATGTCGATTTTCGCAGACACAGATTTTCACAGACGTCGATTTTCGCAGACGCGGATTTTCGTAGATGTTGATTTGCGCAGATGCGAATTTTCGCAGAAGTCGATTTTCGCAGACTAAACAGGTTGCAGACGCCAAAAAAAGCTGAAAGTTTTTTTCTTTTTCTTTTTTTTTAGCTACAAAGTGCATAAATAGTAAAGCAGAAATGGAACATAAGCAAGCAGAGAACACAGTCTGCCAAAATACGAAGATGCTGAACTACAGAGGCGCCAAAATATGAAGAGGACAAAATAGATTTGCAGCACAGAACCCAGGTGACAAGCAGAGATGTCGATTTTTGCAGAAGCAGATTTTCGCAGACGTCGATTTTCGCAGACGCGAATTTTCGCAGATGTTAATTTGCACAGACGCGAATTTTCGCAGAAGTCGATTTTCGCAGACAGAACAGGTTGCAGACGCCAAAAAAAGCTGAAAGTTTTTTTCTTTTTCTTTTTTTTTAGCTACAAAGTGCAGAAATAGTAAAGCAGAAATGGAACATAAGCAAGCAGAGAACACAGTCTGCCAAAATACGAAGATGTTGAACTAGAGAGGCGCCAAAATATGAAGAGGACAAAATAGATTTGCAGCACAGAACCCAGGTGAGAAGCAGAGATGTCAATTTTTGCAGACGCAGATTTTCGCAGACGTCGATTTTCGCAAACGCGGATTTTCGCAGATGTTGATTTGCGCAGACGTGGATTTTCGCAGAAGTCGATTTTCGCAGACAGAAAAGGTTGCAGACGCCAAAAAAAGCTGAAAGTTTTTTTCTTTTTCTTTTTTTTTAGCTACAAAGTGCAGAAATAGTAAAGCAAAAATGGAACATAAGCAAGCAGAGAACACAGTCTGCCAAAATACGAAGATGCTGAACTACAGAGGTGCCAAAATATGAAGAGGACAAAATAGATTTGCAGCACAGAACCCAGGTGAGAAGCAGAGATGTCGATTTTCGCAGACGCAGATTTTCGCAGACGTCGATTTTCGCAGATGTTGATTTGCGCAGACGTGGATTTACGCAGAAGTCGATTTTCGCAGAAAGAACAGGTTGCAGACGCCAAGAAAAGCTGAAAGTTTTTTTCTTTTTCTTTTTTTTTAGCTACAAAGTGCAGAAATAATAAAGCTGAAATGGAACATAAGCGAGCAGAGAACATAGTCAGCCAAAATACGAAGATGCTGAACTACAGAGGCGCCAAAATATGAAGAGGACAAAATAGATTTGCAACACAGAACCCAGGTGACATGCAGAGATGTCGATTTTCGCAGACGCAGATTTTCGCAGACGTCAATTTTCGCAGACGCGGATTTTCGCAGATGTTGATTTGCGCAGACGCGAATTTTCGCAGAAGTCAATTTTCGCAGACAGAACAGGTTGCAGACGCCAAAAAAAGCTGAAAGCTTTTTTCTTTTTCTTTTTTTTTTAGCTACAAAGTGCAGAAATAGTAAAGCAGAAATGGAACATAAGCAAGCAGAGAACACAGTCTGCCAAAATACGAAGATGCTGAACTACAGAGGCGCCAAAATATGAAGAGGACAAAATAGATTTGCAGCACAGAACCCAGGTGACAAGCAGAGATGTCGATTTTCGCAGACGCAGATTTTCGCAGACGTCGATTTTTGCAGACGTGAATTTTCGCAGATGTTGATTTGCGCAGACGCGGATTTTCGCAGAAGTCAATTTTCGCAGACAAAACAGGTTACAGACGCCAAAAAAAGCTGAAATTTTTTTTCTTTTTCTTTTTTTTAGCTACAAAGTGCAGAAATAGTAAAGCTGAAATGGAACATAAGCAAGTAGAGAACACAGTCTGCCAAAATACGAAGATGCTGAACTACAGAGGCGCCAAAATATGAAGAGGACAAAATAGATTTGCAGCACACAACCCAGGTGAGAAGCAGAGATGTCAATTTTCGTAGACGTAGATTTTCGCAGACGTCGATTTTCGCAGACGCGGATTTTCGCAGATGTTGATTTGCGCAGATGCGGATTTTCGCAGAAGTCGATTTTCGCAGACAGAACAGGTTGCAGACGCCAAAAAAAGCTGAAATTTTTTCTTCCTTTTCTTTTTTTTTAGCTACAAAGTGTAGAAATAGTAAAGCAGAAATGGAACATAAGCAAGCAGAGAACACAGTCTGCCAAAATACGAAAATGCTGAACTACAGAGGCGCCAAAATATGAAGAGGACAAAATAGATTTGCAACACAGAACCCAGGTGACAAGCAGAGATGTCGATTTTCGCAGACGCAAATTTTCGCAGACGTCGATTTTTGCAGACGTGAATTTTCGCAGATGTTGATTTGCGCAGACGCGGATTTTCGCAGAAGTCAATTTTCGCAGACAGAACAGGTTGCAGACGCCAAAAAAAGCTGAAAGCTTTTTTCTTTTTCTTTTTTTTTTAGCTACAAAGTGCAGAAATAGTAAAGCAGAAATGGAACATAAGCAAGCAGAGAACACAGTCTGCCAAAATACGAAGATGCTGAACTACAGAGGCGCCAAAATATGAAGAGGACAAAATAGATTTGCAGCATAGAACCCAGGTGATAAGCAGAGATGTCGATTTTCGCAGACGCAAATTTTCGCAGACGTCGATTTTTGCAGACGTGAATTTTCGCAGATGTTGATTTGCGCAGACGCGGACTTTCGCAGAAGTCAATTTTCGCAGACAGAACAGGTTGCAGACGCCAAAAAAAGCTGAAATTTTTTTTTTTTTTCTTTTTTTTAGCTACAAAGTGCAGAAATAGTAAAGCTGAAATGGAACATAAGCAAGTAGAGAACACAGTCTGCCAAAATACGAAGATGCTGAACTACAGAGGCGCCAAAATATGAAGAGGACAAAATAGATTTGCAGCACAGAACCCAGGTGAGAAGCAGAGATGTCAATTTTCGTAGACGTAGATTTTCGCAGACGTCGATTTTCGCAGACGCGGATTTTCGCAGATGTTGATTTGCGCAGATGCGGATTTTCGTAGAAGTCGATTTTCGCAGACAGAACAGGTTGCAGACGCCAAAAAAAGCTGAAATTTTTTTTCTTTTTCTTTTTTTTTAGCTACAAAGTGTAGAAATAGTAAAGCAAAAATGGAACATAAGCAAGCAGAGAACACAGTCTGCCAAAATACGAAGATGCTGAACTACAGAGGCGCCAAAATATGAAGAGGACAAAATAGATTTGCAGCACAGAACCCAGGTGACAAGCAGAGATGTCGATTTTCGCAGACGCAGATTTTCGCAGACGTCGATTTTCGCAGACGCGGATTTTCGCAGATGTTGATTTGCGCAGACGCGGATTTTTGCAGAAGTCGATTTTCGCAGACAGAACAGGTTGCAGACGCCAAAAAAAGCTAAAAGTTTTTTTTTTTTTCTTTTTTTTTAGCTACAAAGTGCAGAAATAGTAAAGTAGAAATGGAACATAAGCAAGCAGAGAACACAGTCTGCCAAAATACGAAGATGCTGAACTACAGAGGCGCCAAAATATGAAGAGGACAAAATAGATTTGCAGCACAGAACCCAGCTGAGAAGCAGAGATGTCAATTTTCGCAGACGCAGATTTTCGCAGACGTCGATTTTCGCAGACGCGAATTTTCGCAGATGTTGATTTGCGCAGACGCAGATTTTCGCAGAAGTCAATTTTCGCAGACAGAACAGGTTGCAGACGCCAAAAAAAGCTGAAAGTTTTTTTGTTTTTCTTTTTTTTAGCTACAAAGTGCAGAAATAGTAAAGCAGAAATGGAACATCAGCAAGCAGAGAACACAGTCTGCCAAAATACGAAGATGCTGAACTACAGAGGCGCCAAAATATGAAGAGGACAAAATAGATTTGCAGCACAGAACCCAGGTGAGAAGCAGAGATCTCGATTTTCGCAGACGCAAATTTTCGCAGACGTCGATTTTCGCAGACGCAGATTTTCGCAGATGTTGATTTGCGCAGACGCGGATTTTCGCAGAAGTCAATTTTCGCAGACAGAACAGGTTGCAGATGCCAAAAAAAGCTGAAAGTTTTTTTGTTTTTCTTTTTTTTAGCTACAAAGTGCAGAAATAGTAAAGCAGAAATGGAACATAAGCAAGCAGAGAACACAGTCTGCAAAAATACGAAGATGCTGAACTACAGAGGCGCCAAAATATGAAGAGGACAAAATAGATTTGCAGCACAGAACCCAGGTGACAAGCAGAGATGTCGATTTTCGCAGACGCAGATTTTCGCAGACGTCGATTTTCGCAGACGCGGATTTTCGCAGATGTTAATTTGCACAGACGCGAATTTTCGCAGAAGTCGATTTTCGCAGACAGAACAGGTTGCAGATGCCAAAAAAAGCTGAAAGTTTTTTTCTTTTTCTTTTTTTTTAGCTACAAAGTGCAGAAATTGTAAAGCAGAAATGGAACATAAGCAAGCAGAGAACACAGTCTGCCAAAATACGAAGATGTTGAACTAGAGAGGCGCCAAAATATGAAGAGGACAAAATAGATTTGCAGCACAGAACCCAGGTGAGAAGCAGAGATGTCAATTTTTGCAGACGCAGATTTTCGCAGACGTCAATTTTCGCAAACGCGGATTTTCGCAGATGTTGATTTACGCAGACGTGGATTTTCGCAGAAGTCGATTTTCGCAGACAGAACAGGTTGCAGACGCCAAAAAAAGCTGAAAGTTTTTTTCTTTTTCTTTTTTTTTAGCTAGAAAATGCAGAAATAGTAAAGCAGAAATGGAACATAAGCAAGAAGAGAACACAGTCTGCCAAAATACGAAGATGCTGAACTACAGAGGTGCATAAATATGAAGAGGACAAAATAGATTTGCAGCACAGAACCCAGGTGAGAAGCAGAGATGTCGATTTTCGCAGACGCAGATTTTCGCAGACGTCGATTTTCGCAGACGCGAATTTTCGCAGATGTTGATTTGCGCAGACGTGGATTTACGCAGAAGTCAATTTTCGCAGACAGAACAGGTTGCAGACGCCAAGAAAAGCTGAAAGTTTTTTTCTTTTTCTTTTTTTTTAACTACAAAGTGCAGAAATAGTAAAGCTGAAATGGAACATAAGCGAGCAGAGAACATAGTCTGCCAAAATACGAAGATGCTGAACTACAGAGGCGCCAAAATATGAAGAGGACAAAATAGATTTGCAACACAGAACCCAGGTGACAAGCAGAGATGTCGATTTTCGCAGACGCAGATTTTCGCAGACGTCGATTTTCGCAGACGCAGATTTTCGCAGATGTTGATTTGCGCAGACGCGGATTTTCGCAGAAGTCAATTTTCGCAGACAGAACAGGTTGCAGACGCCAAAAAAAGCTGAAAGTTTTTTTTTTTTTCTTTTTTTTTAGCTACAAAGTGCAGAAATAGTAAAGCAGAAATGGAACATAAGCAAGCAGAGAACACAGTCTACCAAAATACGAAGATGCTGAAATACAGAGGCGCCAAAATATGAAGAGGACAAAATAGATTTGCAGCACAGAACCCTGCTGAGAAGCAGAGATGTCAATTTTCGCAGACGCAGATTTTCGCAGACGTCGATTTTCGCAGACGCAAATTTTCGCAGACGCGAATTTTCGCAGATGTTGATTTGCGCAGACGCGGATTTTAGCAGAAGTCAATTTTCGCAGACAGAACAGGTTGCAGACGCCAAAAAAAGCTGAAAGTTTTTTTGTTTTTCTTTTTTTTAGCTACAAAGTGCAGAAATAGTAAAGCAGAAATGGAACATCAGCAAGCAGAGAACACAGTCTGCCAAAATACGAAGATGCTGAACTACAGAGGCGCCAAAATATGAAGAGGACAAAATAGATTTGCAGCACAGAACCCAGCTGAGAAGCAGAGATGTCAATTTTCGCAGACGCAGATTTTCGCAGACGTCAATTTTCGCAGACGCGAATTTTCGCAGATGTTGATTTGCGCAGACGCGGATTTTCGCAGAAGTCAATTTTCGCAGACAGAACAGGTTGCAGACGCCAAAAAAAGCTGAAAGTTTTTTTGTTTTTCTTTTTTTTAGCTACAAAGTGCAGAAATAGTAAAGCAGAAATGGAACATCAGCAAGCAGAGAACACAGTCTGCCAAAATACGAAGATGCTGAACTACAGAGGCACCAAAATATGAAGAGGACAAAATAGATTTGCAGCACAGAACCCAGGTGAGAAGCAGAGATCTCGATTTTCGCAGACGCAAATTTTCGCAGACGTCGATTTTCGCAGACGCAGATTTTCGCAGATGTTGATTTGCGCAGACACGGATTTTCGCAGAAGTCAATTTTCGCAGACAGAACAGGTTGCAGATGCCAAAAAAAGCAGAAAGTTTTTTTATTTTTCTTTTTTTTAGCTACAAAGTGCAGAAATAGTAAAGCAGAAATGGAACATAAGCAAGCAGAGAACACAGTCTGCCAAAATACGAAGATGCTAAACTACAGAGGCGCCAAAATATGAAGAGGACAAAATAGATTTGCAGCACAGAACCCAGGTGACAAGCAGAGATGTCGATTTTCGCAGACGCAGATTTTCGCAGACGTCGATTTTCGCAGACGCGGATTTTCGCAGATGTTAATTTGCATAGACGCGAATTTTCGCAGAAGTCAATTTTCGCAGACAGAACAGGTTGCAGACGCCAAAAAAAGCTGAAAGTTTTTTTCTTTTTCTTTTTTTTTAGCTACAAAGTGCAGAAATAGTAAAGCAGAAATGGAACATAAGCAAGCAGAGAACACAGTCTGCCAAAATACGAAGATGCTGAACTACAGAGGTGCCAAAATATGAAGAGGACAAAATAGATTTGCAGCACAGAACCCAAGTGAGAAGCAGAGATGTCGATTTTCGCAGACGTAGATTTTCGCAGACGTCGATTTTCGCAGACGCGGATTTTCGCAGATGTTGATTTGCGCAGACGTGGATTTACGCAGAAGTCGATTTTCGCAGACAGAATAGGTTGCAGACGTTAAGAAAAGCTGAAAGTTTTTTTCTTTTTCTTTTTTTTTAGCTACAAAGTGCAGAAATAGTAAAGCTGAAATGGAACATAAGCGAGCAGAGAACATAGTCTGCCAAAATACGAAGATGCTGAACTACAGAGGCGCCAAAATATGAAGAGGACAAAATAGATTTGCAACACAGAACCCAGGTGACATGCAGAGATGTCGATTTTCGCAGACGCAGATTTTCGCAGATGTCGATTTTCGCAGACGCGGATTTTCGCAGATGTTGATTTGCGCAGACGCGAATTTTCGCAGAAGTCAATTTTCGCAGACAGAACAGGTTGCAGACGCCAAAAAAAGCTGAAATTTTTTTTCTTTTTCTTTTTTTCAGCTACAAAGTGCAGAAATAGTAAAGCTGAAATGGAACATAAGCAAGTAGAGAACACAGTCTGCCAAAATACGAAAATGCTGAACTACAGAGGCGCCAAAATATGAAGAGGACAAAATAGATTTGCAGCACAGAACCCAGGTGAGAAGCAGACATGTCAATTTTCGTAGACGTAGATTTTCGCAGACGTCGATTTTCGCAGACGCGGATTTTCGCAGATGTTGATTTGCGCAGATGCGGATTTTCGCAGAAGTCAATTTTCGCAGACAGAACAGGTTGCAGACGCCAAAAAAAGCTGAAATTTTTTTTCTTTTTCTTTTTTTTTAGCTACAAAGTGTAGAAATAGTAAAGCAAAAATGGAACATAAGCAAGCAGAGAACACAGTCTGCCAAAATACGAAGATGCTGAACTACAGAGGCGCCAAAATATGAAGAGGACAAAATAGATTTGCAGCACAGAACCCAGGTGACAAGCAGAGATGTCGATTTTCGCAGACGCAGATTTTCGCAGACGTCGATTTTTGCAGACGTGAATTTTCGCAGATGTTGATTTGCGCAGACGCGGATTTTCGCAGAAGTCCATTTTCGCAGACAGAACAGGTTGCAGACGCCAAAAAAAGCTGAAATTTTTTTTCTTTTTCTTTTTTTTAGCTACAAAGTGTAGAAATAGTAAAGCTGAAATGGAACATAAGCAAGTAGAGAACACAGTCTGCCAAAATACGAAAATGCTGAACTACAGAGGCGCCAAAATATGAAGAGGACAAAATAGATTTGCAGCACAGAACCCAGGTGAGAAGCAGAGATGTCAATTTTCGTAGACGTAGATTTTCGCAGACGTCGATTTTCGCAGACGCGGATTTTCGCAGATGTTGATTTGCGCAGATGCGGATTTTCGCAGAAGTCGATTTTCGCAGACAGAACAGGTTGCAGACGCCAAAAAAAGCTGAAATTTTTTTTCTTTTTCTTTTTTTTCAGCTACAAAGTGTAGAAATAGTAAAGCAGAAATGGAACATAAGCAAGCAGAGAACACAGTCTGCCAAAATACGAAGATGCTGAACTACAGAGGCGCCAAAATATGAAGAGGACAAAATAGATTTGCAGCACAGAACCCAGGTGACAAGCAGAGATGTCGATTTTCGCAGACGCAGATTTTCGCAGACGTCGATTTTCGCAGACGCGGATTTTCACAGATGTTGATTTGCGCAGACGCGGATTTTTGCAGAAGTCGATTTTCGCAGACAGAACAGGTTGCAGACGCCAAAAAAAGCTGAAAGTTTTTTTTTTTTCTTTTTTTTTAGCTACAAAGTGCAGAAATAGTAAAGTAGAAATGGAACATAAGCAAGCAGAGAACACAGTCTGCCAAAATACGAAGATGCTGAACTACAGAGGCGCCAAAATATGAAGAGGACAAAATAGATTTGCAGCACAGAACCCAGCTGAGAAGCAGAGATGTCAATTTTCGCAAACGCAGATTTTCGCAGACGTCGATTTTCGCAGACGCGAATTTTCGCAGATGTTGATTTGCGCAGACGCAGATTTTTGCAGAAGTCAATTTTCGCAGACAGAACAGGTTGCAGACGCCAAAAAAAGCTAAAAGTTTTTTTGTTTTTCTTTTTTTTAGCTACAAAGTGCAGAAATAGTAAAGCAGAAATGGAACATCAGCAAGCAGAGAACACAGTCTGCCAAAATACGAAGATGCTGAACTACAGAGGCGCCAAAATATGAAGAGGACAAAATAGATTTGCAGCACAGAACCCAGGTGAAAAGCAGAGATGTCGATTTTCGCAGACGCAGATTTTCGCAGACGTCGATTTTCGCAGACGCGGATTTTCGTAGATGTTGATTTGCGCAGACGTGGATTTACGCAGAAATCGATTTTCGCAGACAGAACAGGTTGCAGACGCCAAGAAAAGCTGAAAGTTTTTTTCTTTTTCTTTTTTTTTAGCTACAAAGTGCAGAAATAGTAAAGCTGAAATGGAACATAAGCGAGCAGAGAACATAGTCTGCCAAAATACGAAGATGCTGAACTACAGAGGCGCCAAAATATGAAGAGGACAAAATAGATTTGCAACACAGAACCCAGGTGACAAGCAGAGATGTCGATTTTCGCAGACGCAGATTTTCGCAAACGTCGATTTTCGCAGACGCGGATTTTCGCAGATGTTGATTTGCGCAGACGCGAATTTTCGCAGAAGTCAATTTTCGCAGACAGAACAGGTTGCAGACGCCAAAAAAAGCTGAAAGCTTTTTTCTTTTTCTTTTTTTTTTAGCTACAAAGTGCAGAAATAGTAAAGCAGAAATGGAACATAAGCAAGCAGAGAACACAGTCTGCCAAAATACGAAGATGCTGAACTACAGAGGCGCCAAAATATGAAGAGGACAAAATAGATTTGCAGCACAGAACCCAGGTGAGAAGCAGAGATCTCGATTTTCGCAGACGCAAATTTTCGCAGACGTCGATTTTTGCAGACGCAGATTTTCGCAGATGTTGATTTGCGCAGACGCGGATTTTCGCAGAAGTCAATTTTCGCAGACAGAACAGGTTGCAGATGCCAAAAAAAGCTGAAAGTTTTTTTGTTTTTCTTTTTTTTAGCTACAAAGTGCAGAAATAGTAAAGCAGAAATGGAACATAAGCAACCAGAGAACACAGTCTGCCAAAATACGAAGATGCTGAACTACAGAGGCGCCAAAATATGAAGAGGACAAAATAGATTTGCAGCACAGAACCCAGGTGCCAAGTAGAGATGTCGATTTTCGCAGACGCAGATTTTCGCAGACGTCGATTTTCGCAGACGCGGATTTTCGCAAATGTTAATTTGCACAGACGCGAATTTTCGCAGAAGTCGATTTTCGCAGACAGAACAGGTTGCAGACGCCAAAAAAAGCTGAAAGTTTTTCTCTTTTTCTTTTTTTTTAGCTACAAAGTGCAGAAATAGTAAAGCAGAAATGGAACATAAGCAAGCAGAGAACACAGTCTGCCAAAATACGAAGATGTTGAACTAGAGAGGCGCCAAAATATGAAGAGGACAAAATAGATTTGCAGCACAGAACCCAGGTGAGAAGCAGAGATGTCAATTTTTGCAGACGCAGATTTTCGCAGACGTCGATTTTTGCAAACGCGGATTTTCGCAGATGTTGATTTGCGCAGACGTGGATTTTCGCAGAAGTCGATTTTCGCAGACAGAACAGGTTGCAGATGCCAAAAAAAGCTGAAAGTTTTTTTCTTTTTCTTTTTTTTTAGCTACAAAGTGCAGAAATAGTAAAGCAGAAATGGAACATAAGCAAGCAGAGAACACTGTCTGCCAAAATACGAAGATGCTGAACTACAGAGGTGCCAAAATATGAAGAGGACAAAATAGATTTGCAGCACAGAACCTAGGTGAGAAGCAGAGATGTTGATTTTCGCAGACGCAGATTTTCGCAGACGTCGATTTTCGCAGACGCGGATTTTCGCAGATGTTGATTTGCGCAGACGTGGATTTACGCAGAAGTCGATTTTCGCAGACAGAACAGGTTGCAGACGCCAAGAAAAGCTGAAAGTTTTTTTCTTTTTCTTTTTTTTTAGCTACAAAGTGCAGAAATAGTAAAGCTGAAATGGAACATAAGCGA
The DNA here is from genome assembly GCA_028749045.1 of Cupressus sempervirens. Taxonomy (NCBI): domain Eukaryota; kingdom Viridiplantae; phylum Streptophyta; class Pinopsida; order Cupressales; family Cupressaceae; genus Cupressus; species Cupressus sempervirens. The sequence continues at coordinate 814,717,159 of CM053792.1, read as the reverse complement.
GCAGAGAACATAGTCTGCCAAAATACGAAGATGCTAAACTACAGAGGCGCCAAAATATGAAGAGGACAAAATAGATTTGCAACACAGAACCCAGGTGACAAGCAGAGATGTCGATTTTTGCAGACGCAGATTTTCGCAGACGTCGATTTTCGCAGACGCGGATTTTCGCAGACGTTGATTTGCGCAGACGCGGATTTTCGCAGAAGTCAATTTTCGCAGACAGAACAGGTTGCAGACGCCAAAAAAAGCTGAAAGCTTTTTTGCTTTTTCTTTTTTTTTTTAGCTACAAAGTGCAGAAATAGTAAAACAGAAATGGAACATAAGCAAGCAGAGAACACAGTCTGCCAAAATACGAAGATGCTGAACTACAGAGGCGCCAAAATATGAAGAGGACAAAATAGATTTGCAGCACAGAACCCAGGTGACAAGCAGAGATGTCGATTTTCGCAGACACAGATTTTCGCAGACGTCGATTTTTGCAGACGTGAATTTTCGCAGATTTTGATTTGCGCAGACGCGGATTTATGCAGAAGTCAATTTTTGCAGACAGAACAGGTTGCAGACGCCAAAAAAAGCTGAAATTTTTTTTTCTTTTTCTTTTTTTTAGCTACAAAGTGCAGAAATAGTAAAGCTGAAATGGAACATAAGCAAGTAGAGAACACAGTCTGCCAAAATACGAAGATGCTGAACTACAGAGGCGCCAAAATATGAAGAGGACAAAATAGATTTGCAGCACAGAACTCAGGTGAGAAGCAGAGATGTCAATTTTCGTAGACGTAGATTTTCGCAGACGTCGATTTTCCCAGACGCGGATTTTCGCAGATGTTGATTTGCGCAGATGCGGATTTTCGCAGAAGTCGATTTTCGCAGACAGAACAGGTTGCAGACGCCAAAAAAAGCTGAAATTTTTTTTCTTTTTCTTTTTTTTTAGCTACAAAGTGTAGAAATAGTAAAGCAGAAATGGAACATAAGCAAGCAGAGAACACAGTCTGCCAAAATACGAAGATGCTGAACTACAGAGGCGCCAAAATATGAAGATGACAAAATAGATTTGCAGCACAGAACCCAGGTGATAAGCAGAGATGTCGATTTTTGCAGACGCAGATTTTCGTAGACGTCGATTTTCGCAGACGCGGATTTTCGCAGATGTTGATTTGCACAGACGCAGATTTTCGCAGAAGTCAATTTTCGCAGACAGAACAGGTTGCAGACGCCAAAAAAAGCTGAAGGTTTTTTTTTTTCTTTTTTTTAGCTACAAAGTGCAGAAATAGTAAAGCAGAAATGGAACATAAGCAAGCAGAGAACACAGTCTGCTAAAATACGAAGATGCTGAACTACAGAGGAACCAAAATAAGAAGAGGACAAAATAGATTTGCAGCACGGAACCCAGGTGACAAGCAGAGATGTCGATTTTCGCAGACGCAGATTTTCGCAGACGTCGATTTTCGTAGACGCGGATTTTCGCAGATGTTGATTTGCGCAGACTTGAATTTTTGCAAAAGTCGATTTTCGCAGACAGAACAGGTTGCAGACGCAAAAAAAAGCTGAAAGTTTTTTTCTTTTTCTTTTTTTTTAGCTACAAAGTGCAGAAATAGTAAAGCTGAAATGGAACATAAGCAAGCAGAGAACACAGTCTGCCAAAATACGAAGATGCTGAACTACAGAGGTGCCAAAATATGAAGAGGACAAAATAGATTTGCAGCACAGAACCCAGGTGAGAAGCAGAGATGTCAATTTTCGCAGACGCAGATTTTCGCAGACGTCGATTTTCGAAGACGCGGATTTTCGCAGATGTTGATTTGCGCAGACGCGGATTTTCGCAGAAGTCAATTTTCGCAGACAGAACAGGTTGCAGACGCCAAAAAAAGCTGAAATTTTTTTTCTTTTTCTTTTTTTTTAGCTACAAAGTGCAGAAATAGTAAAGCAGAAATGGAACATAAGCAAGCAGAGAACACAGTCTGCCAAAATACGAAGATGCTGAACTACAGAGGCGCCAAAATATGAAGAGGAAAAAATAGATTTGCAGCACAGAACCTAGGTGACAAGCAGAGATGTCGATTTTCGCAGACGCAGATTTTCGCAGAAGTCAATTTTCGCAGACGCGGATTTTCGCAGACGCGGATTTTCGCAGATGTTGATTTGCGCAGACGCGGATTTTCGCAGACAGAACATAAGCAAGCAGAGATCACAGTCAGCCAAAATACGAAGATGCTGAACTACAGAGGCGCCAAAATATGAAGAGGAAAAAATAGATTTGCAGCACAGAACCCAGGTGACAAGCAGAGATGTCGATTTTCGCAGACGCAGATTTTCGCAGACGTCGATTTTCGCAGACGCGGATTTTCGCAAATGTTAATTTGCGCAGACGCGGATTTTTGCAAAAGTCGATTTTCACAGACAGAACAGATTGCAGACGCCAAAAAAAGCTGAAAGTTTTTTTCTTTTTGTTTTTTTTTAGCTACAAAGTGCAGAAATAGTAAAGCAAAAATGGAACATAAGCAAGCAGAGAACACAGTCTGCCAAAATACGAAGATGCTGAACTACAGAGGCGCCAAAATATGAAGAGGACAAAATAGATTTGCAGCACAGAACCCAGGTGACAAGCAGAGATGTCGATTTTCGCAGACGTAGATTTTCGCAGACGTCGATTTTCGCAGATGCGGATTTTCGCAGATGTTGATTTGCGTAGACGCGAATTTTCGCAGAAGTCGATTTTCGCAGACAGAACAGGTTGCAGACGCCAAAAAAAGCTGAAAGTTTTTTTCTTTTTCTTTTTTTTTAGCTACAAAGTGCAAAAATAGTAAAGCAGAAATGGAACATAAGCAAGCAGAAAACACAGTCTGCCAAAATACGAAGATGCTGAACTACAGAGGCGCCAAAATATGAAGAGGACACAATAGATTTGCGGCACAGAACCCAGGTGACAAGCAGAGATGTCGATTTTCGCAAACGCAGATTTTCGCAGACGTCGATTTTCGCAGTCGCCGATTTTCGCAGATGTTGATTTGCGCAGATGCGGATTTTCGCAGAAGTCGATTTTCGCAGACAGAACAGGTTGTAGACGCCAAAAAAAGCTGAAAGTTTTTTTCTTTTTCTTTTTTTAGAGTTACAAAGTGCAGAAATAGTAAAGCAGAAATGGAACATAAGCAAGTAGAGAACACAGTCTGCCAAAATACGAAGATGCTGAACTACAGAGGCGCCAAAATATGAAGAGGACAAAATAGATTTGCAGCACAGAACCCAGGTGAGAAGCAGAGATGTCGATTTTCGCAGACGCAAATTTTTGCAGACGTCGATTTTCGCAGACGTGGATTTTCGCAGATGTTGATTTGCGCAGACGCGGATTTTCGCAGAAGTCGATTTTCGCAGACAGAACAGGTTGCAGACGCCAAAAAAAGCTGAAAGTTTTTTTTTTTTTCTTTTTTTTTAGCTACAAAGTGCAGAAATAGTAAAGCAGAAATGGAACATAAGCAAGTAGAGAACACAGTCTGCCAAAATACGAAGATGCTGAACTACAGAGGCGCCAAAATATGAAGAGGACAAAATAGATTTGCAGTGCAAAACCCAGGTGAGAAGCAGAGATGTCAATTTTTGCAGATGCAGATTTTCGCAGATGTCGATTTTCGCAGACGCGAATTTTCGCAGATGTTGATTTTCGCAGACGCGGATTTTCGCAGAAGTCGATTTTCGCAGACAGAACAGGTTGCAGATGCCAAAAAAAGCTGAAAGTTTTTTTCTTTTTCTTTTTTTTTAGCTACAAAGTGCAGAAATATTAAAGAAGAAATGGAACATAAGCAAGCAGAGAACACAGTCTGCCTAAATACGAAGATGCTGAACTACAGAGCCGCCAAAATATGAAGAGGACAAAATAGATTTGCAGCACAGAACCCAGGTTAGAAGCAGAGATGTCGATTTTCGCAGACGCAGATTTTCGCAGACGTCAATTTTCGCAGACGCGGATTTTCGCAGATGTTGATTTGTGCAGACGCGGATTTTCGCAGAAGTCGATTTTCGTAGACAGAATAGGTTGCAGACGCCAAAAAAAGCTGAACGTTTTTTTCTTTTTCTTTTTTTTTAGCTAAAAAGTGTAGAAATAGTAAAGCAGAAATGGAACATAAGTAAGCAGAGAACACAGTCTGCCAAAATACGAAGATGCTGAACTACAGAGGCGCCAAAATATGAAGAGGACAAAATAGATTTGCAGCACAGAACCCAGGTGACAAGCAGAGATGTCGATTTTCGCAGACGCAGATTTTCGCAGACGTCGATTTTCGCAGACGCGGATTTTCGCAGATGTTGATTTGCGCAGACGCAGATTTTCGCAGAAGTCGATTTTCGCAGACAGAACAGGTTGCAGAGGCCAAAAAAGGCTGAAAGTTTTTTTCTTTTTCTTTTTTTTTAGCTACAAAGTGCAGAAATAGTAAAGCAGAAATGGAACATAAGCAAGCAGAGAACACAGTCCGCCAAAATACGAAGATGCTGAACTACAGAGGCGCTAAAATATGAAGAGGACAAAATAGATTTGCAGCACAGAGCCCAGGTGACAAGAAGAGATGTCAATTTTCGCAGACGCAGATTTTCGCAGACGTCGATTTTCGCAGACGCGGATTTTTGCAGATGTTGATTTGCGCAGACGCGAATTTTTGAAGAAGTCGATTTTCGCAGACAGAACAGGTTGTAGACGCCAAAAAAAGCTGAAAGTTTTTTTCTTTTTCTTTTTTTTTAGCTACAAAGTGCAGAAATAGTAAAGCTGAAATGGAACATAAGCAAGCAAAGAACACAGTCTGCCAAAATACGAAGATGCTGAACTACAGAGGCGCCAAAATATGAAGAGGAAAAAATAGATTTGCAGCACAGAACCCAGGTGACAAGAAGAGATGTCGATTTTCGCAGACGCAGATTTTCGCAGACGTTGATTTTCGCAGACGCGGATTTTCGCAGATGTTGATTTGCGCAGACGCGGATTTTCGCAGAAGTCGATTTTCGCAGACAGAACAGGTTGCAGACGCCAAAAAAAGCTGAAAGTTTTTTTCTTTTTCTTTTTTTTTAGCTACAAAGTGCAGAAATAGTAAAGCAGAAATGGAACATAAGCAAGCAGAGAACACAGTCTGCCAAAATACGAAGATGCTGAACTACAGAGGTGCCAAAATATGAAGAGGACAAAATAGATTTGCAGCACAGAACCCAGGTGAGAAGCAGAGATGTCGATTATCGAAGACCCAAATTTTTGCAAACGTCGATTTTCGCAGACGTGGATTTTCGCAGTTGTTGATTTGTGCAGACGCGGATTTTCGCAGAAGTCGATTTTCGCAGACAGAACAAGTTGCAGAAGCCAAAAAAAGCTGAAAGTTTTTTTCTTTTTCTTTTTTTTTAGCTACAAAGTGCAGAAATAGTAAAGTTGAAATGGAACATAAGCAAGTAGAGAACACAGTCTGCCAAAATACGAAGATGCTGAACTATAGAGGCGCCAAAATATGAAGAGGACAAAATAGATTTGCAGCATAGAACCCAGGTGACAAGCAGAGATGTCGATTTTTCCAGACATAGATTTTCGCAGAATTTGATTTTCGCAGATGCGTATTTTTGCAGTTGTTGATTTGCGCAGACGCGGATTTTCGCAGAAGTCGATTTTCGCAGACAGAACAGGTTGCAGACGCCAAAAAATGCTGAAAGTTTTTTTCTTTTTCTTTTTTTTTAGCTACAAAGTGCAGAAATAGTAAAGCAGAAATGGAACATAAGCAAGCAGAGAACAGAGTCTGCCAAAATACGAAGATGCTAAACTACAGAGGCCCCAAAATATGAAGAGGACAAAATAGATTTGCAACACAGAACTCAGGTGAGAAGCAGAGACGTCGATTTTCGCAGAAGCAGATTTTCGCAGACGTCGATTTTCGCAGACGCGGATTTTCGCAGATGTTGATTTGCGCAGACGCGGATTTTCGCAGAAGTCAATTTTCGCAGACAGAACAGGTTGCAGACGCCAAAAAAAGCTGAAAGTTTCTTTCTTTTTCTTTTTTTTTAGCTACAAAGTGCAGAAATAGTAAAGCAGAAATGGAATATAAGCAACCAGAGAACACAGTCTGCCAAAATACGAAGATGCTGAACTACAGAGGCGCCAAAATATGAAGAGGACAAAATAGATTTGCAGCACAGAACCTAGGTGACAAGCAGAGATGTCGATTTTCGCAGACACAGATTTTCACAGACGTCGATTTTCGCAGACGCGGATTTTCGTAGATGTTGATTTGCGCAGATGCGAATTTTCGCAGAAGTCGATTTTCGCAGACAGAACAGGTTGCAGACGCCAAAAAAAGCTGAAAGTTTTTTTCTTTTTCTTTTTTTTTAGCTACAAAGTGCATAAATAGTAAAGCAGAAATGGAACATAAGCAAGCAGAGAACACAGTCTGCCAAAATACGAAGATGCTGAACTACAGAGGCACCAAAATATGAAGAGGACAAAATAGATTTGCAGCACAGAACCCAGGTGACAAGCAGAGATGTCGATTTTCGCAGAAGCAGATTTTCGCAGACGTCGATTTTCGCAGACGCGAATTTTCGCAGATGTTAATTTGCACAGACGCGAATTTTCGCAGAAGTCGATTTTCGCAGACAGAACAGGTTGCAGACGCCAAAAAAAGCTGAAAGTTTTTTTCTTTTTCTTTTTTTTTAGCTACAAAGTGCAGAAATAGTAAAGCAGAAATGGAACATAAGCAAGCAGAGAACACAGTCTGCCAAAATACGAAGATGTTGAACTAGAGAGGCGCCAAAATATGAAGAGGACAAAATAGATTTGCAGCACAGAACCCAGGTGAGAAGCAGAGATGTCAATTTTTGCAGACGCAGATTTTCGCAGACGTCGATTTTCGCAAACGCGGATTTTCGCAGATGTTGATTTGCGCAGACGTGGATTTTCGCAGAAGTCGATTTTCGCAGACAGAAAAGGTTGCAGACGCCAAAAAAAGCTGAAAGTTTTTTTCTTTTTCTTTTTTTTTAGCTACAAAGTGCAGAAATAGTAAAGCAAAAATGGAACATAAGCAAGCAGAGAACACAGTCTGCCAAAATACGAAGATGCTGAACTACAGAGGTGCCAAAATATGAAGAGGACAAAATAGATTTGCAGCACAGAACCCAGGTGAGAAGCAGAGATGTCGATTTTCGCAGACGCAGATTTTCGCAGACGTCGATTTTCGCAGATGTTGATTTGCGCAGACGTGGATTTACGCAGAAGTCGATTTTCGCAGACAGAACAGGTTGCAGACGCCAAGAAAAGTTGAAAGTTTTTTTCTTTTTCTTTTTTTTTAGCTACAAAGTGCAGAAATAATAAAGCTGAAATGGAACATAAGCGAGCAGAGAACATAGTCAGCCAAAATACGAAGATGCTGAACTACAGAGGCGCCAAAATATGAAGAGGACAAAATAGATTTGCAACACAGAACCCAGGTGACATGCAGAGATGTCGATTTTCGCTGACGCAGATTTTCGCAGACGTCAATTTTCGCAGACGCGGATTTTCGCAGATGTTGATTTGCGCAGACGCGAATTTTCGCAGAAGTCAATTTTCGCAGACAGAACAGGTTGCAGACGCCAAAAAAAGCTGAAAGCTTTTTTCTTTTTCTTTTTTTTTTAGCTACAAAGTGCAGAAATAGTAAAGCAGAAATGGAACATAAGCAAGCAGAGAACACAGTCTGCCAAAATACGAAGATGCTGAACTACAGAGGCGCCAAAATATGAAGAGGACAAAATAGATTTGCAGCACAGAACCCAGGTGACAAGCAGAGATGTCGATTTTCGCAGACGCAGATTTTCGCAGACGTCGATTTTTGCAGACGTGAATTTTCGCAGATGTTGATTTGCGCAGACGCGGATTTTCGCAGAAGTCAATTTTCGCAGACAAAACAGGTTACAGACGCCAAAAAAAGCTGAAATTTTTTTTCTTTTTCTTTTTTTTAGCTACAAAGTGCAGAAATAGTAAAGCTGAAATGGAACATAAGCAAGTAGAGAACACAGTCTGCCAAAATACGAAGATGCTGAACTACAGAGGCGCCAAAATATGAAGAGGACAAAATAGATTTGCAGCACAGAACCCAGGTGAGAAGCAGAGATGTCAATTTTCGTAGACGTAGATTTTCGCAGACGTCGATTTTCGCAGACGCGGATTTTCGCAGATGTTGATTTGCGCAGATGCGGATTTTCGCAGAAGTCGATTTTCGCAGACAGAACAGGTTGCAGACGCCAAAAAAAGCTGAAATTTTTTCTTCCTTTTCTTTTTTTTTAGCTACAAAGTGTAGAAATAGTAAAGCAGAAATGGAACATAAGCAAGCAGAGAACACAGTCTGCCAAAATACGAAGATGCTGAACTACAGAGGCGCCAAAATATGAAGAGGACAAAATAGATTTGCAACACAGAACCCAGGTGACAAGCAGAGATGTCGATTTTCGCAGACGCAAATTTTCGCAGACGTCGATTTTTGCAGACGTGAATTTTCGCAGATGTTGATTTGCGCAGACGCGGATTTTCGCAGAAGTCAATTTTCGCAGACAGAACAGGTTGCAGACGCCAAAAAAAGCTGAAAGCTTTTTTCTTTTTCTTTTTTTTTTAGCTACAAAGTGCAGAAATAGTAAAGCAGAAATGGAACATAAGCAAGCAGAGAACACAGTCTGCCAAAATACGAAGATGCTGAACTACAGAGGCGCCAAAATATGAAGAGGACAAAATAGATTTGCAGCATAGAACCCAGGTGATAAGCAGAGATGTCGATTTTCGCAGACGCAAATTTTCGCAGACGTCGATTTTTGCAGACGTGAATTTTCGCAGATGTTGATTTGCGCAGACGCGGACTTTCGCAGAAGTCAATTTTCGCAGACAGAACAGGTTGCAGACGCCAAAAAAAGCTGAAATTTTTTTTCTTTTTCTTTTTTTTAGCTACAAAGTGCAGAAATAGTAAAGCTGAAATGGAACATAAGCAAGTAGAGAACACAGTCTGCCAAAATACGAAGATGCTGAACTACAGAGGCGCCAAAATATGAAGAGGACAAAATAGATTTGCAGCACAGAACCCAGGTGAGAAGCAGAGATGTCAATTTTCATAGACGTAGATTTTCGCAGACGTCGATTTTCGCAGACGCGGATTTTCGCAGATGTTGATTTGCGCAGATGCGGATTTTCGTAGAAGTCGATTTTCGCAGACAGAACAGGTTGCAGACGCCAAAAAAAGCTGAAATTTTTTTTCTTTTTCTTTTTTTTTAGCTACAAAGTGTAGAAATAGTAAAGCAAAAATGGAACATAAGCAAGCAGAGAACACAGTCTGCCAAAATACGAAGATGCTGAACTACAGAGGCGCCAAAATATGAAGAGGACAAAATAGATTTGCAGCACAGAACCCAGGTGACAAGCAGAGATGTCGATTTTCGCAGACGCAGATTTTCGCAGACGTCGATTTTCGCAGACGCGGATTTTCGCAGATGTTGATTTGCGCAGACGCGGATTTTTGCAGAAGTCGATTTTCGCAGACAGAACAGGTTGCAGACGCCAAAAAAAGCTAAAAGTTTTTTTTTTTTTCTTTTTTTTTAGCTACAAAGTGCAGAAATAGTAAAGTAGAAATGGAACATAAGCAAGCAGAGAACACAGTCTGCCAAAATACGAAGATGCTGAACTACAGAGGCGCCAAAATATGAAGAGGACAAAATAGATTTGCAGCACAGAACCCAGCTGAGAAGCAGAGATGTCAATTTTCGCAGACGCAGATTTTCGCAGACGTCGATTTTCGCAGACGCGAATTTTCGCAGATGTTGATTTGCGCAGACGCGGATTTTCGCAGAAGTCAATTTTCGCAGACAGAACAGGTTGCAGACGCCAAAAAAAGCTGAAAGTTTTTTTGTTTTTCTTTTTTTTAGCTACAAAGTGCAGAAATAGTAAAGCAGAAATGGAACATCAGCAAGCAGAGAACACAGTCTGCCAAAATACGAAGATGCTGAACTACAGAGGCGCCAAAATATGAAGAGGACAAAATAGATTTGCAGCACAGAACCCAGGTGAGAAGCAGAGATCTCGATTTTCGCAGACGCAAATTTTCGCAGACGTCGATTTTCGCAGACGCAGATTTTCGCAGATGTTGATTTGCGCAGACGCGGATTTTCGCAGAAGTCAATTTTCGCAGACAGAACAGGTTGCAGATGCCAAAAAAAGCTGAAAGTTTTTTTGTTTTTCTTTTTTTTAGCTACAAAGTGCAGAAATAGTAAAGCAGAAATGGAACATAAGCACGCAGAGAACACAGTCTGCAAAAATACGAAGATGCTGAACTACAGAGGCGCCAAAATATGAAGAGGACAAAATAGATTTGCAGCACAGAACCCAGGTGACAAGCAGAGATGTCGATTTTCGCAGACGCAGATTTTCGCAGACGTCGATTTTCGCAGACGCGGATTTTCGCAGATGTTAATTTGCACAGACGCGAATTTTCGCAGAAGTCGATTTTCGCAGACAGAACAGGTTGCAGACGCCAAAAAAAGCTGAAAGTTTTTTTCTTTTTCTTTTTTTTTAGCTACAAAGTGCAGAAATAGTAAAGCAGAAATGGAACATAAGCAAGCAGAGAACACAGTCTGCCAAAATACGAAGATGTTGAACTAGAGAGGCGCCAAAATATGAAGAGGACAAAATAGATTTGCAGCACAGAACCCAGGTGAGAAGCAGAGATGTCAATTTTTGCAGACGCAGATTTTCGCAGACGTCGATTTTCGCAAACGCGGATTTTCGCAGATGTTGATTTACGCAGACGTGGATTTTCGCAGAAGTCGATTTTCGCAGACAGAACAGGTTGCAGACGCCAAAAAAAGCTGAAAGTTTTTTTCTTTTTCTTTTTTTTTAGCTACAAAATGCAGAAATAGTAAAGCAGAAATGGAACATAAGCAAGAAGAGAACACAGTCTGCCAAAATACGAAGATGCTGAACTACAGAGGTGCATAAATATGAAGAGGACAAAATAGATTTGCAGCACAGAACCCAGGTGAGAAGCAGAGATGTCGATTTTCGCAGACGCAGATTTTCGCAGACGTCGATTTTCGCAGACGTGGATTTTCGCAGATGTTGATTTGCGCAGACGTGGATTTACGCAGAAGTCAATTTTCGCAGACAGAACAGGTTGCAGACGCCAAGAAAAGCTGAAAGTTTTTTTCTTTTTCTTTTTTTTTAACTACAAAGTGCAGAAATAGTAAAGCTGAAATGGAACATAAGCGAGCAGAGAACATAGTCTGCCAAAATACGAAGATGCTGAACTACAGAGGCGCCAAAATATGAAGAGGACAAAATAGATTTGCAACACAGAACCCAGGTGACAAGCAGAGATGTCGATTTTCGCAGACGCAGATTTTCGCAGACGTCGATTTTCGCAGACGCAGATTTTCGCAGATGTTGATTTGCGCAAACGCGGATTTTCGCAGAAGTCAATTTTCGCAGACAGAACAGGTTGCAGACGCCAAAAAAAGCTGAAAGCTTTTTTCTTTTTCTTTTTTTTTTAGCTACAAAGTGCAGAAATAGTAAAACAGAAATGGAACATAAGCAAGCAGAGAACACAGTCTGCCAAAATACGAAGATGCTGAACTACAGAGGCGCCAAAATATGAAGAGGACAAAATAGATTTGCAGCACAGAACCCAGGTGACAAGCAGAGATGTCGATTTTCGCAGACGCAGATTTTCGCAGACGTCGATTTTTGCAGACGTGAATTTTTGCAGATGTTGATTTGCGCAGACGCGGATTTTCGCAGAAGTCAATTTTCGCAGACGGAACAGGTTGCAGACGCCAAAAAAAAGCTGAAAGTTTTTTTCTTTTTCTTTTTTTTTAGCTACAAAGTGCAGAAATAGTAAAGCTGAAATGGAACATAAGCAAGCAGAGAACACAGTCTGCCAAAATACGAAGATGCTGAACTACAGAGGTGCCAAAATATGAAGAGGACAAAATAGATTTGCAGCACAGAACCCAGGTGAGAAGCAGAGATGTCAATTTTCGCAGACGCAGATTTTCGCAGACGTCGATTTTCGAAGACGCGGATTTTCGCAGATGTTGATTTGCGCAGACGCGGATTTTCGCAGAAGTCAATTTTCGAAGACAGAACAGGTTGCAGACGACAAAAAAAGCTAAAATTTTTTTTCTTTTTCTTTTTTTTTAGCTACAAAGTGCAGAAATAGTAAAGCAGAAATGGAACATAAGCAAGCAGAGAACACAGTCTGCCAAAATACGAAGATGCTGAACTATAGAGGCGCCAAAATATGAAGAGAAAAAAATAGATTTGCAGCACAGAACCTAGGTGACAAGCAGAGATGTCAATTTTCGCAGACGCAGATTTTCGCAGAAGTCAATTTTTGCAGACGCGGATTTTCACAGATGTTGATTTGCGCAGACGCGGATTTTCGCAGACAGAATATAAGCAAGCAGAGATCACAGTCTGCCAAAATACGAATATGCTGAACTACAGAGGCGCCAAAATATGAAGAGGAAAAAATAGATTTGCAGCACAGAACCCAGGTGACAAGCAGAGATGTCGATTTTCGCAGACGCAGATTTTCGCAGACGTCGATTTTCGCAGACGCGGATTTTCGCAAATGTTAATTTGCGCAGACGCGGATTTTTGCAAAAGTCAATTTTCACAGACAGAACAGATTGCAGACGCCAAAAAAAGCTGAAAGTTTTTTTCTTTTTGGTTTTTTTTAGCTACAAAGTGCAGAAATAGTAAAGCAAAAATGGAACATAAGCAAGCAGAGAACACAGTCTGCCAAAATACGAAAATGCTGAACTACAGAGGCGCCAAAATATGAAGAGGACAAAATAGATTTGCAGCACAGAACCCAGGTGACAAGCAGAGATGTCGATTTTCGCAGACGCAGATTTTCGCAGACGTCGATTTTCGCAGATGCGGATTTTCACAGATGTTGATTTGCGTAGACGCGAATTTTCGCAGAAGTCGATTTTCGCAGACAGAACAGGTTGCAGACGCCAAAAAAAGCTGAAAGTTTTTTTCTTTTTCTTTTTTTTTAGCTACAAAGTGCAAAAATAGTAAAGCAGAAATGGAACATAAGCAAGCAGAGAACACAGTCTGCCAAAATACGAAGATGCTGAACTACAGAGGCGCCAAAATATGAAGAGGACAAAATAGATTTGCGGCAGAGAACCCAGGTGACAAGCAGAGATGTCGATTTTCGCAAACGCAGATTTTCGCGGACGTCGATTTTCGCAGTCGCCGATTTTCGCAGATGTTGATTTGCGCAGATGCGGATTTTCGCAGAAGTCGATTTTCGCAGACAGAACAGGTTGCAGACGCCAAAAAAAGCTGAAAGTTTTTTTCTTTTTCTTTTTTTAGAGTTACAAAGTGCAGAAATAGTAAAGTAGAAATGGAACATAAGCAAGTAGAGAACACAGTCTGCCAAAATACGAAGATGCTGAACTACAGAGGCGCCAAAATATGAAGAGGACAAAATAGATTTGCAGCACAGAACCCAGGTGAAAAGCAGAGATGTCGATTTTCGCAGACGCAAATTTTCGCAGAATTCGATTTTCGCAGACGTGGATTTTCGCAGATGTTGATTTGCGCAGACGCGGATTTTCGCAGAAGTCGATTTTCGCAGACAGAACAGGTTGCAGACGCCAAAAAAAGCTGAAAGTTTTTTTCTTTTTCTTTTTTTTTAGCTACAAAGTGCAGAAATAGTAAAGCAGAAATGGAACATAAGCAAGTAGAGAACACAGTCTGCCAAAATACGAAGATGCTGAACTACAGAGGCGCCAAAATATGAAGAGGACAAAATAGATTTGCAGCGCAAAACCCAGGTGAGAAGCAGAGATGTCAATTTTTGCAGATGCAGATTTTCGCAGACGTCGATTTTCGCAGACGCGAATTTTCGCAGATGTTGATTTGCGCAGACGCGGATTTTCGCAGAAGTCGATTTTCGCAGACAGAACAGGTTGCAGATGCCAAAAAAAGCTGAAAGTTTTTTTCTTTTTCTTTTTTTTTAGCTACAAAGTGCAGAAATAGTAAAGAAGAAATGGAACATAAGCAAGCAGAGAACACAGTCTGCCTAAATACGAAGATGCTGAACTACAGAGCCGCCAAAATATGAAGAGGACAAAATAGATTTGCAGCACAGAACCCAGGTTAGGAGCAGAGATGTCGATTTTCGCAGATGCAGATTTTCGCAGACGTCAATTTTCGCAGACACGGATTTTCGCAGATGTTGATTTGTGCAGACGCAGATTTTCGCAGAAGTCGATTTTCGCAGACAGAATAGGTTGCAGACGCCAAAAAAAGCTGAACGTTTTTTTCTTTTTCTTTTTTTTTAGCTAAAAAGTGCAGAAATAGTAAAGCAGAAATGGAACATAAGCAAGCAGAGAACACAGTCTGCCAAAATACGAAGATGCCGAACTACAGAGGCGCCAAAATATGAAGAGGACAAAATAGATTTGCAGCACAGAACCCAGGTGAGAAGCAGAGATCTCGATTTTCGCAGACGCAGATTTTCGCAGACGTCGATTTTCGCAGACGCGGATTTTCGCAGATGTTGATTTGCGCAGACGCGGATTTTCGCAGAAGTCGATTTTCGCAGACAGAACAGGTTGCAGAGGCCAAAAAAGGCTGAAAGTTTTTTTCTTTTTCTTTTTTTTTAGCTACAAAGTGCAGAAATAGTAAAGTAGAAATGGAACATAAGCAAGCAGAGAACACAGTCTGCCAAAATACGAAGATGCTGAACTATAGAGGCGCCAAAATATGAAGAGGACAAAATAGATTTGCAGCACAAAACCCAGGTGAGAAGCAGAGATGTCGATTTTCGCAGACGCAGATTTTCGCAGACGTCGATTTTCGCAGACGCCGATTTTCGCAGATGTTGATTTGCGCAGACGCGGATTTTCGCAGAAGTCGATTTTCGCAGACAGAACAAGTTGCAGACGCCAAAAAAAGCTGAAAGTTTTTTTCTTTTTCTTTTTTTTTAGCTACAAAGTGCAGAAATAGTAAAGCAGAAATGGAACATAAGCAAGCAGAGAACACAGTCCGCCAAAATACGAAGATGCTGAACTACAGAGGCGCCAAAATATGAAGAGGACAAAATAGATTTGCAGCACAGAACCTAGGTGACAAGAAGAGATGTCAATTTTCGCAGACGCAGATTTTCGCAGACGTCGATTTTCGCAGACGCGGATTTTTGCAGATGTTGATTGAGAATTTTTGAAGAAGTCGATTTTCGCAGACAGAACAGGTTGTAGACGCCAAAAAAAGCTGAAAGTTTTTTTCTTTTTCTTTTTTTTTAGCTACAAAGTGCAGAAATAGTAAAGCTGAAATGGAACATAAGCAAGAAAAAAACACAGTCTGCCAAAATACGAAGATGCTGAACTACAGATGCGCCAAAATATGAAGAGGAAAAAATAGATTTGCAGCACAGAATTCAGGTGACAAGAAGAGATGTCGATTTTCGCAGACGCAGATTTTCGCAGACGTTGATTTTCGCAGACGCGGATTTTCACAGATGTTGATTTGCGCAGACGCGGATTTTCGCAGAAGTCGATTTTCGCAGACAGAACAGGTTGCAGACGCCAAAAAAAGCTGAATGTTTTTTCCTTTTTCTTTTTTTTTAGCTACAAAGTGCAGAAATAGTAAAGCAGAAATGGAACATAAGCAAGCAGAGAACACAGTCTGCCAAAATACGAAGATGCTGAACTATAGAGGCGCCAAAATATGAAGAGGACAAAATAGATTTGCAGCACAGAACCCAGGTGACAAGCAGAGATGTCAATTTTTCCAGACATAGATTTTCGCAGAATTTGATTTTCGCAGATGCGGATTTTTGCAGTTGTTGACTTGCGCAGACGCGGATTTTCGCAGAAGTCGATTTTCGCAGACAGAACAGGTTGCAGACGCCAAAAAATGCTGAAAGTTTTTTTCTTTTTCTTTTTTTTTAGCTACAAAGTGCAGAAATAGTAAAGCAGAAATGGAACATAAGCAAGCAGAGAACACAGTCTGCCAAAATACGAAGATGCTAAACTACAGAGGCCCCAAAATATGAAGAGGACAAAATAGATTTGCAACACAGAACCCAAGTGAGAAGCAGAGACGTCGATTTTCGCAGAAGCAGATTTTCGCAGACGTCGATTTTCGCAGACGCGGATTTTCGCATATGTTGATTTGCGCAGACGCGGATTTTCGCAGAAGTTGATTTTCGCAGACAGAACAGGTTGCAGACGCCAAAAAAAGCTGAAAGTTTCTTTCTTTTTCTTTTTTTTTAGCTACAAAGTGCAGAAATAGTAAAGCAGAAATGGAATATAAGCAAGCAAAGAACACAGTCTGCCAAAATACGAAGATGCTGAACTACAGAGGCGCAAAAATATGAAGAGGACAAAATAGATTTGCAGCACAGAACCTAGGTGACAAGCAGAGATGTCGATTTTCGCAGACACAGATTTTCACAGACGTCGATTTTCGCAGACGCGGATTTTCGTAGATGTTGATTTGCGCAGATGCGAATTTTCGCAGAAGTCAATTTTCGCAGACAGAACAGGTTGCAGACGCCAAAAAAAGCTGAAAGTTTTTTTCTTTTTCTTTTTTTTTAGCTACAAAGTGCAGAAATAGTAAATCAGAAATGGAACATAAGCAAGCAGAGAACACAGTCTGCCAAAATACGAAGATGCTGAACTACAGAGGCGCCAAAATATGAAGAGGACAAAATAGATTTGCAGCACAGAACCCAGGTGACAAGCAGAGATGTCGATTTTCGCAGATGCAGATTTTCGCAGACGTCGATTTTCGCAGACGCTGATTTTCGCAGATGTTGATTTGCACAGATGCGGATTTTCGCAGAAGTCGATTTTCACAGACAGAACAGGTTGCAGACGCCAAAAAAAGCTGAAAGTTTTTTTCTTTTTCTTTTTTTTTAGCTACAAAGTGCAGAAATAGTAAAGCAGAAATGGAACATAAGCAAGCAGAGAACACAGTCTGCAAAAATACAAAGATGCTGAACTACAGAGGCGCCAAAATATGAAGAGGACAAAATAGATTTGCAGCACAGAAGCCAAGTGAGAAGCAGAGATGTCGATTTTCGCAGACGCAGATTTTCGCAGACGTCAATTTTCACAGACGCAAATTTTCGCACATGTTGATTTGCGCAAACGCGAATTTTCGCAGACAGAACAGGTTGCAGACGCCAAAAAAAGCTAAAAAATTTTTTCTTTTTTTTTTTTTTTAGCTATAAAGTGCAGAAATAGTAAAGCAGAAATGGAACATAAGCAAGCAGAGAACACAGTCTGCCAAAATACAAATATGCTGAACTACAGAGGCGCAAAAATATGAAGAGGACAAAATAGATTTGCAGCACAGAACCCAGGTGAGAAGCAGAGATGTCGATTTTCGCAGACGCAGATTTTTGCAGACGTCGATTTTCGCAAACGCGGATTTTCGCAGATGTTGATTTTCGCAGACGCGGATTTTCGCAGAAGTCAATTTTCGCAGACAGAACAGGTTGCAGACGCCAAAAAAAGCTGAAAGTTTTTTTCTTTTTATTTTTTTTTAGCTACAAAGTGCAGAAATAGTAAAGCAGAAATGGAACATAAGCAAGCAGAGAACACTGTCTGCCAAAATACGAAGATGCTGAACTACAGAGGTGCCAAAATATGAAGAGGACAAAATAGATTTGCAGCACAGAACCTAGGTGAGAAGCAGAGATGTCGATTTTCGCAGACGCAGATTTTCGCAGACGTCGATTTTCGCAGACGCGGATTTTCGCAAATGTTGATTTGCGCAGACGTGGATTTACGCAGAAGTCGATTTTCGCAGACAGAACAGGTTGCAGACGCCAAGAAAAGCTGAAAGTTTTTTTCTTTTTCTTTTTTTTTAGCTACAAAGTGCAGAAATAGTAAAGCTGAAATGGAACATAAGCGAGCAGAGAACATAGTCTGCCAAAATACGAAGATGCTAAACTACAGAGGCGCCAAAATATGAAGAGGACAAAATAGATTTGCAACACAGAACCCAGGTGACAAGCAGAGATGTCGATTTTCGCAGACGCAGATTTTCGCAGACGTCGATTTTCGCAGACGCGGATTTTCGCAGATGTTGATTTGCGCAGACGCGGATTTTCGCAGAAGTCAATTTTCGCAGACAGAACAGGTTGCAGACGCCAAAAAAAGCTGAAAGCTTTTTTGCTTTTTCTTTTTTTTTTTAGCTACAAAGTGCAGAAATAGTAAAACAGAAATGGAACATAAGCAAGCAGAGAACACAGTCTGCCAAAATACGAAGATGCTGAACTACAGAGGCGCCAAAATATGAAGAGGACAAAATAGATTTGCAGCACAGAACCCAGGTGACAAGCAGAGATGTCGATTTTCGCAGACACAGATTTTCGCAGACGTCGATTTTTGCAGACGTGAATTTTCGCAGATTTTGATTTGCGCAGACGCGGATTTATGCAGAAGTCAATT
Organism: Cupressus sempervirens; assembly: GCA_028749045.1. Taxonomy (NCBI): domain Eukaryota; kingdom Viridiplantae; phylum Streptophyta; class Pinopsida; order Cupressales; family Cupressaceae; genus Cupressus; species Cupressus sempervirens. Next base: position 814,698,712 of record CM053792.1, on the reverse strand, counting down.
TTTGCAGACAGAACAGGTTGCAGACGCCAAAAAAAGCTGAAATTTTTTTTTCTTTTTCTTTTTTTTAGCTACAAAGTGCAGAAATAGTAAAGCTGAAATGGAACATAAGCAAGTAGAGAACACAGTCTGCCAAAATACGAAGATGCTGAACTACAGAGGCGCCAAAATATGAAGAGGACAAAATAGATTTGCAGCACAGAACTCAGGTGAGAAGCAGAGATGTCAATTTTCGTAGACGTAGATTTTCGCAGACGTCGATTTTCCCAGACGCGGATTTTCGCAGATGTTGATTTGCGCAGATGCGGATTTTCGCAGAAGTCGATTTTCGCAGACAGAACAGGTTGCAGACGCCAAAAAAAGCTGAAATTTTTTTTCTTTTTCTTTTTTTTTAGCTACAAAGTGTAGAAATAGTAAAGCAGAAATGGAACATAAGCAAGCAGAGAACACAGTCTGCCAAAATACGAAGATGCTGAACTACAGAGGCGCCAAAATATGAAGATGACAAAATAGATTTGCAGCACAGAACCCAGGTGAGAAGCAGAGATGTCGATTTTTGCAGACGCAGATTTTCGTAGACGTCGATTTTCGCAGACGCGGATTTTCGCAGATGTTGATTTGCACAGACGCGGATTTTCGCAGAAGTCAATTTTCGCAGACAGAACAGGTTGCAGACGCCAAAAAAAGCTGAAGGTTTTTTTTTTTCTTTTTTTTAGCTACAAAGTGCAGAAATAGTAAAGCAGAAATGGAACATAAGCAAGCAGAGAACACAGTCTGCTAAAATACGAAGATGCTGAACTACAGAGGAACCAAAATAAGAAGAGGACAAAATAGATTTGCAGCACGGAACTCAGGTGACAAGCAGAGATGTCGATTTTCGCAGACGCAGATTTTCGCAGACGTCGATTTTCGTAGACGCGGATTTTCGCAGATGTTGATTTGCGCAGACTTGAATTTTTGCAGAAGTCGATTTTCGCAGACAGAACAGGTTGCAGACGCAAAAAAAAGCTGAAAGTTTTTTTCTTTTTCTTTTTTTTTAGCTACAAAGTGCAGAAATAGTAAAGCTGAAATGGAACATAAGCAAGCAGAGAACACAGTCTGCCAAAATACGAAGATGCTGAACTACAGAGGTGCCAAAATATGAAGAGGACAAAATAGATTTGCAGCACAGAACCCAGGTGAGAAGCAGAGATGTCAATTTTCGCAGACGCAGATTTTCGCAGACGTCGATTTTCGAAGACGCGGATTTTCGCAGATGTTGATTTGCGCAGACGCGGATTTTCGCAGAAGTCAATTTTCGCAGACAGAACAGGTTGCAGACGCCAAAAAAAGCTGAAATTTTTTTTCTTTTTCTTTTTTTTTAGCTACAAAGTGCAGAAATAGTAAAGCAGAAATGGAACATAAGCAAGCAGAGAACACAGTCTGCCAAAATACGAAGATGCTGAACTACAGAGGCGCCAAAATATGAAGAGGAAAAAATAGATTTGCAGCACAGAACCTAGGTGACAAGCAGAGATGTCGATTTTCGCAGACGCAGATTTTCGCAGAAGTCAATTTTCGCAGACGCGGATTTTCGCAGACGCGGATTTTCGCAGATGTTGATTTGCGCAGACGCGGATTTTCGCAGACAGAACATAAGCAAGCAGAGATCACAGTCAGCCAAAATACGAAGATGCTGAACTACAGAGGCGCCAAAATATGAAGAGGAAAAAATAGATTTGCAGCACAGAACCCAGGTGACAAGCAGAGATGTCGATTTTCGCAGACGCAGATTTTCGCAGACGTCGATTTTCGCAGACGCGGATTTTCGCAAATGTTAATTTGCGCAGACGCGGATTTTTGCAAAAGTCGATTTTCACAGACAGAACAGATTGCAGACGCCAAAAAAAGCTGAAAGTTTTTTTCTTTTTGTTTTTTTTTAGCTACAAAGTGCAGAAATAGTAAAGCAAAAATGGAACATAAGCAAGCAGAGAACACAGTCTGCCAAAATACGAAGATGCTGAACTACAGAGGCGCCAAAATATGAAGAGGACAAAATAGATTTGCAGCACAGAACCCAGGTGACAAGCAGAGATGTCGATTTTCGCAGACGTAGATTTTCGCAGACGTCGATTTTCGCAGATGCGGATTTTCGCAGATGTTGATTTGCGTAGACGCGAATTTTCGCAGAAGTCGATTTTCGCAGATAGAACAGGTTGTAGACGCCAAAAAAAGCTGAAAGTTTTTTTCTTTTTCTTTTTTTTTAGCTACAAAGTGCAAAAATAGTAAAGCAGAAATGGAACATAAGCAAGCAGAGAACACAGTCTGCCAAAATACGAAGATGCTGAACTACAGAGGCGCCAAAATATGAAGAGGACACAATAGATTTGCGGCACAGAACCCAGGTGACAAGCAGAGATGTCGATTTTCGCAAACGCAGATTTTCGCAGACGTTGATTTTCGCAGTCGCCGATTTTCGCAGATGTTGATTTGCGCAGATGCGGATTTTCGCAGAAGTCGATTTTCGCAGACAGAACAGGTTGTAGACGCCAAAAAAAGCTGAAAGTTTTTTTCTTTTTCTTTTTTTAGAGTTACAAAGTGCAGAAATAGTAAAGCAGAAATGGAACATAAGCAAGTAGAGAACACAGTCTGCCAAAATACGAAGATGCTGAACTACAGAGGCGCCAAAATATGAAGAGGACAAAATAGATTTGCAGCACAGAACCCAGGTGAGAAGCAGAGATGTCGATTTTCGCAGACGCAAATTTTTGCAGACGTCGATTTTCGCAGACGTGGATTTTCGCAGATGTTGATTTGCGCAGACGCGGATTTTCGCAGAAGTCGATTTTCGCAGACAGAACAGGTTGCAGACGCCAAAAAAAGCTGAAAGTTTTTTTTTTTTTCTTTTTTTTTAGCTACAAAGTGCAGAAATAGTAAAGCAGAAATGGAACATAAGCAAGTAGAGAACACAGTCTGCCAAAATACGAAGATGCTGAACTACAGAGGTGCCAAAATATGAAGAGGACAAAATAGATTTGCAGCGCAAAACCCAGGTGAGAAGCAGAGATGTCAATTTTTGCAGATGCAGATTTTCGCAGATGTCGATTTTCGCAGACGCGAATTTTCGCAGATGTTGATTTTCGCAGACGCGGATTTTCGCAGAAGTCGATTTTCGCAGACAGAACAGGTTGCAGATGCCAAAAAAAGCTGAAAGTTTTTTTCTTTTTCTTTTTTTTTAGCTACAAAGTGCAGAAATATTAAAGAAGAAATGGAACATAAGCAAGCAGAGAACACAGTCTGCCTAAATACGAAGATGCTGAACTACAGAGCCGCCAAAATATGAAGAGGACAAAATAGATTTGCAGCACAGAACCCAAGTTAGAAGCAGAGATGTCGATTTTCGCAGACGCAGATTTTCGCAGACGTCAATTTTCGCAGACGCGGATTTTCGCAGATGTTGATTTGTGCAGACGCGGATTTTCGCAGAAGTCGATTTTCGTAGACAGAATAGGTTGCAGACGCCAAAAAAAGCTGAACGTTTTTTTCTTTTTCTTTTTTTTTAGCTAAAAAGTGTAGAAATAGTAAAGCAGAAATGGAACATAAGCAAGCAGAGAACACAGTCTGCCAAAATACGAAGATGCTGAACTACAGAGGCGCCAAAATATGAAGAGGACAAAATAGATTTGCAGCACAGAACCCAGGTGACAAGCAGAGATGTCGATTTTCGCAGACGCAGATTTTCGCAGACGTCGATTTTCGCAGACGCGGATTTTCGCAGATGTTGATTTGCGCAGACGCGGATTTTCGCAGAAGTCGATTTTCGCAGACAGAACAGGTTGCAGAGGCCAAAAAAGGCTGAAAGTTTTTTTCTTTTTCTTTTTTTTTAGCTACAAAGTGCAGAAATAGTAAAGCAGAAATGGAACATAAGCAAGCAGAGAACACAGTCTGCCAAAATACGAAGATGCTGAACTATAGAGGCGCCAAAATATGAAGAGGACAAAATAGATTTGCAGCACAAAACCCAGGTGAGAAGCAGAGATGTCGATTTTTGCAGACGCAGATTTTCGCAGACGTCGATTTTCGCAGACGCCGATTTTCGCAGATGTTGATTTGCGCAGACGCGGATTTTTGCAGAAGTCGATTTTCGCAGACAGAACAAGTTGCAGACGCCAAAAAAAGCTGAAAGTTTTTTTCTTTTTCTTTTTTTTTAGCTACAAAGTGCAGAAATAGTAAAGCAGAAATGGAACATAAGCAAGCAGAGAACATAGTCCGCCAAAATACGAAGATGCTGAACTACAGAGGCGCCAAAATATGAAGAGGACAAAATAGATTTGCAGCACAGAGCCCAGGTGACAAGAAGAGATGTCAATTTTCGCAGACGCAGATTTTCGCAGACGTCGATTTTCGCAGACGCGGATTTTTGCAGATGTTGATTTGCGCAGACGCGAATTTTTGAAGAAGTCGATTTTCGCAGACAGAACAGGTTGTAGACGCCAAAAAAAGCTGAAAGTTTTTTTCTTTTTCTTTTTTTTTAGCTACAAAGTGCAGAAATAGTAAAGCTGAAATGGAACATAAGCAAGCAAAGAACACAGTCTGCCAAAATACGAAGATGCTGAACTACAGAGGCGCCAAAATATGAAGAGGAAAAAATAGATTTGCAGCACAGAACCCAGGTGACAAGAAGAGATGTCGATTTTCGTAGACGCAGATTTTCGCAGACGTTGATTTTCGCAGACGCGGATTTTCGCAGATGTTGATTTGCGCAGACGCGGATTTTCGCAGAAGTCGATTTTCGCAGACAGAACAGGTTGCAGACGCCAAAAAAAGCTGAAAGTTTTTTTCTTTTTCTTTTTTTTTAGCTACAAAGTGCAGAAATAGTAAAGCAGAAATGGAACATAAGCAAGCAGAGAACACAGTCTGCCAAAATACGAAGATGCCGAACTACAGAGGCGACAAAATATGAAGAGGACAAAATAGATTTGCAGCATAGAACCCAGGTGACAAGCAGAGATGTCGATTTTTCCAGACATAGATTTTCGCAGAATTTGATTTTCGCAGATGCGTATTTTTGCAGTTGTTGATTTGCGCAGACGCGGATTTTCGCAGAAGTCGATTTTCGCAGACAGAACAGGTTGCAGACGCCAAAAAATGCTGAAAGTTTTTTTCTTTTTCTTTTTTTTTAGCTACAAAGTGCAGAAATAGTAAAGCAGAAATGGAACATAAGCAAGCAGAGAACAGAGTCTGCCAAAATACGAAGATGCTAAACTACAGAGGCCCCAAAATATGAAGAGGACAAAATAGATTTGCAACACAGAACTCAGGTGAGAAGCAGAGACGTCGATTTTCGCAGAAGCAGATTTTCGCAGACGTCGATTTTCGCAGACGCGGATTTTCGCAGATGTTGATTTGCGCAGACGCGGATTTTTGCAGAAGTCAATTTTCGCAGACAGAACAGGTTGCAGACGCCAAAAAAAGCTGAAAGTTTCTTTCTTTTTCTTTTTTTTTAGCTACAAAGTGCAGAAATAGTAAAGCAGAAATGGAATATAAGCAACCAGAGAACACAGTCTGCCAAAATACGAAGATGCTGAACTACAGAGGCGCCAAAATATGAAGAGGACAAAATAGATTTGCAGCACAGAACCTAGGTGACAAGCAGAGATGTCGATTTTCGCAGACACAGATTTTCACAGACGTCGATTTTCGCAGACGCGGATTTTCGTAGATGTTGATTTGCGCAGATGCGAATTTTCGCAGAAGTCGATTTTCGCAGACAGAACAGGTTGCAGACGCCAAAAAAAGCTGAAAGTTTTTTTCTTTTTCTTTTTTTTTAGCTACAAAGTGCATAAATAGTAAAGCAGAAATGGAACATAAGCAAGCAGAGAACACAGTCTGCCAAAATACGAAGATGCTGAACTACAGAGGCGCCAAAATATGAAGAGGACAAAATAGATTTGCAGCACAGAACCCAGGTGACAAGCAGAGATGTCGATTTTCGCAGAAGCAGATTTTCGCAGACGTCGATTTTCGCAGACGCGAATTTTCGCAGATGTTAATTTGCACAGACGCGAATTTTCGCAGAAGTCGATTTTCGCAGACAGAACAGGTTGCAGACGCCAAAAAAAGCTGAAAGTTTTTATCTTTTTCTTTTTTTTTAGCTACAAAGTGCAGAAATAGTAAAGCAGAAATGGAACATAAGCAAGCAGAGAACACAGTCTGCCAAAATACGAAGATGTTGAACTAGAGAGGCGCCAAAATATGAAGAGGACAAAATAGATTTGCAGCACAGAACCCAGGTGAGAAGCAGAGATGTCAATTTTTGCAGACGCAGATTTTCGCAGACGTCGATTTTCGCAAACACGGATTTTCGCAGATGTTGATTTGCGCAGACGTGGATTTTCGCAGAAGTCGATTTTCGCAGACAGAAAAGGTTGCAGACGCCAAAAAAAGCTGAAAGTTTTTTTCTTTTTCTTTTTTTTTAGCTACAAAGTGCAGAAATAGTAAAGCAAAAATGGAACATAAGCAAGCAGAGAACACAGTCTGCCAAAATACGAAGATGCTGAACTACAGAGGTGCCAAAATATGAAGAGGACAAAATAGATTTGCAGCACAGAACCCAGGTGAGAAGCAGAGATGTCGATTTTCGCAGACGCAGATTTTCGCAGACGTCGATTTTCGCAGATGTTGATTTGCGCAGACGTGGATTTACGCAGAAGTCGATTTTCGCAGACAGAACAGGTTGCAGACGCCAAGAAAAGCTGAAAGTTTTTTTCTTTTTCTTTTTTTTTAGCTACAAAGTGCAGAAATAGTAAAGCTGAAATGGAACATAAGCGAGCAGAGAACATAGTCAACCAAAATACGAAGATGCTGAACTACAGAGGCGCCAAAATATGAAGAGGACAAAATAGATTTGCAACACAGAACCCAGGTGACATGCAGAGATGTCGATTTTCGCAGACGCAGATTTTCGCAGACGTCAATTTTCGAAGACGCGGATTTTCGCAGATGTTGATTTGCGCAGACGCGAATTTTCGCAGAAGTCAATTTTCGCAGACAGAACAGGTTGCAGACGCCAAAAAAAGCTGAAAGCTTTTTTCTTTTTCTTTTTTTTTTAGCTACAAAGTGCAGAAATAGTAAAGCAGAAATGGAACATAAGCAAGCAGAGAACACAGTCTGCCAAAATACGAAGATGCTGAACTACAGAGGCGCCAAAATATGAAGAGGACAAAATAGATTTGCAGCACAGAACCCAGGTGACAAGCAGAGATGTCGATTTTCGCAGACGCAGATTTTCGCAGACGTCGATTTTTGCAGACGTGAATTTTCGCAGATGTTGATTTGCGCAGACGCGGATTTTCGCAGAAGTCAATTTTCGCAGACAGAACAGGTTACAGACGCCAAAAAAAGCTGAAATTTTTTTTCTTTTTCTTTTTTTTAGCTACAAAGTGCAGAAATAGTAAAGCTGAAATGGAACATAAGCAAGTAGAGAACACAGTCTGCCAAAATACGAAGATGCTGAACTACAGAGGCGCCAAAATATGAAGAGGACAAAATAGATTTGCAGCACAGAACCCAGGTGAGAAGCAGAGATGTCAATTTTCGTAGACGTAGATTTTCGCAGACGTCGATTTTCGCAGACGCGGATTTTCGCAGATGTTGATTTGCGCAGATGCGGATTTTCGCAGAAGTCGATTTTCGCAGACAGAACAGGTTGCAGACGCCAAAAAAAGCTGAAATTTTTTCTTCCTTTTCTTTTTTTTTAGCTACAAAGTGTAGAAATAGTAAAGCAGAAATGGAACATAAGCAAGCAGAGAACACAGTCTGCCAAAATACGAAGATGCTGAACTACAGAGGCGCCAAAATATGAAGAGGACAAAATAGATTTGCAACACAGAACCCAGGTGACAAGCAGAGATGTCGATTTTCGCAGACGCAAATTTTCGCAGACGTCGATTTTTGCAGACGTGAATTTTCGCAGATGTTGATTTGCGCAGACGCGGATTTTCGCAGAAGTCAATTTTCGCAGACAGAACAGGTTGCAGACGCCAAAAAAAGCTGAAAGCTTTTTTCTTTTTCTTTTTTTTTTAGCTACAAAGTGCAGAAATAGTAAAGCAGAAATGGAACATAAGCAAGCAGAGAACACAGTCTGCCAAAATACGAAGATGCTGAACTACAGAGGCGCCAAAATATGAAGAGGACAAAATAGATTTGCAGCATAGAACCCAGGTGATAAGCAGAGATGTCGATTTTCGCAGACGCAAATTTTCGCAGACGTCGATTTTTGCAGACGTGAATTTTCGCAGATGTTGATTTGCGCAGACGCGGATTTTCGCAGAAGTCAATTTTCGCAGACAGAACAGGTTGCAGACGCCAAAAAAAGCTGAAATTTTTTTTCTTTTTCTTTTTTTTAGCTACAAAGTGCAGAAATAGTAAAGCTGAAATGGAACATAAGCAAGTAGAGAACACAGTCTGCCAAAATACGAAGATGCTGAACTACAGAGGCGCCAAAATATGAAGAGGACAAAATAGATTTGCAGCACAGAACCCAGGTGAGAAGCAGAGATGTCAATTTTCGTAGACGTAGATTTTCGCAGACGTCGATTTTCGCAGACGCGGATTTTCGCAGATGTTGATTTGCGCAGATGCGGATTTTCGTAGAAGTCGATTTTCGCAGACAGAACAGGTTGCAGACGCCAAAAAAAGCTGAAATTTTTTTTCTTTTTCTTTTTTTTTAGCTACAAAGTGTAGAAATAGTAAAGCAAAAATGGAACATAAGCAAGCAGAGAACACAGTCTGCCAAAATACGAAGATGCTGAACTACAGAGGCGCCAAAATATGAAGAGGACAAAATAGATTTGCAGCACAGAACCCAGGTGACAAGCAGAGATGTCGATTTTCGCAGACGCAGATTTTCGCAGACGTCGATTTTCGCAGACGCGGATTTTCGCAGATGTTGATTTGCGCAGACGCGGATTTTTGCAGAAGTCGATTTTCGCAGACAGAACAGGTTGCAGACGCCAAAAAAAGCTAAAAGTTTTTTTTTTTTTTTTTTTTTTTAGCTACAAAGTGCAGAAATAGTAAAGTAGAAATGGAACATAAGCAAGCAGAGAACACAGTCTGCCAAAATACGAAGATGCTGAACTACAGAGGCGCCAAAATATGAAGAGGACAAAATAGATTTGCAGCACAGAACACAGCTGAGAAGCAGAGATGTCAATTTTCGCAGACGCAGATTTTCGCAGACGTCGATTTTCGCAGACGCGAATTTTCACAGATGTTGATTTGCGCAGACGCGGATTTTCGCAGAAGTCAATTTTCGCAGACAGAACAGGTTGCAGACGCCAAAAAAAGCTGAAAGTTTTTTTGTTTTTCTTTTTTTTAGCTACAAAGTGCAGAAATAGTAAAGCAGAAATGGAACATCAGCAAGCAGAGAACACAGTCTGCCAAAATACGAAGATGCTGAACTACAGAGGCGCCAAAATATGAAGAGGACAAAATAGATTTGCAGCACAGAACCCAGGTGAGAAGCAGAGATCTCGATTTTCGCAGACGCAAATTTTCGCAGACGTCGATTTTCACAGACGCAGATTTTCGCAGATGTTGATTTGCGCAGACGCGGATTTTCGCAGAAGTCAATTTTCGCAGACAGAACAGGTTGCAGATGCCAAAAAAAGCTGAAAGTTTTTTTGTTTTTCTTTTTTTTAGCTACAAAGTGCAGAAATAGTAAAGCAGAAATGGAACATAAGCAAGCAGAGAACACAGTCTGCAAAAATACGAAGATGCTGAACTACAGAGGCGCCAAAATATGAAGAGGACAAAATAGATTTGCAGCACAGAACCCAGGTGACAAGCAGAGATGTCGATTTTCGCAGACGCAGATTTTCGCAGACGTCGATTTTCGCAGACGCGGATTTTCGCAGATGTTAATTTGCACAGACGCGAATTTTCGCAGAAGTCGATTTTCGCAGACAGAACAGGTTGCAGACGCCAAAAAAAGCTGAAAGTTTTTTTCTTTTTCTTTTTTTTTAGCTACAAAGTGCAGAAATAGTAAAGCAGAAATGGAACATAAGCAAGCAGAGAACACAGTCTGCCAAAATACGAAGATGTTGAACTAGAGAGGCGCCAAAATATGAAGAGGACAAAATAGATTTGCAGCACAGAACCCAGGTGAGAAGCAGAGATGTCAATTTTTGCAGACGCAGATTTTCGCAGACGTCGATTTTCGCAAACGCGGATTTTCGCAGATGTTGATTTACGCAGACGTGGATTTTCGCAGAAGTCGATTTTCGCAGACAGAACAGGTTGCAGACGCCAAAAAAAGCTGAAAGTTTTTTTCTTTTTCTTTTTTTTTAGCTACAAAATGCAGAAATAGTAAAGCAGAAATGGAACATAAGCAAGAAGAGAACACAGTCTGCCAAAATACGAAGATGCTGAACTACAGAGGTGCATAAATATGAAGAGGACAAAATAGATTTGCAGCACAGAACCCAGGTGAGAAGCAGAGATGTCGATTTTCGCAGACGCAGATTTTCGCAGACGTCGATTTTCGCAGACGCGGATTTTCGCAGATGTTGATTTGCGCAGACGTGGATTTACGCAGAAGTCAATTTTCGCAGACAGAACAGGTTGCAGACGCCAAGAAAAGCTGAAAGTTTTTTTCTTTTTCTTTTTTTTTAACTACAAAGTGCAGAAATAGTAAAGCTGAAATGGAACATAAGCGAGCAGAGAACATAGTCTGCCAAAATACGAAGATGCTGAACTACAGAGGCGCCAAAATATGAAGAGGACAAAATAGATTTGCAACACAGAACCCAGGTGACAAGCAGAGATGTCGATTTTCGCAGATGCAGATTTTCGCAGACGTCGATTTTCGCAGACGCAGATTTTCGCAGATGTTGATTTGCGCAGACGCGGATTTTCGCAGAAGTCAATTTTCGCAGACAGAACAGGTTGCAGACGCCAAAAAAAGCTGAAAGCTTTTTTCTTTTTCTTTTTTTTTTAGCTACAAAGTGCAGAAATAGTAAAACAGAAATGGAACATAAGCAAGCAGAGAACACAGTCTGCCAAAATACGAAGATGCTGAACTACAGAGGCGCCAAAATATGAAGAGGACAAAATAGATTTGCAGCACAGAACCCAAGTGACAAGCAGAGATGTCGATTTTCGCAGACGCAGATTTTCGCAGACGTCGATTTTTGCAGACGTGAATTTTTGCAGATGTTGATTTGCGCAGACGCGGATTTTCGCAGAAGTCAATTTTCGCAGACGGAACAGGTTGCAGACGCCAAAAAAAAGCTGAAAGTTTTTTTCTTTTTCTTTTTTTTTAGCTACAAAGTGCAGAAATAGTAAAGCTGAAATGGAACATAAGCAAGCAGAGAACACAGTCTGCCAAAATACGAAGATGCTGAACTACAGAGGTGCCAAAATATGAAGAGGACAAAATAGATTTGCAGCACAGAACCCAGGTGAGAAGCAGAGATGTCAATTTTCGCAGACGCAGATTTTCGCAGACGTCGATTTTCGAAGACGCGGATTTTCGCAGATGTTGATTTGCGCAGACGCGGATTTTCGCAGAAGTCAATTTTCGAAGACAGAACAGGTTGCAGACGACAAAAAAAGCTAAAATTTTTTTTCTTTTTCTTTTTTTTTAGCTACAAAGTGCAGAAATAGTAAAGCAGAAATGGAACATAAGCAAGCAGAGAACACAGTCTGCCAAAATACGAAGATGCTGAACTATAGAGGCGCCAAAATATGAAGAGAAAAAAATAGATTTGCAGCACAGAACCTAGGTGACAAGCAGAGATGTCAATTTTCGCAGACGCAGATTTTCGCAGAAGTCAATTTTCGCAGACGCGGATTTTCACAGATGTTGATTTGCGCAGACGCGGATTTTCGCAGACAGAACATAAGCAAGCAGAGATCACAGTCTGCCAAAATACGAAGATGCTGAACTACAGAGGCGCCAAAATATGAAGAGGAAAAAATAGATTTGCAGCACAGAACCCAGGTGACAAGCAGAGATGTCGATTTTCGCAGACGCAGATTTTCGCAGACGTCGATTTTCGCAGACGCGGATTTTCGCAAATGTTAATTTGCGCAGACGCGGATTTTTGCAAAAGTCGATTTTCACAGACAGAACAGATTGCAGACGCCAAAAAAAGCTGAAAGTTTTTTTCTTTTTGGTTTTTTTTAGCTACAAAGTGCAGAAATAGTAAAGCAAAAATGGAACATAAGCAAGCAGAGAACACAGTCTGCCAAAATACGAAAATGCTGAACTACAGAGGCGCCAAAATATGAAGAGGACAAAATAGATTTGCAGCACAGAACCCAGGTGACAAGCAGAGATGTCGATTTTCGCAGACGCAGATTTTCGCAGACGTCGATTTTCGCAGATGCGGATTTTCGCAGATGTTGATTTGCGTAGACGCGAATTTTCGCAGAAGTCGATTTTCGCAGACAGAACAGGTTGCAGACGCCAAAAAAAGCTGAAAGTTTTTTTCTTTTTCTTTTTTTTTAGCTACAAAGTGCAAAAATAGTAAAGCAGAAATGGAACATAAGCAAGCAGAGAACACAGTCTGCCAAAATACGAAGATGCTGAACTACAGAGGCGCCAAAATATGAAGAGGACAAAATAGATTTGCGGCAGAGAACCCAGGTGACAAGCAGAGATGTCGATTTTCGCAAACGCAGATTTTCGCGGACGTCGATTTTCGCAGTCGCCGATTTTCGCAGATGTTGATTTGCGCAGATGCGGATTTTCGCAGAAGTCGATTTTCGCAGACAGAACAGGTTGCAGACGCCAAAAAAAGCTGAAAGTTTTTTTCTTTTTCTTTTTTTAGAGTTACAAAGTGCAGAAATAGTAAAGTAGAAATGGAACATAAGCAAGTAGAGAACACAGTCTGCCAAAATACGAAGATGCTGAACTACAGAGGCGCCAAAATATGAAGAGGACAAAATAGATTTGCAGCACAGAACCCAGGTGAAAAGCAGAGATGTCGATTTTCGCAGACGCAAATTTTCGCAGACGTCGATTTTCGCAGACGTGGATTTTCGCAGATGTTGATTTGCGCAGACGCGGATTTTCGCAGAAGTCGATTTTCGCAGACAGAACAGGTTGCAGACGCCAAAAAAAGCTGAAAGTTTTTTTCTTTTTCTTTTTTTTTAGCTACAAAGTGCAGAAATAGTAAAGCAGAAATGGAACATAAGCAAGTAGAGAACACAGTCTGCCAAAATACGAAGATGCTGAACTACAGAGGCGCCAAAATATGAAGAGGACAAAATAGATTTGCAGCGCAAAACCCAGGTGAGAAGCAGAGATGTCAATTTTTGCAGATGCAGATTTTCGCAGACGTCGATTTTCGCTGACGCGAATTTTCGCAGATGTTGATTTGCGCAGACGCGGATTTTCGCAGAAGTCGATTTTCGCAGACAGAACAGGTTGCAGATGCCAAAAAAAGCTGAAAGTTTTTTTCTTTTTCTTTTTTTTTAGCTACAAAGTGCAGAAATAGTAAAGAAGAAATGGAACATAAGCAAGCAGAGAACACAGTCTGCCTAAATACGAAGATGCTGAACTACAGAGCCGCCAAAATATGAAGAGGACAAAATAGATTTGCAGCACAGAACCCAGGTTAGGAGCAGAGATGTCGATTTTCGCAGATGGAGATTTTCGCAGACGTCAATTTTCGCAGACACGGATTTTCGCAGATGTTGATTTGTGCAGACGCAGATTTTTGCAGAAGTCGATTTTCGCAGACAGAATAGGTTGCAGACGCCAAAAAAAGCTGAACGTTTTTTTCTTTTTCTTTTTTTTTAGCTAAAAAGTGCAGAAATAGTAAAGCAGAAATGGAACATAAGCAAGCAGAGAACACAGTCTGCCAAAATACAAATATGCTGAACTACAGAGGCGCAAAAATATGAAGAGGACAAAATAGATTTGCAGCACAGAACCCAGGTGAGAAGCAGAGATGTCGATTTTCGCAGACGCAGATTTTTGCAGACGTCGATTTTCGCAAACGCGGATTTTCGCAGATGTTGATTTTCGCAGACGCGGATTTTCGCAGAAGTCAATTTTCGCAGACAGAACAGGTTGCAGACGCCAAAAAAAGCTGAAAGTTTTTTTCTTTTTCTTTTTTTTTAGCTACAAAGTGCAGAAATAGTAAAGCAGAAATAGAACATAAGCAAGCAGAGAACACAGTCTGCCAAAATACGAAGATTCTGAACAACAGAGGCGCCAAAATATGAAAAGGACAAAATAGATTTGCAGCACAGAACCCAGGTGAGAAGCAGAGATGTCGATTTTCGCATACGCAGATTTTCGCAGACGTCAATTTTCGCAGACGCAGATTTTCGCAGATGTTGATTTGCGCAGACGCGAATTTTCGCAGAAGTCGATTTTCGCAGACAGAACAGGTTGCAGACGCCAAAAAAAACTGAAAGTTTTTTTCTTTTTCTTTTTTTTAGCTACAAAGTGCAGAAATAGTAAAGCAAAAATGGAACATAAGCAAGCAGAGAACACAGTCTGCCAAAATACGAAGATGCTGAACTACAGAGGCGCCAAAATATGAAGAGGACAAAATAGATTTGCAGCACAGAACCCAGGTGACAAGCAGAGATGTCGATTTTCGCAGACGCAGATTTTCGCAGACGTCGATTTTTGCAGACGCGGATTTTCGCAGATGTTGATTTGCGCAGACGCGGATTTTCGCAGAAGTCGATTTTCGCAGACAGAACAGGTTGCAGACGCCAAAAAAAGCCGAAAGTTTTTTTCTTTTTCTTTTTTTTAGCTACAAAGTGCAGAAATAGTAAAACAGAAATGGAATATAAGCAAGCAGAGAACACAGTCTGCCAAAATACGAAGATGCTGAACTACAGAGGTGCCAAAATATGAAGAGGACAAAATAGATTTGCAGCACAGAACATAGGTGAGAAGCAGAGATGTCGATTTACGCAGACGCAGATTTTCGCAGACGTCGATTTTCGTAGACGCGGAATTTCGCAGATGTTGATTTCGGCAGACGCGAATTTTCGCAGAAGTCGATTTTCGCAGACAGAACAGGTTGCAGACGCCAAAAAAAGCTAAAAGTTTTTTTCTTTTTCTTTTTTTTTAGCTACAAAGTGCAGAAATAGTAAAGCAGAAATGGAACATAAGCAAGCAGAGAACACAGTCTGCCAAAATACGAAGATGCTGAACTACAGAGGCGCCAAAATATGAATAGGACAAAATAGATTTGCAGCACAGAACCCAGGTGAGAAGCAGAGATGTCAATTTTCGCAGACGCAAATTTTCGCAGACGTCGATTTTCGCAGACGCGGATTTTCGCAGATGTTGATTTGCGCAGACGCGGATTTTCGTAGAAGTCGATTTTCGCAGACAGAACAGGTTGCAGACGCCAAAAAAAGCTGAAAGTTTTTTTTCTTTTTCTTTTTTTTTAGCTACAAAGTGCAGAAATAGTAAAGCAGAAATGGAACATAAGCAAGAAGAGAACACAGTCTGCCAAAATATGAAGATGCTGAACTACAGAGACGCCAAAATATGAAAAGGACAAAATAGATTTGCAGCACAGAACCCAGGTGAGAAGCAGAGATGTCAATTTTTGCAGACGCAGATTTTCGCAGACGTCGATTTTCGCAGACGCGAATTTTCACAGATGTTGATTTGCGCAGACGCGGATTTTCGCAGAAGTCGATTTTCGCAGACAGAACAGGTTGCAGACGCCAAAAAAAGCTGAAAGTTTTGTTTTTTTTCTTTTTTTTTAGCTACAAAGTGCAGAAATAGTAAAGAAGAAATGGAACATAAGCAAGCAGAGAACACAGTCTGCCAAAATACAAAGATGCTGAACTACAGAGGCGCCAAAATATGAAGAGGACAAAATAGATTTGTAACACAGAACCCAGGTGACAAGCAGAGATGTCGATTTTCGCAGACGCTGATTTTCGCAGACGTCGATTTTTGCAGATGCGGATTTTTGCAGATGTTGATTTGCGCAGACGCGAATTTTCGCAGAAGTCGATTTTCGCAGACAGAACTGGTTGCAGACGCCAAAAAAAGTTAAAAAATTTTTTCTTTTTTTTTTTTTTAGCTACAAAGTGTAGAAATAGTAAAGCAGAAATGGAACATAAGCAAGCAGAGAACACAGTCTGCCAAAATACGAAGATGCTGAAATACAGAGGCGCCAAAACATGAAGAGTACAAAATAGATTTGCAGCACAGAACCCAGGTGACAAGCAGAGATGTCGATTTTCGCAGACGCAGATTTTCAAGACGTCGATTTTCGTAGACGCGGATTTTCACAGATGTTGATTTGCACAGACGCGAATTTTCACAGAAGTCGATTTTCGCAGACGGAACAGGTTGCAGACGCCAAAAAAAGCTGAAAGTTTTTTTCTTTTTCTTTTTTTTTAGCTACAAAGTGCAGAAATAGTAAAGCAGAAATGGAACATAAGCAAGCAGAGAACACAATCTGCCAAAATACGAAGATGCTAAACTACAGAGGTGCCAAAATATGAAGAGGACAAAATAGATTTGCAACACAGAAGCCAGGTCAGAAGCAGAGATGTCGATTTTCGCAGAAGCAGATTTTTGCAGACGTCGATTTTCGCAGACGTGGATTTTCGCAGACGTGGACTTTCGCAGAAGTCGATTTTCACAGACAGAACAGGTTGCAGATGCCAAAAAAAGCTGAAAGTTTATTTCTTTTTCTTTTTTTTTAGCTACAAAGTGCAGAAATAGTAAAGCAGAAATGGAACATAAGCAAGCAGAGAACACAGTCTGCCAAAATACGAAGATGCTGAACTAAAGAGGCGCAAAAATATGAAGAGGACAAAATAGATTTGCAGCACAGAACCCAGGTGACAAGCAGAGATGTCGATTTTCACAGACGTAGATTTTCGCAGATGTTGATTTGCGCAAACGGGGATTTTCGCAGAAGTCGATTTTCGCAGACAGAACAGGTTGCAGACGCCAAAAAAAGCTGAAAGTTTTTTTCTTTTTCTTTTTTTTTAGCTACAAAGTGCAGAAATGGTAAAGCAGAAATGGAACATAAGCAAGCAGAGAACACAGTCTGCCAAAATACGAAGATGCTGAACTACAGAGGCGCCAAAATATTAAGAGGACAAAATAGATTTGCATCACAAAACCTAGGTGACAAGCAGAGATGTCGATTTTCACAGACGCAGATTTTCGCAGACGTCGATTTTCGTAGACGTGGATTTTCGCAGATGTTGATTTGCACAAACGCAGATTTTCGCAGACAGAACAGGTTGCAGACGCCAAAAAAAGCTGAAAGTTTTTTTCTTTTTCTTTTTTTTAAGCTACAAAGTGCAGAAATGGTAAAGCAGAAACGAAACATAAGCAAGCAAAGAACACAGTCTGCCAAAATACGAAGATGCTGAACTACAAAGGCGCCAAAATATGGAGAGGACAAAATAGATTTGCAGCACAGAACCTAGGTGACAAGCAGAGATGTCGATTTTCACAGACGCAAATTTTCGCAGACGTCGATTTTCGCAGACGCGGATTTTCGCAGATGTTGATTTGCGCAGACGCGGATTTTCGCATAAGTCAATTTTCGCAGACAGAACAGGTTGCAGACGTCAAAAAAAGCTGAAATTTTTTTTTTTTTTTTAGCTACAAAGTGCAGAAATAGTAAAGCAGAAATGGAACATAAGCAAGCAGAGAACACTGTCTGCCAAAATACGAAGATGCTGAACTACAAAGGCGCCAAAATATGAAGAGGACAAAATAGATTTGCAGCACTGATTCCAGGTGACAAGCAGAGATGTCGATTTTCGCAGACGCAGATTTTTGCAGACGTCGATTTTTGCAGACGAGGATTTTCACAGATGTTGATTTGCGCAGACACGAATTTTCGCAGAAGTCGATTTTTGCAGACAGAACAGGTTGCAGACGCCAAAAAAAGCTAAAAATTTTTTTTTTTTTTTTTTTTGTAGCTACAAAGTGCAGAAATAGTAAAGCAGAAATGGAACATAAGCAAGCAGAGAACACAGTCTGCCAAAATACGAAGATGCTGAACTATAGAGGCGCCAAAATATGAAGAGGAAAAAATAGATTTGCAGCACAGAACCCAGGTGACAAGCAGAGATGTCGATTTTCGCAGACACAGATTTTCGCAGATGTTGATTTGCGCAGACGCGGATTTTCGCAGACTGAACAGGTTGCAGACGCCAAAAAAAGCTGAAATTTTTTTTTTTTTTTTTTTTTAAGCTACAAAGTGCAGAAATAGTAAAGCAGAAATGGAACATAAGCAAGCAGAGAACACAGTCTGTCAAAATACGAAGATTCTGAACTACAAAGGCGCCAAAATATGAAGAGGACAAAATAGATTTGCAGCACAGAACCTAGGTGAGAAGCAGAGATGTCGATTTTTGCAGACGCAGATTTTCACAGACGTCGATTTTCGCAGACGCGAATTTTCGCAGATGTTGATTTGCGCAGACGCGGATTTTCGCAGAAGTCGATTTTCGCAGACAGAACAGGTTGTAGACGCCAAAAAAGGCTGAAATTTTTTTTTTTTTTTTTAAGCTACAAAGTGCAGAAATAGTAAAGCAGAAATGGAACATACGCAAGCAGAGAACACAGTCTGCCAAAATACAAAGATGCTGAACTATAGAGGCGCCAAAATATGAAGAGGACAAAATAGATTTGCAGCACAGAACTCAGGTGACAAGCAGAGATGTCGATTTTCGCAGACGCAGATTTTCGCAGACGTCGATTTTTGCAAATACAGATTTTTGCAGATGTTGATTTGCACAGACGCGAATTTTCACAGAAGTCGATTTTCGCAGACAGAACAGGTTGCAGACGCCTAAAAAAGCTAAAAAAATTTTTCTTTTTTTTTTTTTAGCTACAAAGTGCAGAAATAGTAAAGCAGAAATTGAACATAAGCAAGCAGAGAACACAGTCTGCCAAAATTCGAAGATGCTGAAATACAGAGGCGCCAAAACATGAAGAGTACAAAATAGATTTGCAGCACAGAACCCAGGTGACAAGCAAAGATGTCAATTTTTGCAGACGCAGATTTTCGTAGACGTCAATTTTCGCAGATGCGGATTTTCACAGATGTTGATTTGCGCAGACACGAATTTTCGCAGAAGTCGATTTTCGTAGACAGAACATGTTGCAGACGCCAAAAATAGCTGAAATTTTTTTTTTTTTTTTTTTTTTAGCTACAAAGTGCAGAAATAGTAAAGCAGAAATGGAACATAAGCAAGCAGAGAACACAGTCTGCCAAAATACGAAGATGCTGAACTACAGAGGCGCCAAAACATGAAGAGGACAAAATAGATTTGCAGCACAGAACCCAGGTGACAAGCAGAGATGTCGATTTTCGCAGACGCAGATTTTCGCAGACGTCGATTTTCGCAGACGCGAATTTTCGCAGATGTTGATTTGCGCAGACACGGATTTTCGCAGAAGTAAATTTTCGCAGACAGAACAGGTTGCAGACGCCAGAAAAAGCTGAAATTTTTTTTTGTTTTTTTTTTTTAGCTACAAAGTGCAGAAATAGTAAAGCAGAAATGGAACATAAGCAAGCAGAGAACACAGTCTGCCAAAATACGAAGATGCTGAACTACAGAGGCGCCAAAATATGAAGAGGACAAAATAGATTTGCAGCACAGAACCCAGGTGACAAGCAGAGATGTCGATTTTCGCAGACGCAGATTTTCGCAGAAGTCGATTTTCGCAGACGTGGATTTTCGCAGATGTTGATTTGCGCAAACACGAATTTTCGCAGAAGTCGATTTTCGCAGACAGAACAGGTTGCAGACGCCAAAAAAAGCTGAAAGTTTTTTTTTTTTTCTTTTTTTTTAGCTACAAAGTGCAGAAATGGTAAAGCAGAAATGGAACATAAGCAGGCAGAGAACACAGTTTGCCAAAATACGAAGATGTTGAACTACAGAGGCGCCAAAATATGAAGAGGACAAAATAGATTTGCACCACAGAACCCAGGTGACAAGCAGAAATGTTGATTTTTGCAGACGCAGATTTTCGCAGACGTCGATTTTCGCAGACGCGGATTTTCGCAGATGTTGATTTGCGCAGACGCGGATTTTCGCAGAAGTCAATTTTCGCAGACAGAACAGATTGCAGACGCCAAAAAAAAGCTGAAAATTTATTTATTTTTTTTTTTAAGCTACAAAGTGCAGAAATAGTAAAGCAGAAATGAAACATAAGCAAACAGAGAACACAGTCTGTCAAAATACGAAGATGCTGAACTACAGAGGCGCCAAAATATGAAGAGGAGAAAATAGATTTGTAGCACAGAACCCAGGTGACAAGCAGAGATGTCGATTTTTTGCAGATGCAGATTTTCGTAGACGTCGATTTTCGCAGACGCAGATTTTCGCAGATGTTGATTTGCGTAGACGTGGATTTTCGCAGAAGTCGATTTTCGCAGACAGAACAGGTTGCAGACGTCAAAAAAAGCTGAATTTTTTTTATTTTTTATTTTTTTTTAGCTACAAAGTGCAGAAATAGTAAAGCAGAAATGGAACATAAGCAAGCAGAGAACACAGTCTGCCAAAATACGAAGATGCTGAACTACAGAGGCGCCAAAATATGAAGAGGACAAAATAGATTTGCGGCACAGAACCCAGGTGACAAGCAGAGATGTCGATTTTCGCAGACGCAGATTTTTGCAGACGTCAATTTTCGCAGACGAGGATTTTCGCAGATGTTGATTTGCGCAGACACAGATTTTCGCAGAAGTCGATTTTCGCAGACAGAACAGGTTGCAGACGCCAAAAAAAGCTAAAATTTTTTTTTTTTTTTTTGTAGCTACAAAGTGCAGAAATAGTAAAGCAGAAATGGAACATAAACAAGCAGAGAACACAGTCTGCCAAAATACGAAGATGCTGAACTATAGAGGCGCCAAAATATGAAGAGGAAAAAATAGATTTGCAGCACAGAACCCAGATGAGAAGCAGAGATGTCGATTTTCGCAGACGCAGATTTTCACAGACGTCGATTTTCGCAGACGCGAATTTTCGCAGATGTTGATTTGCGCAGACGCGGATTTTCACAGAAGTCGATTTTCGCAGACAGAACAGGTTGCAGACGCCAAAAAAAGTTGAAATTTTTTTTTTTTTTTTTTAAGCTACAAAGTGCAGAAATAGTAAAAGCAGAAATGGAACATACGCAAGCAGAGAACACAGTCTGCCAAAATACGAAGATGCTGAACTACAGAGGCGCCAAAGTATGAAGAGGACAAAATAGATTTGCAGCACAGAACCTAGGTGACAAGCAGAGATGTCGATTTTCGCAGACGCAGATTTTCGCAGACGTCGATTTTTGCAGACGCGGATTTTCGTAGAAGTCGATTTTCTTAGACAGAACAGGTTGCAGACGCCAAAAAAAGCTAAAAAATTTTTTTTTTTTTTTTTTTTAGATACAAAGTGCAGAAATAGTAAAGCAGAAATGGAACATAAGCAAGCAGAGAACACAGTCTGCCAAAATAAGAAGATGCTGAACTACAAAGGCGCCAAAGTATGAAGAGGACAAAATAGATTTGCAGCACAGAACTCAGGTGACAAGCAGAGATGTCGCTTTTCGCAGACGCAGATTTTCGCAGACGTCAATTTTCGCAGACGCAAATTTTCGCAGATGTTGATTTGCGCAGACGCGAATTTTCGCAGAAGTCGATTTTCGCAGACAGAACAGGTTGCAGACGCCAAAAAAAGCAAAATTTATTTATTTATTTATTTTTAGCTACAAAGTGCAGAAATAGTAAAGCAGAAATGGAACATAAGCAAGCATAGAACACAGTCTGCCAAAATGCGAAGATGCTGAAATACAGAGGCGCCAAAATATGAAGACGACAAAATAGATTTATAGCACAGAACCCAGGTGACAAGCAGAGATGTCGATTTTCGCAGACGCAGATTTTCGCAGACGTCGATTCTTGCAGATGCGGATTTTTGCAGATGTTGATTTGCGCAGACGCGAATTTTCGCAGAAGTCGATTTTCGCAGACAGAACAGGTTGCAGACGCCAAAAAAAGTTAAAAAATTTTTTGTTTTTTTTTTTTTTAGCTACAAAGTGTAGAAATAGTAAAGCAGAAATGGAACATAAGCAAGCAGAGAACACAGTCTGCCAAAATACGAAGATGCTGAAATACAGAGGCGCCAAAACATGAAGAGTACAAAATAGATTTGCAGCACAGAACCCAGGTGACAAGCAGAGATGTCAATTTTCGCAGACGCAGATTTTCGCAGACGTCGATTTTCGCAGACGCGGATTTTCACAGATGTTAATTTGCGCAGACGCGAATTTTCACAGAAGTCGATTTTCGCAGACAGAACAGGTTGCAGACGCCAAAAAAAGCTGAAATTTTTTTTCTTTTTTCTTTTTTTTAGCTACAAAGTGCAGAAATAGTAAAGCAAAAATGGAACATAAGCAAGCAGAGAACACAGTCTGCCAAAATACGAAGATGCTGAACTATAGAGGCGCCAAAACATGAAGAGGACAAAATAGATTTGCAGCACAGAACCCAGGTGACAAGCAGAGATGTCGATTTACGCAGACGCAGATTTTCACAGACTTCGATTTTCGCAGACGCGAATTTTCGCAGATGTTGATTTGCGCAGACGCGAATTTTCGCAGAAGTCAATTTTCGCGGACAGAACAGGTTGCAGACGCCAAAAAAAGCTGATTTTTTTTTTCTTTTTTCTTTTTTTTAGCTACAAAGTGCAGAAATAGTAAAGCAGAAATGGAACATAAGCAAGCAGAGAACACAGTCTGCCAAAATACGAAGATGCTGAACTACAGAGGCACCAAAATATGAAGAGGACAAAATAGATTTGCAGCACAGAACCTAGGTGACAAGCAGAGATGTCGATTTTCGCAGACGCAGATTTTCGCAGACGTTGATTTTTGCAGACGCGGATTTTCGCAGATGTTGATTTGCACAGACGCGGATTTTCGCAGAAGTCGATTTTCGTAGACAGAACAGGTTGCAGACGCCAAAAAAAGCTAAAAAATTTTTTCTTTTTCTTTTTTTAGCTACAAAGTGCAGAAATAGTAAAGCAGAAATGGAACATAAGCAAGCAGAGAACACAGTCTGCCAAAATGCGAAGATGCTGAACTACAGAGGTGTAATGTCCCCATTTTAGCAGTTGACCAAGTGTGTGTGCGTTAGCCTTGTTCTACATGGTCCCGAGGGCTAACGAAGGGTTTAATGGGATGTTGGAGTGTTTTGGCCTAGTCATTTCCAGTTTGGGCCAAAACGAAGTTGATTTACTCAGTTTCAGGCATACTTTCTATTTTTAGTAAGTCTGCAGGACACAGTGCAGGTCAATTTTGGTGATTGGATTCGATACTCCTCGGTGAGAGCTTTCCGATGAGCTATCACTCGCATTATTCGGAGTTCGATTGCTAATACATTTTAATGCCTGAAGTTTTATTAAAGTAACATCTAATTTAATTGTAAAATATTAAAGTGTTACTTTAATATTTATTTTATGGTGATGTGTACCCAAGGGAGACATAAGGGGTATTTTAATATATGTTTTATATTACACATCTTTTATCCCACATTGCCCATATGAGTTGAGCGGACCCGTGGGAATAGAATAAAAGGAAGCATCTGTGGCTTCATTAGGCAGGTTGAATATGAGAAGAAATTGGTATGTGAGTTGCAGGTCAGTTCTTGGCATTTGAGGATGTCTATCCTCTCTTGTAACATTCTAGATGTCATTCCCTTGGGGTTTGGCCTTTGGAATTATTTGTTTTTGGCTTCATTATCAGGCAGTTTAGTTACATTTCCGGCTACAGGCAGATTTGATATTTTGCTCATATCTTCTTCACTACTTGTCCGACGCTTATGCCACTTGGAGGGAATGGTATTATGAAGGTAGTGGACTGATTGGAGGACAAAGTATTGTAGCAGCAAGTTCGTAAGCATGGGCTGGAGTATTATGACAATATTGCGGAAGTAATTAGTGAGTTGATAAATCTGCCATGTATTTGGTTTTATGAATTCTGAAAATAACATTTTATTAACAGTAGTTCATTTCCACTTTGCATATTGTTGTAGTATCTTTCTTGTTTATGTTGTATGATACCAATTCTATGCACGAAACAAAACAAACAAATAAACGTTTGATTTTAAGAGTTATAAGGGGTTTTAAGAAGTTGAATGCAAACTGTTTGACATAATTCCTTTCACCAATTGGGTTTAGTTTTTTGGGACATCCAAGGGTGTCCATTACAAGAGGCGCCAAAATATGAAGAGGACAAAATAGATTTGCAGCACAGAACCCAGGTGACAAGCAGAGATGTCGATTTTCGCAGACGCAGATTTTCGCAGACGTCGATTTTTGCAGACGCGAATTTTCGCAGATGTTGATTTGCGCAGACGCGGATTTTCGCAGAAGTCAATTTTCGCAGACAGAACAGGTTGCAGACGCCAAAAAAAGCTGAAAAATTTTTTCTTTTTTTTTTTTTAGCTACAAAGTGCAGAAATAGTAAAGCAGAAATAGAGCATAAGCAAGCAGAGAACACAGTCTGCCAAAATACGAAGATGCTGAACTACATAGGTGCCAAAATATGAAGAGGACAAAATAGACTTGCAGCACAGAACCCAGGTGACAAGCAGAGATGTCGATTTTTGCAGACGTAGATTTTTGCAGACGTCGATTTTCGCAGACGCGGATTTTCGTAGATGTTGATTTGCGCAGACACGGATTTTCGCAGAAGTTGATTTTCGCAGACAGAACAGGTTGCTGACGCCAAAAAAAGCTGAAAATTTTTTTCTTTTTTTTTTTTAAAGCTACAAAGTGCAGAAATAGTAAAGCAGAAATGGAACATAAGCAAACAGAGAACACAGTCTGCCAAAATACGAAGATGCTGAACTACAGAGGCGCCAAAATATGAAGAGGACAAAATAGATTTGCAGCACAGAACCCAGGTGACAAGCAGAGATGTCAATTTTTGCAGACGCAGATTTTCGCAGACGTCGATTTTCGCAGACGCGGATTTTCACAGATGTTGATTTGCGCAGACGCGGATTTTCGCAGAAGTCGATTTTCGCAGACAGAACAGGTTGCAGACGTCAAAAAAAGCTCAAATTTTTTTTTATTTTTTATTTTTTAGCTACAAAGTGCAGAAATAGTAAAGCAGAAATGGAACATAAGCAAGCAGAGAACACAGTCTGCCAAAATACGAAGATGCTGAACTACAGAGGCGCCAAAATATGAAGAGGACAAAATAGATTTGCAGCACAGAACCCAGGTGACAAGCAGAGATGTCAATTTTCACAGACGCAGATTTTTGCAGACGTCGATTTTCGCAGACGAGGATTTTCGCAGATGTTGATTTGCGCAGACACGGATTTTCGCAGAAGTCAATTTTCGCAGACAGAACAGGTTCCAGACGCCAAAAAAAGCTAAAATTTTTTTTTTTTTTTTTTTTGTAGCTACAAAGTGCAGAAATAGTAAAGCAGAAATGGAACATAAGCAAGCAGAGAACACAGTCTGCCAAAATACGAAGATGCTGAACTACAGAGGCGCCAAAATATGAAGAGGAAAAAATAGATTTGCAGCACAGAACCCAGGTGACAAGCAGAGATGTCGATTTTCGCAGACACAGATTTTCGCAGACGTCAATTTTCACAGACGCAGATTTTCGCAGATGTTGATTTGCGAAGATGCAGATTTTCGCAGAGAGAACAGGTTGCAGACGCCAAAAAAAGCTGAAAATTTTTTTTTTTTTTTTTTTTAAGCTACAAAGTGCAGAAATAGTAAAGCAGAAATGGAACATAAGCAAGCAGAGAACAAAGTCTGCCAAAATACGAAGATGCTGAACTACAGAGGTGCCAAAATATGAAGAGGAAAAAATAGATTTGCAGCACAGAACCCAGGTGAGAAGCAGAGATGTCGATTTTCGCAGACGCAGATTTTCGCAGACGTCGATTTTCGCAGACGCGAATTTTCGCAGATGTTTATTTGCGCAGACGCAGATTTTCGCAGAAGTCAATTTTCGCAGACAGAACAGGTTGCAGACGCCAAAAAAAGCTGAAAATTTTTTTCTTTTTTTTTTTTTAGCTACAAAGTGCAGAAATAGTAAAGCAGAAATGGAACATAAGCAAGCAGAGAACACAGTCTGCCAAAATACGAAGATGCTGAACTACAAAGGCGCCAAAATATGAAGAGGACAAAATAGATTTGCAGCACAGAACCCAGGTGACAAGCAGAGATGTCGATTTTCGCAGACGCAGATTTTCGCAGACGTCGATTTTCGCAGACGCAGATTTTCGCAGATGTTGATTTGCGCAGACGCAGATTTTCGCAGAAGTCGATTTTCGCAGACAGAACAGGTTGCAGACGCCAAAAAAAGCTAAAAAAAATTTTCTTTTTTTTTTTTTTAGCTACAAAGTGCAAAAATAGTAAAGCAGAAATGGAACATAAGCAAGCAGAGAACACAGTCTGCCAAAATACGAAGATGCTGAACTACAGAGGCGCCAAAATATGAAGAGGACAAAATAGATTTGCGGCACAGAACCCAGGTGACAAGCAGAGATGTCGATTTTCGCAGACGCAGATTTTTGCAGACGTCGATTTTCGCAGACGCGGATTTTCGCAGATGTTGATTTGCGCAGACGCGGATTTTCGTAGAAGTCGATTTTCGCAGACAGAACAGGTTGCAGACGCCAAAAAAAGCTAAATTTTTTTTTTTTTTTTTTTTAGCTACAAAGTGCAGAAATAGTAAAGCAGAAATGGAACATAAGCAAGCAGAGAACACAGTCTGCCAAAATACGAAGATGCTGAAATACAGAGGCGCCAAATTATGAAGAGGACAAAATAGATTTGCAGCATAGAACCCAGGTGACAAGCAGAGATGTCGATTTTCGCAGACGCAGATTTTCGCAGACGTCGATTTTCGCAGATGCGGATTTTTGCAGATGTTGATTTGCGCAGACACGGATTTTCGCAGAAGTCGATTCTCACAGACAGAACAGGTTGCAGACGCCAAAAAAAGCTAAAAAAATTTTCTTTTTTTTTTTTTTAGCTACAAAGTGCAGAAATAGTAAAGCAGAAATGGAACATAAGCAAGCAGAAAACATAGTCTGCCAAAATACGAAGATGCTGAAATACAGAGGCGCCAAAACATGAAGAGTACAAAATAGATTTGCAGCACAGAACTCAGGTGACAAGCAGAGATGTCAATTTTCGCAGACGCAGATTTTCGCAGACGTCGATTTTCGCAGACGCGAATTTTCACAGATGTTGATTTGCGCAGACGCAAATTTTCGCAGAAGTCGATTTTCGCAGACAGAACAGGTTGCAGACGCCAAAAAAAGCTGAAAATTTTTTTCTTTTTTTTTTTTTTTAGGTACAAAGTGCAGAAATAGTAAAGCAAAAATGGAACATAAGCAAGTAGAGAACATAGTCTGCAGAAATACGAAGATGCTGAACTACAGAGGCGCCAAAACATGAAGAGGACAAAATAGATTTGCAGCACAGAACCCAGGTGACAAGCAGAGATGTCGATTTACGTAGACGCAGATTTTCGCAGACGTCGATTTTCGCAGACGCAGATTTTCGCAGATGTTGATTTGCGCAGATGCGAATTTTCGCAGAAGTCAATTTTCGCAGACAGAACAGGTTGCACACGCCAAAAAAAGCTGAAATTTTTTTTTCTTTTTTCTTTTTTTTAGCTACAAAGTGCGGAAATAGTAAAGCAGAAATGGAACATAAGCAAGCAGAGAACACAGTCTGCCAAAATACGAAGATGCTGAACTACAGAGGCGCCAAAATATGAAGAGGACAAAATAGATTTGCAGCACAGAACCTAGGTGACAAGCGGAGATGTCGATTTTCGCAGATGCAGAATTTCGCAGACGTCGATTTTCGCAGACATGGATTTTCTCAGATGTTGATTTGCGCAGACGCGGATTTTCGCAGAAGTCAATTTTCGCAGACAGAACAGGTTGCAGACGCCAAAAAAAGCTGAAAATTTTTTTCTTTTTTTTTTTTTAGCTACAAAGTGCAGAAATAGTAAAGTAGAAATGAAACATAAGCAAGCAGAGAACACAATCTGCCAAAATACGAAGATGCTGAACTACAGAGGCGCCAAAATATGAAGAGGACAAAATAGATTTGCAGCACAGAACCCAGGTGACAAGCAGAGATGTCGATTTTCGCAGACGCAGATTTTCGCAGACGTCAATTTTCGCAGACGCGAATTTTCGTAGATGTTGATTTGCGCAGACGTGGATTTTCGCAGAAGTCGACTTTCGCAGACAGAACAGGTTGCAAACGCCAAAAAAAGCTGAATTTTTTTTTTTTTTTTTTTTTTTAGCTATAAAGTGCAGAAATAGTAAAGCAGAAATGGAACATAAGCAAGCAGAGAACACAGTCTGCCAAAATACGAAGATGCTAAACTACAGAGGCGCCAAAATATGAAGAGGACAAAATAGATTTGCAGCACAGAACCCAGGTGACAAGCAGAGATGTCGATTTTCGCAGATGCAGATTTTCGCAGACGTCGATTTTCGCAGACGCGGATTTTCGCAGATGTTGATTTGCGCAGACGCGGATTTTTGCAGAAGTTAATTTTCGCAGACAGAACAGGTTGCAGACGCCAAAAAAAGCTGAAAATTTTTTTTTTTTTTTTTTTTTAGCTACAAAGTGCAGAAATAGTAAAGCAGAAATGGAACATAAGCAAGCAGAGAACACAGTCTGCCAAAATACGAAGATGCTGAACTACAGAGGCGCCAAAACATGAAGAGGACAAAATAGATTTGCAGCACAGAACCCAGGTGACAAGCAGAGATGTCGATTTTCGCAGACGCAGATTTTCGCAGACGTCAATTTTTGCAGACGCGGATTTTTGCAGATGTTGATTTGCGCAGACGCGGATTTTCACAGAAGTCGATTTTCGCAGACAGAACATGTTGCAGACGCCAAAAAAAGCAGAAAATTATTTTCTTTTTTTTTTTTTTTAGCTACAAAGTGCGGAAATAGTAAAGCAGAAATGGAACATAAGCAAGCAGAGAACACAGTCTGCCAAAATACGAAGATGCTGAACTACAGAGGCGCCAAAACATGAAGAGGACAAAATAGATTTGCAGCACAGAACCCAGGTGACAAGCAGAGATGTCGATTTTCGCAGACGCAGATTTTCGCAGACGTCAATTTTTGCAGACGCGGATTTTTGCAGATGTTGATTTGCGCAGACGCGGATTTTCGCAGAAGTCGATTTTCGCAGACAGAACATGTTGCAGACGCCAAAAAAAGCTGAAAATTATTTTCTTTTTTTTTTTTTTTAGCTACAAAGTGCAGAAATAGTAAAGCAGAAATGGAACATAAGCAAGCAGAGAACACAGTCTGCCAAAATACGAAGATGCTGAACTACAGAGGCGCCAAAACATGAAGAGGACAAAATAGATTTGCAGCACAGAACCCAGGTGACAAGCAGAGATGTCGATTTTCGCAGACGCAGATTTTCGCAGACGTCGATTTTCGCAGACGCGAATTTTCGCAGATGTTGATTTGCGCGGACGCGGATTTTCGTAGAAGTTGATTTTCGTAGACAGAACAGGTTGCAGACGCCAAAAAAGGCTGAAATTTTTTTTTTTTTTTTTTTTTTTTACTACAAAGTGCAGAAATAGTAAAGCAGAAATGGAACATATGTAAGCAGAGAACATAGTCTGCCAAAATACGAAGATGCTGAACTACAGAGGCGCCAAAATATGAAGAGGACAAAATAGATTTGCAGCACAGAACCCAGGTGACAGGCAGAGATGTTGATTTTCGCAGACGTCGATTTTCGCAGACGCAAATTTTTGCAGATGTTGATTTGCGCAGATGCAAATTTTCGCAGAAGTCGATTTTCGCAGACAGAACAGGTTGCAGACGCCAAAAAAAGCTAAAAATTTTTTTTTTTTTTTTTTTTTTAAGCTACAAAGTGCAGAAATAGTAAAGCAGAAATGGAACATAAGCAAGCAGAGAACACAGTCTGCCAAAATATGAAGAGGACAAAATAGATTTGCAGCACAGAACCCAGGTGACAAGCAGAGATGTCAATTTTCGCAGACGCAGATTTTCGCAGACGTCAATTTTCGCAGACGCGGATTTTCGCAAATGTTGATTTGCGCAGACGCGAATTTTTGCAGAAGTCGATTTTCGCAGACAGAACAGGTTGCAGACGCCAAAACCGTGCCAAAAAAAGCTGAATTTTTATTTTTTTTTAAATTTTAGCTACAAAGTGCAGAAATAGTAAAGCAGAAATGGAACATAAGCAAGCAGAGAACACAGTCTGCCAAAATACGAAGATGCTGAACTACAGAGGCGCCAAAATATGAAGAGGACAAAATAGATTTGCAGCACAGAACCCAGGTGAGAAGCAGAGATGTCGATTTTCGCAGACGCAGATTTTTGCAGACGTCGATTTTCGCAGACGCGGATTTTCGCAGATGTTGATTTGCGCAGATGCGGATTTTCGCAGAAGTCGATTTTCGCAGACAGAACAGGTTGCATACGCCAAAACCGCGCCAAAAAAAGCTAAATTTTTTTTTTTTTTTTAGCTACAAAATGCAGAAATAGTAAAGCAGAAATAGAACATAAGAAAGCAGAGAACACAGTCTTCCAAAATACGAAGATGCTGAACTACAGAGGCGCCAAAATATGAAGAGAACAAAATAGATTTGCAGTACAGAACCCAGGTGACAAGCAGAGATGTCGATTTTCACAGACGCAGATTTTTGCAGACGTCGATTTTCGCAGACGCGGATTTTTGCAGATGTTGATTTGCGCAGACGCGGATTTTCGCAGAAGTTGATTTTCGCAGACAGAACAGGTTGCAGACGCCAAAACCGCTCCAAAAAAAGCTGAATTTTTTTTTTTTTAGATGGTATTTCTTCTTCCTAAGTGCGTTCTTTAACCTGCAAAAACAAGCAAAACACCCTCACAACACACTCAAACAACAGCAAACATTAGATGGTTAGAAAAATGACATATAGATGAAAATAAGATGATTAAATGACCCATAGTGGGGTCCCACCGAGCGTGCCAAAATGTAGAACCAGAATTAGTATGCAAAGAACATTAACAAATAAAGTAAACATTCACAAACCAAAAACTAAATTCACATATATTCTTAGACTAAGAAAGAAAATAAGAAGTGCAAACCTCACGAGAGAAAACACTCCATGCTTTCTTGATTCTGTAGATGTGTCCTTTTGTTGTGGATGTATGCTCAAGATGCTCAAAAGTTGCTTCAATGGAGATGGGTAATGGCAAATTGGTAGCTTTTTGAGCTCTCAATTTGGCATTATAAGGGTATGGTTGATGGCTTTGGTTCTCAAAATAGCATGGTAACTTTAGCTCAAAGATTGTTGATGAAATGGCTTGGGATGGGATTCAATTTATAGGCTAAGGGGTAGAGGGATGGAGGGCTTAGATGCAAGGATGGATGAAGGCTTAAGGAGGGCTAAGATGCACTCAAAGGGGAGCACATGGATTGTGCTTGTTTAGCACCAATGGGAAGGTGACACTTGTCACAAGGAGGAGGAGTGTGAGAGGGTAGGGTTAAGGGTTGGTTAAAGTCATGATGAGTGGGGTTGAGTATGTAAGAGGGATGTAAGAGGAATGAGTGTGGAAGAGGAAAGAGTGTGTAAGATGGATGTAAGAGTCATGAGTGGGCTTGTAAGAGTCTTTATGTTTTGTAAGAGCACTCATGACTTAGTGGTTGAGTTTTTTTGAGGGGAGACTTTGGTTTGGATTAGGAAAGTCTTAAACTTGTTTTAGGAATGTGACAACATTAGGGGGTGGATTAGGCTTGGGTTTAGGATTAGATTAGGGATGTTAGAGATGTGCAAGTGGATGGCATTAATGAGGGTGGGTGAGTTAGTGGCTAAGCTTGATTGGTATGGGTGGATGGGGTGGATTAGGCTAAATGGAGGATTAGAGATAGGTTAGGGGTTTTTGAATTTGAGGATTTCATTTATCAAATAGATTTATTTAATAAATGGGGATTTTTGGAATTAGATAGAAGAATAGGATTTAATTGATAAATAATAGATTATTTGATTTATCAATTAGGACTATAGATGATTAATTAAATTAATCAACTAGGGGATGACAAAGGATTAATTAAATAGAAATTTAATTAATAATGCCTTTTTAGATAACTAAATAGGATTACTAAAATAGTGTAATCAAATTTAGGTGTCTACAGCCATAGCTTCAACCCAAAACCTTTGTTCTAAACCAACTCCACTAAGCATACTCCTAGTCTTCTCTATCAGTGTCATGTTCATTCTCTCTACAACTCCATTTTGTTGTGGGATATACAGAGTTGTCTTATGCCTCTCGATATCTTGTTCTTTACAGAACTATTCAAACTTTGCTGAGCAAAACTCACCATCATTGTCAGTTCTCACACACTTAATCTTCTTACTAGTCTGATTCTCTACAAGGGCTTTAAATTCTATGAATTGACTAAAGACTTGTGTCTTACTTTTAGGGAAATAAATCCATGTCCTTCTACTGTAATCATCTATGAAAGATACAAAAATAATAGACTTGGAGATTGAAGGAACTTTTACAGGACCAAATACATCAGAATGAATAAGATCTGAAACATCAGAAGATTTGTCAGAACTAGAGTAAAAATGAACACGATTTTGTTTACCATATATACAGTGTTCATAGAAGTCAAACTCAAGATTGCAATCATTTAACCCCTCTACGAGATTTTTATCTTTTAGGGTTCTGAGACCCTTCTCACCAATGTGACCAAATCTCAAATGCCACAACATTGTCTTTTTTGCAGGAAGCTTTCCTTCCAAAGTGTTTGCACCCTTAGGTACACTTGTTGTACTACCATTAGAACCACTAACCATAGTTTTCTTTACTGCTCATTCAGATGGTGGGGATGAAGTGATAGCTGCTCTCTTCTTTGAAACAGAAGAACTATTACACTGAGAAATGTGTGCATCAAGTTGAAACAAAGTACCTCTCCTAGTACCCTTAGCAAGCACCATAGCTCCTCTCATCATCTTACATCCATCTTTAGAAAAAACAACTTGCACACCTACATCATTCAGCATACTTACAAATTATTGGTTTCGTGCCAAACCTGGAATGTGCATAACTCCATTGATTCCCTTTACTTGTCCATTAGGAAATTTTATAGTGACCCTTCCACATCCAACTATCTTTAGGTGAGAATCATCACCCAAGTACACCTTTCCACCATCGAACTCTTCATATCTTGAGAACCAGTTTCGATGAGATGTCATGTGAAAAGATGCACCCGATTCAACCAACCACACATCATCAGATGCATGGGCTGCCAAAGCTACGATGAATGCATCGCCATCTTCTTGAGATTTTTTAGAACCAGAATCTGAGGCTTTCTTCTTCTTCTTAGGCTCTTTATAGTCTTTACAAAAGTGCCCAATGTTATTACAGTTCCAACATTTTTCCTTGGACTTATTGGAATTATTTGACTTCCCATGGGATTTGGATCTACCCTTATTGTCAGACTTATTGTCATTTTTCTTTCCTCTTTCCATGGATCTCCCACGAATAGCAAGGGCTTCTTTTTCTAAAATGGAAGCTTTTCTTTGCATATCCTCTGATAGCAACAAAGACACCACATCATCCATTTTGAAAGTGACTAATGTGCTTCCGAGAGCCATCACAAGATGGTCTTATGAATCCGGTAAAGAACACAAAAGTGTGTAGCAACAATCCTCCTCCTCTAACTTGACACCAGCTAATGTCAACTGTGTAGCCAGCAGATTAAATGCATTTAAATGATCCGTTAAGGATTCACCTTCCTCCATTCGCGGAGAATACAGCTTCTTCCTCAGGAACAACTTGTTCACCAAAGATTTGGCCTGATACACGGCCCCAAGTCTCTCCCACAAACTATATGCAGTTTTCTCATATAGAACATTCTGAAGGACTGCATCGGTTAAACAAAGTCTTATGAGACCCTTAGCTTTACCATCTTTGATATCCCAATCTGCTTGAGCTATAGTTGTTGGTCTTGTAGCACTTGTAGTCACTTCTCATAGGTCATGATCTTCCAACATGTCTTCCATCTTGAGTTTCCACAACTCAAAATTAGTGTCATTAAATTTCTCCACCTCCATTCTTCAATATGATGAACTTTCCATCTCAATCTGCAAATAAGATTTAGGATGCTCTGCACAAGACTCCCACTCAACTTGAGATTAGCTCAAAAAACCTTACCCAACAACTAGGATCAAAAGTTGATCAAGCTTTGATACCACTTGTAAGGAAACTCAGGTGCAGAAATAGCTTCCTACACTAATCTCATAAGGAAAGTATGATGCAAATCCTATTAAAATCTTTTACACTTATAGATTCAATATCATGTAAACAACAATATTGCAGCCAAACATGCATACAGAAAATAGACAGAGAAAAGAACACATAACACAAGGATTTGTCGGTGGGGAAAAACCTTTCGGTAAAAGAACCCCACCTCTTCAGAACTTGCACAATGTATTATCTTCAACACAAGGTTACAATACACTTGCAATGCAAGTTCAACATCAACAACAGAAGACTCCAGTAGCTACTCACAGTAACAACAATACACCCTTTTTGCATCACATCTCTTCGCAACCCTAAAATGCTTATAACACGTGCTTCACTTTAGGGCTACTTCAAAGGTAAACTATATTAGGGTTTTACCATTCTCCAAGAAAATAGGGTAGAGTGTATAGTACTCAAATATCTTAGTTGCTACATGTCTTCACCTATCATGGGAATTCATCATAACCGTTTTAGTCATGATCTCCTTACACACAATTCAAGATGTCAACACATCAACATTATTTGCAAGAAATACATTTTACAAAACAAATAATAAGAATAGGAATTATACAAGGTTGAGACACCTTATTCCTAACATTCTCCCATGTTCAATTCAAACAGCAACAACCAAAAAAAGCAATGTAATACTATTATTTGAGCAAGGGACAATTAGTATATCCCTTCGTGATAGGGTTTGCATCAATTAATTATGGCCAACATTGTAGAATTCTGTTCAATTCAAACAGCAGCAACAAAAGAATCTAATACCCAAACAAACAATATACATAAATAAAAAATAAGAGCTCTGTCTTTTTTAAAGCAGTGAAAAAAGAATTTTTCTTGCAGTAGCGATTCTTTTATATTTCTCACTTATAAAAAACTAGACAATACTCTAGACTTCAATCACCCTAGACTTCAAATCTAATTACTGAGGTTACTGAAACTAAACACAATCTAAAATAATTCATGCGTAGCATAACATATGCAAGGTTGCATGATTTATTCCATAAAGTATGGTGAATAACAATGATCTTAGTAAAACTAAATGACAACTACCACAAGTTGAAACAATCATCAGTGGAGTAGGAGGTTAAAATAGTGAGCCTGGAGTAGAGCTCGGCATCAATCTTTGTACTACCCCTTGATGCTGAGAGGACTCATAATCTAATCTTTGAGTGCAAAAGACTGATCCTTTGCAACTGCTTTTGTGAAGATGTCTGCTATTTCCTCTTTTGTGCTTATATACTTTAATTCAACCACTTTATTTTGAA
Organism: Cupressus sempervirens; assembly: GCA_028749045.1. Classification (NCBI taxonomy): domain Eukaryota; kingdom Viridiplantae; phylum Streptophyta; class Pinopsida; order Cupressales; family Cupressaceae; genus Cupressus; species Cupressus sempervirens. The sequence continues at coordinate 814,663,154 of CM053792.1, read as the reverse complement.
TCAAATCTCTGATGAAATGTTTTTTCAAATCAAAGTGTTTAGCTTTCTATTATGAACCAGATTCTTGGCTAATTTAATGGAACTTATATTGTCACAAAATACTATAGTACGCTAAACCTGTATCTCTCCAATTTCTTCAAGAAGCTTTTTAAGCCATAAAGCTTGTGTGCCAGCTGAAGTGACCACAACATATTCCACTTTTGTAGAAGAGAGAGCAACCATACTTTTCTTCTTTGAACTCTATGTAATTAAACCAGAGCCCTCAAAATTCTCTTGGTGGCCTTCATATGTTCTTCTAAAGGATTTTTCAGATACCTTGAAACCAATGAAACTAAATAAGCAATATCAGGCCTTGTGTGTGCAAAATATATCAAACTCCCAACTATGCTTCTATATGATGTTTCATCAATAATTTCAATAGCATCATCTTTACACAATACAACTCCATGAGCAATTGTAGTGGAAAGAGGTTTACAATCAGCTATATAAAAAAATTTCAACATATCATTTGCATACTTTTCTTGAAAAATAAAAATTTCATCTTTACCTTGATAAAACTCCATGCTAAGAAAATACTTCATGAGACCTAAATCTTTCATCTTTGAACTACTACCCATATATAGCAAATCATCGACATACAAACTCATAATGAGAATATCATTACCTTATTGTTTGTAGTAAAGGGTAGGTTCATTCTTACTTCTTTGAAAGTTATTTTGCTGAAAATATCCATCAATTATTGCATACCGTGCACATGGTGCTTGCTTGAGGCCATACAAAGCCTTCTTCAACTTGTAGACTTGATCTTCTTTGCCTTGAATCTCAAAGCCTTGTGGTTCTCCCACATATATCTCTTTTTCTAAGTAACCATTCAAGAAGGCACTTTTCACATCCATGTGATGAATACTCCATTTCTTATGAGCTACAAGAGGGATTAACATTCTAATAGTTTATTGTTTTGGTACTAGTGCAAAATTTTCCTCATAATCAATGCCATACATTTGAGTGAAACCTTTAGTAGTCAATCTTGCCTTGTATCTTTCAACACTCTCATCACTGTTATACTCGGTCTTGTAGACCCATTTTGTGCCAATCTTCTTCTTCGCATGTGGAAGCTTTACAAGATCCCATGTCTCATTCCTATGAATGAAATCCATCTCTTCATTCATTGCTTGCATCCAGACCTCATTAGCACAAGCATCTTAAAAACATGATGGCTCAAAATTAGCTTTAGCAAGTAATACAAAATGTATTGTCTTTCCTATTGGATCTTCTTCATGTGCTTGGTTTTGACACCTCTTATAAATATCACTCAATCTTCTTACCTTTTTTGGAGGACTTGAGGATGGACGTTCTCTTGAAATTGGTGAGGGGCTACTTGGTGGGCTTGGTGATTTTGAAATAGATACATTATTTGGCTACTCATTATCATTATCAGCAATAATATCATCATCCATAACTGATTTTGGCTTTTTAGCAGGGTTTTTTTTTTATGACCATAAATTCCCCCTTCATCAAAAATCACATCTCTTGAAACAATAAGCTTATTAGTAATAGGATTGAATAATCTATAAACCTTTCTTTCTTAACTATAACCCACAAAAATGAATGATTCATTTTTAGCATCTAGCTTTTGCAAATTTTGACTAGTAATGCAAACATAAGCCAAACAACTAAAGACTTTAAGATGATTTACATTAGGTCTTTTCTCTTACCATCCTTCATATGGAGTCATCTTGTCCAAGGTATTTGTAGGATTCCAATTTAGAATATATACAGTTGTAGCAACTAAATCAGCCTAACAAGAATTGTTCAAACCCTTCATTTGTAGCATACTCCTTGCTATTTCTACAATAGTATGACTCTTCCTTTTAGAAACTCCATTCTATTGGGGTGTGTACGCAGTTGTGAGTCACCTTTTGATCTCATTCATCTCACAAAAATTTTAAAAATCTTTTGAGTAAAACTTTCCTCCATGATCTATTCTCAAACATCTAATAGTGTTCCCTTTTTCATTCTCTACATGAGTTTTAAACCTCTTGAATGTATCAAAGGTTTCATCCTTAGCCTTCAAAAAATATACCCAACACATGCATGAGTAATCATCAATAAATGTAATGAAAAATGATGACTTACTTAATATTTGTGTTTGCATAAGACCACAAATATCTGAATCAATAAACTACAGTTGGTGTTGAGCACCTCATGAATTGCTTTTTGGAAATGATTCCCTTGCATGCTTCCCTTTTGCACACTCTTCACAAATTTGTTTATAATCTTCAACCTTAGGCAATCCAAGAACCAATGCATTTGACATTAGAATCTTCAAGCTATTGAAATTCAAATGGCCATAACTGAGATGTCATAACCAACTTTTTGTTAAAGTACATAATTATTTATCTATTATTTATTATTTTACTTACGTTTACTTAGGTTAATGCATTTAGTTAATAGTTGTAGTCTATGAGTTATTGACAATACAAGAGTTTGTTCCTATCTAGGCATACTTATCCTCTCACTTTGATCGAGGATATTCTACCTTTTGTGGATGTATGCTTAGTTGTCAACCTTATCTTCTAGCACTATCGATCTTGTTCTACAAGCTTCATTGGGGCCTTTATATTCAATCTCTCTCATTGTAAATTTATATCATTCACACAAAAATTTTATTTTCACATTGTTGCAATATAGTTTTTCATTGTTGCTTCAAGCTCTTGTTCATTTCTTCTTTGGTTTCTCTTTAGCAATTTATTTGCATGTAGGTGATCTTGGTGCACTGTGAAGTTGGCTTTCATCAACTTCTACATGGTATTAGAGCCTCCCTACTACTTCCTAGTTTGAAAGATTTTTTAAGCCGTGATTCAGAGACACAAACCCTAGTTTGTTTGTGATTTTTTCTTCAATCAGGAGGAAGAGCATATTTTTGGTATTTGGAGAAAAATGAGAAAGAGGGTTTGACATAATAGATCTGACATATTTTTGGCTTTTTTCTTTATTTTGTGGAGGTGCGATGGAAAAAATTCAAAAAAAGTAACTACAAAGGTGATTTTCAGATAGTAATATCTCCCTCATATGGACTTGTTTTTTCAAGCATTCTTTTTTGTTTTGTAGTAAAATTTTGTGATCTAGACACTGGTGTTGGGAGTTTGACATCTCTATTCCTGAATTTTTTTGCAACTCAAAAATTCCATTTTTTGTACCTTCAAAGGCTTCATTCGGGCTCATATGAACACACATTTCAATGCTATTTTTTTTAAAGTGCATGATTTATTGTCTACCTTCAAAATCTAGAATTAGTTTGGGGTAATATTGAGCTCCTATTTTTGGTGTTGAAGTAGAGGCTTTAATTTCCTCCCTTTCTGCATCTAGAATATAGGTTCTTTTCTCAATTTTTGTGTTGTCTGTACTTGTTTCTTTGATATTTGAGGGATATCTTTATTAGTTGTGGGGGGAGGGGCCATTTTCTTTTCTATAATTTACTTTAGAATAGACCCTTCTACTTCTATCTTCTTCTCTCAATGTTAGAACCTTCTATGACCTAGCTCACATTGCACAACTATCACACCTAGAAAGCACAAATGACTAGGTTTCTCATGCCACAAGGTTTATGGTCATGTCTGGATGAGAGCCAACTTATTTTGCAGTGCCCTTTTGAGGTTGTTCAGCATAAAAATAGGATAGATGAGGCCATGTGATTGATTGCACTGAATATTTTAGATAGTCCACTATTTCACTAAGATGGTTTGACCACTCCACAGGCTTATTGGACCAAATTTTAGACTTTGTTTGGCATAGTGAATGAGTTCCAGGCACTACAACTTGATGTAGAGTTGACTTCATTATCACTAGAAATTTTTCCCACCCTTAAAAACTTCTTGCTAAAGTTCAAATCTCTGCATGTAGTTTTGTAGGGATGTGGAAAAAACAAAATAGATGATGAGTGTATCTTTTTGATACTTTCAAAGTTGTGAGAATAGTATTAGATCTTCTCTTCCACTTTGTACTCCACTACAGATGCCTTGGGTAATAGACATTAGATGCCTTCTTTTGAGACATTTTTTGATCTGTTGATACAAAAATAGTCCAAGATCACTGAGATGGATTCACTTATAGGTTCACAGTCATAGGCATTACTTGCCAAAAATACACAGGAGCATAAGCTAAAGTAGATATCTGATTCCTCTTCTTAGCACTCTACTAGTTCATCATCTTCTAAGAAGACTGATACTCCTACCTATTCCTATTGTTAGAAGGGATCTCATGATGAGTCACGTTGGTTTCAAAAGAGATTTGATGGCTATGAGAAACAAATTGCTGATTTGCAAGCTCTCCTTCAGAAGAGTACTATTTCCTCTCCATCCACTTCTACCTCACAAGGGTCTTCTTTTAAGGCTTCTTCCACCTCTTCGACATCTACATTAGATCTTGGAAAGTTTCATGCATTACAGGATTGTATTGCACCTCCTTCATAGGTTCCTTGGATACTAGATTCAAGTGCTTCTCACCATATGACCTCTTCTCAAGGCGTTGTGTCCACTATTGAGACTTCTCCCATTCCTCATATTCTCATGGAGAATAACACTACCCTACCATTCTGCAAGAAAGGTTTAGTTCACATCTAGGATGGTATATATAATGATGTATTGTATGTTCCATCTCTGTCTACAAACTTTCTCTCGATTTCTCATATTACACGCAGTGGATTAGGGAAGACAATTGAGTTCACTGCAGATTCAATCTTCATTCAGGATTGTGCAATAGGAGGTCTTATTGCTATAGGGGTAGTTGATCCTTCCACTTGTCTCTACACCTTCTTGCACTTTTGCCCACCATCTTCATTTTTAGAGCATGACACTTCTCTTTCGCAAGAGCATCATGTGTTGCAGTTAGGATACTTGAACCTTTGTAATATTCCTCAAATCCCTATTTTGATTGCCACACTACATCTAGTTGAGAGCTTTTCTCCTCCATAAGATTCTTCCTCCCTAATCCTCCAGCTTCATTCATCAAGCCTTTAGGTGCACTTGTTGCACATTCTATAGAAGATAGTCATGAGAGTGTCATCACACCTACCTTGGGGATTCTCTTTCAAGATCATCATATTTTCTCCTTTGAGCATTAGCTAGGCCTTCCAATTCTCCCTCTCATTTAGGAGTTTCCTTGTTGTGTTCCCTTGTTTACTCTACATTGGTGTTTCATTGGTTCGATTCTTTCTCTAGGGGCTCCATTATTCTTGGGGGCCTTTGTCATCTTTTCTATCTCTCATCGGGTGTTTGTTGTACTTATGATTTTCAAAGAGTCTTTTGAGCCATTTCTGGTGGAAGTTGTCCTTGGGGGATCCTGTTGAGGCCTTCCTTCCTTCTTTTATTTTTTTAGCATGTTTGTACTTACCTCTTTTGGGGGGAGGGTTTTTCCCATGAGATTTTCCTTCTTTCCCCATTTTCAAAAGTTTCATTTCTTTCTATTGTATATGAGTACCTAACATCGCCTTGTTGTCGGGACTCATTTTGCATTTCAATTAGTTTTTGTGAGCTTAAGGCATTCCCCTAAGTTGCACTTTAGAGGGGGTGTTAGAGTAAATAATTAATTATTCTTTTACTCAAGTTTACTTAGGTTAATGCATTTAGTTAATAGTTGTAGTCTATGAGTTATTAACAACACGGGAATTTGTTCCTATCTAGTCATACTTATCCTCTCACCTTGATCAAGGATATTCCACCTTTTGTGGACGTATGCTTACTTGTCAACTTTATCTTCTAGCACTTTCTAGGCCTTTATATTTGGTCTCTCTCATTATAAATTTATATTATTCACACAACAATTTCATTTTTACATTGTTGTAATATAATTTTTTATTGTTTCTTTAAGCTCTTGTTCCTTCCTTCTTTAGTTTCTCTTCAGTAGGTTATTTGAATGTAGGTGATCTTGGGACACTGTGAAATTGACTTTCATCAACTTCTACACTTTTATCCTCATATAGTATATTGACAAAATGATTTTCATTGTCACCAAACTTCAAAGGAAATATCCTATTCTTTGTCATAGGAACAATTGTAATTGTTGTTTTCTATGACCGTTTCTACAAATGTAGTAACATTGCCAATATGATTGATATTTTTCAAATGTAGATTTGAAAACTCTTAAATATGAGAGGACACATGTTTTATGAAGATACAAGTCTCTATAGTTAATCATCATTAGTTAAGTAAAGTCATTTATAAATAAATAGATGTGTGTGTGTGTGTAATTCATATCAATAATATAAGATATAAAATAATGTTCATATAAATCATGAATACAAATACTCAATGTAATGAGTATATCACTTTGATTGATGGTATACTTCAACACTCCCTCTTAGCAAGGAAGAAGTGACAAAAATATTTTATGAGATATCAGTATCAAAGATATCTATACACAACATATTATCTAAATTTAACACTCTGAAATAGTGACTTGTCAAATAACCACAATAACAATGTTATGAACACTATCATAGCATATATTATGATCTCTAATTGTATAAAATAATATCCAGAGTAATCATAATGCTTTCATTATCAATGACTTCCAGCGTATCTAGAATTAAAACTATCATAATAAAAGGCCTATCATTTGCAAGATCATCATCTTATAAAGATTATCTTCTATATATTTGTTATCATGGTGTCTAGCAAATTTTAGCCCAAAGAATCATGATAACAAGTCTACCATCTATAAGATCATCATCTTATAAGGTTACCTTTTGTTTATATATGTCAATGAAAGATCATCACCTTTCATTACATATCATATGTGAAATAGTAACCACCATGAACCCAGTCAAAGGGTAGTACAAAGATTTTTGCCTTAACTCTCTCTCATAGAGAAGAATGCATTTTAAGAAATTTCACTTAGAATATTTTCTCATATAGAAGATATCATTCACAAAGGACTGCATCTAAAATTTCTTCCTCAAAACATTGATCCTAGGAAATCAAGTCCTCTAGTTACTTCCTTGGAAATTCTATTCACCCAACTATGCCTATCAAACTCCCTTCAAATCCATTGTCTGATTTTCAAATCATAATTCATCACTTCCTAATGATATACATAGGAGTAAGCCCATCACATCATGTAGTCACCCACGTGTATTTCTAAACTCCCTCTAACTATAAATCTTCTAAGCTCCTACATTGCATTAGAAAAAGTGTCATACTCCCTCTTGATGTAGAAGAATCTAATAACCTCAATCATCAAAGATGAGAGCCTTATATTATCCATCTTGATCATCAAGGTCTTTGGAGTTACTATCATTGAGTCTACCCAATATCTAGTAGCATGTGTAAAGTACAAACTTCCTTTTCCTATAAATACATCCTTAGACATAAAGGGAAGGATCAAGGCAAATAACCCTTATAGTATGTATAGAATTACAAATAAGAGAGAGACTACAAATTAGATAAATGTAAAAGATAAGAATACTTATTTGCACATAAAGATTCAGAAATGGTCTTCTTAGATTATTTGAGAATAGAACATATCCCTTCTAATGAAGGTTCAAGTGGAAATATGATATTGACTATGATTTCCCCCATAATAAAATTCCCCCTCATTCTTATATTATTTTTATATCAAATATGATATCTTCTCTCTAAGTTCCAACTTTCTCTTTTTATCCATTGAAAATCCAAACTTTTATTTACCTTAATAGTAGAAACAAACACAAACTCATCCACAATATGCCAATATCTTAATTAAGTATGATTATGCCACTTGAATGACTCTACAACTTATATTTCAAATATTATTTATCATTTATCATAGATGATTCAAATGAACTCATCAATTTCATATGATGCACACAAGGGGTAGGCTCTTTAAGATCACATAGTTGCATGAATTATAATCCTTTTGACTATTACAATTTATTGATCACTGAAAATTCCATCACAGCATTGGTTTACTCGCTTTGAATCAATATGATTGAGATCACTAAAGTTTGAATCACAACCTTCATCTACTCCCTCTCTTTCAAGATTGCCTCTAATGAAATGTCAAGCTCCCTCTAAGTTTGATATTAATCCTCCTTTCCCTTAGATAAGGTGCTCCCTGTCATTTCGGGTCTAATGCTACTTGTTTTTCAATGGGTATGGAAAGAGACTTAACTCTTTTTTGTTCCATCATTTATGATTTTCTCTTGATTTTAGATGACATTTGAAATCCTCTTTGTGGTGGTGAATGGTTTATTATATTGCACCCGCTTCAAACTCCCTATGCCCAATAGTGCACTTTATATTTTTCTTTGTAATTGCAGCTTATTCTCTCGACTGTAGGACCATCTATTTGGGTTTTTGAGAATATGACCTTCAAGAGATCTCATTGACTGTGAAAGTACGAAGCAACTTTGCGACCAAGCGCATGATTGTTATGGCCGTCTGTGGCTTAAATTGACCAATAAGGATCTCCAAGGGCTCTACGTATCAGTAGATAACAAATACAATGGAAGATCTATAAGCTACAACACCCAGTTTCTTGCTCCTTCAGACGCTAAGATTCTCCTTCACAAAGCATCCCTTTAATCATCATATTAAAAGTCACACTGTGTAGAGGACGAACAGGAAATGCTCACTTATTTGTCAAAGAGAATAAAAAATTCCAGGCTTAATTTCGGCTGTGCAAAGGCTTTCAATGACTTGTTTACTCTCTTTTGCGCTTACACTTGAATTTACAATTTGGTTGTCTCTTTGCAAAAATGTTACCTTGATCTATTTATAGATGAAAAAATAAACCTTGAACAATTTTGTCGTGATCGACAGACCTACCGATCATTTTACACATTCACGATACTTACCTTTAACATGCCACGTTTTAGTAAAGATAACAAATTTGAAAGTGGACTTCAAAACTATTCGAGATATTTGAAAACATCTGTGGTGATGGCTTTCTCTTTCGTCTGACGTGTGTGGACAGAGAAAGTGAAAGTGTAAATTCTTGTCTCACATAAAGAAAAGGGTGCTACAACATTCCTTCATTTCCCTCTTTCCCCGAGTAGGAATGTGTTTTTCTTTGGGGCCAAACAATTCCTCTCTCACAGATATTGTAAGACTGTGTTTTAAAAATAATTCATTATTGTTCAATTTCTCTACAATGTGTGTTTGAAGCCGTTCTGCAACCTGTATGTGCCATATGTAATTTGCGAAGAATCTTCATAATCTTTGTTTCTAACTGTATCCTTTTATTGTCCATACTTTCTAATGAAGTTGAATCTATCTATCATTGAATTTTCCATAAATGACATATTTTCTCACCTTTGCAGTCTGGCTTTGATGTCATGTTGTTTTCTAGGATCATTTCTGCAAACATTGTAACATTGTCAATGTGATTGATGTTTTCCAAATCCAGCTTTGAAGACTCCTAAATATGAGAGGAGGAGACATGTTTCATGAAGAGACAAGTCTCTATAGTTAATCATCATTAATTAGTAAATTCATTTATAAATAAAAAGACATATATATGCGTGTGTGTGTGTATGAAATATGTGTTGTGAAAACTGTAAGTTTTTCTTTGGTGTGCTGGAAATGGGTAATATAGAGTGGAAAAGTCCTTTATCAAAATTAATTAAATAAATTTTTATTAGTTGCTCACTGCTCAATAGGGACTCCCTCTTTGCTGAGATTTTAAAGATGGTAATGCTCAGAAAGACATCAGTAATGCTTATGTGGATCAAAGTCCTTGTCTTCCACTTATAGATATGAAAAATCTTATTTTCAGTGAATGACATCAAGTTAGTATACCATTCAAGGGAGTTTTGGCGGAAAAGAAATTAAAATTGGATGCTAGACACCAAGAAAAAATGAGAAGGGAAGGATGATGTTAGAAATTCATGAAATTGAAAATTGAATTTCAATGGGGCATCCAAAAACAACCCAGTTATATTTTGGGAAGCTAGTGTTTTAAAAGATTAAAAACGGAAAATTTTCAAAGCTTTCATTTGAAGATGTGAGATTACTATAATAACATGGTAAGAGGCCATGACATTGCTAGATGGACCTAAATTAGCAATTGAAATGGTAGTTTAAAATATGCATATTAAGGAAGATTCATAGATAGTCACAACAGTAAGGATAATCACTAAAAAGTTTATATGGTTGGAAATGAAGTATATCTCAGGGGAAGTCTGGAAACTCCTTCCAAGATTACAATCCTACAAAACGTAGACATTTTTATACAGAGGCAAACTAAATGGTAGACTAGCTCTTGGAAGTGGCAATAAAGTTACAACAAGGATCTCAAGAATTGGATGCAAACAATCTATTTAAAATATTCAAGAAACAAATTTTTTCTTCAATATCAATTAATATAGTTCCAGAGATGGGGTACATTATATGGGAGGAGATTGGGTAGGTTAATATGGTCTAGATCAGTCGCTCCTAAATTTTGTCAAATCTGATCTTTTAAAGGATAAGAAGTTGAGTTGTTAGTCATGTTGGAAGAACGGTTAATTTACTGAATATCACCTATTATGAATCCCTCTATTCTATAGAGTTTGGAAATCGGTTGAAATTATTGAAACTTTGTAAAGAAAATACTACGAGCCCTCTCATGGGCAAACATACAAGAACTAGTTTTTGTGGAATTATAGCTTTGATACTGGTAGAAATGCGATGGAATTCCCCTCAATTATATGACTAATGCCTGTCGTGGCTATTAAATGTGACTAGATTAGATTGGACAAAGAGAATATGAAGAGATCAATAAGCTGGGAGAAGATTTGTGCTTTTCATTAGTTGTTTGATGTCGACTTGTGTATGGTTCTCCATGTTGGGTGTCTTTTTTAAACGACAGAGCTATTGCTGAGGGCTTGGACTTGCATTATTAATCTACTTGAAACAGTCAATCATATTTTAGCTTTCCAAGATATTTAACATAGTTTTTCTTTTAGTTTATATTAAAATAATTCGAAAACTAGACAAAACAGAATCAATATCAAAATAAGGTTGTATCACCCAACCTCTCCACATACCCTACAAAATAACAGATTAAAAGATCATTAATGTTGCACATTGACTCCAGGAAGCTGGTTAACAACAGAATTCAGGGTAGCATCATCAGCACTTTTTTGTATTGACTGGCTTTTGATCGGCATGACCATCTGGAGACATGACCATCTAGACAGTGAGCCTTCTGATTAACCTGGTTACCTATGTTCTTGGAGAGAAGATTTTGGTTCTTATATTCGTTCAATCATTCTCTCTCTCTCAATCAGCATGTCGGAGTAGGCTTCGAAATACTAAACTTAGGCAAGATTAAGGAGTTGGCCTCTTAAGTTAAAATCTTCTATTTCTAAAATTGTGATTATTGTGAAATACACAAATCTGAAAGGTCATCAACATCAATAATTTGCATCGAATTTTATGCTTGCCAAGATTCATTTTTGGATGACATTCCTGTGATCGTAGTGATTTTCTTACTGTGATGTCTTTCCATAGACTTCACTATGCTCTGCAAACATTTCGGTGCATTCTTCACAGCAGCAGTCTCATTCATTAAACAATAGAAATCCTCCACAAAATAGGAGCTCCAAAACAATGCTCTCTCTTTCTTCCGAATGGAACAATCCTTTTTATTTTCTTCAAATTAGGCTTTTTTCACAGCAGTATTTTCCAGACAAATTTCTCCACAACAAGCTATCCTACAATCATAGCTCTACACCAATCTGATAGGAATGGATGGAACGGCTTAACAACAATAATTGAATACAAAATACATAATAAAGATATATATAGAAATTATGAATTTATTTCATTGTCTTTATCATAAAATCCTTACATTGTGCTTCTTTTATAGAGGTCTTTGACAGTTTCTGCAAACATCTAAATTAATGGACATAAAGACAAATAAATCAAAATGACTTCTAACAGTTTAATAACATAAAACGTTAATTTTCACCCAATTCTTAATTTCCGCACCCTATTTCCAGCTAAAACTTCCAGTATCTTATATTTAGTTAATATTATGAGGGATAGTTAATATCATGAGGGAGAACTTACACTTTTGAGCAATGAGATAGAAACATTATGAGAATAGAAAATATCCCCAGGCTATCTTCAAATCATGTAGAAATGAGGTCCTTTACAAAGAACCCACCCAAGCCTTTATAGAGAAGTGCTTCTGTAGGACAGAGTCTCTTTGTTTGTATCTCTTGAGAAGGAGAACAACGAGTATATTGGCCTCACTCCTTCAGATTTTAGTAATGCTTTGATCAGAGCAGTTCCATGCCTGAAACTTAAAATGATAGTTAAGATTGTTAAGGGAATACTCCCACAATTTATTTACCAGGGCAAAATGGTGCTCGGATATTTAGCGCCGTCCAGTATGGCTGCCCCACCATGTATGTGATTTTCCTGCCACTCACCATAATAGTTTGATAGCGATAGATCAGTATTTGGCACGGGCTTTTAGGGTTTGTCATGGGCCTTAGAATAGTAGGGAGACAGGGGCTATGGTATGGGCGTGGGTAGCAAGCAATGGAATGATATCTGGACCCTCTACCCCTCACCCTGCAGGGTGACCATAGAATAGTAGGGGTCCATTTGCATCTCAAAGAATCAAGAAACATAGGGTTTTCAGTGCATGACCCCCAACATCAGAGCTTTCTGTGCCTTTTTAAGAATACGGTCTACGCTGTTGAAGATTGATGCCGAGATCTACTCCAGATCCACCGCTTCAAGAAACTTCAACTCTTCTGTTAATTCTCCAGTTTAGTTTAAATAAAGCATGATTGAATACATGGAATAGTTTGGTTTAGTTTCATTAATTTAAGGCAATGAACATTGCAGTTAGGCTTAGTCAATGTAGTGGTTTTGAGAGTCTACTGTAGATTTGCATGAATAAAGGTAGTGATTAACGGCTGTTACAAACAGTCCATCTCTAACATAGGTTTTAAATAGACTTTTTGCATTTAATAAAGAGCAGATTATGTGTCATCTAACTACAGTAACAAGCAGTTATGCCTAGAATAGCCATCATAGGTTTCTCCAAGAGATATTCTCTTTGTATGTGTACTTTTAACTAATAAATACAGAATGCTGTAATATGTTTTTTGTAACCAAGATCAAGCTGCAACACAAATTTAGTGCTCGGCTGTGGAAAAACAGAATTATTCTCTTCTTTCTTATATTTCTTGTGTGATTCAACCATCTTTGTTTTATTGTAAATCAGTGCATTTATTTGAGTACTATTATTACTCTTTAGATCTTTCTACATTTGGTATCAGAGCTCAAGGTATTTGGAAGACAGTAGCATAGCAAACAATTTGCAAATCCCAGATTTTGATGGAGTTGATTACCAATATTGGTTAATGAAGATGAAGTCTTTTTTTATTGGAAAAGACTATTGAGAGATCATTGAATCTGGAGATGAAGAGCCTGTAGACTGGAATACTCTCCAATCTAATGATAGGAGATTGAAGAAAGAAGCTGAGAAGAGGAATGCAATGACATTGTTTCACATTTAGATGGCTCTTGAGAAGAGCTTGTTTCCCTGAATTGCTAATGCACAAACAGTAAAAGACACCTAGAAGACTCTAAAAGATGCTTACCATGGCAATGATCACATCAAGGTTGTGAAGCTACAAACCTTGAAAAGAGAATATGAGAACTTGAAGATGAAGAAAATAGAGAATGAGGGAGATTTTTGTGTGAGTGAAAGATGTGACTCATAAAATGGCCATTTTTGGTGAACCTATGACTCAAGAGCATGTAATACAGAAGGTATTAAGATCTCTAACCCCGAGATGGAATACTATATCAATTGTCATGGAAGAAAGCAAAAATTTGGCTACCAAGGAGTATGATGAGCTGGTTGGATCTCTCATATCACATTAGGATAGAATAAAAGGCATGTCTATGAGTGTTAATGAGAAGGCTTTTGCTTCCCAACTGCAAATTTCAAAGAATGATGGTGTTATCAGCAGCAATAACAATAACAAAGGCTCAGGAAGGGGTCAAAATCAGAATTTTTAAAGAGGATCTAGAGGAAGAGGAGGTGCTCAAGGAGGAAGACGTAGAGGAAATTTTGATAAAAAGAACATCCAATGCTATCATTGTAATAAATATGGACATTTTGAGAGAGAGTGTGTAGACTGAAATCAAGTAACAATAATGCAAATTATGCTAAATGAGATGAGGATCCTTCCTCAGGCAATTTATTTTTGTGTTATGGGAAAGGTGAGAGTAATGTAAATGATGTTTGGTATTTGGATTCTGGATGCTCTAACCACATGTGTGGTAACAAAGAAATATTTTCAAAGCTTGACGATAGTTACAGATCCAATATTACTCTTGGCAATAATAATATAGTGGATGTTATAGCCAAAGGAGCCATGGATGTTCAAACAAAAGAAGTTATGAAAAGTGTTCAAGATATTTATTATACTCCCAAATTGAAGCATAATTTATTGAATGTTGGTCAGCTATGTGAGAAGAATTATAGAGTGGTATTTGAGGACATGAAATGTACTATTTATGATAAGAATCAGAGAAATAAAGTGATTACAGTTGTTCCTATGACAAAGAATAGGATGTTTCTTTTGTAGTTTGGTGAAAATGGCAATCAACTTGTCAATATGGCTTATGAGGATAAAAGTTGGTTGTGGAATCTCAGGTATAGCCATTTGAATTTCAATAGTTTGAAGAATCTATTATCAAACGCATTGGTTCTTGGATTGCCTAAGGTTGAAGAGTATAAACAGATTTGTGAAGGGTGTGCAAAAGGGAAGCATGCAAGAAAATCATTTCCAAAAGGCAATGTATGGAGGGCCCAACACCCACTTCAGCTTATTCATTTAGATAGTTGTGGTCCAATGCAAACACAAAGCTTGGGTAAGTCATCATATTTCATTACTTTTATTGATGATTGCTCATAGATGTGTTTAGTATATATATTGAAGACTAAGGATGAAGCCTTTGATTCATTCAAGAGATTTAAAGCTCGTGTAGAGAATGAGAAAGGGAACATAATCAAGTGTTTGAGAACAGATCATGGAGGAGAGTTTTTCTCAAAAGATATTCAGAATTTTTGTGAGATGAATGGGATCAAAAGACAACTCACAACTACATACACACCCCAACTAAAAGGAGTGGTTGAAAGGATGAACCATACTATGGTAGAAATGGCAAGGACCATTTTACAAACCAAGGGTTTGAATAGTTTTTATTGTACTGATTCAGTTGCTATAGCCGTATATATTCTCAACAGAAGTCCTACAAGTGCTCTAGACAAGATGACACTATATGAAGCATGGTATTAGAGAAGGTCTAATGTAAATCATTTTTAAAAATTTGGTTGTTTGGCTTTTGTTCGCATCCCTGATTAGAATAGGCAAAAGCTAGATCCTAAAAGTGAATCATGTACTTTTGTGAGCTAGAGTGACGAAAGAAAATCTTATAAATTATTCAATTCTATTACTAATAAGATTGTTGTTTCAAGAGATGTGATTTTTGATGAAGGAGGAGTTTATGGTCATCAAAAAAAATATGTTGAAATGCCAAAATTAGTTTTGAATTATGATTTCATTGCTGATAATGATAATGAGCAGTTAACTAATAGTTCTATTTCAAGATCACCAAGCCCACCAAGAAACCCCTCACCAATCCCAAGAGCAAGTCCATCCTCAAGTCCTCCAAGAAAAGTAAGAAGATTGAGTGATATCTATGATAGGTGTCAAAATCAAGCACATGAAGAAGATCCAATAGCTAAGACAATAAATTTTACATTATTTGCTAAAGCTAATTTTGAGCCATCATGTTTTTAAGATGCATGTGCTAATAAAATTTGGATGCAAGCAATGAATGAAGAGATGGATTTCATTCATAGGAATGAGACATGGGAGCTTGTCGATCTTCCACATAAGAAGAAGATTGATACAAAATGGGTCTACAAGACCAAGTATAATAGTGATGGGAGTTTTGAAGGACACAAGGCAAGATTGGTTGCTAAAGGTTTCACTCAAAAGTATGGCATTGATTATGAAGAAACATTTGAATGAGTAGCAAGACAAAAAGCTATTAGGATGCTAATCTCTTTTGCAGCTCAAAAGAAATTGAGTATTCATCACATTGATGTGAAAAATGCCTTTTTGAATAGATACTTAGAAGATGAGGTGTATGTGGGATAGCCACAAGGTTTTGAGATTCAAGGCAAAGAAGATCATGTCTACAAGTTGAAGAAGGCTTTGTATGGCCTCAAGCAAGCACCACATGCATGGTATGCAAGAATTGATGGATACTTTTAGCAGAATGGTTTTCAAAGATGTAAGAGTGAACCTACCCTTTACTAAAAACAATAAGGTAATGATATTCTCATTGTGAGTTTGTATGTTGATGATTTTCTATATATGGGTAGCAGTTCAAAGATAAAAGATGAATTCAAAGTTGCTATGATGAATGAGTTTGAGATGAAAGACTTAGGTGTCATGAAGTATTTTCTTGGCATGGAGGTTTATCAAGGTAAAGATGAATTTTTTATTTGTCAAGAAAAGTATACAAAAGATATGTTGAAGAAATTTGACATGGTTGATTGTAAACCACTTTCCACTCCAATTGCTCATAAAGTTGCATTATGTAGAGATGATGGTGCTGAAATTGTTGATGAGACATTATATAGGAGCATTGTAGAGAGTTTGATGTTTTTAACTCACACAAGGCTTGATATTGCTTATTTATTTTCATTGGTTTCAAGGTATATGACAAATCCATTAGAGGAACATATGAAGGCAGCCAAGAGGATTTTGAGATATGTGAAAAGAAGAGTAGATTTTGACGTTCACTATTCTTCTAATAAGTATGAGCTTCTTGGCTTTAGTATTTTAGTTTGGGGAGGTAGTTTGGATGATCGAAAATCTATATCTAGCAATTGTTTTTATTTGGGTACTAGTTTAATCACATAGAGTTCAAAGAAGTGAAGTATGATTGCTCTCTCTTTTACAGAAGTGGAATATGTTGCGGTCACTTCAGCTGGCACATAAGCTTTATTGCTCAAAAAACTTTATGAAGAAATTGGAGAGATATAGATTCAGCCCACTGTGACTTTTTGTGACAACATAAGTGACATTAAATTCGCCAAGAATCTAATTCATCACAGCAGGACCAAACACTTTGATCTAAAACAACATTTCATTAAAGATTTGGTACAAAATAAAGTGGTTGAGTTGAAGTGCATCAATACAAAGGAGCAAATTGTAGACATCTTCACAAAAGTTGTTGCAAAGGATCAATTTCTCACACTCAGAGATCAAATTGTGAGTCCTCTCAGCATCAAGGGGGAGTATGAAGATTGATGCTGAGATCTCCTCCATATCCACCGCTTCAAGAAACTTCAACTCTTCTGTTAATTCTCCAGTTTAGTTTAGCTTAAATAAAGCATGATTGAATACATAGAATAGTTTGGTTTAGTTGCATTAATTTAAGGCAATGAACATTGCAGTTAGGCTTAGTCAATGTGCTGGTTTTGAAAGTCTACTGTAGATTTGCATGAATAAAGGTAGTGATTAGTTGCTGTTACAAACAGTCCATCTTTAGCATAGGTTTTAAATAGACTTTTTGCATTTAATAAAGAGCAGATTATGTGCCATCTAACTACTGCAACAAGTAGTTATGCCTAGAATAGCCATCGTAGATTTCTCCAAGAGATATTCTCTTTTCATGTGTATGTTTTACTAATAAATACAGAATGCTATAATATGTTTCTAGTAACCAAGATCAAGCTGCAATAGAAATTTAGTTCTCTGCTGTGGAAAAACAGAATTATTCTCTTCTTTCTTATATTTCTTGTGTGATTGAACTATCATTGTTTTATTGTGCATCAGTGTATTTGTTTGAGTACTGCTGTTACTCTTTAGATCTTTCTACAGCTGTTAGAAATCCGATTTGGATTTTGAAGAGCAGATTTTAATGAACTGAAGAGTTGGCTATTTCTCAATGCTGTGTAAATGATTAGATGCATAGCTTAATAAAGAGTTGTTACAAATATAGTTGTGAAATATAGTTAATTCATGTTTTAATTAAATCACTTGAGTATTTGAGTTGTGTTGTTTTTCAATATTGGAATTAAATGACTTGAATGGAGGGAGTGTCATAGTTTTGGGAGAGCCGTAGCGTTGAGAGTGTAAATTGGTGAATTAAGGTATCTCTCAACATTTATCTTCGAACTTTTGGTGCAGCCACAAATACTACCTGAAATTGGTATCAAAACCCTTGGGTCAAGGATTTAAGTCTCCCTTAAGGTGCTATTTCAAATTTTCGGTTATATAAATTTTGGAGCACCCACAATTTTGTAAGATTCTCCAATCTCAATTATTGCCGCTACTCTTACCTTCTCTGTAAACATCTGTAAGCGGATTTAT
Organism: Cupressus sempervirens; assembly: GCA_028749045.1. Classification (NCBI taxonomy): domain Eukaryota; kingdom Viridiplantae; phylum Streptophyta; class Pinopsida; order Cupressales; family Cupressaceae; genus Cupressus; species Cupressus sempervirens. The sequence continues at coordinate 814,644,769 of CM053792.1, read as the reverse complement.
TTTCCAGCTGTTGGGCTTGGCAAGAAAGAAAGAAAAATAGTTTTCCATGATTGCGTGGCTATGGCATGTTTTTCACTGCAGGGAAGAATCCATGGGTCTCTTTTCGGGCAGTAGAGAAAGAAATCTGGTAGAGAATAGGAGGTTATTCTATTCTTTGGACACCGTGCGGAATTGAGAAATGAACTCCAGTGGTAATTTTGAAAATAATCTTTCCATTCACAATATGTGATCTCTGGAATGAATAGGGCAAAGAAGATAATCGACACTGATACAGATGAATCACCTATATTACCATTGTTGCCTTAAATATATTTGTTCTTTTATCTTTAGGTAAGTCTTAATATAGATATTGCCTATCATATCTTGTCCTAACCCTAAGTTTCCAGTCGCCCCTATTCACCTGATTTGTTTTAAATTTTATTCTAATGAATAAAATAAGTTGTCAAATTTGTTGATATGGATGGGTTGGATAGACATCTCCATGTCATTATTTAATCTAAAGTTTTAGCAGCTAGAGTATCTTTATAAATTTTATCTTCATTTTATTTAGAAATTTTATTTAAAATTTCATTTCAAATGCAAGCCATTACAAACAACTAGCTAATCCAAATCCATAATTTCTTTATTATAATTATATAAACTAATTTAGCTTTTAACTTTAAAATAAACTTTTATAATTTATTTAGTTAAAAAATAACTAAGATTTCTTTTCTTTTAGAAATAGTGTACCAATTAAAATACAAGAGCAAGGATATAAAAAAGATATTTGAAATTATACCATTTCTAGTCATGGTCGTTACTTCATGTAAATTGGGTGATCTCATCCATCTCCATAGTAGGAGACTTCCTCTTGGATACTGTTGTTGTTTTCATTGTTATTGCTCCTATAGGTGGGATTATAAGGTCATCTCTGTAGAATGAAAAATCCTCTTGATTACTATTAAAACCAAAGCCACTAGTGTCCCTAGTCAAGTTTGCTCAAGTAACTTGGCAATTATGCTATTATTGTCTTCTTCCACAATATTAGGTCTTGGATCCTACTACCCACCATCATTATAGGAACTAGTACCAGGGTATGAAGCCACAAAGTTGGACATCTAAATGCCCTGCTTGAAAATGATCATGTGTCCTTCCTTGACTACAGACAAGGTAATCTCTCCTTTGACAATTCCAAAATGGTTATGACCTACAATTATGTGCTAAGAGGGTGTGTGTTTTAGAAAACTCAATAAGTCCCCACTTCAGGTTGAAATATTTTCCCATTGCTTTGGTTCCAGATGAACCACAACACTTCATTAGTAAGAGGAATCAAACTTATCAACCAAACCAACAAAGATTTTATGCCAAGACAGGCATTGCTCACGATTCCACTTAACAAGGTCACTAAAAGACAAAGACCAAATCTTGTAAGCAAAACTTCATTGAAAAAAATGTTCAAAGGATTCTAGACAGTACCATAAACAACAAGTAATAGGTTGGTTTCCCAAAGGGAAAAGAAAATAACTAACAAGAATTTTGTTGAGAAACAATAGTTATCTAAATAAAACATTTTTTGGGTTCAACACAAGAAGTCAAAACAAATCAAAGTCAAATTTTCTTCTAGTGCATGACCAACTAAAGCCCTAGGCTTGATTGATTCTATTAATGATAACCATATCATAATTTATCAAGTTATAGATCTTTTTGCAAGAAGAATCTTTTAAAAAATTAATTAATCAACAGTTATTATATAATGAATCATATTATTTAACTAACTAAAAACATTTGTCACCCAACAAAAATCAGAAAGGGCACATTTTACATCGTTTGTAATGGAAAAAATAACAAAATTCTATCAGCTATTCTCACCCAATTTAGGAATCAAGAAATGGATTACCCAATTGAATTCAGTATTTCCCTAGTCTAGGCTTATCTCGAATGAAAGAGTTATCCCCTTTCTTCAATCGATCAGCCTTGAGAAGCAAGAATATCACCACTCCCAAATTGGAACACACAAACGACCTTACACATGCAGAGGAAGTGGAATCGTGCAGAAGCGACCAAGAAATATAGTTTTGGATTTTAGTGATAGCTTCTTCTTTTTTTCCATTTGTTGGGGTAAGAAGAATAACTTGGTGTCCAAAATATAGAAGGATTTATAGGCATTTCATTGATCTCCAGCGCTTCTTGGATTCAATCTTCAAGCGAGTGATTTTTTTCCCTTTGTTCAAAAATTGGTCATTTGTTATACGATACTCATTTACCATTGTTGTTCAATAGCGTTCAATATCAAACTAGAGTAAGGTTGACACTAAAGGGTTAAGCGCAACATATGAAGGGGATAATATACAATGTGGAATCTACATTGGATCATCCATAGATTGATATTGAAAAGGTTAAAAACAACTTAACAAAGGTTTCAAATTTAATGTTTGAATCAACAATAGATCTACTTAAGATTGAGGCTGAAAAGGTTAAGCTTAACTTAAGAAAGATATTGAATCGAATGATGCATGTTGTATCATTAAATTATTTGGAAGTTGAGATACCTAAGCACAACTTGGAAAGGTTCCAAGTCTAACATGTTGGATGCTGCATCAGCTAAAACTAGCATATAGACTACACTGCTTAAATCAAAATTGAGTATGATAAAAAGTGATCATTTTTTCTGTGTTTGTGTTCATCATATTTAACATTCAATGAATTAAGTGTACAATAGTGTAAAGCTTTGCATTGGATTAAAACATAAAGAAGCAGTCTTGTGTGCAATCTTAATTGTTTATTCATAAAATGTTTATTTATCATATGATTGATTAGTTTTCTTTATATGTTTCTAAATAAACTAATTTGTTCAATTATTACCTTTGGCCAAGGAGAAAACTGAAGAAGTTGTTTCAATTATTTGGTTGTTGGTTTAATATAGTTCTAAACTAAAAAAACTTAATAGTATGCATTGATCAAATAAACACAAAAGAAGATTTGAATTGAAGGAAATATTTGATCATTGCTTAAAATCACAAGATTAACCAAATAGAAATGATTAAATAAAATAACAAATAAATAGTCATATAAATCATTAGATAAGTAGTCACCTATAATCAATTGAATTTTTTTTAACTAAATATAAGTCTTAAAATACATAAGACATTGTTTAAATATATTTTTACAACCTTGGAAGTGATCAAGTTCTAATAGGTGATAGTGATATCCATGCAATAAAAATAAAATTGCCCTTAAATTGTAGTGCCTCACTTGTACGTAGGCCTACCTATGCCCTTTTCCTCAGTGAACCCCATTTTTTAGGTTGATGCTTGTTCTTGTTCTTTTCCACCCTTATATTCTTTCCATGTGCCTAAATGTCTCAAAATCAATTTTTTTATGAATGCCTAGTATCCTACCATATTGGAGAAATGAACTTTTTCTTTGAGCACCTAGTCATGATGTCTTCTTATTCCCCAAATCTCACTTTGTCTTCTCCATTGGGACTTCCAATGGGTACACGTCAATATCTCTTCCATTATCTCCCCATGCCTTTTCAATATCTCTTGTCCCCTTTTAGGCTTTCTAATTTTCTCTTAGTAACATCCCTTCGACTCTTTCTTCCCAAGTCCTTAACTTCCCCAATTTTTCAAATTCTAGATGTTGATTTCCCAAATTGAATGAACTATGAGGCTGAATTCTAGGTGTGGCATACTACAATAGATGAGGAAATATGCATATCCTCGGTGAATTTGGCCAAAGAGGAAAATTTATGTACCTAAGGTGAAGGGCACTACATAAAGGAAATTTATCAAGCAAACACATGCAAAAATTAAGAGAAGAATGAAAAACCATCATAGGAGAATATATCAATGTGATAGTTTGAAAACCTTAAATACTTAGATCTACAAATAGTACATGCCAAATAGTGCTTGTTATGCTTCATGTTGTAATCACAAACTTAGGCTTCACTAAACTTTATATCTAGACATGCAACACGTCCAACAAGGTCATGGTCCATATATTCAAACACAAGATAAAGACTACAAGACATTCTCGATGTAACCAAACCCTCTAGCTTGACAACATTTCGATGACCAAGTCCATGTAGAACTTGTATCTCCTATGCCATGAACCAAACACTTTAGGATCCAAATTATTAAATTGCACCTTCTTTAGGGAAACTACCTTCATAATAAATAGCCACTGCCAAGACAATACCTAACCATTTTCTATCTAATCACTATTGAAACTAACTATTATCCCAAAATACAATCCTTATCACTATGTTGGTTTAATCCTTTTAGAGTTTGAAGACTCCATGAATGTGTGACCACCACATACCTTCCTCGTATTGTAAAGGTGTCATATATTACCCCATGTCTTCTTCCTAATACCCTTGGAGACTGCAACCATATTCATTCACATAAAGATAGTTTATTGTCACAGTGCAATCAAAATTTCCCTCATTCAAATAGGGATAGTCAAATGAATGATGCCTGTAGAGTGATTGAAATGGATCTATGGACTTCCCCTGGTATCCCTCTTAAAAATTTTAATCCAAAGACATATTACATGCCTAATTAGGTTCTGACCTTTTACTAATTGATGGCCAACACTACCATTTTTTGTAGAATGATAGAACTAAACAATAGATTCAATAAAGTTAGAGTTGAATTTTTTTAATATATTATAGAATTACTTATTCTCTAATATTTAGATGATGTATCTAACTATAGAATGCTGAAAGAATTTATAAATCTTGTCTAATAATTATATGTCCCTTTCTCAAAGTGCTCTCTATACTCCACTTCATATGATTTAGATCAGTTTCAATCACTCCTAATTGGTGGCAGCTATGAGATATATTCATCTCAATTACTTGTTTTAAAAAAAATCTACTTAGGATTGACTAACTTTAGAATGCTTAAAGAATTGATAAGTCATATTTTTTACCTCACTAAAAATCAGAAATACATCCAATCCGAAATAGAAGTGACTAAAGTCACCTAATTCTCTATCCTATACTTCTACCAACAGGATATCGGCCATATCTAACTATTGCTAGATTAATTAGTCACTCAAATAAAAGGCCCAGTCATTTCACAGTTGATAGAAATATAGATAAGCTACCTGCATCTAAAGAACAACATTACTAACTGAAAGATGGAATTGATTTTTGATCAAACTAATTTTTAATCACTTGGTTACAAGTTGAAAGAAACGGGATATTATATTAGAGGCTTAATTTAGTTTTATGTAAAGGGTATAGATTTATTGTTGGGATACGCTTGGACCAGCCAAATATTGCTAGAAAGTAATGAATTGAGTGATTTAAAATTTGGGTTATTTTTAAGCCCTTAGAAAACTAGTTCATTTTTATTTTTTTCTTGGTGATGTTCGAGCAAATTCTACATTTTTCTTATGGGTGCTCCGAAGGAAACACACAATTTTTAAAGTTAGAAAGAGAGGTGTTGTATTTTTCTTGAGGGCACGGGAAAACAAACTCTCAATGGTTGTGTTAAGGATGAGGTCACTATTCAAAAAAGAGGGAGGGAGAGGCAATTTTGTATATATAAGCTTTTTTTTCTTTTAGTTTTCTTTTTTCTTGAATTTTTTAATTGAGTGGATAATATACTTTTAAACATATCAATTGTTTACCATCCATAATAGTTCTTTCTATTATTTCTAGATTTAATTGTGAGTATTTTTGCATCATTCTTTTGTATTACACTCTCTAATCAAGAGTAATAGAGTGTTCAAGAGTATAATTTTTTTATGATAACCACAAAGTGAGATTCAAAATATTGGTGCAAAAGTACATATAATTGAAACCAAAATCACTAAAAGCAGTTATCTAAACTTGATATGATTAACTTGGTTTGAGGCTAAGCAAGTTTTTTTTAGTGTCATATAGTAATTATATTAATAACATCATAGTTTGATTTCATATCCACTGGAATTATGTGATACCTTTTAACTATGAGGTATCAAATTTCTCAAATAATGAAATTATCCATTGCACTTACTTTATAAACTCTTCTTACACATAGAAAACTTTCTTTGTTGTTGAGAAATATATAACTTATTTGGAAACTTATTTTTGCACTAAATTAACTTGATCTTTTACAATTCTAATTTATTTGATTTTCTTTTCTTCTTTTCATGTGCTTTCATATTCTCATTGATCTAGCTTTTTTTCTAGGGCTTCTTTTGATCTCTCTTTGTGCCAATTATCTAGTTTGATTGTGAGAAAATAGAAATTCACATTTAATCAAATGAGCAAAAAATTCAAAAAAATTGGGCAATTGAGAGATATCTATTTTTTTGGGTTTATTTGTGATTTAGGAGTTCAAAGAGGTGGTAATCTAGGACCTCTAGAATAGGGTATAATTTAGTGGCTAATATTTGTAAATTGGCTAATTTTAGAATTTTTTGGCTAGTATTTTGGCTAATAATTTAAGATTTGATACAACCTAAATCGCCATAGTTTTATAAAATTCAATTCTAAAATATTTAAAATCGCTCAATAATTTATTTTATTGAAAAATTTAAACTTAAATATTCGCCACAATATTCATTACATGAATAGATTTGAGTAACCTAAATATAATATATTAGTGGAGAAATTAATTATCATAATTATTAGTTAATTTAGGGATATATCACCAATATTTATTATTCACTATTGATTTAAAGTATATGTAACAATTCTCATAACATTCCACAAGGTAAAAAAAATTTCAATTTTGATTTGTAATATTCCATGGTTATTAATGTACTTCCTATTAATATTGAGATTCGTCAATATTTTATACAAAAAAAATTATGATTCAAAAATAATCGCCAAAATTAATCATATTTAGAATAAAAAATTGAGAGTTTCACCAATATAAATAATTCGCCAATATTTTATATCGTTTTTTGGAGGTGGCTTTCTTAAAGTTTACCCTGCTCTAGAATCTGGCTTAGGAACTATGCCATTCTAAGCATTATGAGATTGATTGATGTGGTTACAGCTAGTTGAGGATTTGAAAAATTTAAAAAGAAAAAAAAGGGACTTATTTGTTTTAATCATCATGTTTCATGTTTAATTGTAGGAAATTAAATCCTTAAGGGAAGGGTTGGTGGAATTTTATGGATTATTTTAAAAAGTCACTTTAGTGACTTGTTTATTTTTGTTGTTTAATAATTATTTATATCCCACAAGATGGAAGTTTGGGAAGTTATATTTAAAAAGCTTTATAATTAAAGGCACATTGGTAACAAAGTCCAAAATGAACTCTTAATAATATTATTGTGATTTTATATTTAATACTTTAAAATTATTATGCTCTTGATTTTCCACTATATGAATCATTTGTTTGGTCTTTGGTCTTTTGAAGGAAGTTTCTCTTTCTAGTGAGATATATTAGAATTGTGTAAGAGAAATGAAGTCTTGAGGAAAAGATGTACCGGATGAGAAGAAAGTGAACATAATCAAGAACAAAGATTGGAAAAGGGTTCACTTACACATTGCGTCACACAATAATTTCCCAACTATTGCCATCTTTGCTTCTTCAAGTGTTGGATCTGCTTGTTTAAGTTAAAAAATTATTCCTAATTATTGATTATGGTTATATATGTGTTAGATACTCATTTTCTTCCCTATAAACTTTTGTCTTATAAATGCTTGTGCTGGCTCTATTTCAGTTTATGGCCTTGCAAAGTTAATAGATAGTGAGGAAAGTTATTAGGGTTACTTTTAAGCTATAGCTCTATTAGTACACAAGAGTTGTCAATTTCTAGAATATTGCTTTAAACTATTTGTCCTTTCTTTGTTGCAATTTGTGACCTTGAAAAGTTAATGGATGTTAAAGAAAGATATTAGGGTGAATTTTTTGGCTATAGCTCAGTTAGTACACAAGAGTAGTCAATTAATATTCCTTACAAGTTTATAGAAAAGTGTTTAACACAACAAAGCCAAAGCCACACATAAAAGTATTGCTATAATTAGTTCCATATCACTATATTAGCCTAAACATAACTAGAAGTAATAAACAATTCCATGTGAAATCTACAAAGAACCATTGCATCTCCAAGTGCATCTTTGTTTTGTTTTGTGACAAGTGCTTTTGTTAGCTAATGTGGTACTAGGTTAAGTAAATTTATTTTTGCTACCCCATAGAAAATCCCTTACTAACCTCTAGTGACATTTTAATCTTTAGGACACATCCTATATATAGTGTGTTAGAAAACTATACATTCCAACTAACCCTCATTAAGTTGTTGAGGAAGGTTGCATTGAAAAACAATAAAATGAACAAACCTATAGTTGAGCTACACAATTTTTTTTGGTCTAGTAGTAGTATTTTTACCATTAAGAGAAGAACCAAGATTAGTTCAAATAATATAATTTGTAAAAGCCATAAAATTGTATGACTCAACATGTGCTTCTTTAGCTTCATCACTACAATTTTTTGATCCTTTCTTGATAGGACTACTAATTATTGTCCCATGTCCAATGGCTTGAATTTAAACCATAGTATGTTTCTATAGGAATGGGATGCACAAGCACCTATGTTGAAGACTTAGAAATAGTCATTGATAATAATGATGAAGAGATCAATTACCTTGGTGATATTGTGTTTTATCATAACACTGGTAGAATTCATTCACTTGAAGATTGTTTTGTTTCAACTAGTGAATCAATTGATGTAAGTGGTGAATTAGGTAAATTGTAGGTAATGATTGTAATTATGAAATGGGAAGAAAATTTATTCACATGGGCGACCAATTATGAAGATTATGTTGATGATAGTAGCCTTGTTGATTTAGATTCACACTTTTCTTTGTTGAGAATGGTAAGGGAGAACCACAAGTGACTTTAGATAGCTTTGAAGATCTTGACAATAGGTATGAGTCTATTTATGATTTTTACATGTTACTTAACAACATGTTCTCACCTATGTGTGATCATGATTCAAAAAGAAAGTTCTTGGTATGCACTAAAAATTGACAACAAATTTTATGGAGTTTGGATGGTGCACATAGGCAACTTGGAGACATAATCCAGAGTGCATCAAGAGGACTAAATAAGCTTAATATTTTAATTACTGTTTAGCACAGATTAAAGAACTCTGTGGAAAAAATTAAAATAGCCTCCTTAAACTTGATGCATACTAAGTATGTTTCAACCAATTTTGTAGATAAAACTCTCTTTGACTAAGTAGTTAAATGGTAGAGGTTAGTGAGCTCACCATTGAGCTTGATTCAGTTAGGCTTTCTTTAAAGAGCTCAAGAGGTACTTCTTGATGCGAGTGATCAACTCTATGAAACCAAATATTTTAAAGGACATAATAAAAAATTGCATTAGGAAATGGAGGATCTTGATTGCATTTAGGAGGAGTATGGTCTTGCTCTTTGTCCCATAGGATTAGAAAAAGTGACTTTGGAGAAGAAAAATGTTAAGTTGAAGCATAAGAATTATGATAGTAATAAGCTGATTGATAATCCCTCGATTGATGTAGATGCTGATATGACTTTTTACAATCCTCTCTTCAAGATGGATGATAGATTTTTTCCCGTAATTTTAATGACTGTAGTAGGGTTGATTACAGAGTTCGGGATTTGGGTTCAGTTTCTAGCAGTGAGTTGTTGATTCAAGATTGGAGTTGTGGCACGATTTTAGGGCTGGTTCATTTTTTCACCTTCCAATCAACACCTATAGGACTGCAACTCTTGGCTAGCAATGAGTTTGTGTGCATTTCAATGAGTTTGTGTGCATTTCAATCTAGCAAATTATTAGTGCACAATTGAGGATTGATGGTAGAGGAGATTTTCTTATTGGAGATGATTTTTTAGCCACTTCCATTTTAATGACTCCTATGTACTTCATGAGTTTTTTGATTAATCACCAATGTCTAAGTTTTCTCACACAGTTGATGGACACCTCAATTTTGGTATAGTCTAGTTTTGAACACTTGAAGTTTTCGGTACAACCATGGAAGATTCTCTGGACATAGTTCTATTATTTAGTAATTTTTCTTAGGATAGTGTAGGACATTGGAGTAATTTCATGGTGGCATGCATGGTTATTCAAATATAGAAACCCAGATTGACATGTCATTATTTATGCATTTAACATTAAATGTTTCTATATATACATATTATTTATTACTGCATTTATATCCAATTGAGGGCACATAAGAGGGTTGATAATTTTTTGGTTCTGAGATCAACTGGACATAATAGGTTTAATGATTTTGAATTTAGTTGTTACCCAATGTTTAACAACATGGTAGCACTAACAAAAATGAAGTGACCTAGGCCCTACATTAAAATTTGGTATAAAGACTAGGATAATTTATGGAATAGAAGTCTAATTTGTGACTTGGCACTTGTGGATATAGGTCCCTATTTTAGAAGAACAAATCATGGAACTGGTTAAAAAGTTATCCATTATCCTTCTAATTAATTAACACACTTTTGCATGGAACCTCAAAAGAATTTTCAAGAAACCAACAATGTCCCATCTTTGAGTTTTAAAGCTAAAAGCTAAACTAGATAGTGATTCTTTTAAGACTTAATAATGGCCCATCAATAAGAATATGATATGTATTCTCACTGATGTAGCATCAATATTGTCCCATCTATAAGTTTTGAAGTCAAACTGGATAAGGATGCTTTTGAGGTTGCTCAAGATCTCTTTTCTCTAAATAGAATTTTTTTAACTAAATATTACACTTGAGCTTTCCATTCACTATTTTAGTACTAAATCAAAGGATATTATAATATAATTCCTCTTGAGCTTAGAGCCCATCACGATCTTTCCTAAGCCATCGAACAAGATCATGATTAGTACGAGCCTTCATTATAATAGAATCCACACATCTCTTCAGTATAGGCAACCTTTTCCAATTATGGTATGAATATTTCAAAGCTCTACAAAGTTAATAGAGAATCCTTCCAGCTCCAAGGCACTACTTAGATGAAAAAACCCATTATATTTTTGTAAAATATTTCCTAAGCCTTCATTACATTAGAATCCACACATGTCTTCACTATTTACAACCTTTCTACTTGTGGAATGAATATTTCACAGCTTTGCAAAGTCAACAAAGAATCCTTCCATATCCAAAGCACTACTTAGATGAGAAAACCCATCATATTTTTCTAAAATATTTCGTTCTCTAAATTCCCCTATCATTTCCAAATAATGTTCAATATAGTACAAGGAACCTGTATTAATAGGTGTTGTAATGTCCTTTCTTCTTGATCAAATATTTTGATGCTAAAAATCTCTAGTGTCTCTTAAATCTATAACAATGACTTTTCTTCTTAATACTATTATTTTATAATCTACTCATTAAATATCATAATGACCCATGCTTATCTAGATTTGAAAGAAAATCTATATAGAAATATTATGCATACCTCTTGAAAAGACAAAAAATATATCCAAAAACACCACTAATTATGCCCTAAGAACATTATAACCCTTGTCACATATGAGCAGCACAATTTATGGCATTGACCTTTTTCGAGATGACTTTCCAACAACACTAAATTGCAGCACAAATGCAACCCCCTAGCCCATTTGTATAGCATGCCCATTCCATGGCATTTGTATATTAATTTAGTATATACTATGACCCTAAGCCACACACCATGTAAAAATTTAAATGCACAATGTATATTTAACAAAAAAATACATATTCATGCCCTAGCCTATAGTCCTCTATTTATTCTCTTCAAGCCCTTCAATTCTAGCTGTTGTTTGTGATCTATTCTTTCAAAATCTTCTACAAAGGTTTTCCAAACAAGTAGATGATAAATCATTTTGTTCAACAAGTTAGGTGATTTGGTTGCACAAGAATAAAACTATAACCTGAAATTCTTGGTCATCCACCTGTAAATCTAAAAAATTCCACCAGCAAATGAGTCATTCATATCAACTATTGCAAATACTCTAATCTCATATCATACTTCAACTAAAATAAGTTTGGTAGCTCAGCCTTAAATCCATCCAGTCTATGGAAATGACATTCTTGAACTAATTTCCTATACTAAACTTATGTTGTTCATATATTCGCATACAACATGTAGTATGTTTCTGTTGGCCATTTTTTCTCCCATTCAACCAATCAATGATAGTCAATCTAAGAGATCTTCAATGAGCTAGATTCTTTGTTTTCGATTAGCACGCTAACATTTTGTGTTATCCATTTTTTCCTTTTACCGAGTTAGCCTGAATTATTCATTAACCAGGCTATCTCAGTTTACTCTTTGCAGGTGACTTAGTTTTCACTCGATTCCTCCATTAACAAAGTTGGCTCAATTTCCAAGAAATTTTATTTTAAGATTAATAAGGAAAAATACTATAAATACATATGTGAGAAAAAAAAGGTTTAAATAAATATATTTGTATCTTACATATATAACTCTGATTGAAATCTATTTAATATTAATAGGAAAACATCTTTTAAATAAATATATTAGAATATTAAATAGATAACATGTCACCACACTTGAACGGGTCTAAACTAAAATCACATCGGCTAAATCACAATTTAAGCGTGAAGAAAAAGAGCTCAACCAGATCAATGCGAGATGGACAAATGCAAAGCTCTCTGAAAACACACACACACACATTCTAAATTTTAAGTGCTGGGTGATCTTCTCTAATTTTCCACAGAAAGTTGAGTTGCGGAAATGAAAAAGAAACTAAAAGAAGATGGAGATGATTAAAAGAAGTAGGAATTGATACCACAACATATACTTGAGATGTGCACATGTACTCTTCTTCTACTTCAATCAATTTTTAGTTTAAGCAAAGTTAGCAAAAATGTTGAAAATTGAACGTTGAGAGCCTGCAGGTTGTCCTCGAGCCCCATGTCCATCTACCTTTTCAGTTTGTTTCCCACAGGCATCCATGGATGGTAGACATTTATTTTGGTAGGTGATTTTGAAATTTGAACATTGAGAGAGAAAATAGAATATTACAAAAGGAATGTTTTCTAGATTCATTCATTCAAAGAGAGTTAGTTCAGCAGAGCAAAGAAGATAGAAGTTGTAGAGCAGAGAAAAGAAAAAGGAAAGAGATCAGTAGATCTAGTTGGCAAGTGTTTCCCTTGTTCACTCTATAAGTTTTCTATTTTTGGTTTTGTCCTGTTCAAGCAGTGATTTCTCCAGGCACCATTATATGCAGCCATTAGAGCTGCAAGTTTAAAGTTCATTGAAGTTTAAAGTTTTACTAGTTTAAGATTATTTTAAGATTTTCTGGTTGAAGCTGAATGCTCCTAGATTTTTTAATATTTTTAGTTAAATTGAATAGAAAGCAAGAAAGCATACTTGAATCCATTGCTCCTCCTCTATTCATTGTTTTATGAGAAGTTTATTATTGAATACTTCAGCTTGGCTCTCTGGTTTAAGTGATAAAAATATTAAGTATATGAAACAGAACACTTGGCATCCTCTCATTGTAGTGATAACTGAGCATTTTTCTTTTGAGTTCCAAGCTTTTCTTGTGTTGAGCTAACTCAACACCTACTGCCTGTCACTTGACAATAGTTTGTGTTGAGCAAACTATCACTCGACACCTTCATGTGCCAAGCACATTGCCACTTGACACCTTCATGTGCTGAGAAAAACTAGCACTCCACAATTGTTAGTGCCGAGAAAACTTTAGGTTTAGGGTTGATTGTGACATTTTGATTTATATTTCTCACATGGTATCAGAGCCTTGAAGCCCCACATGCAGAGTAAGTTAGGGCATTTATATTTTTTGAATATTTGACATTGTAGTAGATACAGGAAAGATATGGCAACAACCACCATCCTTTAATAGGCAAAATTATGATACATGGGAAAAGAAGATGAAAACCATAATGGTTGAAAATGATTTATGGGACTTTGTTATAAATGGGTTCAATGATCTGACAGACCCAACTAGTATGTTGCCCTCACAAATGCACAAAAAAATCATTTGAAAGAGTCAAGGAGGAAAGATGCAAAGGCATTAAGTTTGATTGAAGCAGCAATGATAGAGATAGTATTCCCAAAGATTGCAGCAGCAAATTATGCAAAGAAAGCATGGGATATCCTTGAGATGAATTTCAAGGGGATTGAATAAAGTCCTACTGTAAAGTTACAAAATATAAAGAGGGAGTTTGAGAACCTTTAAATGAAGGAAAATGAATTAGTTGCAGATTTCAGTTCAAGGACCTCCAATGTGATTAATCAACTGAAATCAAATGGAGAAGACTATCAAGAGCAGAGGATAGAGGAAAAGATATTGAGGAGTTTACCTCATAAATATGACAATTTGGTCATGACCATAGAAGAGGCAAAAGACCTCACTATTTTGACAATGGATGAGTTGATGGGTACTCTTCAAACCCATGAACATAGCATCAATAGATCTACATCTTCTTCTTCCAAAGAGAAAGCATTCAAGGCTCAGTCAAATCTAAGAGGAAGGGTGAGAGGAAGAAATGGCTCAGGCAAAAGCTCTAGAGGTAGAGACTGAGGTAATGGAAGACAAAGAAATGCTGCAGCAGAAAGCTCAGGAAGAACAGATGAAGCAAGTAGCTCACAAAATACTTCAAGAGGAGGTAAAAAAAATTGCAACTCAAATAAAAGTAATGTAGAATGCTACTATTGTCATAACTATGGACATTATGGAAGTGAATGCTGGAAGAAGCAAAATGATCAGTTAGGACAAGCAAATGTGGCTGATGTGAACATGAGAAGTGGAAACAATGCCACTGCCTTCATCATGTGTAATGTTGGTGAAGAAGGAAGCCCTGAAGTTTGGTACCTCGACAGTGGATGTAGCACCCACATGACTGGTAATGAAACCTTTTTTTCATTCATTGACAAGAGTTTCAAATCTAAGATTAAAATGGGTAATAATAGAGCCCTACCAGTTGTGGGCAAAGAATCTATTATGGTCTGCACCAAGCAAGGTGAGAAAAAGGAAATAAAAAATGTGTATTTTTCCCCTAGTATGAAGCACAACTTGATGAGCATTGGTTAGCTCATTCAAAATGGATAAAAAGTGTTAATAGAGAATGATAATTGTGTCATTCATGAAAAGGATGGGAGCAAGAACTTACTTGCAACAGTTCAAATGATAAAAAACAAAATGTTTCCCTTGAACATAGAGACATGTTTCTCATCTCAAGTTGGTGCTACAGCTCCCACACAATCAGATCTAAGAAGTGTGATTGAAGACCCCTCACGACTATGGCACCTAAGGTATGGTCATCTTGGTTATGCTGATTTAAACTTGTTGTCAAATAAAAGAATGGTAGAAGGTTTTCCACATATAGAAAATTTATGTGACAAGTGTGAAGTTTGTATTTTGGGTAAGCAACAATGGCTTCCCTTTAATTTTGGAAATTCTAGGAGGGCTAGATATCCACAAGAGTTAGTGCATACTAACCTAGTCAATCCTATGCAAGTTACTTCCATTGGGGGGAGTACTTATTTTATAACATCTATTGATGATTTCAGTCGTAGGACATGGGCGTATTTCTTAAAGAATAAATCTGAAGTATTTGATAAGTTTCTCGAGTTCAAAGCCTAGGCTGAAAGAGAATGTGGACACTATATCAAAATCTTAATATTAGATAGAGGAGGGGAGTATACCTTCAATTCTTTTGTAAATTTTTGCAGGAAACATGGTATAAAGAAAGAGCTCACAGCCAGCTATACACCACAACAGAATGGGGGGCTAAAAGGAAGAACAAGACCATTGTTGAAATGGCAAAGAGCATGATGAAAGAGAAAGGTCTCTCAACTAAATTTTGGGTAGAGGTTGTGGCAACAATAGTTTACCTAATAAATAGGTGTCCTACAAAGGCAGTTCGTAATAGAATTCCAATGAAAGCATGGCCATGAGGAAGATGGACAGTTGAACACCTAAGGGTGTTTGGATGTGTTGCATATGCACATATGCCTAAAGAGAAAAGACATAAATTGGAGGACAAAGGTGTGAAGTGCATCTTCACAGGGTACAACTTAGAATCAAAGGCATACAAATTGTATGACCCATTGAACAAAAAAATGATTCTCTCAAGAGATGTAGAATTTCTTGAAAATCAATCATGGTATGGACTGACTGATGAATCACCAAGAACCTCAAGTAAAGTGCCAATTATGAGTGAAGAAGATGCTAATGAATAGAAAGAAGGAGCAAATATAAGAAAAGACAAATAGCCTCAATCATTGCCAAGCTCCTCTAGGCATGATCGAGTATCAGTTCTGACTAATATTAAAAACTGAGCTGGTCGAAAAAGTAGCAGTAGTGAAGATATTGATCCCACACTCTCCTCCCTATTACCAAGAGAGACCAAGAGTCTTGGAGAGATATACCAAGATAAAAGGTATGAAAATTATGATGAGAGTGTTAATTTTTCATTATTTTCTCATAGTGATCCAATATATTTTGAAGAAGCTATTAAGGAGAAGAAATGGTGTAAGGCCATGGATGAGGAGATAGATCCTACAGAAAGGAATGAGACACGCGAGCTAACTAATTTCCTCCCAACAAGCAAGTGATTGGAGTGAAATGGGTATACAAGACCAAATTCTATGCTAAAGGCAAGATTGATAGGCATAAGGCAAGGCTGGCAGTCAAGGACTACAAATAGTGGTATGGCAGAGATTATGATGAGACATATGCCTAGATTGCAAGAATGAAAACCATGCGTGCTGTCATAGCAATTGCAGCTCAGCACAAATGGAAGGTATTTAAAATAGATGTGAAGTATGCCTTCCTAAATGGTATATTGAAAGAAGAAGTCTATGTGGAGCAGCCACCTAGTTATGAAATTACAAGTGAAGAGAATAAAGTATATAGATTAAAGATAGCTCTTTATGGGCTCAAGCAAGCTCCAAGGGCATGGTACAATAGGATTGACTCATATTTGATGAGCAATGGCTTTAGAAAAAGCAATGGTGAGCCACTCTTTACATCAAGGAAGAAAATGAAAATGTGTTGATTGTTGTCTTGTATGTAGATGATTTGATTTTTACTGGTAATGACAAGGCTCTAATTGGTGAGTTCAAAGAGGGCATGAAAAATGAATTTGAAATGATAGACCTAGGTCTCTTGAAATACTTTCTAGGCATAGAAGTAAAACAAATGCATGATGGCATCTTCATCTCTCAAGAAAAATATGTAGGGCACATCTTGGAGAGATTTAAAATGAAAAATAGTAAGCCAACCCCCACACCAACAGCAGTAGGTCTGAAGTTAAGCAAGGAAGACTCTAGCAAGAGAGTGGATCCAACACTATACAAGAGTATGGTTGGAAGTTTAATGTATTTGACTGCAACTTCGCCAGACCTAATACATGCAATAAGTTTGATTTTTAGATTTATGGGAACACCAAAGGACTCCCATTGGCAAGCAAGAAAGAGGATCCTAAGGTATGTGAAAGGTACCAAGGGATTTGAAATTTTGTATACTACAGCAAATGAATTCAAGTTGGTAGGTTATACAGATAGTGATTGGGCTGGAAGTATAGATTATAGGAAGAGCACTTCTGAATACATGTTTTATATGGGATAGGATACAATTTTATGCACATCCAAAAAGCAACCTATCATTGATCAATCTATAATAGAGGCTGAATACATAGCAAAAAATGCAGCAGCATGTCAAGAAACTTGGCTAAGGATGATCTTGACAAATTTGAATGAAAGGCAAGAGGATGGAACCACAATTTATTGTGAGAACATTTTATCAATTGCATTGTCCAAGAATCCAATCTTCCATGGGAGAAGCAAACATATTGAGATCAGATATCACTTCATCAGAGAGTTGGTGGAGAGATCAAGATAGAATTTTGTAAGTCTAAGCAACAGTTAGCAGATATTTTCACAAAGCCATTGGCATTGGAAGTTTTTTACACCTAAGAGAGTGTCTTGGTGTAGTTGATTTGGATCAACAGTGATCCTTATTTCTGTGTCTCAAGACAAAGGGGGAGTGTTGGAAATTAAATGTTGAGAGCCTGCAGGTTGTCCTCGAGCCCCATGCCTATCTACACTATTTTTTGCAGGCATCCATGGACGAAAAACATTTATTTTGATAGGTGATTTTAAAATTTGAAAGTTGAGAGGGAAAATGGAATATGATAAAAGGAATTTTTTCTACATTCATTCATTCAGAGAGAGTCAATTCAGCAGAGTAGAGAGAAGATAGAAGTTGTAGAGAAGAGAAAAGCAAAAGGAAAGAGATCAACAGATCCAGTTGGCAAGTGTTTCCCTTGTTCACTCTATAAGTTTTTGTTTTGTCCTGTTGAAGCAGTGATTTCTCTAGGCACCATTTTATGCAGCCATTAGAGCTACAAGTTTAAAGTTCATTGAAGTTTGAAGTTTTACCAGTGTAGGATTATTTTAGGATTTTCTAGTTGAAGCAGAATGCTCCCAAATTTTGTAATGTTTTTAAATAAAGTTAAATAGAAAGCAAGTAGGCATACTTAAATCCATTGCTCCTCCTCTATTCTTTTTTTTTTGAGAAGTTTATTATTGAATACTTCAGCTTGGCTCTCTAGTTTAAGTGATAAAAATATTAAGTATATGAAATAGAACACTCGGCATCCTCTCGTTGTAGTGATTGCCGAGCATTTTTCTTTTGAGTGCCGAGCTCTTCTTGTGCCGAGTTAACTTGGTAGCTACTGCCTATCACTCAACAATAGTTTGTGCCGAGCATCAGCACCTTTACATGCCAAGCACATTGCCACTTGGCACCTTCATGTGCCGAGCAAAACTGGCACTCAGCAATTGTTAGTGCTGAAAAAATTTTAGGTTTAGGATTGATTGTGAAATTTTGATCTATATTTCTCACAAAAAAATGGTATAAATTAGTGTTTCCCTTACCACAAGGAGTGGAAACCCTACAAGATGAAAATAGGTCTCGAGCATATGTTGTGTATGTAGTTAACTTTCCATTTTATCTGGTGGTGGCAAAACAATCCGACGAAAGATCTCTTTGGAAAATGGTTTAGAGGTGAAAGGAAGTTCTAAACATGGGAAAATTAGACAAATTGGTTTCATCAAATTTGAGATATCTTCCTACAATAGTTCCAACGGAAGAAAATTTCATCTCTTATTTCTCGCTGAAGAATCACAGTATGTTCATTTTTATTGATTCATGTGTAGAAAGTGATATCTCTACTAATAATCTTTATTTGAGCCATTGTCATTTGATAAAAGTATGGACCATTATTAAGGATATCTCAAGTGATATGTTGTTAATTGAGAAGTTAGACATTCAAATTCACTTCCAAACTATATGAAAATGTGAAGCATTCAATCTTGATATGAATATCTCTAGAATAAAATGGGTATAGACATTACATTAAATTAGCACTGATGAATATGCATTGTCACATTCCTGGTAAATATGAATGCACAAACTTGGAAAAGGAAATCTATATTACGATATTACAATTTGTTGCTTTTGTCGATGTATATGTATTATTTTGTGTGCTAATAATTTGGATATTTGTAATTTTTTTCTAATATTATTATTTGACCAAGGGATGGTCAGCATCTCCCTTGCATCAATTAATCATAGGCGACATTATGGGTGCAAATTCACCTAGTTAAAAGCCCTCTTCTAGTCCATCTCAAGCATAATAATAGCCTAAAATGTGATAGAATTAACATCGAAGACCATATTACATTGGTTAATAAGGGTAGGTTTTGTCAAGGCTATGGAGAGGAGTCTCATAAATCCCTATATCAAAAGAGGGGAAGGGTTAGCTTATGAAGGAGGATTATCAATCCTTTAAGGGAATCCTATGTAATAATATTATTAGGTAATACATTTTCTTGTTACCATATGGTGTCCTACCAAAGCTGGAAGCATTACTTTGGCTTGCTTTAAATGTAATTGAGTTCTAACTAGTTTTTGTCTTTAAGATATAGAAACTAATAATTATTTCTCCGTGACTTCATACCTATACTATATTATAGAAGGTATGAAAAGTCAGCCCAACTTAAGAAACATGGTTCTCATGAAGATGAAACTCTTATTTATAATTAGCTCACTCGGTTGTAGCATGAGAATAGTTTGCATTAGTTTACCACAATGAATGATGCATTCCCAATGTTTATACTAAGAAAAAATTAGGACTATCCTTCTATTCCACCTTGTTTTGTTAGTCACAAACTATTGCAGATTGAAATGTATTGGTAGATGAGTCAAATTAGAGATCAAATGACACTTCCTTTCCTATTGGCATTGATCATTACACATGTAACACACAAAAAATGCAAGGAGTATAGAGATCAATTCTAAAAATAAATTTGTACCCATACACTATGTAGTTCTTGATGACAAGAAAGGCTATGTGATCAATAAATTAAAGCCAAGTTTTGGATTTAATCATTTTCCATCTCTATAAAAATTTTTGGGAGATTATGAAGATGATTTTGAAGTAGAGAGGAGATTGGATGAAGCTTACCATAAAATAGGTGATAGACATTATGGTTGTTATTGATGTGATAGGTATAGATGATGATTGTTCATTGATTGATCCTTTCTATTATCAAAAGATTCAACTATTAGAGATTTCATCTAGTGACTAGTCTATTCCATAATTTAAAATGTTAAGGAGAGGACAACCAAAAGATTCAACTATTAGAGATTTCGCCTAGTGACTAGTCTATTCCATAATTTGAAATGTTAAGGAGAGGACAACTTGTGTCAATAAAAGAATGGAGGAATGGACAAAGAAGAGAAACATAAAAAATATGACAATCGTACCTCTAGGTAAAGAAAGTAACACTTCCAAAAGGAATAGAAATCAAGGATAATTGTAGATATAGGAAGATTTCTAAGAGTGTGGGGTGAATTAATAATCACCAACTTGAACAATAAACCTTAAACTCCAAATTATTTTACATTTTACTATAGTAACTCCTATTTAAGTATAATTGTATAATTAGCTATCTAAGCATTAAACATCCATTAAAAAAAAGTAGATAGACACACAAGAATAAAAACCATATTTATCTTGTGAAAACATGATTAGGTTCAAAACCTCAATGTGACATCAGTGTCCAAAAATTATTGTACTCTTCTAGAATACACTATCTTTGGAGCTTTCCCAGTTAAGGGTTAAAAAAGCACTATTATGTGCTAACTGATTAAGGGATTTCCTAAGAGACCCATTAGAGTTTTTACCCTATTAGGAATAAAATTATTAGAAGATTTAGACACTCTAATGATTCCATCCTATTAAAGGATTTATAATAAAATTGTTAGGGTCACCGAATTGGGGATTTTAATAGAGAGCAATAATTAATAATGATTTTTAGTTTGCACTAACATTATAAATCAGATCCACTGTAGCTCGTTAACATAATAATACATCATTACATTTCTCTAATAAAATTTGTACCTTTTTTATGATTGCAAAAACCTTTCTTCAATCAATTCCTTTGTTAAGTCCATATTATCTTCCTCTCACCACTATCCTTCACTTCTTTGTCACAATACTAAACTTTTTATTTCTTTCTCCTCCATGTAGAAAAATCCAAAGTGAAAGTGATGATGAATTAGGATTTGTAGTGATTAAAGAAGATGATATGAACAAGTTTGTTAAGTTCAAGAATCATGGTGCAGGTATTGTTAGAGTTGGTAACAATATAAACTATCACATTAAAAAGATAGGATCCATTACTTGTGATGAAAAGACTTACACTAATGATGTTTACTTTGTTGATGGATTAAAGCATAATTTGTTGAGCGTTGGATAGTTGGTGGACAAAGGATATCAGTTGCAATTCACATAGAGGACTTGTATTATTAAATATAAAGATGGTAACCTGATTGGAGCATGAACAAGATTTAGAGGTAATATATTTTAGATGAATCCTACTGAAATGACATCTTTAGTTGCAAAAGTGGATAACAATTGGTTATGGCATAGAAGCATCTTCCATATAAGCTTTGATAATATTGTGAAGGTTAGTAGCACATTTATAGTTAGAGACTTTCCTAAGATAACAAAGACTACTAATGTTGTTTGCAAATAATGTATTCTAGCAAAGAATAAGAAAGTATCATTTCCCAACAATAAATTCACTACTACAGAAAAGCTAGAGATTATATTTGAGTGGTCCCTCAATAACAAGGGGATTATATGGGGAAAGATATGTCATAATTTTTATTGATGATTTTATTAGAATGATGTGGGTAGCATTTCTTAAAGAAAAGTATGAAGCATTTGACAAGTTTAAGATATTTAAGAATAGAGTTGAGAATGAATCTGGTGTTAACATAAAATGTTTGAAATCATATAGTGGAGGAGAATTCACCTCTAGAGATTTAGCATATTTTGTGATGATAATGGAATCAAGAGACAATTATCTTCACCTAGGACACTTGAGCAGAATATGATTGCACCTAGGACAACTAAGAACCCCTGATACCTCCTATATGGGGGAGTATCTATAATGAGTTGAGTCATTGAGGAATCTTGGTATTTTGTCTTCAACAGTGTCTTTGGACACTTGAGTTGGTTGAAGTGGAGTAGTAAATTGACATAATGAGGCCTTTGTCATTGATGTCAATTGGGGAGAATATGCATAAAATACATCTCTTGAGTATGTGTATGGGGAGAAGAGTGCATGAAAATCTCTACCTTATTAGGGAGATTTAGAAAGATTCATGTAATAAAAGGAGGAATATCTCTATGGGGGAGATATACATCATGAAGATACAAATTAGAGAAGTGCTTTAGAAGATTTCAAATTTGATTCATGAAGAGAATTTGGAAAGATGAGAACAATAAAAATGGAGTATTATTTTTGTATTCTTAAAACTTAAATATTTTCATCTATGTTGTCATCAATGTCAAATGGGGAGATCATTAGGATGAATGCTGGTGGTAATACCTTGGGGGAGTATCCTAAGCATGAGAGAGTATTGACATATTGTATTCATGACTATGTTTGTCATTAATGTCAACATAGCAATAAGTTTGTGAAGACAGGTTCATAGTAAACATAGATCTTAGTTGTATGGACAATGTTTTTATTTCTGATGATGCATAATTAGAAAGTGACAGAGGAGAGTCTAATGGTGACATCAGCAAATATGTAATTGTTGAAGTCACACATTATGTAATAGTTTATATAGATTATGAGTGAATAGTTCTATTGCAATTATGAACTAATTAATTATCTTATAATTATTAACTAGGAAAACCAAGAGGTGGACTTAAGGAATTATTTGGAAGATATGGAATAAAGGAAAGATGCTTTCTTTGATTGTAGGAAATGAGATTTGATTGGATCATGCAAGATGATCAAGGAAGTGTAAAAAGGAGCAGAGTGTTTAATGAATGCGAGTAAGTGATTGAAGGGATTATTGGATACAAGATTTGTGATCTGGTTACAAGATCAGAAGGAGCATAGGTCTTATTGATAGGACTAAGAAAGAGGATGGAATTACAATTCATTTCTATTATTCTTCAAGGAATAATATAAAGATCATTTTAATAGTGAGTTCATTGGTCTTGCCCTTGAAGCTATTTGGATAGTGGGTCAATCTATCTTCCACAACTCCTAACAAGGTTTGAATCTCCTAACATGGATTGATATGTACTAAATTTATTTATAGACTACTAACAAGGTCCATCCTCTAAAAGGAAACTTTATATTAGTACAAAATTTTGTGAGTACCATCCCCATCGAGGTTTTCCCTCTGATCAAGGGTTTCCCTAATTAACATATCTAATTAATTATGGAGCTTGATCTAAGAAGACTGGACAAGTGCTAGTTGGAGATCTACTCGAGGTGACCTTATATATAAGAATCATTGCACATATTTTTGAGGAGAAGAGACTAAAAATAATTTAGTCTTTGGGGCAACGAGTGGTGAAGAAGCAATGAAGTTTTAGGAGCAGCAACCATTGCTAGTGAACTACCCTGGTGCTTAGCCACATTTAGCTAGCTTGATTTTTGAGACATTTAGATTTCAAGCTTGCTACTTACTTTGTAATAAGGGGTCCGACAAAGTTTTTTTGGAATGATCACATCTTGGGGGCATCTATGTTTGTGAATGCAACATCCTATCCATTATTACTTGTATCTATTTTCCACTCAATATATTAGATATCAGGGAAATTTCCCCACCATACATCTTGGTCCATGTTATTTCTTTTGGCACCATTTTGCATGCCTTTCTATTTAAAACTATTTTGATACAATTGACAGTAATCAGATCTAATATATAGGCATTCCACATTGACATTTAGGTGAAGGGATAATCTAGTATCTCACATGTGAGCTAGGCTTACATACTTATTCCACATGGGATAGCCAGTATTGCATGGGATTCTTCCTAAGTTTGCGATAGTTGGTATCAAAGAAAGTATGATCTTAGAGAATTTGGTCTTGAGACATTTCAAGTCAGAAATTTGATAAAGAGTTGCTCAACATTAGGTCTGGGAATCAAGCAGAAGCATGGACGATGATGATATTTGGTCTGACTTGGACTCGATACAAATTGAGCATCAAGATGCGAGGGGTAAGACTCTTAAACAATGGGATTGGTTGTTAGTGTATGATGCAAGGCTAGATTCTTTAGAGACTTCTAATTTGGAGGACAGATTAGAAGAGAAGATGAATACCAAACTAACTAGTCTTGGCTAGCATATAAACTCTTTGAAGGAAGACTTTTTTCCTTTAAAGAGATCCAATAGATCTACCATTCATTGATACAGGGAGGAGAACATGCAAATAAATCTTTTAGGATCAATAAGTATGATAAAGATTAGGATGAAACTATCCTATACATTTTCTTTTGGGATGTGGAGGAGTTTCTAATAGGTGCACCAAACATAACTAGTGAAGGTCAAGTCAAAGAGATGATGACCCACATGATTAGGAGTGCTAGGTTATGGTGGAGAATACATCAATCAGATACAAGTGCTGATAAACCTATCAAATAGATCAAGGCCTAGGAGGATTTGAAGTGGGCTTTCCAAGACCAATTTAGACTTGGTAACTTAGATTGGATCATTGAAATGAAGATGGAGAACTTGAAACAAATAGGCTAGATTAGAAATAGTGTCAAAGCATTTCAAGTGTTGGATTTGGAGTGCACCAAGCTAGACAATTTTGAGCATTTGTACATATTCACTAAGGGGTTATAACCTTGAGAGAATGAGGAGATCCAACATAAAAAAGTTTAGACTCTTAGCAATGAGATCACAGTAGCTAACAACCTACTTGACTAGAAATGAGATGTTACTAAAATATTTGGACAAGCTCATGAGAACAAGGGTAAATGGTTTCGCTAGAATGACAAGAAGGATGAGAAATCTCCTAATAATGAAGGCGATCACAAAGGAAAGAAGAAGAAAAACAAGACAAATGGAAAAATCAACAACAAGAACAAAGATATGGACCTATAAGAAAAGAAGAATTGAGACTTGGGTTGTTTCATTTGTAGCAAGGATCATCATTGGGAAAAGGAGTGTTTGTACAAGAGTAGGGTCAAAACAACTTTGGGAGAATAAGTGAAGATTTTTGACATGAGTAATTTTCAACTTCTCAATTCGATGCACAAAAAATCTAGTGCTTTTGCGACCAATGAACATGAGTTATACTATTTGGAGACTTTCTTTTGGGGAATAAATATTATAGCTATGGTCAACTCGAGGGTAACACACAACTACCTATTGACTAAGAAAGTCAAAAGATAGGCCTTAAAATGAAATAAACATCAACTCATTTCAAAGAAGTCACAACACCCATGAAGAGGATGGCCAATGAGATCCAAAAGGAGGTTATTGAAAATGGACCTTGGCAAGGTGCTATTGACATTGTAGCTATTGATGTGAATGAATCTGATCTCATCCTTGGGTAGGAGTTCATAAGAATAGGGTCATTAGCACTGGTGTCATACATGAGTTGCATTTTGGTACTTGATTTGGAGCAGCCTAATTTTATCCTGATGGTGAAGAGCAAGGATGGTGAAAAGGTTCTAAATACCTTGTGTGAAGCAGATTTATAGTAGTGACCAAGATGAGCTATACTTAGCTACATTGTTAGGTAGATGGGATGAAGGAGAGTCATTTAGGACTTCAACCACCTTAGTTTTCCAAGATATCTCACTAACGTATGTCGATCTCATGCTTGAGAAGCTGCCATCATTTTTTCCACCACGTAGACATGTTGATCATAGGATTGAGTTAGAGGAAGGAGCTATAATGCCTATGAAAGCCCCATACCATTTTAGGACCTGGCATGGTTGAGATGAAGAAGTAGTTGAAAGATCTTGTCAATGCTAACCATCCCTTGCTCAAATAATAATGTCAGAGAAAATTACAAATATCCAAATTACCAGTGCACAAAAGAATACATATAGATCAACAAAAACAACAAATTGTAATTTCGTAATATAGATTTCCTTTTCCAAGTTTGTACATTCATATTCACTAGGAATGTGTAAATGCATAATCATCTCAGTGGTAATTTAATGTTCGTACCTTTTTTATTCTAGAGATATTCCTATCAAGATTGAAAGCTTCATATTTTCATTCAGTTTGGAAGTGAATTTGAATGTCTAACTTCTCAATAACAACATATCACTTGAGATATCCTTAGAAACGATCCATACTTTTATCAAATAATAATGACTTAAATAAAGAATATCAGTAGAGATAATCCCTTTCTACACATGAATCAATAAAAATGAAAATATTGTGATTCTTGGCCGAGAAATAAGAGATGAAATTGCCTTCCGTTAGAACTATCGTAGGAAGATATCTCAAATTTGACGAAATCAATTTGTCTACTTGTTAATTTCTTACACTCTAAATATTAGATTAGTATTAGTTTATTTTTTATAGTTTGTTTTTAGTTTCGACAGTTTTGTATAACAATTTGTAACTGTTATTGTCGTCTCTTTTATAAATTTGTTGTATTGTTTTGATTGAGTAGAACATCGAATAATAAATGGCTTCCACTTTCTACATATTTTCATCTTATTTTTCAGTCTGTGCCTACAATGGCATGCGACCATTGGAATTAATCTATGTGCAAAGCTTATGAAGACTGGAGTGTTTTTGAAGAAGCAAAATAAAAGAAAGTGGATTCAAGTGCAATTGATTTAATTTTGATAATTTTTTTATAAATTGATTACATTGCTAAATTTTGGCAAGAAAATTTCAACAATCATTTACAATTTTTGCAAATTGTGTTTCTTTCTATATTCACAATGCAATCTATCGTTTCATTAATTGGGGAGACATTATTTGGAAAAGATAACTAGATGGAATGGCATAGAAAGGTGGAAAATACACTCATATTTAATGATTTATGGTTCAAAATATGTGATGGAAATACTCACCCTATAGAGTCAACTGATGCTAAAGAAAAAGAGATATGAATATATAAAAATTCAAAAGCTTTAGCTTTGATAAGGGATTTTGTTAATGGAGAAGTGTATCAACATATATAGGGATGCACACTTTCCTGGGATGCCCTTGGTAAATTGAAAAATTTATTTGATTCTCATTCAGAGTTAGAGTTTATTCAATTGCAGTTAAAACTATTCAATCTTGAATTGAAAAATGGTGATTTTATGAGTCTAGCTTTAGAAATTAAAGCTATAAAAAAAGATGTTAATGCTGCAAGTGGGAAAGTTGATATTTATCTCACAGCTTTTATTAAAGCACTTCTTCCAACACATTCCACATATCTAGAGTCTCTTCAGACAAGCAATTAATTAAAAACTATTACTTTTGATCTATTGGTTGAAAAGTTAGCAGAGCATGAGAAAGCATTTGGAAGGAAAATAGATAATCCAAATGAAAATGTTTGTCTTGATTATCAAGAAAATCCTATAAATAAAATAGCTTCAAGAGGTGATCATAATGATAGAGGAAAAGGCAGAAGTCAATGGAAGAAAATTGATAATCAGAATGATAGACAATTTTTTATATTGTAAAAGATGTCGTAAAAAAGGTAGTCATGAAGCACATGAATGCAAACAAAAAGATAAAACCAAAGTTTATAATAATGATAAATCTTCAGATGACAAAATTTTAGGTACAACTCAATTTTCTTGTGATAATGATGGTGATCAATATGTCCTTACTATTTTAGAATGTGCATCTACTTCCTCATGGTATGATACTTGGATTTTAGATACTGAAGCCACACAACACATGACATTTAGACATTATTACTTTGAGGAATTTAATAAAAGTGATTGTAGTCCAATTTACTTAGCTGATAAATCAAGTCTCAAACCTATTGGAAAAGGAACTATTCGATTTAAGTTGCCTAATCTTCTAGATTTTGTGCTTCATGATGTTTTATATATTCCTTAGTTACAATGCAATTTACTATCTCTTGTATTGATTCATCAACAAGGTTACTCTATTCTATTAAAAGATGCTTAGGTTGGTTCAAGAAAGCGATATAATAATCAAATTGTGTTGACTAGAAGTGAGGATGGAAGATTATTAAAATTAAATGGCACTCCCGCTCTTTCTAAAATTTTATCTTATCTTATAGAGGAAGGTAATCTATCTACTACTATGTTGTGGCATGCAAGATTAGGTAATATATGTTATGATAAAATTCATATCATGAAAAATAATGGTGTTGATGGCTTACCTATTTTGCCTAAATGTGTTGAAAAGTGTGAAGCATGCATTCTTGCCAAGCAACATAGAAATTCTTTCCCTTGATCCAATTGGAGGGCACAGAGAAAATTACAACTTATCCATTCAAATTTATGTGGGCCTTTACCAATAAATTTTGTGGGAGGATTTAAGTATTTTATGTTGTTCATTGATGATTATAGTCGTATGACTTGGATTTATTTCTTGCAGCAAAAATCAGAAGCTTTTGAAACTTTTAAAAGATTTCATGTTATGATTGAAAATCAGGCTCAATGTAAAATTGGTACTCTTTGAACAGACAATGATGGAGAATTTAGTTCTCTCATTTTCAAAGATTATTTATGTCAACATGGGGTTCAACTTCATCTCACTGTACTAGGTACTCCTCAACAAAATGGAGTTGTTGAACGAATGAATAAAACCATCATGAATATGGTTAGAGCAATGTTATACTTTAAAGGAATCAAGTTGTATTTTTGGGCTAAAGTAGTAAGAACTATAGTTTATCTTCATAATAGGTCTCCATCATCAGCACTTCACCAGGAAATTCCATATGAGGTTTGGTTCGGATATCCTCTTTCTATTCAACATCTTATAATTTTTGGGTCTACTTGCTATGCTTTAATTCCTAAAGACAAAAGAAATAAGTTGCAACACCATAGTTTTAAATGCATCTTTCTTGGATATTCTGAATCCTCTAAAGCCTATAAGTTGTATGATGAAGCTAATAAAAACCTCATGATTACATGTGATGTAACATTTTGTGAAACTTCTGAAAATGTTGAAGATATTGAATGTCAACATCTAGAAGAACTATCGAAATCTTCTCCTTGGAAAGAAACTTCCTATGAGATTATACATTCTAGGGGGACCCAACTTATTTAGCCTCAGCTTTAATGGATTCACATGTTGCATCTGTACCTCAAAATCAAGCTGATCCATCTATGAATGAACAAGAAGAAACTCCATCAATCAATGAGCCTGAAATCTCTCAACCTTTAGAAACTACTATAGCTTCTTTTGTGCAACCAAAATATTCTCATAAGTGGGAAAAACAACTCCAACAAACTCTAAAAGATGTAAGACCTGATGAAATAGGAAAAATAGGTACAAGAAGTTCTTACAAAGTGAGGCTAGCAGCTCAATCCAATGTTGTAGATAATATAGAGTCTATTGATGAACTCAATCTTGCAAGTGATTTTGAACCAACTTCCTATATTGAAGCTAAAGATAGTGAAGTTTGGAGGCAGGCTATGCATGATGAATATGATGTCTTAATAAAGAATGGTACATGGGAGTTGATTGATCCACCACTTGGTTGTAAACCTATTAGTTGCAAGTGGATTTTTAGAAATAAATATAAAGTAGATGGCACCCTTGAAAAAAATAAAGCTTGACTTGTTGCGAAAGGATATTCTCAAAAAGAGGGAATGGATTTTGTTGAAACATTTGCACCTATAGCAAAATGGACCACCATCCATGCTTTGTTAAGTCTTGAAGCTCAAAATGGGTGGAAAATTCACCAAATGGATGTCAAAACTGCATTCTTAAATAGTGATCTCAAAGAAACTATCTATATGACTCAACTTGAAGGGTATGTTAGCAATGAGAAAGAACATCAAGTATGCAAGCTCAAAAAATCTTTATATGGTTTCAAACAAGCTCCTCGGGCTTGGTATGAAAAACTTACTGAGCATCTGTTGAAGTTGAATTTCCAGCATTTTGAGTTTGATGATGCAACACTTTTTGTTAAAAAGGCTGATAACATTATTATCTATCTTGTTGTTTATGTGGATGACTTATTTATCACTGGTAGTGATGAAAATACTATTCAAGATGTGAAACAAAAATTGAAGTAGGGTTTTGATATGATTGATTTAGGTCATCTTCATTACTATTTAGGTATTGAGATGATTCAAAAACCTTATTCTATTTTTATTACCTAGCAAAAACACATTGGCGATCTTTTGCAAAAGTTTGGCATGGCTGATTGGAAACCACTTAGTGCTCCCATGGAGAAAAATATCAAACTCACATTAGATGACTTCTCAACATTGGTTGATGCAACTTTGTATAGGAAACTTGTTGGTAGTTTGATTTATTCCACAACCACTCGTCCAGATATTGCTTTTGCTATTGGAGTTCTTTCAAGGTTTATGCAACAACTCCGCCAAGCTCATTGGTTAGCTGCTAAAAGAATTCTTCAGTATTTGAAAGGCACACAACCTTATGAGCTGAAATACTCTAGAACAAAAGAGTTTTCTTTCATTACTGCAGGTGACCCAACAGATGGTAAATCTACTACTAGTTTTTTAATGCACCTTGGGTCTGGTGCAATTTTCTAGAAATCTAAAAAATAATTAGTCCCAGTTGTCTCTTCTTCTGAAGCTAAATATATTGCAGCATCTAAAGCAACTCGAAAAATTTTATGGCTTAGAAGGATTCTTGAAGACTTGCAAACACCACATATTTCCTCAATACCACTCCTCATTGACAGTCAATCTGCTATCAAAATGGCTAAAAATCTAATCTTTCATGATCGCACCAAGCATATCAACACGAAGTATCATTTGATTTGGCATCATGTAAAAGATGGCAGTATACAGGTGAAATATTGTCCCACTGCAGATCAGCTAGAAGATATTTTTACTAAGGCATTGGGCAGAGAAAAGTTTGAAAAATTTAGAGGAATGCTTGGTTTAATCCCTTCAGATTAAGGTGGGGATGTTAATATTAATCTTCAAGTTTCTTACACTTTAAATATTAGATTAGGTTTTCTTTTGTATTAGTTTATTTGTTATAGTTTGTTTTTAATTCTGGCAGTTTTGTATAACAGTTTGTAACTATTATTGCCATCTCTTTTATAAATTTGTTGCATTGTTCTAATTGAGTAGAACATGAAATAATAAATGGTTTCCACTTTCTACATATTTTCGTCTTGTTTTTCAGTCTGGGCCAACACTACTTTTCCCATGTTTACAACTTCTTTTCACTTTTAAAACATTTTCTAAACATGGAGATAAATCATCCTTCAGAAACTTAAATACCTTATTGATCCATCGGATTGTTTTACCACTGCCAGATGAAATGGAAAGTTACTATAGAAAGCTAATGGAAAGGGAAACACCTTTTTCAACAAGAAATATTTAAACAACTGATTGCACCTTCTCCGTAGTAAAAATGGCCTGAGAACTGCCCATGTGTATACCAGTTTATACAATTTTTTTATAACTCTGCTGAAATTGAAAATAGATTGAAGCGGAAGAAGAGTACATACGCGCGTCTCAAGTATGTTCATCATCTCCATCTTTTTCATAAACATGACTGGTAGTATCAATTCCCACTTCTTCTCTTCATCTCCGTCTTGTTTCATTTTCTTTTCCATTTCAACAACTCAATTTTCTGTGGGGGAATCAGAGAAGATCGCCCAGCACTTAAAAGTGTTGTATGTGTTATTTCAGAGACCTTTGCATTTGTCGATCTCGCATTGATCTAGTTGAGCTCTTTTTCTTCACGCTTAAATTGTGATTTAGCCAACGTGATTTTAGTTTAGTCCCATTCAAGTGAGGTGGCATGTTAACTATTTAATATTTAAATATATTAATTTAAAACAAGTTTTTTTATTAATATTAAAAAGAATTCAATGAAAGTTATATATGTAAGATACAATTATATTTCCTTATTAATGTTAAAATGCAATTTATAGCAAACCAAACAAGCTTGGATAATGGAGGAATCAAGCCAAAATTGAGTCACTCGGGGGAAGAGTAAATTGAAGTAACTTGGTTAATGAATAACTTGAGCTAACTCGGTAAAAGAAGGAAATGGATAACATGAAATGTTAGCTGTCAACTTTTAGCATGTTAATTCAAAACAAAGAATCCAACCCACCTCATCAATGATGGGCTCAATGGGGAGAAAAAATGACCAACATGAACATATTACATGTTGTATGAGAATATATGAACATCATAAGTTTAGTATAGGAAATTTATTCAAGAATCTTATTTCCATAGACTAGATAGACTTAAGGGTGGGCTACTAATCTTGTTTTAGTGGAAGTATGAAATGAGATTCATTTGTAATCTTGGATATCAATGACTCATTTGTTGGTGAAAATTTTGGTTTTTGCAGGTGGATGACCAAGAATTTTAAGGTACAGTTGTATTCTTGTGCCACCAAATACCCTAACTTATTGATCAAAATGATTTATAATCTACTCATTTCACAAACTATTGTAGAAAATGTTGAAATAATAGATTGCAAACAGTGGTTGAAATTGGAGGGACTGAAGTGAACAGATAGAGGGCTATAGGCTAGGGTATGAATATAATTTTTTTGATTAAATATACATTGTGCATTTACATTTTTACATGGTGTGTGGCTTAGGGTCATAGGATATACTAAATGAATATATGAATGTCATGAAATGAGCATGTTGCATAGATGGGCTAGGGGGTTGCATTTGTACTCCAACTTAGTGTTGTTAGGAAATCATCTTGCAAAGGCTGGTGCTAGAAATTGTGTTGCTCAAATGCCACAAGGGTTATAGTGCTCTTAGGGCATAATTATGTTGAGATAATGGGTGTTGTACACATTGCATAATATTGTTATTTTATTATTTTAATTTATTATGTAATGTTGTGCCTAGATGGACGTGCACCATGTAAAGATTCCCATGGAATATACTTGATGAGTTGTATTGTAACATTGTGAAAATATTTCATGTAATTATTTAATATTGGGAAAAATAATTAAATGCCCAATATTAAATGTGGGGTCAGTGGGTTAGGTAGCACATGGTTTTAGCACATGGTTTATGTAATACCACTTGGTGGTTTTGTGGGACTTGCTACTATATAAGAAGCCACAAGGGTAGTTGTTGTAGTGAAAGAGTGACAAAGAGTAAGAGTGAGAAAGGCAAGAGTCGAGCGGGACAAGGCTTGACAGGTTAGCCAAGGGAGCATTTGTGAAGGTTGAAAGCATGGCATGAGATGTGTGGATTTATGCTTGTTCACATAGTTTTCTCGGTTGTGGCTATGGCCATGAAGGCTTCCATGGTTGTATGGCAATGGTATTTTTTTCTGAATAATACATGGTGATGGATGCTTTTGGAAGTTGGGTTTTTTCTCTCAATGAGGGTTTCCCAGGGTATATCTTGTGTCACAATTTTGTGGGTATGTCATCTATTCTCTTGCATGTGGATTTTAATTCCATGTTTATTTCAGATCTATTATGGGTTATGTGGAAATAGCTATATTCTTTGTTGCCAAGTTTCCTTACAAGTGGTATCAGAGCTATGGTTTTATTATTGTAACCCTAGATTGAATCCATGGGAATGCATGAGAGGATAAAAGAAAGGGTAAGATATATGAATGATTTATTGCAGATCTGAGGGTTTTGGGTTTGCTGTTATGATGGGATGTTAAAAAATTTGGGCATGTGAAATTTTTGGACAAAAATATTTTTTTGGATGTTTCATTTAAATGAGGGTTTTGGGGGGTAGCTTGCATAAATGACCTACTGGGTAAAAAAAAAAAAACCTCACCATTGGATCCGGGTCAACATTTCCATAAAATTTGATATATAATATGCCCTAGCTTGGCCATGTTCAGAGGAAATGAAAGAGTTTTTTAGTTTCAGCCCATGATGGCCGTCAAATTTAATCCCGTCAGAATTTTCGTCACCGAAAAAATAAAAAATGAAAAATCGTACTGAAAATGGTAAAAAGACTGTCTTAATAAAATGGCCATAACTTTCTCTCAGAATATCAAATTTCAAAGTTCTTATCAAATTTCAAAGTTCTTATAGGCGTTGGAAAGCTAATTCAGAGCACTATAAGATGGTGTAGGTTTGGTTCTATGATTTTGAATTTTTGTCAGGTTTTAAGAGCCCTAAAGTCAGATGTTTTTTATTTTGAGCATGAATTGGGGCATAGCTTGGGCATATGGAGTTGGATTTTGGACTTCAAGTAGTCAACGGAAAGCTCTTGGAGAGCTCTACAAATTGGTTCAAATTTGGTGTAGGTTTGGCATGATATATTTGTTGATATATTGATCTGAATAGTTTATAGGTATATTTTGACTATGGTAACATTGTGAGTTTATGGCATTGAAAATTTAAGATTTGATGTCATTGTATACTCAGTTCATATTTCAGATTGGTCTCATGATGATATGGTTATCAGTGTTTGGTTTGGATATGCATGATGACTTGTTGGGTCTACAAGTTGTGCAGTGTTGTAAGCAGTCTATACTTATAGGTTGCATTTATAGCTTGGTTATGGGTTATCTTTGCCCATTGATCTTTCATTATTGATGCATATTCAGATTGGTGGCTTGGATTTGGGTTGTCTATGCCCTAAGTCACATGATTTACTATTTTCTTCATGTAGAAGGGATGAGATATTGTTACCAGGTACAGTCATGGTGGAGGATTGTGGTTGACTATGCTGACAGGTTGGACATATTGAGAGCCAGATGCTCAGTTCATGGATGTGATCATGGTGTCATGGATTTTGGAATGACATGATTGGTTATACAGGTACATCTTTGATGTTCACTAGCTTGGATTTTTTAATTTGGTTATGGTGGTATATCTTCTTGGTTGAGGATCATGGTTATTTAATTTCTTTTGAGGAGCTCATGAAGTGCACTTTGAGTTCTTTGATGGTTTGATGCCTTGGTTGATTCTCATGGTTAGAGGATGGTTATTTTTTCGTCATTATGTCATGGATAGCTTGGATACATGGTTTAGTAGGAGCTTGTGACAGTGATGGTATGACAGTGCAGGATTAGTTCCTGGTTTGGTTTGGATCTTCAAGTAGGAGATGGATTTTATGATGCCATAGGTAACTTGGTACCACAGTTGAGTGGAAGTTGTTGCCATTGATATATTTATTGAGTGTTTGCAAATGTTGGAGGTTTGTCTTAGATCCCGTTGTTGCAGAAGCGTCTTTGACATTTGCATGGTGCACTTGTTATCTTGATGGTGTGTGAAGATGGTTAGATCTTGAGGACTCATGGAGTTCTTGGTTATCTTCATGGTATGTGGAGATGGTTTTCTTCATGGTGCGTGGAGATGGTTGCATCTTGAGGACACACAAGGTTCTTGGCAAAGGTGTGGTTTATGCTTTTATTTGGCATGTTATCCTTGGGGTGAGGATGGTTTTATTATTATGTCATGGTATACTCTTGATACGCGTTTAGAGTTGTGACATGTTATGGTATGTTCATGTGGAGCATGTTATCTCTTTAGTTGAAATGGTAAGATCATGTTGTCATGTTTATGTTCCTAAGGCCATGGTTGGAACTTTGACATTGATCTTGGTTTAGTTTCTTGGTATTGAGTACATTGATCATAAGATGGATACCTCATGATATTGCTATGTTGCATTTGGAGTTGGCATGGATTGATTGGTTATAGGTGCTCATGGATACTTAGAGATGGTGGTGATGCTGATTTCTCTTGGATTAGAGAAGTATTTTTTGGGACGGTTGATGGTTTCAGTAGGAAGTCCGAGGGGCAGTCACCTGATATGGACTTGAGAGGAGATTGTTCTTAGATGAGTCTTGGTTGGAGACTTGGGTATCTTGATGAACATTCTCATTCCCCACTCTTGGTCTACTCGACAGTTTGCTACTTGAGAGGTATAGCCCATTGTTTTTTCTTAGTTGCATTATATTTATGCTTGTCTTTCATGGATATGGATCTTGAGCTATGGTACATGAGCTAGTTCTAGAGGGTTCATTTGAGAGATGGTTTAGCATTGGTTATCTCCATGTGCATATGTTGTTATGCTGGTTGAGTTTGGGAGATGGTTTTATAGTGGGCATTTTCCTTGGATTAGGAATGGTTATTCCTTGGTTTAAGAATGGTTTATCGAGTTTGATCTTCTTGTGAGATGCTTACATCCATGATTAGTTATATGGTATGGTTTGGGTGTTGTTGAGGCTTCTTGTTTGGGTTTAATGGAGGAGATCATACTTGCACAGTTTACATCTAGAGGTGTGTGTAGAAGGACATGATACAGGTTATGATTTGCATAGTTTCTCTGGTCTTGGTTATCTTCTTGGATGTTTAGTTTTTCCTACATTGGATTTGAAATTGGTTGGAGATTGTGATCACTGGTTTGTGCTCATGTATGTCATGTGAGATGTGACATGGTTATTCCTTTATCTCTTTCCTTTGTTGGTTGTGGAGAACTTGGAGACTATTGGAGACTTGTTATGAGAGTTTTTTCTTGCAGGATATTAGTTTATGTATTGTGGATGTCCTTGATACTACATGGATTCACTTCTTTGAGATGTGTTGAGTGGATTGGTTATAGATTTGACATTATCTTTTGCAGTGGGAGCTTCTTGGTATATATGTGGTAGGTATTGCTCTTGAGGCTTGTGATTGCAGTTTATAGATTGGATATGTCGGTGATATAAGATTCACTTGTTATACCTTTGAGGTATGGATAGTTGGATGGGTTTGGCACTTGTTGTGGGTGCTATTTCAGCTATGGATATTTTTGACAACTACAGATACATGTGATTACTTTTGGATCAGGTTTTTTGTGCTTGGAATTTTAGTTGGTACATGATTTTATGATCTTCTAATGCGACAGGTTGGGTGGCTTTCTCTTTGGATGGCTTCTATGTATGTCCAGTGGGAGTGGCATAATAGGAGGTGAGATCATTCATGTTTGAGATGCTAGATACGTTGATTTTGTTGCGGATACCAGGATGGAGCACTTGGTGTATTTTGATCCATAATGGTGGATGTGCTGGGAGGGATTGTTCCCTTGTTCATTTATGTGGCTACGGATTGACCCTATGCAATGTATATAACAAGTGGGAGATTGTTGAGATAATGGGTGTTGCACACATTGCATAATATTGTTATTTTATTATTTTATTTTATTATGTAATGTTGTGCCTAGATGGATGTGCAACATGTAAAGATTCCCATGGAATATACTTGATGAGTTGTATTGTAACATTGTGAAAATGTTTCATGTAATTATTTAATATTGGGGAAAAGAATTAAATGCCCAATATTAAATGTGGGGTCAATGGGTTAGGTAGCACATGGTTTATGTAATACCACTTGGTGATTTTGTGAGACTTGCTACTATATAAGAAGCCACAAGGGTAGTTGTTGTAGTGAAAGAGTGACAAAGAGTAAGAGTGAGAAAGGCAAGAGTCGAGCGGGACAAGGCTTGACAGGTTAGCCAAGGGAGCATTTGTGAAGGTTGAAAGCATGGCATGGGATGTGTGGATTCATGCTTGTTCACATAGTTTGCTCGGTTGTGGCTATGGTCATGAAGGCTTCCATGGTTGTATGGCAATGGTATTTTTTGCTGAATAATACATGGTGATGGATGCTTTTGGAGGCTAGGTTTTTTCTCTCAATGAGGGTTTCCCAGGGTATATCTTGTGTCACAATTTTGTGGGTATGTCATCTATTCTCTTGCATGTGGATTTTAATTTCGTGTTTATTTTAGATCTATTATGGGTTATGTGGAAACGGTTACATTCTTTGTTGCCAAGTTTCCTTACAAATTAGTGGTATTTTTAGATATATTTTTTGTGGTTTCAATGGTTATGCTTAATATTTCTATACAGATTTGCTTCCAAGCCTAGATAAGGATGGGGTCATTACAATATTTAAGGAATAGATTATAAAATAATAGTATTATGTGTTGACTTTGTAGAGTTGTGAAATATTCATTCCATAATTAGAAAGATTTCAAATAGTGAAGAAATGTGTGGATTCTCTTGTAATGAAGGCTCGTACTGACCATGATTTTTTTGGATTGCCTAGGAAAGATCATGAGGGGTTGTGAGTCCAAGAAGAAGCATATTATAATATCCTTTGATTTAGTACTAAAATAGGGAATGGAAAGCTCAAGTGTTATATTTAGCAAAAAAAGTTCTATTTAGAGAAAAGAGATCTTGAGCAATTTCAAAAGCATCCTTATCCAGCTTAATTTCAAAACTTATATATGGGACAACATTGATGCTACAACCTTGAGAATTCTTTATTTTTCTCTGTTATTCTATGCAAAGTGTGTAGATAATGGTGAGTACCTATCTATATTTTTTATTTTTCAAATTTCAATTTCACCAAATGAAATAAGTGCCATGTTTTCTTTAAATTTCAAGTTTGGGACATTGATACTTATGATGATACTAGCTCACATACATATCATGTGTGTAGATAATGGCGAGTACTAATCTATATTTTTCTTTTCAAATTTCAATTTCACCAAATGAAATAAGTGCCATGTTTTCTTCAAATTTCAATTTTGGGACATTGATACTTATGACACTGGCTCACATACATATCATATTCTTGTTAAGGGGTCATTGTTAAGTCTTAAGAAATCACTATCTAGTTTACTTTTTAGCTTTAAAACTGAAAGATGAGACATTGTTGGGGTAATAAACCTGATATTTCTTTAAAAAATTGTTGAAGTTCCATGCAAAAGCATGTTAAGTAATTAGAAGGATAATGGATAACTTCTTAAATCAGTTCCATGACTTGTTCTTTTAAAATAGGGACCTATATACAAAGTTTTTTGTAGGGCTTAGGCCACTTCATTTTTGTTAGTGTTACCATGTTGTTAAATATTGGGTAAATACCAAATTCAAAATCTCAAGATCACCAAACCTATTATGTCTAGGTGAGCTTAGAATTACAAAAGATTCAACTCTCTTATGTGCCTCATTTGATATAAATAATGACATGTCAATTTAGGTTTATATTTTCGAATAACCATGCATGCCACCATGAAATAATAGAACCATGTCTAGAGATTCTCCCATGAAACTAGCATGTATTCACCAAACTACCCAAGTTACATTGAGAAACTAGGTTAAAGATAAGATATAGTACACATGGATTGATTATAGTTATCATCAAGCACCTAGTAAAGGAAAGTTAAAGTTTAGTTTTAACTAAATAATTCTTTTTTTAACTAAATGATGTATTACACAAGTAAGTTCCAATGTTTACAAGTTTTGAACAAAAATGAAGAAAAGATTAATATGAGGACAACGTTTGAGGAAACTTAAGAAGTTTGAGAATTTCAAACGATAAGGTCAAATTTAGTTACAAGATCATGCAAAGTAAAAGAAAGAGTGTGAATTAGCCCAACAAAGATTAGAAGGAAGAAGATAGAGAAAATAAAAGATCAGAACAAGAAATGTAGTGTGAAACCTAGCAAAAAAATTGATTTTTACTTTCTTACCATTAGTGGAGATAAAATCTCTTAACCAAGTGGATCTAACAAGTAATGATAAGGTCTACATGATTTTTTAAAAAATCCTCTAACCAGGTCACACCAAAAATGTGCATATAACCTTTTAACAAGGTCAGCCCCCTAACATAGCTCACTTCAAAATAGTAAAATATTTGGATTGTAGGTCGAGTAGCTTTTCCCTTTACAAGGTTTACACCTTAAAATATTTGTGTCAAATATATGATTTCTCATATGTTGCAAGTTGATTTTCATAGTATTCTCTTATTGATAAAGCTCAATATAAGCTAAATTAAATATATGATACTAGGTAATCAATAAAATAATATTTTAATGCTAAAAGATTATAAGTTGAATTTGATAACTTAAATGAGGTTATCAATTCATTATAATGATAGTTTATTAAGTTTAAATAGATACAAAATTGTTTAAAATATCTATAAGATAACTAGGTATAACTGATTGAAACACCCATCAAAATTCCATATGTTTTACATTATAAGAAGTGTTCTCTACTCTGTAAAATACTGGAAGACTTGATTATATATGTGTTCATTGTTTTTACAAAGGTAGAAAGGATCTACATCTTATATGTGGGCATCAAGTTCAAGAGTCACGACCAATACCAATGACTCATAGTTGAGTCACATCTATTGGTGTGACTGTTATTAATGATAGGTAAGTTAATAAAAATTTAATATGCCGACACCCATAATATATCGATATAAATCATTTTATTCATAACTTATTTATTCATATTTTTATATTAGAATATCTGCACACACACATATGAATATACTAAATATCTCATACATATAGAATAATGCAAATATGAATATAAGAGTTATTAATAACATCTTAACTAATCTATGCATTAATACTCCCTCTTAGATTAGTAAGATAAACACACGTAAGAGTTCTTTGATCAAAAGACTTCTTTTGTATAATGTGAAATATAAGTGTTGATTAATATAA
Organism: Cupressus sempervirens; assembly: GCA_028749045.1. Classification (NCBI taxonomy): domain Eukaryota; kingdom Viridiplantae; phylum Streptophyta; class Pinopsida; order Cupressales; family Cupressaceae; genus Cupressus; species Cupressus sempervirens. The sequence goes on along the minus strand of CM053792.1, from coordinate 814,603,939 downwards.
TCAACTTATATATGACATCATATAATATGAGAGTTGGCCTATCAAAATATCAATAGCATGATATTCACCAAGCTCTCTAGAGAAATGGCCCATCAGAAACATCAAATTGATGATGATCACCAAGTATTTAGTATGGTACTAGCCTATTAGAATATTAGGGAAAGATATACACCAAGTACCAAAAACATATCTATAAAAGCAATTTGTAGATAATCAAATTAATGATATCAACTGCCTAGTTGTTCATTTATAAGATAAAGTCTTTACATGAAACACTTTCTCAAGAATGAATCATGCTACAAGTTATTATAAGGACATCACTTTACAACTTCTCCTAATACAAGTGAAATCAGCTTGAAGTCATCACTTCTTAATGATTATCATGGGTTTTATTTATAATATATATATATAAATGTAGAATAATCAATTTCTCTGAGACACGTCCTCAAATTTTACAACCATACCATGTTCTTTACAAAAAGACTCCATTTTTTTTTTAGCAAGTGGTTTGGTAAGAGTGTCTCCAATTTGATCCTCTATATTAGTATATTCCAACTTCATTACATCCTTCTCAACCATGTCTCAAACATAGTGGTATGGTATCTTGATGTGTTTTGATCTATTATGAAACATGGGATTAAGAGATAGCTTGATGTAGCTCTAGTTATCATAATAAATAGTAGTAGGTGGAAGTGGCTTCCCAAATAGTCCAAATTGAAGTTTCCTCAATCATATAACTTCTCTTACTCCCATAGATGTAGCTATGTACTCAGCTTCTATAGAACTCTATGCTGCTGAAGACTGCTTCCAACTAAACCAAGACATTGTTGAAACTAAGGTAAAACAACATCCTAACGTGCTCTTGCGATTCTCTAAATTTCCTACCCAATTGGAATTTGTATATCCTCTTAGATTTAGTTTAGATTTAGTGTATTTGAGACCATATCCAATTGTACCACAAAGATATCTGAGAATGTGTTTTTCTATTACTAAATGAGTTTGTTTAGGTTTGCACATGAACTGATTGAGAACATTTATGACATAACAAATGTTAGGTCTTTTATTTACCAAATACATTAAGGAACCAATTATCTATCAATATAGAGTAGTATTAACACTTTCACAATCTTTAGTTGCTTCTTTTAATTTTAGGAGGTTTTTTTTCATAGGAGTTTCCATTGCCTTGCTATTCAACATGCCAAATTTGTTGACTAGATCAAGAGTATACTTTCCTTGATTTAAGAAGATTCTTTTTGAATGCTACCATACTTCTAGTCCCAAGAAGTAGTGTGGTATTCCTAGATCTTTTATTTCAAATTTAGATATGAGATCTTGTTTACATTTTTCAATTAGATGATCTTCTCCTATAATCAAAAGATCATCAACATATAAAACCATGATTAGCATATCCCCTCGTATTACCTTGTAATATAAATTTGGATCTACAGTATTTTTAGAGAAGTTGAGTTTAGTTAGATGCTGATCTATCCATTCATACCAAGCTTTGGGAGCTTCTTTCAATCCATAAAAAGCCCTTTTTTAATTTTCATACATGATATTGTTTATTGTGTACTTCAAATCCTTCTGGTTATTCAAGATAAACTTCCTCTTCTATAACACCATTCAAAAATGTAGGCTTTACATCCATTTGATGAATTTTCCATCCTTTGGATGCAACAATGGCTAAAATAGTTTTGAGTGAAGTATATCTGGCTATTGGAGCAAAAGTTTCCTCATAGTGTATTCCTTCCTTTTGGTAAAATTCTCTTGCTACAAACCTTGCTTTGTACTTGTCAATACTTCCATCTGTAACATGTTTAATTTTAAATAGCCATTTTGAGGAGACAAATAATTTATTTTTGGGTCTAGGAACAATATCCCAAACATCATTTTTATGTATGGAGTTATATTCTTCTATCATGGCATCTTTCCAGTGTTGATGTTTTACAGATTCTTTGACATCAGAGGGTTCAGATTTGGAGATCACTCATTAATGCAATATAACTTGAGTATATATTAGGATGTTTCCTTTCCCTAATAAAGTCTAAGGGAATGAATTTGTTTTCTTCAATTAGCTTTCTGGCTCGTAGTGGTCTTTTCTTTTCCTCAGAGGTGTGAATAGTTTCCATGGGTCTAATTGATTTATCTTCCTCCAATAGAGACTTCCTCTCATTATCAGAGTTTTGTTCTTCTAGATTTTCTTCTAAATTTGATTCATTTTCATCTTTAGATCTTTTTTAGGCCAACTCTTCATCAAATATTACATCTTGACTTAGTTCAACATCTCTGTGTCAAAGGATATAGATGTGATAAGCTTTGGAAGTTTCATTATAACCTACAAAGATTTCTTTCTTTCTTGAGGGCTTTAGCTTGGTTCTTTTCTCTTTAGGAACATGTACATAGATAGGGAAACAAAAAATTATTAGGTATTTAAGATCAAGTTTCTTCTCGGTAAATACCTCTTCAAGGATCTTGAATTCAAGATAAGAGTGAGGAAACCTATTTTGAAGGAAAAAAATAGTATTTGAAGCTTCACCCCAAAGAAAAGTTTCAATATTTTGATTATGGAGCATTGCTTTTTCTGAATGAACTATAGATCTATTATTTATCACATCTATTCCATTATATTGAGGATTATAAGGAATAGGACACTTCCTCTTGATCCCAACAATTTTACAATAATTTATAAAGATGTCAGAAATATACTCTTTACCATTGTCTGGTATCAAGACTTTTATTTTCTTTCCAAAAAGGTTTTCTACAAGGGCTTTAAATTCTATAAATTTTGTTATGATTTCTTCAGATTCTTTACTTCTAAGAAAATAGATCCAAGTCTTCCTAGAGAAATCATCCACAAATATGATATAGTATAGATAACATCCTAGAGAAGGAACTAGCATATGACCACATAAGTATGAGTGAATAAGTTCTAGAACTACTTTGGATTTGGTTTGACTATTTTGGATCGTAATTTTAATAATCTTCCCTAGAGTACAACCTTTACAAGTTCCTTCGTGGTATGGATTAAGTTTAGGTATACCTATTACCATTTTTCATATAGATGGTAATAGAGACATCCATGCCTAGAGCCAATTTTGTATGCAATTTTTATGTTAGAATTTTTAGGCCAAGCTAAGACCTTTCCTTCCATAAATGTAATTCTGAATCCTTCATCTTTAAGAGTAGAGATAGAAAGAAAGTTCCTTTTTTATACTAGGTACATATTTTACCTTAGTAAGTTCAATTGTTTTTCTTAATTTCAAATGAATAGTACATATTCCTATTCTTATTATAGGATAGCTTGTATCATCTCCAATGGTTACTTCATCAAAATAGTCTTCTTTTAGAGAGTCTAACTATCCTTTAAAACCTCGAATATTTCAAAAGGCTCCAATTCAATTACCCAAGTACTTGATCTCGTTGATGCTTCACTGGAGAGTGCTGAATAGAAAGCATTATGTTTAGAATTTCCATTAGGATTTTGAGTGGTTGCAAATGAAGTTTGAGGCTTAGTTCTATCAAGACATCTAGATGCTAGATGTCCAGTTTTATCACACCTATAACATTGCATTTTGGAGAAGTTACTAGATTTCTTTTTCCTTTGAATTTCCTTTTCTTCTTATTTATTTGAGTTATGAGAACTTGACTTTGACAATTTACATACACTCTTATTGTATACAATCAACTTTAATTCTTTCAAATTAAGGTGGTTTTTATTGAGAGCATACCCCTTGTCTAAAGGTATCCCATGATGATGTAAGTCCTTTAAGAGCCATTATTGTTAACTTCTTTCCATCATATATGTGTCCTATGGAAGAGAGTTGATTTTGATGACTAGTTATTCTCATTAAGTAAGAGGAAATTTTCTCTCCTTTATTCATTTTAATATTTGACATTCTATCCTTTAATGTGATGATTTGAATAGTATTGTTTATCTCAAACATATTGTCAAGAGCATTGTACATCTCATGTGTAGTGTCTAGTTCTAAGATTATAGGAAGTAGATGAGTTTTAACATCATCCACAATAATTTTCATAGCTTTATTGTTGTCACTCTCCCATTTTTGTAGTTCATCATTTCCTTTAGGTGATGGGTTAGATTTTTCAATAAACTTATTTAGACCATGTTCTTTAAGTATAAGTTTCAGATGTAGCTTCCAGCCTGCAAAATCTAAATAACCTTCTAATCTGTCTTCAAGCCTCATACCATTCACCATTTTGTTTTAAATAATATTTGTTGCTTCTATAACCTAGATATTGATATCAGGATTACTTCTTTAAAATTTCTCTGATACCATGTTAAAGTAATAGACGGAAGACTTTATTATTATTTGAAATAACTTACTCAAGACAGGATATAATATAGAACTGAAGATGGTATAAAGATCTGGTGAACTGCAATATGTATATATATTGAAAACTAATAAGATGTGTTCTCTACTTTATAAAATATTGGAAGAATTGATTATATATGTGTTTGCTATTTTTACAAAGGTAGAGAGAATTTTCATCTTATACATGGGCATCAAGTTTAGGAGTCACGACCTATCATTAATAATAATCATGCCAATAGCCATGACTCATAGTTGAGTCATGTCTATTGGCATGACTGTTATTAATGATAGGTAAGTTAATAAACATTTAATATACTGACACTCATAATATATTGATGCCTAATAATGATTAGACATCAACTTATTAATATTCATGAAAGAGGTACTAATATATATCGATGTAAATCATTTTATTCTTAACTTATTTATTCGTATTTGTATATTAGAATATCTATAGACACACAAAGGAGTATATTAAATATCTCATACATATAGAATAATACTAATATGAATATAAGAATTATTAATAACATCTTAACTAATCTATACATTAACAATATTATTATCACTAACCTTTATATTAAAAATAGATTAGTTGATTTGAATTAATTGTTTTTAGCCATGTTTTTCAAAATTCTACTCATTCAAGCAAGGTAGCATGTTCTCTATTTAATATTTGAATACATTCATTTAATTTTGGATCATCCACATATAAAGAAGCACAAAGTATGAAGAATGTCATTGACCTATATACACAAGTTTCAGGTCAATGTATCAATGCAACTAAATCTAAAATTTATGTTTTTAATATGTCCCAATTGGTTTCTCAAAGAATAATCCATCTTCTTAGTCTTCCCCATGATCATTTACCTTCTAGTTATCTTTGTGTTCCCTTTTTAATGGGATTAAACAAACCCTCTTAGTGGAAATTTGTGATTGATCATATCAATGGTAGAATTAATACTTGGAGGAATCGTTGGTTATCCCTCTCAAGTAGAGTCTTGTTTATCAAAATTGTTCTTGCTGTCATTCCTAACTATTACTTCTCCATTCTACAAGCCCACTAAGGTATCATCTCTCAAAGCGAAACTTTAATCCACACCTTTCTTTGGTCAAATAATATGAATGGTCAAAAGAAAATATCACTAATTTCTATTCATGCAATGTCAACCCTTATAGAATAGGAGGTGTCAGACTTCCCAATATTACCAATAGGAATAGAGCTTTTGGTGATAATTTTTTTTGAAAAATGTATGAAAAATCCTTTTCCAAATGGTGTCACCTTTTGCAAGAAAAATATTTAGATAACTTAGAACCTTTTAGAGTTCTTGTTGTACTAGACTTGCCAAAGGGGTCTATCATTTGGGATTTCATGATGGCTTCTCAAGAAGTTATTATTTCATTCATATCTTGGCAAGTGAACAATGGGGATAGTGTCAATTTTGGGTTTGATTCATGGAATGGATTCCAACCCCTGCCATTATTGATTCTCTAAAGGATTTTTAAAACATAGTAACTCAAGCTTTGGGGACATCCTTTTCTACTTATGTCTTAGCTATTCATAGGTTCATAGGGCTAGCTATTTGGAAAGACTCCTCATCTATTCCTACATCCCATAATTAGGTTGCTTATTTTAAACAAGTACTAATTGAAAGGAATTCCTTTATGTCTAATCATCTAGATTGCCTCTTTTGGGTTTGAGCTAAAGATGGTAAATACTCTAGTAAACTAGGATACCTAGCTCTCTAACACAACCAATGTAATCAAGCCACATATCATGCTTTTGAATTTTGCTAGAATAGATTAGTTTTGACAAAAGTAGAATGCTTTGCATGGCTTGCACTAAAGAACCAAATTTTAACTAGTGATCATCTTCACAAATTGAACATTTCTAATCCCTTTAATTGTGTGCTTTGTATGCAAGTTATATAAACAACATATCACCTCCTTTTAAACTACCCTTTTGCCCCAAATTTTTGACATTTAGTCCTTGATAAACTTAATTTCTATATTCCATTACCTAATTCTCTATGGGATTTATTACAAGCATGGCCAATCTTATACTCTAAATCAATATTATCATGTCTTTGGAAGTGCATCCCCGCATCTATAGTATGGGCAATTCGATGGGAAAGAAAAAAGAGAATTTTTAGATAGATGCCATCTCCAATACCTCAAATTTTGAAAGGATTAGAGAGATCAATTTTTCAGCTTGTTAATGCTTTAGTAAGTAAATATAAGGGTAAACATGTTTTTTGACCTTGAGATTGCTATGTTATTCAGCAGTGGAAGGGTTTACTTTTTCCTTATCTTCCTGTTCCATTGTGCCTGTCCAAGATTCCTCTTATCTGAGCACAATCCAATTGGATTCCTCCAAGTAAGGATTTTTTGAAACTCAATTTTGATTGGGCCTCTAGAGGAAATCGAGGCAACTTTGGCTATGACATAGTCATTAGAGATTTTAAAGGTCATGTTATTGTAGCACAATAATCTTCTCTCCCTCAATGTACTAATAACAAAGCTGAGGCCTTGGCCTTGCTTTTTGGTTTGGAATTTTCAAAATCAATTTCTATATCTAAGTTACATGTTGAAGGGGATTCATCCATTATTATTAGTGTGTGTATTAAACATCATGTACATAATTGGTCCATACAGTATATATTACATCATGTATGGTCTCTTCTTGATTCAATATTTGAATGTTACATCATGCATACTTATAGAGAAGGCAATATTTTAGCTAATTGTCTAGCTAATTTGAGTACTAATGGGGTTTATATTAACTCTTTACTTTCCCCACTTAACTTTCTTGATCTGCACAACTTGGTAAATATTATGGCAAAAGAATATGTTTAGAATAAGGCTAAGTCCTCCTCATATTTATTTGATATTAAATCATGACTTCTCTATGATTTTACATGTTTTTTTCTTTTATGGATCTCACTTGTTCTTTTGAGATATTATATGTAGGTCAAGGTCTCTGATTACACTTGTATCAAATGGCTTTCTAATATCATGGTCTTAATTGAAGTTTTGGATATAGATTAGTGATGGTATCTCTATGATAGTTTTTGGTTGGGCTCTAGTTCTTGTCTTTGGCACCAATCAATGAATTGTATTCAGATGAGTTTTGGGCTCTTTTTAATTACTATATTATGATCTAGGAATCTCTAAGACAAGATTCATTAGTGTTGATAGATACTCTCTCTTCGTGCAATATTTCTTCTTTTGTATCCCTTTTTTGTATCAACCAATGAGCAAAGTTTTTCTTTTCTGGTTCTTTTCTCCAAGAGCTTTTTTGAACCAGTTATTATTAATATAAATATAATATTTCACCAAAAAAAAAAGCTTTCTTATTAATAATAAAAAATTCTCAATTAAAGTTATTCATGTTACATAAGAATATATTTATTTAAACTATGTTTCCTTATTTCTCACATATGTATTTAAATTATATTTCTTTATTAATCTTAAAATATAATTTATAGCTATATATATATATATATATATATCTGTGTGTGTGTGTGTGTGTGTGTGTATGTATGTAAAAGATATTTTCTTATGATTCTTCAAAGTTATTGTACTTGCATGTATTCACTATGAAGGATTAGTGAATTAGATTAACATCTTTCAATCAAGCATAAAGAATTAGTTTTTATTAATCAAATATTTATGAAGTTTATATATTAATTTACTAATCTTATTTATTGTTAAAATTAATATGATTGGTTTATTTGATTTGGTCTTATATGATTTGTTTTATAATGCACCCCCCCCCCCCCCCCCCCCCCCCCAATTTAGTTATGTACGGTTATATTTTTACTAGTTACAAAGTTTTATTAGTATTCGATATTTCTACCATTTCCATAAATTTTTTATGAAATTATTATCATTAGCTTTTATATTAACAATAGAGTAGGTGATTTGAAAATTTTATTTTTAGTATTGATCAATTTTTATTTATTAATTGTCATTAATGTAAAAGCAGGTTTTATTGTCTAATTAAAAAAATGGTGATCATATTTTTCCAAAAAAAAAAAAAAAACTTCAAATATGTACATTATTTCCCCCCAAAAAAATGGAAAACTAGGAAAAAGGGATTATCCATATAAACAAAACAATTAAGAACTTAAAGGCTCCCAAGTTCTCATGATGGGATCTTCTCATCCATCACTATTAAATAGGAGAGGAGAATCAACATTAAAATGTAGCAATAGCTTCATGGTTTTATCCAAACTCCGTCAAATTAGGGACTAGGAATTAATCAAAGCATCAAGAGACAAGTTCTATATCAACATATAGATTCGAAAGACAAGCACTAGACCTAAGGAAAAAGAAACTACAAAGATTCCTCCAAGAATCTCTAGAGCTCAAACAACAACTAATGAAGGATGGAAAATTGTGCATACTAAGAAGAAGGCCAAGGCACGAATCCCTGTACATTCTAAGGAGTAAGCCTCAAATTTTGATGTTGTAGCTTTAGATCCAAACCTTGAAGAGAGAGTCTAAAATACAAATCATAGTCACATCATCCTTGGAAAGGAAGATCATATTATAGAACCTACAAAGCATCAAGAAATTTCCTTCTAAAAAGATAAGTATGTAAAAGATGGATGGGGAAGACATGAAACACAAGAAATGCTCCAAGCAGATCCTCCAAACTACTCCCACAAAAAATGGTAACATATCAAGCAAGCCCCATCTCTTCTTTCCAAAACTTAATAAGAAAGATAGGCTTCCCAAATCAAACATGTCCTACCTCTAATAGGAGCCCTATCCCTAGCATATTGTGCCCCATGTTTATCTTTGAAGATAACAAAATCAAAATGTCAGGAAATCATCAAGGAAAATGTTTATATCCCTCCAAAAAGACAAGATCTTCCCCACTCAGATGGCCAAAAGATATCTGGATCTAGCACTGAATATAAAACTTTAGCAAATAGACCACCTAGAAGCACCTTTAATACACAACATAGTGTGAATCTAAATCTTGTAGTAAGTTCCTTTTCCCATTCAACATCCAATAGGAACTTTTATCTAAAGAAACTTAATCAAAACAACACAAAGAATACCTTCTTAATTAACACCAACTTTAGTGAAAATTGATGGATAAAGTGTGAGTAGTTGGGGTTATATGCCTATTGGAACAAGCCTAAAATCCAAAAGAACTCGTCTAATAAACTAGTTAAAAGTATACTACGAGGAACAGGTAATTATATCCACCATTTTAAAAAATTTGTGTATATTCAATGTAAAAAAAGTATTAGGAATAACTTTCTTTAAGTCTTGTACTATTTTTATAAAGGTTTCTCTATGGGAATAAAAATTTACTGACCCCTTGGCTAAGAAACATATAGCTCCTATTTGAGTCATCAAAAAAGCATTTCTTCCTAAGCTAAATCATATTCAAATTTTAAAATGAAAAGGAGAAGATACTAGATATCTCATAGGAGTAGAATCAAATTTTTAGATATTAGATGACATCAAATTTATGTTAAATATGGAAATATGTCAAAATAAATTTCTAAATTTTTTTAATAACCAACATATCAATTTACAACTTATCATTTAGTAAATATAAAGTAAGAATAAATAGAATTATTTAAATAAATCCAACAAAAAATCTAGACCATTAATCCATTAAAAGGATGTCAAGTCTTAAAGATTATCTTAAGATTGATTTGTATTAGAAACTTGAACCTTGACCTTCAAATCACTGATCCAAAGTGGAGCAAGAAATGCAACAAAATTCCTAGCAAAATTGAAAAAAGAGAAAATATAGAAGAAGAGCAAGAAGAAGGAGAGATATGAGCATTAAAAAAAAAATGAATTAGAAAATCAACTAAAAAATATTCAAGAACATTGAACTTTGGAGAGTGACAACATAGAACTAAAGAATGATGCAGGCCTAGGCAACTATAGCAACTTTGATTTTAGGATATCCATAATGTTGCAATATGATAAGTGTTTCAAGGGAAATCTACACATAAGAAACAATATAAACTATTATAATTGGTTATTTTCACAATCTCCTTCTAATTAAAATTGACATTCATGATCAGATTACTTTATGGAATCAATCCCACAAGGAACACCTCCAAAACTCAGTTGAGTGTAAGGATCAAGAAGATAGAAAAGAGCATAACATAGCAAGTGAAGAGACTAATACTCAAGGAGGATAAAATAAGACAATATCCCCAAGTAGTTAAGAAAAGACTCAATATCTAGAGGAAAACCAAAAGACCAATTAAAAGGTAAAGGAAAGTAAAACAAAGAGATCAACAATGATAGAGAATCTAGTTGATAAAATTTTAAAAACAAGAGAAGCCACTAGACTATCAGCAAATGAAAAAATAAAATTCAAGCCCATAATAAGATACAAAAGATAATCCAAGTAATAAAAAAGAGGAATTTCAAACAATGATACAAAACAAAGACAACATTCTCATAATAGTCTAAAAAGATTAGAACAAAGAAGGAAATTGGATAATAGAACAATAAAAAATAATGGAAGATAATTGGGCAGCCACTCCAATTTCAACAATGTGTGACAAATAGGAACAAAGGAGTGAAATACCTCATACAATATGGAACCAATGGAGACATGTAACTATCAAGAAAAGATGAAAATAACCCATAAGAAAAAAAAACAAATTCTAGCAAACTAATGAGAATAGAAAGGATCTATTTGAATCAACTCACTCAACAATTAGCCATAAGGAGGATGATAACACAAGAAACCATAGTAAAGATCTTATTTTGGTAGATGTTGGTACCTTCTTAGATAAACTTAATAAGGTAAGTGAAGGAAATATACATAAAAGCAAGGAGGAGGATATTATGGGTCAGCTGGAAACAAACATTGACCAAAATTGAGAAGAATTAAAATTTCTAAAGTCATTAGAACTAATCAAGGAAAATAAGGAGCTAGATGTAAAAATATGGAATACAAAGAACTAAATAATGCAATAGACACTAAAAAAATGAACCTAAGTGATTATCTAGTTAAAGAACTCACAGAAGATGAGGAGGACAATGCAAATGAATAAATTTAAAATAACATTAAAAATGTAAATGAGCACATGAAAAAACTAGGGATAGATAAAACACATGAAGGGATAGCTACACCAAGATATTTTAAACAAATTTAGAAGATAGGGAGAAAATCTATCATTAAGCTGAGAGCTGAAACTAGTAAAGAAGGGAACCAAAGGAAAATTAAGGATATTTTGAATGTAGTGAAGGGGAATTTGCTTGGATAATGCATTAGGATCAAATGCATGATGGGTTATATTGTGCAAAATACAAATGACATCTACAATTTTTTGAGGTGCCAATATGTCATCCTCCCTCATCTATTGGCATAAGAAGAAATATATTAAGTTAGAAAAAAATGCTATCAATACAACAATTCCATTCTTTACAAAGTTTTGGAAGAACCCAACAAAAAAAATTCTCTTAATAGTATCATGTATGATAATACAAAAAGTGTTGCAAAAATACAAATAGCTTGTCAATAAAATAAATAGACTTTCCTTAAAGGTAGGTAAGGTTACTCAAAATAAAACCTTTGCACCTTCATTGAACAAAACATCCCAAACATGCATTGTAGTCTCTAGTGGCATCCACAGGAGCATAATTATAAGACATGTGAAGAGTGTATATGGCATAAACATTGCACACAACAAAAACTTGACACTCCCTTCAGATGCTAAGCTCTTTACAAGTAGATAGAGAAACCATTATGTTTCTACAAGAGAGACATCAAATTCCAAATGCTCTAATTGTGCAGAAACTCTACCATAGGATCAAAAAAGTAGAAAAAAGAAGGATGCAAGTCAAGAAATATCCTAGGAAAAGAAGGTTTCTATTTTGAAAATTCCAATCATTATACAAGAGAGTTCATAATATTTACCTAGGCATTTTTTTGCTAGGAGGTCTCTAAATACCCTCTGTTCAACATGGCATCTGGATAGGTTTTCTCTATAGCAGTCATTTAATAATACATTCTCCAAAAGCATAGAAAGCATCCAAAATAAATCCTCCTTAGTTTAGCCTTAGTCATGTCTCCTAGAGCTTAGTAATACTAGATTTAAACTAATGACCAAATGCATATAGTAATGGTTTGTACACTTGACTGCTCAATGTTAGGATTTCAATTGTTGAGTAAACATGTGTCATATTATCACAAAACATATATTTATAAAATAATTGCTAATCATACATTTAAAACCTAATTTAGGTTTATGTAAATGATTCCAACTCAAAATAGTGCAAGACTAAATTTAGTAATGTCAATTGTATATCTAGCTATTCCAGTTCTCTGTCAAAACTCAACACTAGTATTTTTTTCAGAGACCTTATCTTGTAGATGAGATCTTGAACATTCAGTCATGTGACCATTTTTTTTGAAATAAAAGATGGTCATAATGTTTAGGAAGTATAGATGTAACAAAAGCTCCTCTAATTTTAATTTGTTGGCTAGCTTTTTATCTATTTTTTGTTGTTTGGTTGTTGTATGCATAATTTTTTTGGTACTATATTTTGTTAGAATTTTGAATTCTTTGTTAAGCTATTTGGATATTCTATGCAAATGTAGGTAGCACACAACCTTTAATTGAAATGCCTCTAACTTGGAGCTTAGAAATCATTAACTTCATCATGATTATAGTTGACTTCTGTTCACATGCTATTTAGAGTGGATCTATGATGAGGAGATATTTAGCTTGTACTTATTCTCTAATATATTTTTTATTCCTATGTGTTATGAGAGGGAACTGCTATTGCCAACAAGAGACCTTTTGTTGCATGCTTCAAGAATTTATTATAAGATTTACTACAACATGAGATGTATGCCTTTAGAAAAAATTTTAAAAATAAAGATGCTTTCATAACATGTTTAAAATGAAAGAAGCCAATAAGAGGGGTCACTCTCTAAATAAAAGCAAGAAAAGGGGATTTGATAACTAAACGGATGTCCTCAAACATACAATCTTTACATTTATGAAAAGATTTATCATATTTTCAATGCAAAGTATTTATTTATATATTTTTGCAAGATCTCCCACACACTTTCCCTTCACATCATTGGCTAGATAGTCTAGATGGACATACAACATTGTGCAAGGTGCTTGTGGGGTACTCTTTTCATGACTCTCTTGTTGGTTATTGTTAAGTATGGCTATTTTTTTTTGACTTTAATACTTATGTTTTTTTTGGAAATGCTAACAAGAACTATTTCCAAAAACGTGTAATGTTCCCAAGTAAATTTTAGTAATGAAAGTATTGTAAATATTATCTTCAAGATATACTTAAGGGAGAAATATTGTTCCTCAAATAGGGCTTGAATTATGTCGATGCACTTTTACTCCTTGTGATGAAACTTTTACTGCTTGTGATGAAAATTGAGGAGGATGTAATTTGGATGCTTCTCATAATTTTAAAGAATTTATTGGTGAGTGACTACTGCAAAAGAAATTTTTCATGATGACATGGTAAATAGAGGGTATTTAGAGACCTCCTGGTAAAAAAATTGCTAGGTAAAGACTAAGAACTCTCTTGTATAATGATTAGAATTGTCAACATAGAAACCTTGTTTTCCTAGGATATTTTGTGACCTATATCCTTTTTTTTTCTACTTTTCTAATCGTACAACAAAGTTGCTAAACATTTGGAGCATTTGGACTTTGATGTCTCTCTTTTACCAACATAATGGTTTCCTTGGAGCTTTTGGAACTTGATGTCTCTCTTGTACCAACATAATGGTTTCTTTGTCTATTTTCAAAGAGCTTGCCATCTAAAGTGAGTATCAAGTTTAAATCTTAAATTTTGTGTTGTGTGCAACAAATTTTTTTTATACCATATGTGCCCTTCACATGTGTTATAATTATGCTCCTATGGATGCCACTATAGGCTACAATGTGTGTTTGGGCTATTTTGTTCAATAAGGGTGCCAAGATTTTATTTTGAGTAGCCTTAGTACCTTCAAGGAAAGTCTATTTATTTTATTGAAAAGAAATTAATATTTTTCCAACACTTTTTGTAGTATCATACATGATACTGTTAAGAGAATTTTTTTGTTGGGTTCTTCTAAAACTTTATAAAGAATGAAAATATTGTATTTATAGGGTTTTCTTCTGACTCAATATATTTCTTCTTATGCCAATAAATGAGGGAGGATGACATATTGGCACCTCAAAAAATTAGAGATGTCATTAGTATTTTGAACAATATAACTAATCATGCATTTGATCCTAATGCATTGTTGAAGGTACAAAATAGTCCCTTAGGTCATCACAAGAACTGACATAACTCAACATGTCCTCTGTACATCTACTTTACATGTCTTTTTCTTGCTCTTGACATTGGTATTATTATGGTGATTACATTTTCTCATTACAAGAAGTGACTCTATTTTTGCAATGAGCACAAGAAAGTCTCAATTGTTGTAGAGACTATGAAAAGAAAAATAGCTAGTGGACCTACAATGGCATGCATATTATTCACACAATAATTCTCACAATAGTTCTTTTCCCTCAATTGCAAGTCAACTATCCATTTCTCCAAGCTTGTAATTCATCTTCTATAACTACTCTCAAATATCTTATAGAAAATGATTACATGATGTAAAAAATGCTTTCAAATAATCGCATTTGCTTTGAAGTTTTCTAAAATTTCAAGCCATTGCCTACCAAACTTTACTAGTCCATTATCTCCTTTTGTTATAGGTTTTTAAAATTTTTTTATCATAAATATATTATTTAGAGCTTTGTTACATTTATGAGTTGGCACCACTTTCCCTATTACTTGGAATAACCTAATTAGAGATCATTGATAAAAACTTTCTTTTCATTTTCCTTATTTTTATCAAATTCCTAGTTTTATGTTGTTTGTAGACTAAGGTTCAATAAATGTCAACATGAGCTATAATAAACATTTTTACCACCCACCTTAGCATAAGGAAGAGGAAATACTTGATCATTTGGAACCTCCATGTGTTAAAAGTGAGTATTTCAATTAGTTGTGTTTTTCAATTTTTAATACATTTGATTAATTAATGGGGTTTGATTTTTTTATTTAATGCAAAGGTTTATTTTCTTGACATTAATTGCATAATCATTTGTATCTTTTTCAGAGAAGTTAGCACAAGAAACAATATTTGTGTGTGGCCAAAGTGCTTGAAATTATATTTTATAAGAGTCTATCACTACAATAATTTAGAGATTTAGATTTTTTTCCATAATAACTAAAGCTTGTGTTCTTTGAGAAGAGTATATCATGTTACAGTGACCATTATCATGGTAGATCTAATGTTGGGAAAAAAAATTGTAAATTTTTTGCATTATTCTTTAAAGGGTACTAGCTGAAAGGAAGAGGAGCTACTTTACAAGTAGGAGGATGGTGTGTCGATTCTATCATGCTCTAATATGACTCAATTAATGACTAAATAAATTACCAAATAAACTACCAAACAAATTACCAAATAAATTACCAAATATATAACCAAATATACTACCAAATGTACTACCAAATAAACTACCAAATCAAATACCAAATATACAACCAAACAAACTACCAAATATACTACCAAATAAAGCACCAAAACTACCAAATAAACTACCATATAAACTACTAGGTAACAACAATAAATGACTAAATCAATGATTATAGTTTAGTCATAAATTTGGTTGGGAGATAAATGTTTGGTAACAAACTACCATTGATCACATGATCAAAATTAGTCACAAATCTGCAAGTTTTAGTAGTTTATTTAGTAATATATTGTTGTTTTTGTGCTAGTGTTGGAAATAACTAACTACTCCATGAATATACTCTACTCAGCACAAACTGACCATGTACACTTATTACAACTTGGCCTCCATTGTGGCTTTATCGTAGTGTAGATCGACCAACTTTGCCTTATGAATAAGTAAGTGTTTTGCACTAATATACAGTAATAAGATTGCCTTTAAGGTCAACATAATATTTTTTTGGTTATTAGCCAGACCTGTGGCTACTCTAAGTTCAATTAATAATTTCCTTCCACTTTTTTTGCTTTGTTTTCCTCATTTTGGGTGTTCTATGCCTTCCAAATTTTCTATAATACTAAGGTTATCTATATTTTTTCTAGTGTTCTTCACACTTGTAGCTATAGATTCATCTTCCTCTTAATTTAAATATTCCTTTTCTAATTCTTTCAAAATTTTGTTACTAATTCCTCTATCATCCCCATCCTTATGTCTATCTACTATGTTCTTATTTATATTATTTGTTCTATCTATTTTGTCCATAACTTGTTGATAGATTTTTTTTGTCCTAGATCTGAAATTCCTCCCAATTCTAGATTTTTCCTACTTTATTCCCATCTAGCTTATCCAAATTCTAATTATCTAGAAACATTTTTTGATTTATCAATTTACATTCTCTTAAAAATGTCTCTACTTGAATAGGAATATATCTACAAGATCCTTCTCATTTTTCTTAGTTTTTCTCAAAAGATTGGAATGGATATTGTTTTTAACTCTTTTATTATTATTATTATTATTAGTATTATTATATCTAGATGTTTACCTTCCCCCAATCTTAATTGAATTTCTAAGGTTTTATTTTTATCTGATATTGATACACTATATTCTTTATTCTTGCTAAATTGTGTTTTTCTATATTATCCTCTAAATCCTCATCAGAATCAATTCCTCCATACCCATTTTCGTGATTTTTTCAAGTATCCAACTTTTCTCCTTTATCACTTCTTCACTTTTTTCATCTTCTAATTTATAATCAAGGTCCCTTAAAAATTCTTCTTTATCTAAGTCAACTTCATCCAAAAGAGATTTTGAAACCATGTTAGAGTTGTGTTTTTCCTACAGTATTACTATATTGTTTTCCAATATATCTATCATAAAATCTATAGTTTTGAAATCTTTTTCTTATTATCAGGAAGCTTTGGAGAACTTATTTTATTAGTTATTTCTTAACTGTGATTTTTAAATCTATCTTTGGATTGAAAATGCTCACTTTTAGACAATCTCCTTTGAATGGCCATATTCTCCATTAATGTTGTATGGGTTTGAAATAATAGATTCTCTTTGTGTGCTTCCTCCCATAAAACTATTTCATTTATCAAATCATTTTGAATGAGAATTAAATCCTTAGTCAAAATTTTTATAAAGCTTTAGATTTCCTTTAATGTCTTCAATAAATAATTGTTGAGTTTTGCATTGTTCACACTATTGGAGTTTCTTGATATTATCTTCCAAGCTAGTGATTCCATCTTTCTCAAATCTATTATCACTAAGATTTTCCTTTCTTCTTGTGATATTTTGGAAATCTACTTGATCTCCCTCTTGGGATTTATTCTTAAGATTATTACGGTTAATTGAGTTATCATAGTTCTCTTTCTCTATTTCTTCCACTATTTCTCCCACTTAAAGCACTTCTTTCATGAAATATATTTCACTTGCCAGACTTCATCCTTTCTTGCCTATTTTTTTTGATCTGGTGTTGCATGATTATCAAAAGACTAAGATTGCATATTTCCTTGGATTTTTGTTGTCTTATCATAGTTTCTCTTGGCAGGATTCATGATATCTAATTTAATATTCGGTATTTTTCCTATATATGTGAATCTTGCATTATTGTCATTCCTTTCTATTAGCACTATGTCATGTATATGGCCTTAAAATTTCACTATTTGAAAGTTATGTTTAGATTGTTAGTAAATATTTTATGGGTTTAGAATTATGATGATTTAGTTTAATATAGACTAAAATCTTAACATCATTTTCTTTTCTTTAATTAGCATTTATGTGATGGAATTCTATGATTGTAGACCCTATACATTTGATAATTTAGAATTTTAGTAGTTTAATGGTATGGATTTAATTACCACCCAAGTTGGTAGATTATGGTGTTTGACAAAATCCTCAGCAAAGCTAGGGGACTATTATATATATATATATATATATATATATATATATAACTCTAAACCCTTTATAAATGAAAAGAGGACCTAACAAAAATTTGTCTCTAATTATTTCTACAATAAAAATAAGCCAGATGATTTGACATGGAGGATATACTTACCTATTGCCTACAGAAGATTTCTAGTCATTTTGTTAGTTTAGGATCCCTCATTTGAGGTCTATTGTAGAATGGAAAAAATGCCTTGGTCCTTGCACTCAAACCAACATTCTTCATTGTGTATATTGATAATGATTAGGAGATTCTCTTATAATTTCTTGTTAATGTGGTGTGATTCCTATCCTTTATTTTCATGATTGGAGGTCTTGGAGGATTATCTTTTGGGTTCTTGCACTAGTCTTTCTTTGAATATTTGGTTTTTATAAAGAAATTTGTTTGCTTTTTTATTGCATTGTCTTCCACTTTATTTTGGCTTAATGTAGTTTTATAGATGGAGGGATGAAAAATTATTGTTGTTTTAATGTTCTAGATAGCATCATCAATTTTTTGGAGAAATTCAAGAATTTTTATGATAAGGTGAACAATTTAGCATATTTAATTTTATTAAAGTATACATATGATTTCACATCAAAATTCTCTCTATCATATTATAGAGCCATTTTCCCTCTTTAGGTTATGTTTTTATAAGCATGTGCAAGAAGAAAATTATTTGATGTGTTATTGGACACCAATCTTGTAGAGTTTTATTTAGATGTATGTAGATTTGTAACTGTAAAAATGAAGTAGTGTAGGATGGATGTCAAAACTTTTTAATCATGGAATAAATCCTTTTAATGTGATGTTGATGTTTATATTTGAACTTTTTTTGGAAGGTATTTCCTTATAATCATGTGTCAAATTTGTGCTAAAATTTGTGTTGCAAAAAATTTCTATGATTATCAAGTGTGCATGGGTTACTCACAATCAATGGATCTGATTGTTTGCAATAAAACTATCTGTAAACTTCCCTAATTCATAGTTGGAGGGGTTTTCTTCTCTTTGTCAATGGGTTAGTGGCTATGTATAGAAATTATTGCTTATTTTTTGGATTACTTAAGATCACACATCCAATTAGCCAAGTAAAATAAATCATTTCTAATGTATATATAGTTTGACCGCCAAATCACTTTCAATGCTTTTTGTTCACACTTAGTTGTTGGTGGTACAGATTGAGAATATGTATTTCTTTCTTTTGCATAAATATGAAATTTATTCCAAACATAGAAGTTGTAGATTGAATATGCTACTAAGCCATACAAATTCATACACTAAACACTAAGCCGCTAGCCTCTAGATGTAATAACAGGTTGTGCTAGAATCTCATATCTCCAATTTATAGTGATTGCAAGCTTGAATTTTTGAAGCACTATCCCTAGGAATGACCATATACATTTATTGATCTGTTACCCTATCCCTACTAGAGAAGAATCACTTCTTAATTGGCAGAAAGCTAACTTTTTCGTACCATTTTATTCTTAGTAAAAAAAAATTAATATTTTTTTATCTTATCCATAAATAAAATTACTTCAAAATAAAGGTTTTTATCAATAAAATAATTTTAAAATAATAAAATAAAATTTAGCAACAATTATTTTAAATAAACTAAAAATTATGATTACCTTATATTTAATTTATTATGTATGAATAAAATGATCATTTTAAACAATTTCCATTTATTATCTATCTCAGTATGATGATTATTATTTTCTTTATAAATTATTTTGATTTATTAAAAATTTGATTGGTGGTTTCAAGAACAAATGCTACTTTTGGTTGGCCATGGTGGATACCCTTGTTCACCTATGTTTGTGGTTGCCTTAGTAGACAAAGCCCATCACTTCTCTTCTTCCCTCATTGACCCTCCTATCCTTCATGTTTTCTCTATTGAGAAGGTGTTGGGTATTCTCTTGCCTCCCTAGGTAAAAGCTCTTGTTGTCTCTTTGGTCATACCATCTCTTTTCCTGATGAGATTATTGATATAATAATGAATTATTTAGGGCTTACCCTAGTTAGGAAGTTCCCCCTATTTAGGCCTTTAGTGGAAGAACTCAACCAGTTGAAAACTTGACTCACTCCCTTAAATTGAGTTTTAACATTAGTACCCTAGTAAAACAACTATTTGTTTTCTCCTTTGTCTACCAAGAGGACCTCTCTTATATTCTCACAAAAAACCATTCGTCTCTCATAGGGAACCTAGGGAATATGCTTAATATTCACAAATGGAAACCTAAGATGGACCCAACCCTTGAGTTGGGAAATCATGCCCCACTGTGTAAGACTGCTAGGTTTTCCCTTGCAGTTGTGGAATAATGAGTTTTTTATAGGTATAGAAAATTCCTTCAAATCACTTCTAGAAGTTGAAAAAATCACCCAAACGAAAGCTTGTCTCTTATTTTCCAAGATGTGTGTTAGTGTCACAATTAATCAAGTTCTTCCTACAAAACTCACGATTGAATCCAAGCCAACATCCTATGTCCAAAGCCTATTCTATGAGAAGGCATATTTTTTCTATTTGACATATAAAAAGTTCAAAAATTTGGATGTGAATTGTACTGCCAAATTGTCTATGTTAGAATCTCCTACTATGGCTCTAGCTAATAGATCGAGGGAAGCTATTTCTAGCCCACCACTGTAGATGTCCCAACCTCAATGAGGATGGAGATTCCCCTTTTCCTAATTTCCAAGGTTTTCATGTCTATCCTTGCACCCTATAAAACCCTTAGGGCTCAAGGATATAATCCCAGGGACCATATTTCCTTACACTCTTCTAAGTGTTAGAACCTTCCCTTAAAAGGAGATAGATGTTCTTTGTTGATCTAGTAGACCAAGCCCATCACTTCTCTTCTTCCCTCATTTACCCTCCTATCCTTCATGTTTTATCTACTGAGAAGGTGTTGGGTATTGTCATGCCCCCCTAGGTAAAAGCTCTTGTTGCCTCTTTGGTCATACCATCTCTTTTCTTAATGAGATTATTGATATAATGATGAGTTATTTAGGGCTTACCATAGTTGGCAAGTTCCCCCTATTTAGGACTTTAGTGGAAGAACTCAAGTAGTTGGAAAACTTGATTCACTCCCTTAAAGGGAGTTTTAACATTAGTACCTTGGTAAAAAAATTATTTTTTTTCTCCTTTGTCTACCAAGAAGACCTCTCTTATATTCTCACAAACAACCATTGGTCTCTTGTAGGGAACCTAGGGAATATCCTTAATATTCAAAAATGGAAACCTAAGATGGACCCATCCCCTGACTTGGAAAATCATGCCCCAGTGTGTAAGATTGTTAGGTTTTCCCTTGGAGTTTTTTAATAATGAGGTTTTTATAGGTATAGAAAATTCCTTCATATCACTTCTAGAAGTTGAAAAAGTCACCCAAACAAAAGCTTGTCTCTTATTTTCCAGGATGTGTGTCAGTCTCACAATTAATCAAGTTCTTCCTATAGAACTCATTATTGAATCCAAGCCAACATCTTATGTCCAAAGCCTATTCTATAAGGAGGCATATTTGTTCTATTCGACATGTAAAAGTTTAGGAATTTGGATGTGAATTGTATTGCCAAGTTATCTATGTTAGAATCTCCTACTATGGCTCTAGCTAATAGATTGAGGGAAGCTATTTCTAGCCCACCACTGTAGATGTCCCAACCTCGATGAGGATGGAGGTTCCCCTTTTCCCAATTCCCAAGGTTTTCATGTTTATACTTGCACCCTATAAAACCCTTAAGGTTCAAGGATATAATCCCAAGGACGACATTCCCTTTGCACTCTTCTAAGTTTGAGAACCTTCCCTTAAAAGGAGATAGATGTTCTCTATTGACTTAGTAGACCAAGCCCATCACTTCTCTTCTTCCCTCATTAACCCTCCTATCCTTCATGTTTTCTCTATTGAGAAGGTGTTGGGTATTCTCGTGCCCCCCTAGGTTAAAGCTCTTGTTGCCTCTTTGGTCATACCATCTCTTTTCCTGATGATATTATTGATATAATAATGAATTATTTAGGGCTTACCCTAGTTGGGAAGTTCTCCCTATTTAGGCCTTTAGTGGAAGAACTCAAGCAGTTGGAAAACTTGACTCACTCCCTTAAAGGGAGCTTTAACATTAGTAACTTAGTAAAAAAATAATTTGTTTTCTCATTTGTCTACCAAGAGGACCTCTCTTATATTCTCACAAACAACCATTGGTCTCTTGTAGGGAACCTAGGGAATATCCTTAATATTCACAAATGGAAACCTAAGATGGACCCAATCCTTGACTTAGGAAATCATGCCCCAGTGTGTAAAACTATTAGGTTTTCGCTTGGATTTTTGGAATAATGAGGTTTTGATAGGTATAGTAGATTCCTTTAGATCACTTCTAGAAG
This sequence comes from Cupressus sempervirens, assembly GCA_028749045.1. Classification (NCBI taxonomy): domain Eukaryota; kingdom Viridiplantae; phylum Streptophyta; class Pinopsida; order Cupressales; family Cupressaceae; genus Cupressus; species Cupressus sempervirens. The sequence continues at coordinate 814,581,286 of CM053792.1, read as the reverse complement.
TTGAAAAAGTTACCCAAAAAAAAGCTTGTCTCTTTTTTGCTAGGATGTGTGTCAGTGTCACAATTAATCAAGTTCTTCCTATAGAACTCATGATTGAATCCAAGCCAACATCCTATGTCCAAACCTTATTCTATGAGAAGGAATATTTGTTCTATTTGACATGTAAAAAGTTTGGGAATCTAGATGTGAACTGTACTACCATGTTGTCTATGTTAGAATCTCCTACTATGGCTCTAGCTAATAGATCGAGGGAAGTTATTTCTAGCCCACCACTGTAGATTTTTCACCTTGATGAGTATGGACATTCCCCTTTTCCTAATTCCCAAGGTTTTAATGTCTATCCTTGCACCTTATAAAACCCTTAGGGCTCAAGGATATAATCCTAGGGACCATATTTCCTTGCACTCTTCTAACTGTGAGAACCTTCACTTAAAAGGATATAGATGTTCTCTATTGACCACAATGCAATATATCGGCACCAGATACTTGTTCCAGCAATGTGTTGGAGGAAGAGAAAAAAAATTATATATATCAACATCGACTACTTCATTTTGTGAATCTATATTCACAAAAAATTTCCTACCATGGGAGTCGGATGCAGGAGCATCATGCATCAGCAAAAAAAAAATGTGGAAGATTTGTATGTTGGTTTCCTTGTCCTTATTGAGTTGGAAGCTTGTGGTGAAGATGAAGATGGTTCTATATCTTTCTTTTGGCATCAAAGTGTGGGACACACTTTTCTATCTACCAAGGGAGTCTGATGCAGGAGCATCTTGAATGGAAAAATTATTTATTCACAAAAAACAAAAAAAAAAGATAAAAGAAAAAAGAAAGGAAAAAAAAAAAAAAAATTGTGGAGGAGAGAGAAAGTGACGAAAATAGAAGGAAAAATAATAAAAATTGAAAAATGGAGGAAAAAAAGAGAAAAGAGGAATTTCTCTTTTCAAGGTGCATAGGTGGCATAAATAGAAAAATAAGAAAAATAATTGTCATTCCATTAATCGAGGTGTGTAGGTGAAAATTCTAGAAGATTTTGGATAAATCATGTATTTAAATTTTGGATAAATCATGTATTTAATATTTGTTGGGTGCTTAGTTGTATTTGAGTGGGAATTTAATATTTATTTAAAGGTAGTTGTATTTACCTTTTATCCCACATTGGTTGTGTTTGTAATGTCTTGGGTTAGAAGTGCCTATTTAAGCAAGGCTTATTATCATTTGTAATCAAGTTGGAGAAATAGAAGCTCTTCATGTAGAAACTCTTTGTATGTAATCTCTTGTAAGGAAGTTCGAGAAATGGAAGCTCTTCTAATGGAAGTTCGAGAAATAGAAGTTCTTGCATTGTAAGCTCTTCAAATGTAATCTCTTCTAATGGATTTCAAGTATTAATGGATGCTTTATGAAGCATTTTTTTCATCTCTCTATCTCCATATTATTGTGATCTTGGTTGTGAGTTTGTAAGGGTGGTGTTGGCCCTTCATCAGTGGTATCAGAGCATACCTTTGTTAGTGGTAGTAGAGCAGTCCTACATCATATTTTGGTTGGGACTTGATAGGATTCCTCTTTTGAATGTATTGGGCCAATAAATACCTCATCCCTTGTTGGATCACCTATTGGAAAATCCTATATTTCTATGGTTATCCCTAGGATAGTATCCTCTTTTTGAGTGCCATTTGGTGGTCACGTTTCCTCAAACTTGAAGGGACCTAAGCTAGTTTATCCTAACACAAGAATGGGGACATATGGTGATTATGATTCTACAATGTTGGAAGAGGCATTTTGGATAGTGGTTGACAAGAAAAACAAGAGGAATAAAAAATATGTGGGTAATGACAAAAGAGTGGAAAAAAACTAGGAGTGAAAGGACCTACTAAAGGGATGAGGGACCCTAGAGTATATTGATAGGCAATGGGGCCCCTCTTGGCTGTAAACCAAAAGTTTGGGCCAAAGGGTTTTGTTGTTTTAGAAACTAGACAGGTTTTCCTTTTGTTATCATGGTAAGAATACTTTTCTTGAATTTGAGAGGATTGAACAACCATGTTAAGTAGCATATGCTGAAAAGTGAATTAGTTGATTCTAAGGTTGATATGCTTCTCATTAAAGAAACTAAGCTGAGTAAAGATAATTTGGACAAGGCAATGCCCTACATATGGCCAATAGATTCTTAGGTCTCTTAGAAGGCCAATGGTGCTTCTAGAGGTTTGGCTATCACTTGGAATGTGAACAAAATTTCAAGTACTCTTTTTCACACTAATGTGAACTCAGTTATTTTAGTTTTCCATGATATTATTATAGGTTGGTACTAGAATTTAGTGAACATACATGCTTCAAACTCTAAGGGAAAAGGCAAGAAACAATAAGAATCCCTAGAAAATATGATGTGGAATAACTAGCATATAAAATGGATGCCTGGTGGTGATTTCAATATTCCTCTTCTCCTTTTAGACAAATTAGGGGGCTCTAAAGGCTTCACTAGTAGTATGGTAGACCTCAAAGACTTCTATCAAGTGTCTAATTTATTAGATCTAGACCACAAAAGGGTGAGGCTTACTTTGTCCAACTAGAGACAGGTCAAAAGCCTTATCTAGGTCTGATTGGATAGGTTTTCTCTATCACCTAATTAGAGTAATATTGATGACTTCTTCCTATAGGACAAACATAGAATAGGGTCAGACCATAGTGCTCTTCTTATTGAAAAGAAAGTAGGAAAAAAGAAATTTGACCCTTTTAGATTCAAGATAATGTGGCAATCCAATGGTAAGTTAAGAGACCTAATTAATAGATGGTGGAAGACCCCAACAAATTCTTCTCCTCTTTTAAAATTTAAATTTAAGTTGGATGTTGTTACAGATAAGGTTAAGAAGTAGAATAAATTATCCTCTGGAAATGTTTTTGAGAAGAAAAAGGACTTGCAGAGATACCCCTGATCTCCAAGAAGAAAGTGTGAGAAAATATAAATGACTTGGACTCCCAAAATTTGGAAATATCTTATAGATAACAATGGATCTCATTCATGGACAAAGAAGAAACTTTTTGGAGGAAAAAAATTAAGATCTAATGGCTTACTAAAGGAGATATGAACACTAGATTCTTCCATCATACAACATTACAACACAAGAATAGAAATATAATCAAATCCCTTAAAGTGGATTATGATAAGGTTGTTATAGATGAATTTGATATCAATAATGAAACCATTAATAACTTTCATCAAAGGGGTGGTCCTAATGATGGTGTTGAAGACTCCTATGATCTACTAGATTATATTCATGATCTTTTTTCTCCCAAGGAAAATAAACTAAAAAGGTTGAGTATGCAGAAGTCAAAATTGTTTATTTCTCCCTCCAAGGCTTTAAATATTTGGGCCATAAGGGGTTCCCTCTAGCTTTTTTTCAAGGGGACTGAGAAATTGTGGGAGAGGATGTTTTCAAATATTTCTGTCACTTCTTTAGAACTATTAATATAATTAATAAAACTAATCAAACCTACATTATGCTCATTCCAAAAAAAATGACCCCTGTTGTATGGAAATCTTTTTCCTAATTAGTCTCTATAACACTATTGACAAAAATATTGTCAAGGTTCTGGTGAACAAGATGAAATCAATCTTGAGGAAAGTCTTTTAAACATGCTAGAAAGGCTTCATTAATGTGAGGAATATTATCAATGTAGTTATTATGACCCATGAGACCTTACACTCTATGAATTCCAATGTTAAACCTATAATGGCTTTCAAGCTCAACATTTATAAAGTGTATGATAGGGTGAAATGGTCTTTCCTTGCTAAAGTGTTAACTAAATTTGGCTTCTTTGGTAAGTTTCACAAGATGATTATGACTTGTGTCACCTTTACTAGCTATGTTGTTCTTGTCAATAGTACCCCATCAAGATTTTTCACCACTAGTAGAGGCCTTGGACAAGGAGACCCCCTTTCCCCTTACCTTTTTATAATTGTGGCAAATGTCCTTAGTAAGAATCTAAATAGACTAAAACTCTCCAAGGCTATCTATTCTATCAAAGTAACCTCTAATATCCCCACCACTACTCATGAGAAATTTGTGGATTATACTATGCTTTTTGGAGAAGCTAATCGGAAAACCCTGTTAGATAACTATGCCAATTTTTCTAGTGAATGTATAAATTTTCATAAAATAAAACTCTTCTTTTTTAATACTCAACAATACATGCAAAGAATCATTTCTTCAAAATTGGAATTCCAAATCCAAAGTCTCTCATATATGTATCTCAACCTCCCTTTCTTAAAGCTTACCTTCAAAGAATTCTAGAGTTTACCTCCTATATTTTTCTATAATGCCTACAAAGTTGGAAAGTATCCTAGAAAAAATCAAAAAGAATTTTTATGGTCAGGAGTTGAGGAAAAGAGGAGAATGACTCTCATCAACTAGAATGATGTTTGTGAGCCAAATGTGAATGGTGGTATAGGTGTTAGATTTCTCAAAAGCATGAATAAATATCATCTCTAAAATAGGTTGGTTAAATCTTGAGGGAGATAAATAGTGGATGAAAATCCTAAGGGTTAAATATTCATCTTGTGAGCCTTCTTGTTCTTACCTCAACAATAATAACCCAATGGTAGTTCTGTACTATGGAAGAAGATTCTGAAAAGCATAAGCCTAGTTAGAAGAGGTAGTCATACCCAAGTAGGAAATGGTAGAAATAGCCTATTTTGGGAAGAAATTTTGAAGGATGAGGTTCCTATTAAGGAGGTAGTGAATAACCAATATTTTAAACTCTAGTTAAGCTCTCTTTTGGTAGCATGGATAGGAATTGATAATTGGGGATTGTTATTCTAGAATTACTATTCTAGAATTATTATTGTAGAATAGGAATTTGACTTCTCTATTTGGTTACACAAATTTGATATTAGAATTCACCTATCTAGGAGCCATTAAATATTTCAAAGTGATTGAATCATCTAGATTGATATATCCTGATCAAAACCTATCCTTGAATAAACTGGAATAAAACCCACTTAGGATTGAATCGAACAAAAATTTACACACAACATCATTGTACATTGATAATTATTTAAAAGCTTGGCATGAAAAGTACAAAATTCCTATCTATCATCTTTATATTTATTTTTTCCATGGATTACTTACTCCAAATCGAATCAATAGTAATCAACTTGGCAATTTTCTTGAAATCCTTGATCTATATGGTCTGGGATTTTATAGTGTCTCTAGCTACAAGATCCACAACCCAAAAAATCAATCCATTTGAATCCTTCCATAAAGAATCTATTCAACTATATTAGTATTTTTATTTGAATAAAATTTATATCTCTAATACCTACAATGATCTCCCAAATTGGGAGCATAAATTGTGATCATCACTGGAATTGTGACTTTAACATACCTGCAACCTCTCCTCTGATCAAAATAGAGCAACATGAGCATCACTATAGATTTAAAATTTTGATTAAATATTGAAATGAAAGTAGGAATGAAAGTTTCTAGTCCAATAACAAGTATTTTTGCAGAATTAACAAATGCTTTCTTTGGGTCAAAATGGGAAAATAACCTATAACCTGCCACAAAAAATAAACTATTTTTGGTGGCTTGTGGCTCATGGGAAAATCCTCACTTTCAATGTTCTACCTAAACATGGGATCCAAATTGGCTAACAGATGCACCTAGTATCTATATAATACTATATAATACTATACTACTCCCCATACATATATCTCATTTATACACATATCTGATAGATTATAGTATACTTCTTCTCCTTTACCAATACTACTCTCCCCTTTTTATCTTTAATATAGTATTCTTCCCCTCTTTGACATAAATGAAAAAGGTTAATAATATTTATAGGTTAATACCAAAATGTGACAAGAACTCAGAATGTACTTTTAAAATCAATGTCATTGTCTTGTCCCAATTTTCTTCTAATATATTTCTAGCATGAAAGGTAATCATAACTTCTGTTGATAATGCCATGATGTGGTCAGCTATGGAGAAGTTGTTGTCATGGATGAGAGTCTTTTCATGTGCAATTTTTTTCTACAATGCATTAATGTTGGTAAGAATCATGCCCTGAATCTCTATAAGTGTGGCCTTGATTCTAACTTCTTCCCTTAATAATTCTTCCTATAGATTTTTTAGATATCTAATCTTTGAGAAATGTGCAGAACTATAACTTGGGTCAAGTGATAGCTAGTGTACACTTTCCTTCATATATTCATCTATCCTGGATAGTTTATCCTTAATTCCTTTAGTGAATATAGATGTCTCACACAACTTAACAAATAATGAAATGACATTATTAATGGATGTTTCCAATGAAAAAAGAATAGTAGAATACTCTACTTCATTTATTGCAATTTTCTATTCAACTTGTTCCAATACTCTATTCTCAAATTTCCTTTCAGCCTTTTGTAGTAGCTTATCCTATCCATTTAGATCTTCATTTAATTTTTTTACAATTTCAGTAAGCTAATCAAGAATAGGTTGTGTACTATCAACCTCAATACTCATAGCATTTACAAATATGTCTTTTATATCCTCAAGAACTTGAGTTTTTTCCCCTTTTCTTTTCTAAGCTTTTGTTCTTAACTCTCTTTTGTAATAGTTCACCTACGTTATTCATTTGATTAGGTGCGAGGGTAGAGATATCCCAATTTAGAATAACTATGTCGTCATCTAGAATAATTTCTTCTTATTTACCCTTTTCTTTTAGAATGGTAGAAAAAAACTTATTTTCCTTTATCTAAGACTTTAATGCTCAATTGAGACTTGTTCTCAATTGTCACTATACTACTTGGAATAGAAACAATATTGGAAATAGATAGACTAGAAAAAATTGTAGTGATGGTATTAAAAATAAGAATTCCTTGTTGCTACTTGGTCAAGCCTAAAGATGGAGGAACTTGCTACTCGATAGATGAAGTGTTGGGAACTTCAATCAATGTAGCTCACTGAGTTGAATAGGTCCAAATCATGGCTGGATGCTTGGTGTAGAAGTGGTATCCACAACCAACTAGGTAGAAGCTCTCTCAAAGCCTAATTGCATTAAGGCTAGTCTTGGATAGTGAGGAAATGAAGCCATGAATGCGGCTATAATTTTATCTACATCTAATTCCTCAATACCTTGTATTTCTAGAAGGATTCTTCTAGCAGCATCCTATTCTTCCCTATCATCAAGTTTTACATCATCCATCTCATCATATTTTGTTTCTACTTCTTCTTCCTCATTATCATCATCCTTGTCATCAACATGCACAAAATAGTCATTGGGTTGATGCAACTAATAGATGTTTTCCATGTATTAGTAGTTGTCTTAACCATAAATTCAACATATTTAAGCAATATCATGTATGTGTTCAATTTGAGAGCTCATCTAATGAATACACTAATACATTTGGCATAATTTTGTGATGGCTATGTGTCACAATTACGACAGAAATGTGTTACCACTGCGAAAATCATAGACATCGCTATCTTTTAGTTGCAAATTATGATGTCTATCCTATACTGTCACAATCACGACGCCTATTTTCCACTATGCAACAACTTTATTGTGATAGCAACCCCATCACAATGCTTGTGGTTGATGTCACAATTGCAATGGACACCCTAGCAATTGCGATGGCAATTGGGCATCACCGCTACAACAACCCTGCCTCAATGCTTGTGGCTGATGTCACAATTATGATGGACATCTTGGAAATTGTGATGCTAGTTGGGAATCACCTCTATAGCAACCCCATCACAATGTTTGTGGCTGATGTTTCAATTATGATGGACACCCTTGCAATTGTGATGGCAGTTGGGCATCGCTACTATAACAAACCCATCACAATTCATGTGGTTGATATCACAATAACAACAGAGAAAAAGTAAAACAAAAAAAAAAAAAATTGCTAGCTTCCAACTATGTCAAACCAAATCAAACCTCGTAAACCCTATGTAACTTCATTTGGTCACATCTTATATTTGAGCAGGATGGTGTCTTATTGGTGCTCCTTCCATTATTTTATGATATATTATTATCAAGCCATCCAATCAGCTATAGGAAAAAGATGATTCTTGAACAATCAAATTAGCAATACGATCAATCTGCATTATATTTGGACACTTGGTTTGAGGTTCATCTCATCAATTCCCATTCATCAAAAGATCTTTATCCGATTAGACCTCGATAGAAAATATTGAGATTTCCTGAGCCCCAAGCTCAAATCATGCAAGCTTCAATCTCCACATATCATAAAGTCGACATATAGAGTTGACCATCCACTAGCTAGAAGCTTCACCTACATTAGCTCTCAGATGGTGTGAGAATGCTCAGCTCTATATACAAGCTTTATGATATGTGGAGATTAAAGCTTGCATGATTTGGGCTTGGGGCTTAGAAAATCTCAATGTTTTCTATCGAGGTCTAATCAGATAAAGATCCTATGATAAATGGGAATTCATGAGATGAACCTCAAACCAAGTGTCCAAATGCAATATAGATCGACCGTATTGCTAATTCGATTGTTCAGGAATCATCTTTTTCCTATAGCCAATTGGATGGCTTGATAATAATATATCATGAAATAATGGAAGGAGCACTAATAAGACACCATCCTACTCAAATATAAGATGTGACCAAATGAAGTTACGTAGGGTTTAAGAGTCTTGATTTGGTTTGATGTTGGAGGTAGTTGAGAATGACGTTGCTAGAAGCTTCATCTCCCTTGTCTCCTCCCTTTGCCTCACTTCTTCCCAAGCCTTGATATGTCATATTTATGTTGCTTAAATAATTGAGTATTAACGATTTTGCTAGAATTGATTCCTTAAATTTCTATTTTTAGAAGCTTTCTTATAAAGATAAACTATGATAGAAACAATCTCTTGAACATGCACACACTTTTCCAGCTATGGTGGATTAGGAATGTGCAATATATATTTTGTGCACTACAATATCATGTAGTGAAATAGATTATACAAATATAGAAGTAGTGAAACCATGGAAGCAAAAGCCATTAAAATTGGGAAGGTTCGATGAAAAAAATATTATGAAGAAAGATTGCAATGATGTGGCATTAGATTGAATACACTGATATATGTAATTGGATCAAATTTTTTTGAGATGTGCAACATCATAATTTTATAAGATGTATGTATTGATCTCATCATTCTTTATTTAATTAATGTCACTTGAATGATTTCAACAAAAACTTACACAAAATAATAAAGCTTCTTTGATTTTTAATCCATGTCACTCAGGTAGAAGAAAAATAGAACAAATTTCTTTTTTAATATGTATAGCATACCTAAAATGCACCCGTAAAGCCCCATCTCAGTTGATTTGTTGTCAATCTTGGGATGACAACATAAATTACTGGCATAGTAGGCTTGTACTTCACAATCAACCCGGGGAAAATAAAACGTAAATATCATGATGAGAATTAGAATGTGTAGATGTCTTATCTGTATATCAGAAAATCAAATTCAGATATAGAACAAACCTTAATTGCATCATGAAATTTATTTGAAAGTTCCAACCATTTCTATTGCCCTTCTGTTGAGACCTTTCTACATTCTTCCTGTCAAAAACAAAGCCTAACCATCAAACTATCATGATAATACTTTAAAAATTTACTATTTAGTTTTTAACTTCACATTTTAGAAGTTAAATCACAACAACAAAAAAACAAAAATCCATTTTGTGAATTTCATGAACACCCTTGAATCTAGAGGGGCATGCTTGGGTAGTAATTTGTTCCCTATCACCTTAGAACTGAAATAAGAAACTAGTTTGTGTTTAAAAGAAACATTGAGACCATAAACAGAAAGCATGACAAAATAACACAAAATTCAGATATTATAATTTATTATCATAGTTTGAAATAGCAAAATTTCATAACAACAAATGATTAGGGAGCTCCATGAAATTTGGCTTACATTTGCTTTTTTTTAAATGTAATTTTATATTAGCCCTTTGCAACTTTCACTAAAATAAATACACAAAACATATCAAGATACAACCCAAGCTAACTTCAGTAAATAAACAAGAAACAATGTTTAAGAAAGCCATGAACAATAATAGCTCTTTTAAGTAAAAGTTGTAAGAAACGGCTTGTATAAAATACCTTACTAGGAAACTATGGTGAAATTTAGAAAAAAAAATGAGGATACAATTCATAACTTTGTTGAATGCTAAGGATACAAATCTAGTTAGGATAGGCTTGAATGGGAAGATAGTTGGATCGAAAAGATTAAACATTGAATCCATATTGCAATATCTTGGACTCTCTTGGCACAAGCAGTAGTTATGCTTAGTGAACTGACAAAGGGCCCATTCGATATAAAATTTAGAGAGTATGGGTGGGAAGATTTGGAACTTGGAGGTAAGCTTTGTATCTGACCATGAACTCATGGATACAATTGATTTGAAGCCCAAGAGTTAGATATATTTTTTAGGAAAGCTATCTAATATGATCAAATCCTAATTCCCTTTGCTTAAAATAACCTCTTCCAAGCAACAGCATATTCAAATAACACAGTCCCAAGATAGTGCTGAGATCCAAGGATGCAATTAAAAAGCTACAAGTTTAGAATGTCATGATAGTTCAAAGCATGAAGCCTTAGATGCAAAGGAAAATAGTATAAACATAGGACAAAATAGAGAAATATTTAGTATCTTATTGAGCTTCACTTTGTTTCGAGAATATTTTAATATTCTCTACTAAACAGGGCCAACCATGTGAAGGTGGAAGGTCATTTGGCCCCACTCCCCTGCCCCTAACATCACTCTACATTCTCCATTAACATCTAACATTCATTCATTCTTTCAACCATTAATAAAATGTAACATTCAATCAATATCACATGATAACATTCATTAACACATTAGATTCATTAACATGCAACATTCATCAATATTTTGCATTAAAACATAATTCATGAACATTCATTAGCACATAATTAAATTCATTAAGACATAAAATTCAGTCATTATCAATTAAGGTATGTAGATGACAATCATTTCTTTTTTCTATGTAAGCTCTAAGAGGAGCATTAGTGTGATCATCAATTCCCCCCTCATTAGTTGTTTTGTTCTCTGTTCTTGATGATCTCAAATTCCTATGCTATTGTAAAGGGGGGTCCTCTGCACTAACAAATAAAAGAGTTAAGTTAAAAATAATTTATTATAATTGTTACAAGTATTTAATTATTTTAAATAACATACCTGTGGTACTCTTTACCTGATTTGACCACATCATTTTGTCTAGACTCAACATCAACTCGCTCATGAACATCGACCCTTCGATCCTCTACAACTGCTATACAAAATGTTAGGTTAATCCAAACACCAATTGCAATTACATATAAAAAATTTAATAGCAAATATATACCTCCACCACTGGAATGCACATCATGGGAACCTTCAACATCCATAGATTGTGTAGAAGGATTGGCAGGTTGCATTCCAACATCCTATGTATTGTTATCATTGCTTGCTTAAAATAGATATACTCACTTTATATTGGGACTTGACATCAAATAGACTAATTGGTAAAGTATTGAATTTGAAATAAATTTCATTTAGCTTATTTACCTATGGCTCAAATGCATCATTGTTAGAACCTTCCACATTGATTTCAGCTCGTAGCTGTTCAGCCATGCCTCTATAGCCTTGTTGGAAGCCAATTCTCTTATCCTCTTCTGTGAGGCATCTCTTGAACTCTGAGCCCTACATTTTTGTGTGGTATGGTAAATTTTACTTGCATTGTTTCATCAAACAATGGAGGGTAGTTAAAATATCAAAAGGAAATACAAAAGTTGCCAAAACACTTGGTGTCAAGATTCGGTGTATGAGGCCTTGAATGGTACAAGGGAGAAGTAACTAGTATGTAGCCTTATGTGATGAGTTGGGTCCATGAATTAAAGGAGTAGTTGTAATAGTAGATTACTTCCTTGTTTGAAGGTGAATCAAGCCTTGATTATTCTTGTGGAGAACAGGGGACTGGGGTGATAACTTGAATTTCTTAGTTGTTCCAAGGTGCTAGGAGTTTGTTGGTGCTTCCAAAGCATGTTACTTTGCATCATATATTGGTGTGGAGGAACACTGAGATCCAAGTTGAGGATCAAGAGCATAGACAAGCTAGTCTATCCTAGCATTTCCCATCACAATATATAAAATAATTGATATAATTTTTCATTTACTAATACTTACAACTCGTGCTTGAAGTTTTGAAAAACCACTAGAGTGGAGCTTGTGTGTCCCATTCTTTTTCTATTCTTACCTTTGTTTCCTTTGATGTGTTAGGAAATCTATGAAAAGTTTGAAATATGTTAGATAGTATAAATATAGAGGTTGATTAGTACATAATTACATTCTCAATAGTATCACATACCTTTCTGTACTCTCTACTGGTGTAATATTATTTTTCTTGTCAATTTTATACTTTCCATCAAAAATTCGAGCTTGCCACTTAGGCTTAGGAACATAGGGTAGATGCTCATACCTAGGGTTATTCTATAAATTTTTCTATACTGGTCCCTAATATACTTCAAACATGAACCCGCTTTTTCAAGGACCTTATTTCTCTCGAATGCACGAGGTCCAAAGAGTTGGGTCATGCTCTCTATAAGATCATCCTTCAACTTTTTGTCTTGGTTATTCCACCTTTTAAGTTAAAAAAACATGTTAGACTCATAAATGAAGTGAAGCTACCTTTAATATAGTTTAAGAAATGGATGAAAAGGAAAACTATTCTAGCAATGATATGAAATCAAAATAGTGGTTCGAGGTTTTAGTTAGGATATGATGTTCCACCAGGTACGCAGGGTGGGCCCAAATATTTGCAAACACTCATCACCAAGTTTTTTCCAAAAAACATCATTCCCTACAAAACAATCATGGGATCATTAGTTGATGAAGAGTGATCAAAAACTAAATTACTATTATAGCACTATAGAATAATAATAACTTTAAAGTACTTGGAATTTTGGCTACTTTTAATGGAATGCCTTCATTGTTTTTGACGATCAATATGACATCCTTCACCGTTCCTATACTAGGAACATAGGAACATCAAGGAAATGATGTTGTAGCTCCTATTACAAAAAGTTTCATAAGTTTCATAAGTCTTTGTCATGAATTATAAAAGAAAAAATGATAATTGATGTTAAAAAGTTTTTTTAAAAAATTGTTTGTTGCTATCATAAGATAGTTATGAAGGGCAGTTGTGTCCAAGGAGTCTTTTTTCAGTTTGATGAGTCAATTAGATGGGAAAAAGGCTTGAAAAACAAGGTCTTTATAAGACACAAGTGTTGTAGTTGAGAAAAGGGGTGTGCATGTACGAAGAAAAGATATAAATAAAAGAATTTTGCACTTCACTATCACAGGGATAGTTTTCTAACTTGCAAGATTCATACTGGTAAATCAATAAGGTTCTTGCCATTCAAAAGTTACTATTTTTCCTGTTGAAGAGATTTTCATGTTTGGTTAACTTTATGCAAGGTTTTTTTAAGTTATTCTCAAGAAAAACTACATTTTAGATCTCTACTGTCATAGGAAATGTGACAGTTTGTCACTATTTTGAAGTAATTTGGGAAAATGTGCCTCTCCCAATTTCTATGATTAAAATGTAACTTTTGGGAGAGGTACTAAGGCTTTTAAATATGATGACTTCAACATGATTTAGATGTAGGTGACAATGAACAAAGAAAGGAATGGCAAGGTGACTGTTGAACCAAATAGTGAAGGTGCATTTGCAAGGCACCACATAGTGAATATGATGATCTGAGGATTGGAATGACTAAATACTACTTGAAAACATCTGAGAGGGTTTGTTTAAAATTGTTTGAGCCATTAGAAAGATTTTATAAGTTGATTTAGGGCCTTTTCTAGGAAGCCCTAGGCTAGAAACCCTTAAAGGGAGGGTTAGATGGAAAAGTATCTAGAAATGCATGGAGGGTTAAACAAGTTGAGGAATCCTACTATTTATTAGATTCCTTAAGGTTTTGTAAAGTTTTGGGAGGTTGATAATAAGCACAAAAGGTAGTTTCTTTGTTAGGCAAGGGCTAATTAGGCATAATTGATTGTAGAGATGGCCATAGAAGGGTTCATCAGTCACAAGTTGAAAGGTTGATATTTGTAGGGGTTTAAGAACTCATTAAAGGGTATTTGAAGAGGTGGAGAAGCTACCATGGTGTTTGAGAAATTTGGAAGAAAAATGCAATTTTCTTGCAAGACAAGGCTAATAGGACAGTCCTACAAAAGGCAGTTTTGAAGATTGGTATAGAGTTGATGCTTGGTAGGGGTTGGAACTCCTTAGTTATGTTGTTTGAAGGTTATTGAGGCATTGGAAGGATCAGGAGAATCCTTGAAGATAGAGATTCAGTGTTGATTGCATGAAGGGTGAATTAGGAGTGTTCCTAATGAAAGGGAAGTTGAAACATGGACAAAGTGAATTGAAAGTTGTTCAAAATGAATCAAGGCAGTGAACCTATTATAGAGGAGTGTTTCGTTGATATCCTAAAGCTAGGGACTTCTTATTGATCCTTGAGTTGAACTCTAGTTCCTTGAGTGGATTCCAAGACATTGTTGAATCCTCAAGTAACTTATGAGGGTGACTATTGGGAAGACAGAAAATTAGATATAGATCAAAGCCAATAATTACAACATAGTTTTGGCAATGGATATATATATATATATATATATTGAAGATGATGAAAGAATTGATTACTACTAAGGAAGATCAAAACAAGACAACTCCATTTATCATGAAGTAACTCATACACATTAGAAACAGAATCATACTTGATGTAAGTTTATAAGGCTCATCTGAAATATCAACTACATCACTATAGATTTAGTATCCCATTAACCATTCTATCAAATCAAGGACATTATATTAGACAATTATTTCATCAATAAAAGAAATATTTATTCACATCTCATTGCATGATCAAGCACATGAATATGGTGCAGGGCACCTAACCTAAGAGGCAAGGGAACAAGTACCTAGGAGGCAGGAAACCTACCCACTCCATGGAAGGGTGGATTCAAGCAATTTAGGAAGTTTTAACAAGGTTTGGTCCATACTTTAGTAAGTTGGCCCATGTTTGGTAATATTTTGTAATAAAGGCACATGTAAGGCCCATTAGCACTTTGGTGTGGTTATAAACCGAGTGACTCAAATGGGATCAAAAGGCCTTAGAATAGGGTGTTTGAGTCAATATAGGCCTAGAGAAATAACCATGCACTTGTTAAGTTCATTAGACTTACCAACTTGAAAAAAATGCAAAAATTGCCTAAAAATTGCTGACAGCTTTTAAAATGTTGATTGGTAATTACAAAAAGTTGTTGT
The DNA here is from genome assembly GCA_028749045.1 of Cupressus sempervirens. Classification (NCBI taxonomy): domain Eukaryota; kingdom Viridiplantae; phylum Streptophyta; class Pinopsida; order Cupressales; family Cupressaceae; genus Cupressus; species Cupressus sempervirens. The sequence continues at coordinate 814,565,955 of CM053792.1, read as the reverse complement.
TTGTTTGTTTCATGGTTTGAAATGGCTATTTGGTTGTTCCAATGGTCATATAGGCCTACAAATATGTTATTTTAGGTCTCAATTGGAGGGAGAGATCAGGTTGTAGCAAATGCTTGGAGAAAATGAATAAAAACCTCTAATTTACTGGTAAAATTGTTGTTACAGTGTGTTGTATGGTTCTGTATAGTACTTTCATTATTACTCTACAAGTGGATTAGTGGTGGATGTGTGTTCAAAAGGTTTTGGATTTGATTTGATTCAATTTTCAATTGTGGTTTGTGATTTATTAGCATTTTTGTCCTGAGAGTTCTGAATAGCCATGTTTTCTAGGGCCTTGTACAAATGCATCCCTAACTTGAAAATCCACTGGTGGAAATCTTTGAAACTAAGGGATATGCAAGTTAAGGTACCTATCTACATGATTCTAGGAGTTGGAGGTGTGGTGAGTAGGGCAAGTATTTTTCCAAGCCAGCCCTAGGTCAAGCAAGACCATGTGCTTGAGTAGTTTTCGCTATTATTATGGTGACAATCATGTTTGGAGGCACTTCTGATCTATGTGAATGCTAAAGTTAGATACATTTAATGTGTTTAGGATTTCCATAAGTTATTGGGGTCTTTGGAACCCACCTAGTCCATCCTTCCTTGAAGCCCTAGCCTAACTTGATCAACTAGGCCTAGGTACCAAGCAGTAGTTTGGAGGGTGTTAGAAAAAGATCATCCTAGAAGCTTTTGGGATTCTAGCAAGTGTATTAAGAGGTGCCTGAAAAAGTGGAGAAGTCCCTATTCCATAGAGGGATAGTTGGTGAAAATACAAGAAAATGGATTGGAAAGGCTACAAGGATTGTAGGCCTAGAAGTGCAAAGGATTGTTGTGGATTTGGTAGATTCCAAAAAAACTAAGGATTATGGTTGGACTGAAGGTTCTAATTTCTATCACCGTTTCTTGTGTTAGTGAGTGAAGTTTTTGAAGTGGATTGCCCCATTTTGGCTTAGCAGGTTTGTATACCTGGTGTGGGTAAGAGGACTTATACCAAGTCCTAGATCCAAAAATTAGATTGTGAAAGCCTTCTGAAGGCTAGTAGAAGAGGTGGCTGCTAGACTCTACATCAGAATATAATTGCGATAATATACTACAAGAGAAGATGATCTTCAATATTACAATATTTCATAACTAAAGAAAGCTAATTGAAGTTTGACTTATAACATAACCTTGTATATCCAAGCTATGAATGGAGTCAAGTTCTTATGGTTTGGAATCATAAAATTGTGAAAAAGTTTAAACGTTGAGTGACTACCAAAGGGGGGTCATTACAATCTACATCGTAAACACATAACACTTAAACACATAACAAAAGAGAGAAAAAGAGGGATTTTTTTACCAGTAGATGGTGCAACAGTCGATGCCTATAAGCTATGTATTGTCAACTCAACAGTTGGAAAGAGATTTGTGGTTGTCCTGGATGGAAGCAGCATTGTCATAGGATACAATTGATTTGAAGCTGAAGAATAAAATTGTTAGAGCATGCATAAATATAGAATGCGTGGACTAGCACGGACAAGATTGTTAGAGCATTAAAAAAAAGGATTGTTCGAGCATGTATTGTCAATGATTATGATCATTCTTATATATATTTAGTGGAAAACACAAGTGGGGAATGGAACATGTGATCTACATGAACCACCTGTATCACCCTCATCATGGGAATGGGGCTTGAAATCATGCAAAAAACTCTATAAAGACAACACATCCATATTTTAATTAATGCCATAAAAGAGCATAACATAAAAACCATTATTGAACTATTGTTATAATTAAAAATTTCATTAATACTTGCTTTTAAGGTTTTAGAGGTGTGTAACAATTCAGATCCCCTATCTTTTATTCCCTGAGTAGTAGGCTTTATGGTTGGCAAATGTATAATTTCTCTATCAATTTTCTTTAGCACATTTTTAATCGAATCGATCAGTTCATCGATCTTTGCTAAATGAATATAGAAAGGGTCCTCCTCAGGGAGGGGCTATTGAGGGACTGTAGGTCCCTTTCCCTCCCTCTAACCACTGGCCCTCTGTGACAACAATACTATTAGTATTATCAAAATTGCTCCAAAACAATAAAGAAAACAACATTAAAAAAATAAAATTTTGCTTCTAGCTAGTTTGCACAATTATAATGAGTTTCACTTGCTCATGTGTAGATGAGCCGAGAACATCGCCAGCATCCCCTCTGAGTGGTTGCTCCATATTGTGCCCCTTTTCAAAGATCAAGTATAAAAATGTTAGCCAAAAATTTATTGACTAAATGGTATGTTGGAGTCATTGATTAGAGGTTGGTTTAATATTATGTACCACCCCCATGATAGTATCCTCGTTTGTATCTATGCATTTCAAATTGTAATCAATAAGAAGCTCTTCCCTTGCACGTATTGATTTTATCGCACAGATGAATACACGATTTCCCTTGCACACCTCAAATATGGAATTGGGTTGCTTTATAGTTGACCCAGGTCATGTACTACTTATAAAATTTGCAATATTCTTTGTTGCTTTTGGCCTTCCATCAATGTATATAGTGAAAATTTTACTTTGATTATTGTCTTGCTGTTGTATATAATTTTCCGAGAGGGAATACCTATGCATACCTTTTTATATTGAACAATATGCATCCAACTTTTGCAATCGTAACATGGTCCAACATACTCCATCAATTCAAAAACTTTTTTGTAAGACACCTTTATGCCATCCATAGAAAATAGGATCAAACCATGTAATGATGATGGTGCTATGCGATATATCCTCTCGTTAACACAAAAATCAATGTTTATTGGAGGAAGTTCCTTGGGTACCCAATGTTTTTGTAGATGTTGGTACCTCAAGGGCACCTCGATATTGCCTTCCATCTCATCATCATAAGAACATGACCCCCCTTGAGCAAGGAAAAATTTCATGCATTTATTGAATTTCTTTCTAGTCCTTTGACCTCTAGTTAATCTCACTGTTCTAGATAAAATGCATGTCTCACTCTCCTCTTCTATTCCTATATTTCCCTCACTTGAGGAAAACACTTCTGAAAAATACCTATTCACTGGTACCTAAAAATGGGAGAGATCTTAGAAGACATCAATCTTACTATTGATAAGTGTATTAAATAGACTATCTATAAGGAGTATTGACTTATACCTGTCGATCCATGAGATTGTGCAGGATGCTCCTGAAATGGGTTCAGTTCCCTGCAAATGTAATTCAATTATCATGAGCATAATCACATCATAATCATGATCACATCCATCATAAGCATCACATAAAAATTAAAAACATTAAAAGGTACACAATATAACACTTAAATCAGGCTCACATTATAAGCCTACTAAGGAAGTAGGCCTAGTGAAGGGCTAAAATTGGGTTTTTGTATCAGCTGATGAGTTGAGGGCTTAGTCACCTTGGGGACATGCTATTTGAAGTTGTTTGATGTGTGTGGAAGTTGAGGAAACACCTAGTTAAGATGAAGTCAAGTTTGGTGCCTATTGAGGCATTGTGAGTATTTGATAGTTTATTGATTAGATTTCTTGGATGAATCCATTGGATGGATTGAGGGACAGTCATGGGATTATTCCAAAGATGTAGAACCTAAGGTGACATAAGGATTTGGTGTGCACTCTGATAGGTTATGGATTTGGCTTTGATCAAGGAGAGGGATCTTATGAAGATGCTTGGTTGGTGTTGTGAGAACACTATGGAAGTCCCTCTTGTTATGAATGATTGCAAGTCCACCTAGGGTCTCTGCATCACCTATAGAGGTAGAATTATTAAGCAAAAAATTGGGTAAGCACTTATATTATGTTTTCCCTATGAATTTTATTCTAGGCACAACTCCCTTTTATAAATATTTAATGAACTCCCTTTTCTAAACTAAACACTTACAAATGCTTTTGACCTAAAAGAAAATAAGGCTCAATAAATTCATGCATCAATATGTGTTTTAAATAGTTTTATTTAATTAATTTAGATTAATAGTTATTTTAGATTAGTAGTATTCTATTTGTAGTTGACACTTGTAGCTTTTAAATAGATAATGAATAAACTATGTAACCATATAAGATAAATATATTTATATCAAGAAATGAATATTAAATAGATTAAGGATTGATGTCATACCTCTAAATTTCATCATCATCATCCTTGTCATCATCATCATCATCATTATCATCCTCCTCGTCATCATCATCATTGTCGTCATTATCATCATCTTCGCCATCATCATCATCATCGTCGTTGTCATCATTGTCGACATCATCGTCATCATCAACATCATCATCATCAACATCAACATCATCTTCGTCATCATCATCATCAGTAGCAGCATCATTGTCATCATCATCATCTTCTTCTTCATGAAAATTTGTGTCAGAAACATCATCTAATAACTCTCAATCATGATCACGATCTACATCATCTTCTACTTCTTCAGTATCTTCTTCTTCCATCACATTATACTTTATTAGCCTTCCTCTCGGTTCATGTCTAACAACAAATGACCAACCCAGTTTATGTGGAACCTCTGAGTAAAATACCTGCTCACATTGGCTTGGAAGAACATAGGGCTCATCCCCAACTGGCTCAAACAACATTGTATTAACCATTGTAAATCTATTATTATGTTCAATAATAGTTATATCAGGATCATTTGGATTAAGTTGTAGCCTGTACCATTTAACAATGAAGAGTACTAATTTGAAAGAACCAAAGTCACACTCAAGTATATCATCCAAAATTCCATAGTATCAATTTTCAGACTCTCAAGGATGTAAATTAGTTCTAGATGAAATATTAGTCACTTGAAAGCTTTCTTCATGTCATCCAAAACTTTGACATGAAATTTTTGACCATTACAGAACATAGCCTTGTGGTCTTTAACCTACAATAATATGTGAAACATGTCAAAATTATTGTATCATGAGTTGACAAACATATGAGTGATTAATAAATTTGTATGTACTTGGAAATCTCTTAAACCACATGCTAAATCTATTTTCCTTTGCGTAACATTGAAATCTCCATTACGATAAGCTTCTTTAACCAATGAAGATACACCTTCCCATGTTAATGTGCGACTAGAATGTTGAAATCATTCAACCCATACCATCATCCAATCAAGATTGTTTGCAATATAAAAATGTAGTGCATCCCACTCTCGAGCACCTGTAAAAAAAAAAAAAGACAACTTACAACCAATTTATTTTGAAGATTAAGAAATAATTTATTACAATAACATCTTATAATTTATTACCTCTCACTTTCCTCAATGTACCTTTCCCCATCAAGTACTCCCCTTCTAATTTTTTAAAAGGCTCAAGATCCCAAATGCAATCTACATGGATATTTAATGCAAACTTAGAAAGATATTTACTAATGTACACCATAGTCTAGTATACCATATATCTCTCTACCATAAAACCCTTAAGATATGCTCTTTGTCAAACCAAAGCATTCAAATATTTCAAGTGCCTCTCAACCATCCATATTGACCTAGTGTGTATAGGTCCACACAATTCAATCTCCTCAACTAGGTGTATGAGGTAGTATTCCTGTGCATTGAAAAAAGTTGGAGGTAGACACTTTTGCATTTGACACAGTAAATGAGGAATTCTTCTCTTTCAATAGTTTATATCTTCTTTATGGATTTCTTTAGATGAAAATCACCTACATCAAGAGATTCAAGTCATAAAAAATATATAGATACAAGACTTTACAAAATGATATACAATAGATTACATAGCAAGAAAAAAAAATCATGAATATAATAAATATATACAACAAATTAAACAGATATTACTACTTACCTCATGTATTTTCTAATATCGTATATCACTTGTTTGATGTTATTGTTGAAGTGCTCTGAGAGAGATAGAGGAAGCACACATTGCAGTAATTATAAACCAATCTTTTCATTGTTTTCTAACATAACATAATGAATAGTACACGTAGTTTATGAATATATTGTAAATATAGAAGAACATAACTTACCTTGATGAAAGTATGCCGATCATGCATTTTGAGCCCTGGCCAAAATTCACCTTTTTTTAATATGAGATTGTTTATGTTTGTAGAAAACCCTATGGGAAATTGAATTTTTTGTATGACTTCTTTTATGGCATCACTTTGCTGCTTTGTTAATAACCAAGGAAGGGCACTTATATTAATCTGATCTCTATTGCTATTTGAGCAAATGAAATTTTTCAATGCATGATTGGATTCATGAATGTCATTACAAATTTTGACAATTTTTTCTTTGTCACACCTTCCATCCAATATTTTCTACAATGTCTCTATTATATTCTTTCAAATATGCATAGTATTAAACAAATGCACAATTTGTAAGTGCTCATAGTAGGGCAACCTACTAAATTGTTTGGGATAGCTTTTTAGTCCCTTTGCAAGGTTGTCATTACTACCTTGATGACCTTCACGATCATCAATTACACAATTAGTAAACAAAAATCACAATAGAAATATATAAATTACAAACATAAACCATTAGGTGGAATGACATTACCTCGATAATTAATTCTATTATATTCCAACTTTTATAGGTGAGGTGTCATTCTTCGTGGCTTTGATGTAGTCTCTTCTTTCCCATTGAGAAGATATTTTTCCATACTTCAATACTTATGATTCCTATGGAGGAAGTGTCTACACTCATCAAACACCTGCTTTCCTAAACTTTTTGAATGACAAGATTTCATCTTTGGACCACAAACTAGACATGCAAATTTTCCCTTTGTTTGAAGACCTACAAGATAATGATATAATTGGATTATTAAATATGTTGATTTTTATAATTAGAATTATCGTGTGCAACTTGAATTCACTATAACATACCACAAAAATGTGTTAGCCCTGGGGCATCATGTATTGCCCATGTAAGTATTGCACAGAATTGAAATTGTCTTTGTCCTATTGGTCTAGACACATCATACATAGTGACACCATTCCATAACTCCACCAACTTGTTGATAAGAGGCTCAATATATACATTCATATCTTTTACTTGATGTACCTACTTGAATGAATACTAACATTACATAATTATTGTGACTATTTTACTACAAGATTTGTAAGTACATGTAAATTAATAACTATCAAATGATAAGATACCTGGAACAATCATTGCCAACATAATGTGCTCCCTCTTTATTGACATCCATAGAGGAATGTTATTGTTGATAACAAAAATAGGCCACATCGAGTAAGTAGATCTCATCTCTCCAAATGGATTGACACCATCTGCTGCCAATGAAAGCCTAAGATTGCGAGGTTCTTCTTTCAAGTGTTGCCACTTTCCTCTATGTGCATAAATGTCAAACAATTTACAGGGATTTGAATAATGTCATCTTGACTTCTATTGCATGTATGATAATCCATAAATTGAGCCAAGCTACTACACCTGAATAATTGTTGCATCCGTGGAATAATGGGATGTAATGAAGAACCTTTTGAGGTACCTTTTTTGTTAGTCGATCTATTCAATATCTACTTGTATAACATACAGGGCATTGTGTTGCAAATTCATGTTGTTTACAATATATAATATAATCATTGGGACAAGAATGTATTGCTTCATACTCCATTCCAATATCTTTCATAACAATAGATATATCTCGATATGAGTCAGGTAGAATATTTGATGGTGGTAACAGAAAATCACCTATCAATCTATAGAGAAAAATATAAGTTGTTAATATAAAAAATATTAGTGGTACATTATTCACCCTTTGTTAACTATAAAGACATATATGACATACCTTAACATACGTGACATTGTTATGTTGGATAAACCATTCATAACTGTTGTCACTTAGGATTGCACCCTTGTCCAAGGCCTATGCGCGAGGACAACCTAGTGAAACATGGAAACAACCTCCAAGCTGTGAGACTTGAACTGAGAGGTTGAGTCTCTAGAGAAGGTCGGCTTCCTCTTACTGTTAGGGCGTACCTATATATTCTCAGAAGGGAAAGGGAGAAAGAGAGCATTAAAGCAAATCTACCTAGTCTAATCTAAGGTGGTGATGCACCAAAACAGAGTGTTTAGACTCATTTCTGCCCATATATGCACTACGGAACTAGGGTAACATTCAAGGTCATACATTCATTTAGACTTATATCGACCAACAGCCACATACATATTAGGAGACCAATTGAATAACACCAGGAACAGAAGATTTCACTTGTATATTATTCAATAGGCCAAAGATAGATACAGTATGCAGACCACTGATCTCAACAATACATCAATGAGAGGCAAAATGCTATACATACACGTTGATGGCTGAAAGAGATGATACAGGATGTTTTATCTAGCTCAGAGACAAAGGGATTTTACACTGCAAGTCTGCAAGCAGCAGCCGAGAAAATTAGGAAGAGTCGACCCTTACAAAATGTACAAAATCTGCCTTTATAGTTCAGGCGTAACTGAGAACTTTTACTGCTGAAATGACCCTGCAACTACCTGCCATTAAGTCCTGTGGAAGACAATCATGGAAAAAATCTCAAGAAAATTTGATCTCTTTCGCCAATAATGTCCTGAGAAGATTGAAAACGGTGCCATAACTACGCTCTGACCTGGTAGACGGATCAACGGATGGATGGAGTGTCTTTTTGTGTTTTACATTTACTCTGGTAGGTTGAGATTGATCATGGAGATCAGATCGCATGACAAAATCAATTATCTTCGCTTCCTAGTTCATGAATCCGTCGAAGTCAAAAGGTCCACCAGGCTCCTTATTCGTCAACTAGGCCACGCTGGCCAATTGCATTTCTTTATTTTGCCACTTGGAGGTCCTCCCGCGGTTGACCACCCTTCATTGGACTAACCACGCCACCTTGAATACTATCATGGCTGTGATGGTTACACTAACTGCCAACTGCCATCCTCGATTGTGCTGACAGGACATGTGTCGACGAGGTGCTGTGTCGCCAACATAAACCTCGCACATCTTCACCATAGCGCGATGGTGGCTACCATCGATCGGCCTCGATCCAACAATCATGGAGACTCGTCATTTTGTAACCCCCTTCCCTTGTAAATCACTGGGCCCGTGACACATGTGGCACTTCCCTATTGGTCCAACAATCGCTTAATCCTTACTGCGCCAGCTGCATGAAGCATGGTTCCACCAAGACACATGGTGCCTAGGCGCTATGTCGTCAATGTTATTTCCTGAGTGATTCTCGATGGCAAGATAGTGCCAGCTGTAGATCCCTGCGGATCCAACAATCGTGAAGACTCGCTATTTGACTGTGTTGGTCAAACTAAGATTTGGTGCCACCTCATGTCTGCATTCTGATCCAGCACACGTGGCTATTCCTGATTCACCATAAAACTAACCACTGTCAGTACACCTTTTTGATGACATAGTCTGGCCGTCATGAGACTTTCAACCTGCCGCAAAATTTTTAATCTATGACTGGGCCCATTCTGTTTGGCACCACCTCAGCGACGCATCCTTGCGAGACTTGACACCACCGACACGTGTCGAAAGGGTGCCAAGTCGCTATGCAGAAAACCTTGTAGCTTCACCATGGTGAGATGGTGCCTACCACCGATCCATTTCCAATCTGATGGTCACAAAACTTGACCTCCAGCGACCCACCTTCTATATTAAATTTTTGAGCCCGCTGGTACATGGCGTCTCCTTGTTGGTCTATTGGCTACTTGAATCTAACTGCGCTGGTAGCATGAAATGTGGCCACACCAGGACACGTGGCACACAGATGCTATGTCACCGACGTTAACTCTCGGGTAGTTCTCGATAGCGAGACAGCACCAGTCATAGATCCCCGCGGATCCGACGATCATGAAGACTCGCCATTCATGCTGAGACTACTGGGCCCGCTGTATGCTATGCACTGACTCATACACATGGCACCTCCCTATTTGGTTCGATGAAACACTAGCTGGCAACCCAAGACCTGATCCGTAGAGCGACCATGTGTCAGCTAGGCGCCATGTCACTATGCAGAAATCGAGACCAAATTCCCATAGCACCATAGCACCCACTAACAGCATGTCCTAAGATTTACACATGTCCCCATCCGATTCACTATCCTGACGCTGGGCTGACAAATTGCGCTGCAGAGTACCGATGGGACCCATCTGCCTGATCATTCGTTGCCACAGTGAACCTTTTGTTCGGGCGCTATGTCACCATCAAAAAATGCATTGGTTTTCCATTGGCGCCATGGCGCCTCGCCGGTTTTTTGAAATCTCCAGGCCATGAACTTGTTTTCCCACCACCATGAAACTTTTGACCTGCCGTACTCTGCGATCTGCGACTGGTCCCATCCCTCTTGGCACCATGTCTGCAACTGCACTGCACTCTGGATGACACCTGGCAATCCTTGGTGAGACCTGGTCCTGTCGATCCACGTGGTAGATGGTCGCCATGTCACTATGATAAAATCTGCACATCTTCGCCATAGCGAGATGGCACCATCCATTGATGTGACCCAATTCGACGATCGTGAGGACTCGTCGTACCTCATGCTTTTTCCCTCCATGTTGATAGACCTGGCATCACCTTGAGACATAGCCCCACCTGAAACACGTCACCAGGGTGCGATTTCATTGTCATAACCCTCACGCAACTCCTCCATAGCGTGATGGCGCTTACCATTGATCTGAGCTGATCTGACAGTTGTGAACGTAAGCCCCAATTGTGTTAGCTGTGCCGATAAGAACTCTGACCTGGCACATGTGGTTCCTTCTGATTTGTCACCGCAACACTTGATTTTGTCAGTCATTGAAACTCGTCGCCGTGACTATTTCCGCTAGGCGCTATGTTGCTATGGAGATTTTTTGGCCGATATGCCATAGCGACATAGCGCCAAGAGCATCGAGGACCTTTTCTGACCTGTGGAACGTCGGACCTACCCCTGCAACGTGTCGTCAACGCATCATCGCGCTGTAATAAATATTGTGCATTTCCTCTATAGCGCGATGGTGCCAACCATCGGTACCGCTTAGATCTGATAGCCAAAAACTTGCAGGTTGTAACATTAAAATACTTATTCGAGACCAACCGCTGCACGAGCCACACTTTCAAATTTAAATTCTTGGTGATAAAACTAGAGGTAACACTTCTGGCGACTCGCAGGGGGCATGAGCTTGCTCAATGCATGACCAGTGCCTGAGAATGATCCATTGGGCCATGGAGTCGAAAAGAGGGCCTGGAAGGTACAGAATTGAGAGTTGCAAGAAACCCTAACCCTTAATGAGGAAATCAAAACATTAAAAACCCTTGAACTCTAGCTCTGTCTCTACGACTTGGAAACAAAAACAAGACCTCCTCAGCAACTTGAGACTTGTCAAAATTTTGGGAACTGGCGACTCAAGAAGTGAGCCATGTGCACGCGCACTTATTGTAAAAAAGGAACAACAAGAAGAAACTAAACTAACTATGTACATGGATTCACAACTTTTTCAGAAATAGGGTTTCAGATGGATCCCATTGACTAGAATGGGCAGAATTTCACCATTTGGCCTACTTAGCTGGAATGCATTGGCCTGTTTGCAACTGGAGATAAGATAAGGGCCACTCCATAGTGGATCAAATTTGGAGTGCCTTCCTGGTTTTGCTCTGTCTGAGTCCCACTTGAGAACTAAATCTCCCTCTCTGAAGATTCTAGCCCTTGCCTTCTTATCAAAACTCTTCTTCATCTGCTGCTGGTGTATCTCCAGGGTTTGCATAGCTTTGTTTCTCTTTTCTTCCAGTTCAATCAACTCTGCCATTCTTACTGACATGGAACTATTTTCAACCAATTCTAGCTGATGAGCCAACTCCAAGGATGGGAATTCCAACGAGATTGGAAGTCTAGCCTCCCTACCATATATCAGCACAAAAGGTGAATTCCCAATAGATTTCTTGGGTGTTATCCTATCAGCCCACAGAGCAGTCCTTAATTTTTTTATGCCAGACCCTTTGATTGTCTTCTATCGTTCTCCTTATGATTCTGATCAGATTTTTGTTGGAAGATTAAGCTAAACCATTACCCTGGGGGTAGTAATTTGATGATGTGCTCAGATAGATATTGTGACTCATTGCCCATGCACAAATCTGGGTTCCAGCAAAAGATTTGGCATTATCTGAGATGATAGTAGAAGGAGCTCCAAACCTAGATACAATTCCATCAAGGAATTCAACAACTAATGGCTCTGTAGCATCCTTCAAGGCAACTGCCTCTGTCCACCTAGTGAAATAATCAGTAGTAGCCAAGATCCATTTATGACCTGCACTAGATGGAGGATTAATGCGGCCTATAAAATCCAACCCCCACTGGGTGAAGGGCTGATCCATCTGAATAGGATGAAGAGGAAGAGCTGCAAGTCTCTGTTTGCCTGAGAAAAAGGCACATTTCTCACATTTTCTCACATACCTATAACAATCATGGAACAGAGATGGCCAGTAATATCCAGCCCTCATGATCTTCATGGTGGTTGTTCTTGCAGAGAAGTGGCCACCATCAGGGCCATCATGAAGTTCTTTAATCATCCTCTCAACCTGATCCTCTTCAATACATCTCAACAGGGTCCCATTAAAATCCCTCCTGAATAGGATATCATCAATCACAACATAGGGAATGGACTACAGTCTATATTGTCTTCTTTTAGCTCTATCCAATCCCTGAGGGTGTCCATTCCCTGATAAAAAGTTCCTCATGTCATCCATCCAGCTCCTTGGGGCATTAACATTTCTTTCCTCCTGCTGCTCTGCAATTACCATAGCAGTCCCTTCATATGAATCCTAAACTGATAACATTTCTTTGCATAATCCTCTCCCTCTTACCAATTTGGTAATTTGAATATCAACATCATATTCCATTACCCTAGCGATCCATCCAACTCTCTTTTCACTGATGTCCTTGCTTAACAAGAACTCTTTTACACTCGCATGGGGCACCAACAAATGGATCCTATTGTGGGATAAGAGGTGTCTAAATTTCTTCAAGGCTCTAACGACTGCAAGGGTTTGCTTCTCAACAAAGCTATACTTATCTTCATATTCCTTGAGTCCTTCACTAAAGAAGGCTATGGGCTGCTCCTCATTCTTGTCATTTGTCTGAGTCAAGACAGCAAAAACACTTGACTCACTACCTAAAGTGTAGAGGATGAAATCTTTCTCAAAATTTGGGTTCATGAGAGTGGGGGCTAAGGCTATGGCTGCCTTCATTTCTTCAAAACTCTCCTTCCCCTCCTTGGTCCATGAGAAGACCATATCTTTCTTAAGCATGGCTGTGAGGGGTTTCACCATGATGGCAAGATTAGGAATAAACTTTCTTACAAAATTTATCCTACCAAGGAAACTTTGCAGCCCTTTCTTGTGTTTAGGGAGAGGAAGGGCAAGTATTCCTTTTGTTCTTTCTAGATCAATGGTCAACCCATCCTTAGATACAATGTGTCCCAGTAATTTTCCTTAGCTTGTAGCAAAGACACACTTGGCTGGGTTGAGGGAAACCCCAAACTCTCTACATCTTAGAAATACATGTCTCAAATTAATCTTTTGAAAGCCACCTCCATTGCCTTTTGGAACGTGGCACCTGCATTTGTTAGTCCAAATGGAATCTTGCAATAAGCATAGGTGCCCCATTTAGTAGTAAATGCTGTCTTATATCTGTCAGATTCTTTAACCAACACTTGGTTATAACAAGAAAATCCATCAAGAAAAGAGAACCTCCTTGACCCACTGACCTTGGATAGAATTTGCTCCATAGAAGGGAGAGGATGGTGATCCTTAAGGGAAGCCTACTTAAGATCCCTAAAGTCCACACACAATCTGATTTCTCCATTCTTCTTCCTTACAGGGACAAGGTTAGCCACCCATGATGAGTGTTTGATAGGAAAAATTATGTTAGCTTCAATCAACTTGGATAGTTCCTTCCTCATTAAGGGTTCAATCTTGGGATTCACTGGCCTCTATTTTTGCCTTACTGGTTTGACCCTATCAACTAAATCTATGGTATGCTGAAACAAACTAGGGTCAAACCCCTTTAAGTCATCATATGTCCAAGCAAACACATCATTAAATTCTTGACATAGATGAATGAAATTTTCTTGCTCCACTTCAGAACATACCTTCCCCATGTTAAGAGATTTTTCATCTGCAATAGTAACTGGGGCATGATCATCCTTTTCTGTAGCTAGATTTATTCCTTTGCCTCTTGTTTGATCATCAGAATTAAAGAAACTCTCCAAGGTAATGAGACCCTTGGGCAACTTGTTGGAACTAAGGTGAATGATCTGATCACCATACTGATCTTGTAGTCTTTACTGATTTCTTTTTGAAAATTCTGCTTCATTCTGCAAGAAACTCACAATCTGCTCATCAGACTCAAACACCTGCCAATGAGTATTATTATTAGGAACAGCAGGCCTTACTACCACCCTTATTTGTTGCTTCTTCTCTTCCTCAAGATTCTTTGGCACATCATAAGATGCACCCACTACTGCAAGTCTATCAGCATATTTGTTTTCTTTCCTAGGAATGCTCTGGATATTAAATGCTTGGAAACCCTCAAGCAAATCCCAGACTCTATGTTTGTAAGACTTGAGTAGGCCATTTTTGGTGATATTCTGATTTCTCACTTGGTTCACTACCAACTCACTATCTCCGTATACTTTCAAGACTTGAATTCCCCTCTTTTGGGCAAGTAGGAGACCTTGGATCAAAGATTCATACTCGGACACATTATTGGTACAATTGAATTGGAGCCTAAAAGAGAAGTAGTATCTTATTTGTGTAGGAGAGATCAACATAACACCAGCCCCTGCTCCATTTCTATTCATTGAGCCATCAAAGTACATACTCCATATTCCACTTATGTCATCATTAGCTCCAACAAGATCAGGAACTTGAGCCTCCTTCTCTATTATGCAATATGTACTAAGGCATGTCTCAAGAGTTTCTGACATAGGCTCAAACTGACATGTATTTTCCCACTCATCTAAAAAGAAATCAAGAATCTCTACTATAGAGGTGGCAGGCTCATTTACTATGTCATTTTCATCCATCTCCAAAATAGGGCAATTCATATTAATGAAGTTGGGAGTGTAGGGTTCAGTGTGATGAAGGGCTTGAGGTTTTTCTCTAATTGAAGCCTTGGCCCCATATCTGGTCTTAAATGACATATAAGACCAATCAGCAGATATGAATCCACCTATTTGGGCAGTGAAGTCTCTTGAAAGACAAATGGAAAAATAGGGCTTGACTTCAGCAATAGATATGCCTTGAATCACAATACAACCAGGGCATGCATGTAGGGCCATTTCCACATTCCTAAGGATGCCTACGGTTTTGACAGTACTCCCATCTAGTTGTAACACATCCCTATTAATGGGCTCATATTTCATTCCTAAAGCATCAGCAACACACCTAGGCATTACTGAGCTACTAGCCCCCGAATCTATCATGCAATTATGGACTAACTTGCCCCCTATAATAAGAGAAACATAGAATAGAGGAGGTCTAACCTTTTTATTTGTCTCCACATCACCTAATGGTTGTACTAAACTAGTGTCACTCTCCATGGTAGATGACTGATCTTTGGGTTCAATCTTTTCCAATTCTTGCTGCAGCATCCTTTTCTGCATTGGTATGGTGGCAACTGCATCCCACATGGAAATGCTTACATTAGTTTTCTTCATTTTTTCTACGACACTCAAGGGTGCATTAGGAATTTTGGCAAAAAATTTGGGAGCTGTACCCATGAGAGGTTGAGATGGAGCAACACAGGGATCACTTGCATCCTCCTTTCTTGGACCTTGCCTTTGCTATTGTAAAGCGTTTGTCTGCTCATTTTCTTTTTGTGTATGAGGTATAACTCGAAGTTGAGGCCTGCTCAGGAGAAAGGGGGGCAGTATGTTCCATAGCTCTCTTCTTGCTTCTTGTGTTATGAGCAACAAAATCCTGGTTTACATTACAATGCTCCTCCATCTGGTGATTCATAAAAGAGCAATCACCCTACCTCTGAACATATGAGGCCTCCTTGGGATGATCTTACTTGTATGAAGGACAAAAGTCTTGATCTTGGGCTAAGACTTCTGATCTTAGGCTAAGTTATTTTGAGGAACTAAAGCTCTATTCTGATTTGAGCTTGAAGCAGCATCATGACTATTTTGCCTATTCTGATCAAAAGAGCTATTCCAATGATTAGGAGGCCTACCACCACTTGGAGCCTAATGTTGTAATTGGGGGGGTTTGCCACTTTGGGCTTGCTACCTTTCTAAGGCCACCACCTTGTTACTCATTTTTTGTATTAGAGAAAAACTATCCTCTAATCTCTTCCCTTGGTCCTTCAACTCCTTCCCCTGCTCTTGCAATTTTTTATGCAGAGTCCTGTCTCTTTTATCTGTATTCAGCACTAGACCTTGGAGCATTTCCTTGAGTTCATCTATTCCATTTGAGGATGTGGAAGCTTGGGGAACTGGAGTAAGCGCTTGTGATATAGAAATTGTAGGAAGGGGGGCTATCACTGGTTGGTGGTTGGGAACATCAGGAAAGAAAGGCATAGGAGGCCTAGGAGCCAACTTTCCTCCTTGTATTAGGATGTTCTTAGCTTTTATAGCTATCTCATAAGCATTCGGTAATATATCCCCTCCCATAGTTTGGATTGTAGTGGCAATGTCACTGTTGAAAGCTCTAAGCTAATGCAAGAAGGCATTACCAGGGGTAGGTTTCACTATAGTAGGTATTCTATCCCATGTCTTTTGTGTTGGGTGATGCGACACGCTCCCCTGCCCACAAGTGGTTAATTATGTGGTGTTCCATGTTCACTAACAGTCATGGCTTTTGGTGCAATGGAAAATGGGCCCTACAATTGGTATCAGAGCTTGGTTTTGGCCTGGTCATGGGTTCAAATCTCCCCGGTGCCTTCCTGACTCGTGTAAGCACCTGGTATGCGCATCAAGGGGGAGATTGTTGGGTGATGCGACGCGCTCCCCTCCCCATAGGTGGTTAATTATGTGGTGTTCCATGTTCACTAACAGTCATGGCTTTTGGTGCAATGGCAAATGGGCCCAACATTTTGGAATCTGTAATTAAAATCAGTCATACATTAATGGGGGGCTCTTTTTATTGTAGTCAGCTTCTCTAGTAGTGACAAATGGTCACTCTTATCCTTAAAATGTTTGCATAATCCTGCTCCTAGCCCATCCCAATCAGTTATGGAACCATGAGCTAAGCCTCTATACCACTATAATGCTTTTCCTTTTAGGGATGAGGCTAGAAGTCTGACGGCAACATTGTCTTTTGTGATACCATAAATATTGCAGACATTCGCTACCTCTTGGATATGCTCTAAAGGGGAAATAGAAGTTTCACCAGTAAAATCAGGTATACTTTTTAGTGCAGATACTGGTATATCATGTCTTTGGGCTAACAACAGAGGACTTCCACCATTAAAGGTGGCAAAAGCATGAACTCTTGGATGTGCCATATAAACAAGTGTTCAATTGATGAGTGTTGATGGCAATCTAGGCTGAGTTTGAAGAGTAGGGGGAGTAGAGATAGATCTTACAGATATATCAATTGTTATTCTACCCCTAACTGGTGATAATGAAGTTCTAGTCCTTCTTCTCCTAGGATTTGAAAGGGAAAGCTCTTGATATTAAAATTTACCTCTAGAAGACGCCCTTGTTTTAGTCCTAGGCATGAATTACTGCAAACTTGGTCTGGAACCAGACTTTTTTGATGTTTAGATTCACCAAGTACTTGAAGAATCAGCCTCTTAAAGGCTCGAAAACGGAAGCCATCACTACTTCTTCAACATTTATCTCTAGAATTCTTTCTTCTTGACACCAGTAGACCTAAAATCTTCTGATATGAGTCCCACCGGGCATGCCAAAAATTGTTGTCACTTAGGTTTGCACCCTTGTCCAAGGCCTATGTGCGAGGACAACCTAGTGAAACATGGAAACAACCTCCAAGCTGTGGGACTTGAACTGCGAGGTTGAGTCTCCGGAGAAGGCCAGCTTCCTCTTACTGTCAGGGCGCACCTATCTATTCTCAGAAGGGAAAGGGAGAAAGAGAGCATTAAAGAAAATCTACCTAGTCTAATCTAAGGCGGTGATGCACCAAAACAGAGTGTTCATACTCATTTCTGCCCATATATGCTCTACGGAACTAGGGTACCATTCAAGGTCATACATTCATTCAGACTTATATCGACCAATAGCCACATACAGATCAGGAGACCAATTGAATAACACTAGGAACAGAAGATTTCACTTGTATATTATTCAATAGGCCAAAGATAGATATAGTATGCAGACCACTGATCTCAACAATACATCAATGAGAGGAAAAATGCTACACATATATGTTGATGGCTGAAAGAGATGATACAGGATGTTTTATCTAGCTCAGAGACAAAGGGATTTTACACTGCAAGTCTGCAAGCAACAGCCAAGAAAATTAGGAAGAGTCGACCCTTACAAAATGTACAAAATCTGCCTTTATAGTTCAGGCGTAACTGAGATCTTTTACTACTGAAATGACCCTGCAACTACCTGCCATTAAGTCCTGTGGAAGACAATCATGGAAAAAATCTCAAGAAAATTTGATCTCTTTCACCAATAATGTCCCGAGAAGACTAAAAACAGTGCCATAACTATGCTTTGACTTGGTAGACGGATCAATGGATGGATGGAGTGTCTTTCTGTGTTTTACATTTACTCTGGTTCATGAATCTGTCGAAGTCAAAAGGTCAACCAAGCTCCTTATGCGTCAACTAGGCCGCGCGAGCCAATTGCATTTCTTTATTTTGCCACCTGGAGGTCCTCCCGCAGTTGACCACCCTTCATTGGACTAACCGTGCCACCTTGAATACTATCATGACTGTGGTGGTTACACTAATTGCCAATCGCCATCCTCGACTGCGCCGATAGGACATGTGTCGACGAGGCACTGTGTTGCCAACATAAACCTCACACATCTTTGCCATAGCACGATGGCACCTACCATCGATCGGCCTCGATCCAACGATCATGGAGACTCGTCATTCTGCAACCCCCTTCCCTTGTAAATCACTGGGCCCGCGACACATGTGGCACTTCCCTATTGGTCCGACGATCGCTTAATCATTACTACACCAGCTGCATGAAACATGGTTCCACCAGGACACGTGGCGCCTGGGCGCTATGTCGCCAATGTTATTTCCCAAGCGGTTCTCGATGGCGAGATAGCGCCAGCCGTAGTTCCCTGCAGATCTGACGATCATGAAGACTCACCATTTGATTGTGTTGGTCAAACTGAGATCTGGTGCCACCTAATGTTTGCATTCTGATCCAACACACATGGTTGTTCCTAATTCATCGTAAAACTAACTACCGTCAGTACACCTTTTCGACGACGCAGTCTGCCTGTCGTGAGACTTCTGACCTGCCACAAACTTTTCAATCTGTGACTGGGCCCATTCTATTTGGCACCACCTCAGCGATGCATCTTGGCGAGACTTGACCCCACTGACATGTGGTGAAAGGGCATCAAGTCGCTATGCAAAAAACCTTGTAGCTTCGCCATGGCGAGATAGCGCCTGCCGCTGATCCATTTCCAATCTGACGGTCACAAAACTTGACCTCCCGCGACCCACCTTCTCTATTGAATTGTCAGGCCCACTGGTACGTGGCGTCTCCTTGTTGGTCTATTGGCTACTTGAATCTAACTGCCCTGGCAGCATGAAATGTCGCCCCACCATGACACGTGGCGCACGGATGCTATGTCGCCGACGTTAACTCTCGGGCAGTTCTTGATAGCGAGACAATGCCAATCATAGATCCCTGCGGATCTGACGATCATGAAGACTCGCCATTCGTGCTGAGACTACTGGGCTCGCTGTACACTATGCACTGACTCATACACATGGCACCTCCCTATTTGGTTCGACGAAACACTAGCTGGCAACCCAAGACCTATTTCGCAGAGTGACCATGTGTCAACTAGGTGCCATGTCGCTATGCGGAAATCGAGACCAAATTTGCATAGCACCATAGCGCCCACTGATAGCGTGTCCTAATATTTATACGTGTCCCCATCCGATTCGCTATCCTGACGTCGGGCTGACAAATTACGCTGCAGAGTACCGACGGGACCCATCTGCCTGATCATTCCTCGCCACGGTGAACCTTTTGTTTGGGCGCTATGTCGCGATCAAAAAATGCATTGGTTTTCCATTGGCACCATGGTACCTTGCCATTTTTTTGAAATCTCTAGGCTGTGAACTTGTTTTCTCACTGCCATGAAACTTTTGACCTACCATACTCTGTGATCTGCGACCGGACCCATCCCTCTTGGCGCCATGTCTGCAACTGCACCACACTCTGGATGACACCTGACAATCCTTGGTGAGACCTGGTCCTGTCAATCCATGTGGTGGATGGTCGCCACGTCGCTATGATAAAATCTGCACATGTCTGCCATAGCGAGATGGCGCCATCCGTTGATGCGACCCAATCCGATGATCGTGAGGACTCGTCGTACCTCGTGCTTTCGCCCTCCATGTCGATACACCTGGAATCACCTTGAGACACGACCCCACCTGACAAGCATCACCAGGGTGTGATGTCACTATCATAACCCTCGTGCAACTCCTCCATAGCGCGATGGCGCTTACCGTTGATCCGAGCTGATCTGACGATGGTGAACATAAGCCCTGACTGTGTTAGCCGTGCCAACAGGAATTTTGACCTGGCAGACATGGTTCCTTCTGATTTGTTGCCACAACACCTAATTTTTCCGGTCGTTGAAACTCGCCGCCGTGACTATTTCTGCCGGGCGCTATGTCGCTATGGAGATTTTCTGGCCGATATGCGATAGCGACATAGCACCAAGAGCATCAAGGACCTTTTCTGACCCTCAGAACGCCAAACCTACCCCTACAATGTATTGTCAGGGCATCATCGTGCTATAATAAATATCATGCATTTCCTATATAGCACGATGGCACCAACCGTCAGTACTGTTTAGATCTGACGGCCAGAAACTTGCAGGTTGTAACATTAAAATACTTATTCGAGACCAACTGCTGCACGAGCCACACTTTCAAATTTAAATTCTTGGTGGTAAAACTAGAGGTAACAATAACCTTCAAGTTCAACAACAACAATACAACAGAGAGAAGAGTTGTTTGGGAGTCTTTGTATATGGGCTTGTATGCCTTCTCAAGTAGAGGTACATCAAGGCTATCATCATCATCATGATCAGATATGCTTGGACTAAATGTGTCATGGATCAATGTATTTATACCATCATCTTCAATTATTTTTTCTAGTGCATGATTGTCATCTTCCATGGAATCATTATCTTCACCTTGGATATTCACACCTCCATGTTCCTCCACTTCGAAAACCATATTCTTTGGATTGTTGTGGTTCATATCATGTACTTCCTTGGGGAGATCAACCTATATAAAATTGATTAACATAAATAAACCATGATCATCAACTCATCATCAAGTGATTTCATATGTATATAAATTTTTAAAATGATATAATAAACAACTTACCAGTGGATGATAGTTATGCCCCCCTTCAATGTGACCACTCTCCCTACAATGTCTCTTAACTATTTTTATTAGTAGTCTTCTACGGTTTAAGCCCTTACAAATTTTGCAAGGACAATAACATTTTCCATCACTTTTTCTTTTGAAGTTAAACCATAATCTAGTGATTGTCTCCCTATTTTGTTCTTCACTTATAATATCTAACATGATCATTCTTCGCAGGAAGCAAAAATTGGGCTATAAAAACTTTGGTCTACAACTTTCACAAACTAAGCAAAACTGTCGAAAGTACACAAATCTTCTTAGACCTAGTTAAATACTTTAATATTTTAAAAATATATTCTTTGACTTTATTCCTAAGACATTTAACCCCATCACCTTTTATAACATTCAATCAATTGCTCTAGGCAAATTTGTGGATAAGATTATTTGTAAAACTTTGACCAACCGCTTGAAGGTCTTCTTTCAAGAGACCTTAAAACATTTAGCCACTAAAAGCAATTTCAAAACATATAAGCTAAAATTCTAGTTAAAATATACATTATTTTATAAAATATACAATTTTCATACCTGAGCAAGCGGCTATAACTCGTGAAACAACATTCTTGCTTAGCTGGAGAAGCTCTCTAACAATCAAATTATACAAGCTACAAGGCAGGACATATTACATGACATGGCAAAAGGAACAAAATTTACAAGCTTTAGCAAGACATATTAAATGACATCATAGTGCTAGAGAGATCACAATTATATGAGTCAAACATAGTCATGAAAAAGCACATAAATTAGTTATTATATACAATTAAAAGATATATAGTTAGATAGGGACATCCATAGGGCATATTGAAGAAATGAAATGGTCATATAGATTTCATATAGGATTTTGAAGATGATAGTATTCTAAGACAAAGAATCCATTCATATAACCATAATGACATTAAATGTTTAAGCATGGACAATCATCAAATACCAAAATAGAGTAGCAATAAATCATTAGCAATAGTATTTTCTTGAAATTTTCTAAAGCCTTTTCAACAAATCCATTTTGTACATATCATGCAATCATGGCATTCCATGATACCACACTTCTTAGATAAATTTGTTCAAAGAGTTCATGTGCCTCATTTATATTTCCACATTTTGCATAAATGTCACAATTGGTTTTGGTTCTATGATGACTACTAAGGGGTATGTTGGTCTCAACACAAGAACTAGAGGTACCATAAAGAAAAATGATAAGTGTGGTGATAAACAATGTCAAGACCATTAGGAACTTTAACAAAACTTCCTCCAAGTGGAATTGGAAGCTAGTAGTACCCTCAATAGAGTTAATATGTGATCAAAATCTTTTAATTATTCTCATGTGATCAATGCATACTTATCTAGCTTTTATTTGATTAGTTTATTGTGTTTTCGAAGTTTATTTGGTAAAAGGCGCCTGAGAAAAATTTTACATCGTTAGATTTCTAAAGATTTCTATAAAGGAAATGTTGACAGTATCATATGTTTATTTTTTGATGTACTTCTCCTTATATGCTGCACTCATTCTTCTTTATCTATTTGATCATAATGTAAACATTGTTGTATATGTTTATTTGTTGATGTACTACTCCTTATATGCTACACTCATTCTTCTTTATCTGTCTGAATATAATATAAACATTGTTGTATATGTTTTGGTTATCTAGTTGGGGTTTATTTTAAGTAGCTAATGCAAGAAGACTCAAACTCAAAACATATATTCTGAGTTTTAGCAACATGATTAAGGCATCTTTCTAAAACTCAAAACACAAATGTTACAATGTATATCAGTGTACTCTGTCGAAAATGTTTCAAAGAAGCATAAGCATTTGTCTATGGGTAGTAACACATGTATCAATTATCTTTTTCATGAATTGGAAACAAATATATAAAATTATGTTGTCTTGTCCCTTAATTTACATTCTAATAAAGCAAAATTATGAATATATCATCACATAACATGACTATTCATAAAACATAAATAGAAAATAATTAACTTAATCCTAGGTCCTTTATGGGTTTCTTAAAGTCGCTACCTAAGTAGTGCTACTATAACATATCTAAACCATCTAGGTACATTAATGAATCACATAATAAGAACCTTAAATATCATTTTCTTAAATTAAAGGTTCATTTTATAGCACCAAACCCAAATGTTCCTAGATTCTTTTCATTGTCATCATGTAATGACGTAGTTCACTAACTCTAACTATCATTTAATGATTTCTTATCAATGTATCAAATAACTATGCAACAAAAATAATTACAATATCATCTTATCCTACCATTACAATTTGTAATGGCATAAATTTTACACCCCTGTGTAGAATGCCTTTTTCACATCTAGCCAAACACAAAAACTCACCAACCCATGATCCTTGTCATTTACCAACTCATTGCTTAACTCAAAATCCTGCAATGAAGCCGTAGTAGGGAGACATTCATGCAACATGCTCCTATTCGCAAATCTATAAATATGTAAAGGGTTATTAAAATCAGTAGTTTACATCATTATTTGTTAGGCATTTATTTTTCTCTATATCTGTATTTATAAATGGAAAAAATGGATTACATCAGCCGAGAGTTTGTAAAAATATTGCATTCCAGATAAACGTGTAAAATAAATTGAGTCAAAAAAAGGAATAAAATAATATACTATATTATTTTTACGAAAATTAGTAGTTTTTAAGAAATCAATTTGGAGGTTTTCAATTACCATGAATTGGATTGAGAAAGCTTAAACACCTATATCTTATGAGACTACATATAAAAGGTGTTAGGAATCTACCTCCAGTCAAACAAATTAGAGGTTCCTACAAGATCCTAGGAAAGTATAGAGAAATTTTTTACAAGTTTTTGTAACCACCTTATAAAGATCTTTCTCCTATATTTAATATCTAAGATTTGACCATGTTCAAATATTTTATGTGTAAATGTGTTAAACAAACATATTCAACTCTAAATGATGAAGACTAGGTGTCTGAATTACCATTGACAAAGGAAACATAGATTAAAGCTATTGTGGATACTAGAGAATCCAAAATGACAAGGCACAAGGTGTAATGGGAAAAAATAATTGATAATGGATCAGACTATAAAACTTGGAAGCCACATGGATGCTAGAGGAAAAAATTAGGAAGAAATGTATTGATTTGGATCAATTTTTCTCTAAGAGGACTTTAGACTTCTTCTCTTTAGGAGTATCTTGCAAGAACACCTCAATCTTAGATTGAAGGCCAAACCTAATTAAGTTCCCAGAAGGGCATAATAAGTATAATAAATTACATTGATAATTTAGACCAATGATGTAATGGAAAATAATATTTTTAAGCCAAAGTTGGCATGGATTTATACTTTAGGACCAACTAGGAAGCATTGTGTATATTTGGTCAAAGAGAGTCGAATGTGATAATAACTATATCATCATGTTTTTCATGATATTCAAGGTCATCATCACCATTTTATATTTTCTTGGGCCTTAGAGTGCTTATGAATCTTCATATTGCAAAACTACAAAAATGTTACGATGTTGTCAATGATAACATTGAAAATATTTGTGTTGGTCTTCTGGATCCTGTTGGCCTTTGGGATTACGTTGGTGTTGAGCTTTCTACAAAGGCTAGAGGTGATTTTCCTAGGGTTTCTCTACCTACTGGATCTATGTTAAGGGTTGAGGCCCTAGCTGGGTTTGTTGTTTCAACTAGGGTTAATTCTAATGCATCTTCTCCCTGGGATTTTTCTTCTATTCCTGTGTTATCATATTCGACTATTGGTGTGACTAGGGTTACTATCTCTGCTAGTGACTAGGGCTTATTACCTGTTACATTGGTGCATCTTTAGAGAGTTTGACCAGAAAATTTGCAGAATAAGATTTTAACTTAATAAATTTTCTATACATACCTTTCGCTACAGATCGCAGAGATGGATTTTGAATGTACAATGCCTTGGTTTTGCACCACAGACTGTAAAGATGTATTCTGAAAATACAAATTACCCAAATGACCAACGCACTTTTTTTTCTTATATCCCATTAATGTTGCAATTGTGATGTTGTCGGGTTATAATTGAAAAAAAAAATCCAAAACCACATTACATTTGCCCATCGTCGCAAATTGACATCGCAAATTCACCCCTAATGTATTAGTGATACTTCCATTTTACCAACTTTATCATGATGATATCCTCTATTTACTTTTTCTCAAGATATTAGACTTCTAATGTAGGAACCAAAAGCTTTGACACCAATTGATGAAAATCTATTGTAGACAAGTTACTGAGAAGGGAGGGAGGAATCAAGAACCAATAAAACTTTTGCACTTAATTTACCAATTAAAATATCATCACATAATATGATCTGGTTTCATGCATGAAAGAATAAAAGAAATAAAACATTCATAACACTTTGACACAAGATATGGTGACCTAGAAACCTTCCAAATATAAAGTAAAATTAGGGTGGGGATGATACCCACAAGCTTTAGTACTGTAGTATGAAGTTGTCTTCTTAAGGCTTACAATTGATCACTTCTAATGATCTACCCTGTTAGGAGCAATAGGACTGCTAGGTCCACCTTGTGAAAGGATTTGCAAAACATACAATGAAGTACACACTTGGTTAAGAGATTTAGCAAAAGACTATTAAGTCTAACCTATTAAACGATTTAAATGATACACCTATTAGGATGAACTAGTCACTAATCTCTAATCTATAACTTTG
Organism: Cupressus sempervirens; assembly: GCA_028749045.1. Classification (NCBI taxonomy): domain Eukaryota; kingdom Viridiplantae; phylum Streptophyta; class Pinopsida; order Cupressales; family Cupressaceae; genus Cupressus; species Cupressus sempervirens. The sequence goes on along the minus strand of CM053792.1, from coordinate 814,539,672 downwards.
GTTTTCTAGTTGAAATTTCTTGAAATGAAATGATCACTTGGATGTGATAGATATAACTTCTTTGTACCATATACTACTTGTAGCCTTCAATTCATACTTACCTACTTCTTGTTCCTTCTTATATACCTTAGATGGGATATAATACATTACATATATATCAATCCAATTAACAACTTACTAGAGTTGGCTATATCACCAAATTAATCATAATTCACAAAGTTAGTCCAACTAATGTAGCTTGGTTCAAAAAATGGACTTGGAAAAGTTCTAACACTCGACAACCACTATCAAAACTCGAAAACTTCTAGCACTCAGTTCAAGTAGATACTTAGTCCATACTAATCACTTCAAGTAGTAATAACTTGGTCAACACTGTATAACTTGGTGAACACTAAGAAACATGACATATACGGAATCACTTAGTTCACACTCCATGACTTAGTCAACACTAGATTCACATTGTTAAAATTGAGAGCTCAGTAGACACTATAGAACTTGGTTAATCCTAGAGAAATTGGTTAACCTTATAGTACTTGGTTAACACTAGAATCTCCATCAATTTCACTAAGTATCTTGATAGAAATTGCTATGCTTGGCATGAACTATACATTGCCTCTAAATCTCAGTAGCAACTATGTAGGTTGGTAGTAATTGTGATTTGACTGCTCAGCTTAGGAGAAAATGAAACACTTGGTTAATATTATTGGATGAAAGATAATCTTTGTAGTAATTGTAGAGATTGATAGAAATGTAACCAATTGAATAAGTGTTAAGTCATTGACAGACAGATTGACCTTAATGTCAACAACATCATCACCAAATTCTTTAGAATTTTGTAGCAATATGAATTTGAAAATCAAGTTTTCTTAAAAATATCTACTTTTGTGTCAAACTTTTCGAAAAAGTGGGAACCATTACCATATATTCCTCCTTGAAAAATTAACTCATATATCCTTATTCTCCTCCAAATCATTGTTTTTTCTAGGTTCTGTATGTTTCAACATGCCACCCATGATGTTTTCATTATCATACAACCATATATTTTTCTTGGGGCCCAAGATAAACTTGAAAACTCCTTTGTTCGCAACCTTTCTCATCATGGACACTTTCTACACAACCTGAGGTCTAAGGATGATATAAAGAAACTTAGAATGTAGAGTGGAACTTTTTGTTTCTAAGTAAGGGTTACAAAAATAATGATACTTAGGAGTTAAAAATATCTTGCCACAACTCTTTCACTCATTGCCAGCTCCATACTTACTCGTACACCTAGCTCTTTTTGTACCATTGAGGAGATCAATGAAGTAAATCAAGTTGACATGTACTACAACTATCATAGTTTAGTGGGGTATGTTCTAACTTGGTAGCTTAAATATCTTACAACCATATAATTAACTACCTTGGAGAATAAAAATGATTGATATGAGTTAAGATTCACATGATATAAGTTTATAATTAAAAGGATATGGCACTTTCTTTCCATCTTTGTGAGAGATAACTCCTTATTAATGTGATAATTATATATCACATTCGAACACATTACAATAGTATTGGTACCTTTTATAATCATGTGCTTATGATTCAACAGACTATGATTCTTTCTCAACCATCTAGCATTTCTAAATCTCTTACCACATACCATTATTTTTTTTGTAATAATTTAAAACAATTTGATTTAACTCTTGCATCCCCTTCACCCTAATCACCATCTTCCATTCTTCCCTTCTCTAAGGGTGTGCTTGATTAGCATATTTATGAAAGATGAGATTCTTCTTTTTCAATCTTCTATTATAGGGAAAATACTCCATTTGCACTTGACTTTATTTAAAAGAAGGTGAATAATGAGCTTCAAGTTGCCCTCCAGTTCAACTTTGACCTCTCCATGATCTTGTATAGTTTTAATATTGAACCATATAGGTATAGCCTCAATATAATTATTGGACTTATATCTAGTTGCTTGGTGAAGGCTATGGTAATATCACCTTTCTAATCTCTCATAGTACCTCCTACTCTAGCTTCCCTCGAATTTCATTAGGAGCAACCATCCACATTATGTTTCAACCATCACTTCTAAGGTGGGAACCAATAGTATTTTCTCTTTTTCCAAATTTTCTGCTAGTTGATATCAATTAAGCTTTATCTTGCATTCCAATTTTTTTTTGGACTTATATCAAGGAGTTTGGGGAACAACATTATTTTAGGGAAATGAGCACAATTTTATTATCTTTGGTGATATTTTTGATGATGTGGAAGATGGATCCATCTTCCCTCTTTTTGTCTCTATAGATTCTATTATTTCTTTCTTTCCAGACAAACTAACCATAGGAAATATAATTCCCCAATTATTGGTCAAGATAGGATGGGGGAACATTGACATCTTCCATTGTAAGATCACGTCCTTAATTTTTGCTGGGAAAACCATAGAAAGATTGCACTCCTTGAGCACTAGATTTCAAATCTCAGTTGTGAACTCACAATGTAATTGGATATGATTAATAGACTCACCATTCTTTTTATACTAGGACATATGTTAGCCAATTTGGATCCCATGTTTAGCTAGGTCATTGAGAGTGAGGATTTTCTCATGAGCCACAAGCCACCAAAAATAGTTTATTTTTGGTGGTAGGTAATAGGTTTAAATTCTTTTCCATAATATATCACTAGAAAAGGATTCCTCAAGCACTCTCTAGGCCAAACTAATAGAGAAGAGGCCATTGCATTTATATCTCTAGAACCATTTATCCTCTAGATCCTGATTAAAGAGAATAGTGTCAGGGAGGACATTTATAAGGAAGATAATCACCTCTTAGCTAACATGTCTAATTATTTTGGCTTCCCATTAGACATGCCAAAAGTTAATAAGGTCCTTCCATCTAATATTACCATTCTCCCATTCTAACTAGTTTTCGACATTCTTTCCCACATAAATCTTTAGGGCCCATTTGGTTACTAAAATTGAAGTGGAATAGGAATTGTCAAATTCCTCAAAAAAAAAAATCTCATTTTGGTTTTGTCCAATTGGAATTCATATTCCCATTTTGACCCAAAGCAAGCATTTGTTGACCAAAATACTTGTGATTGGAATAGAAATTTGTATTTCTATTTTCTTTTCAATATTTAATCATAATTTCTAATCTATAGTGATGCTTAGGCTGCTCCATCTTGATTAGAGGAGATGTTGCAGTTATGTTAAAGTCACGATTCTAGTGATGATCATAGTTTATGCTCACAATTTGGGAGATCTCTATAGGGACTAGAGATATCATTTTTCTTCAAATAAAAATAATATTGTACTTGAATAGAAACTTTATAGAAGGAGCCAAAAAGATGAAGGTTTTAGGTTGTGGGTCTTGTAGTTGGAGGCACTGTGAAATGCCAAACCACATAGATCGAGGGTTTCAAGAAAATTTCCAAGTTTCTTACTATTGATTTTATTTTGAGTTAGTGGTCTATGGATGAAATAAATATAAAGATGATAGATAGGAATTTCATGCTTTTCATGCCAAGATTTTAGATAATTATCAATGTATGATGACTTTTTTGTAGATGTCAGTTCAATTCAATTCTATGTGCGATTTATTCTAGTTTATTCAAGGATAGGGTTTGATTAGGAGATATCAATCTAGATGATTCAATCAGTTTGAAACCTTTAATGGCTTCTCGATAGGTAAATTTTAATTTCTATTTTGTGTAACCAAATAGAGAAATCAAATTCCTTTTCCATAATAAGAATTCTTGAAAAGCAATTCTAGATTAAGAATTCCCAGTTGTCAATTCCTATCCATGCTACCAAATGAGCAGTTAACTAGTCAGTAAAATCTTGGTTATTCACTACGTCCTTAATAGGAACCTCATTGTTCAAAATTTCTTCCAAAAATTTTCTTTTTCTACCATTCCTATTTGGGTATGACTACCTCTTCCAACTAGGCTTATGGTTTTTAGAATGTTCTTCCATAGTACATAACTACCATTGGAGTTATTGTTGTTTAGGTAAGAACAAGAAGGCTCACAAGATAAATATTTATCCCTCAGTATCTTTGTCAACTCTTTATCTCGCTAAAGATTTAACCAACCCATCTTAAAGATAAGAGATTTATTCATAGTTTTGAGATCTCTAACACCCAGGCCACCATTCACCTTGGTTTTGTAAACATGATTCAAGTTAATTAGAATCATTCTCCTCTTTTCCTCAATTCTTGACCACAAATATTTCTTTTGTATTTTTTCTAATATTTTTTTCCATCTTTGTAGCCATTAAAGAAAAAGTTACAAGGTACACCAAAATACTTTGAAGGTAAGCTTTAAGAAGAAGGAACTTACTCCCAAAACTCAAAAGTTGTCCTTTCCATCCAACCAGTTTCTTTTGAAATTTCTCTATGACACTATTCCAATAGTAATGTTTGGGTATTTCATCTAGGAAAGGGAGGTTGAGATACATATATGAGAGACTTATTATTTTGCATTCCAATACTTTTGAGATTTTTGACACCTAGGACACCATTCCCGTATAATTCAAAAATATGATTCTAGTTAATGAGAATCATTCTCCTCTTTTCCTCAATTCTTGACCACAAAAATTTCTTTTGGATTTTTTTGAAGACATTTTCCAAATTTTTAGCCATTAAAGAAAAAGATAGGAGGTACACTAGAATACTTTAAACGTATGCTTTAAGAAGAAGGAGCTTAGCCCCAAAACTCAGAAGTTTTCCTTTCCATCCAACTAGTTTCTTTTGAAATTTCTCTTTTACACTATTCCAATAGTAATGGTTGGCTATTTCATCAGAGAAAGGAAGGTTTTAGATACATATACGAGAGTCTTAGGATTTGGCATACTAGTTCTATAGAAATGATTCCTTGCATGTACTGCTAAGTATTAAAAAGGAAGAGTTTGGTTTTATGAAAATTTATATATTGACTAGATAGATTGGTATAGTTATCTAATAGGGTTTTCCAAGCCTTAGCTTTAGAAAGAGTAGCTTTTCTGAAAAGGATAGTATAATCCAAAAATCTCTCATAAGTAATGGTGTGTATATTAGAGGTAAGTTTGATAGTGAAGATAGTCCTAGAGAGTTTTATTATGTTCAGATTCCTACTTAGGACATCTTCCATAATTATAAAAAGGTAAGGGTAAAGGGGGTCTCCTTCTCTGAGGCCTCTACTAGTGGTGAAAATCTTAAGGGGGCAATATTTACAAGAACAACATAGCTGGTAGAGCTGACACAAATCATAATCATCTTATGGAACTTACCAAACAAGCCAAATTTAGTTAATACTTTAGCATGGAATGACCATTTCACCCCTAACATACACTTTATAAATTTCAAGCCTAGGAAAAATTGCAAGTTTAATATTGGAATTAATAGAGCATAAGGATTCATGGGTTGTAATTACCACATTCATAATATTCCTCCCACTCACAAAGTCTTTTTTTTTTTTTTTTAAGATTTTACCCAAGATTATTTTCATCATGTTCACCAAAGCCTTGACAATAATTTTTTCAATAGTGTTATAGAGACTAATAAGGAAAAAATATTTAATACAATTAGGGTCATGTTTTTTGGAATGAGCACAATGTAGGTTTGATTAATTTTACTAACTGTATTACCAGTTCTAAAGAAGTGACAGATGTCTTTGAAAAAATCCTCTTCCATAATGTGTTACTTCTCTTGAAAAAAATTCAGAGGGAGCCCATTGAGGCCTAGAGAATTAAAGCTTTTGAAGGAGAAATAAACAATTTTGACTTCTTGACACTCAACCTTTTTGGTTTATTGTCCTCGATAGAAACAAGCTTAGGAATACAATCTAGAATATCATGGGTTCTTCAACACCATCATCAAGATCACCCCTTTGATGAAAGCAATTAATGGCTTCATTGTTGATATCAACTTCATCTATAACCACCATATCATAATCCAATTTAAGGGATTTGATTATATTTCTACTCTTGCATTGTAATGTTGTATGATGGAAGAATCTTGTGTTCCTATCTCCTTTAGTAAGCCATTGGATCTTAGATTCTTTCCTCTAGAAGGTTTCTTCTTGGGCCATGATTGAGAGCCATTTCTATCTATCACATATTTCCAACTTTTGAGAGTCCATGTCATTCAGATTTTCTTCCACTTTCTTCTTGGAGATCATGTGTTTTCTCTCCAAGTCATTTTTCTTCTCAAAATATTTACAAAGGATAATTTATTCCACTTCTTAACATTACTCTAATAACATCCAACTTAAATTTAACATTTCAAAGAGGAGAAGAATTAGTCGGGGTCTTCCACCATTTATTAATCAAGTCACTTGACTTACGATTGGATTGCCACATTATCTCAAATCTAAAAGGGTCATGTTTTCTTTTTCTTTCTTTCTTTTCAATTAGACGAACATGGGGCCATACCCTATTCTAGGTTTTTCCTCAAGGAAGAAGTCATCAATATTACTCTATTTGGATGATAAAGAAAATTAGTCCAATCTAACCTAGATAAGGTTTTTTCCCTATCTACAGTTGGACCAAGTAAACCTCACCCTTTTGATGTTTAGATCCAATGAACAAAACACTTGATAGATGTCTTCAAGGTCTACATACTACCAGTGAAGTCATTTAATAGGCTAGTTATTACACATCATATTTTCTAGGAATTTTCATTGTTGTTTTCTTTTCCCCTTAGCGTTTGAAGCATGTATGTTCACTAAATTCCAGTACCAACAAGTAATAATCTCATGGAAAACAAAAATAATGGAGTTCACATGAAAGTGAAAAAGAGTACTTTAAATTTTGTCCACATTCTAGGTGATAGCCAAATCTCTAGAAGCTCCATTGGCCTTCTGAGAGACTCAAGAATCTGTTGGCCAGATGTAGGGCATCACCTTGTCCAAATTATCTTACTCATATAAGTTTTATTAATGAGCACCATATTAACCTTAGAATCACCTAATGAACTTTTCAGCATATGCTACTTAACATGATTATTCAATCGTCTCACATTCAAGGAAAGAATTCCTACAATGATAACAAAATTGAAATCGGACTAGTTTTTGAAATGATTAAACCCTTTCGCCCACACTTCTAGTATACACCCAAGAGGGGCCCCATCACCTATTAATATATTCTAGGGATCCTCACCCTTTTACTAGGTCCTTTCAACTCCAAGGTTTTCTGACTCTTTTTTATTTACCCACATATTTTCAATTCTTCCTTTTGTTTTTCTTATCAACCACTATTTAGAGTACTACTTTCAACATTGTAGAATCATAATCCCCATATGTCCCTAGCCTTGGGTTATGGTAAACTAGCTTAGTTTCCTCCAAGTTTGAGGAAACATGACCACCAAAGGTCACTCAAAAGGAGGATCCTGACCTAGGGATAACCAAAAAAATATAAGATTTTCCAATAGTTGATCTAATAGGGGATGAGGTAGTTGTTGGCCTAATATATTTAGAAGAGGAATCCTAGGAAGCCTCAACCAAAAAGTCTAGAATATTTCATTGCATTGGGGTCAATAGAGAACCTTTGTCTTCTTTTAAGGGAAGGTTCTCACAACTAGAAGAGATCAAGGAAACATGGTCCCTATGATCATATCCTTAATCCACTAGGGTTTAATAGGGTGTAAGGATAGACATGAGAACCTTGGGAATCAAGAAAAGGAGAATATACATTCCCTTATTCCTCATCAAGGTTGGGATCTCTATCTGTAAGGGTGGGTTAGAAATAGCTTCCCTAGATCTATTAGCTAGAGCCATAGCAGATTCTGACTTAGACAACTTGGCAGTATAGTTCACATCCAAATGCACAAACTTTTTACATCTCAAATAAAACAAATATGCCTTCTTATCGAATAGGGTTTGGACTTAGGATCCTAGCTTAGATTTGATAGTGACTTCTATGGGAATAACTTGATTAACTACCACACTGACACACATCCTAGCAAATAAGAGGCAAGCTTTTGTTTGGGTGACATTTTCAACTTCCAAAAGTGATCTAATGCAATCTACTATACCTATAAAACCTCATTATTCAAAAACTCCAATAGAAACCTAAAAGTCATGCACACACTAAGGCATTGTTTCCCAAGTTAAGGGTTGAGTCCATCTTGGTTTCTATTTGTGAATACTAAGGAAATTACCTGGGTTCCCTCCTAGAGACCAAAGGCCATTTCTAAGAATATAAGACTGGTCCTCTTGTAAGACAAAGGAGAAAACAAATAATCTATTTACTAGGGTACTAATGTTAAAACTCCCTTTAAGGGAGTGAGTCAAATTTGCCAACTGCTTGAGTTGTTCCATTAAAGGCCTGAAGAGGGGGAACTTTCCAACTAGGGTAAGCCCCCAATAATTCCTCATTACATCAATAATCTTATCAGGAATAGAGATGGTATGACCAAAGATGTGACAAGAGCTTTTACCTAGAGGAGGCACAAGAATACCGAACACCTTCTCAGTAAAGAAACCATGAAGGATAGGAGAGCCAATGAGGGAAGAAGATAAGGGATGGGCTTGGTCTATTTAGTCAAAAAAAAATAGAGGTGAACACGAGTAGCCAACATGGCCAACCTAGAGTGACATTTATTCTTGCAACCACCAATAAATTTTTTAATAAGTTAAAATAGTTTCTGAAGAAAACAATAATAATCACAGTGATATAGATAATAAATTGAGATTGTTTAAAATGATCATTTTATTCACACATAACAAATTAAATATAAATTAATAATAGTTTTATAGTTTATTTAAAATAATTATTATTTAGTTTTATTTTCTTATTTAAAAATTATTTTATTGACAAAAGCTTACATTGGAAAGTAATTTTATTTATGGATAAGATTAAAAAAATTAATGTTCTTTAACTAAGAATAGCATGGTACAAAAGAGTTGGCTTTTTGTCAATTAGGCAGTGATTCTTCTCTAATAGGGATGGGTCATTAGATCAAGAAGGTGTGTGTGGTCATTCTAAGGGATGGTGCTTCAAAAATTTAGGGCTGCAATCACTATAAATTGGAGATACAATATTCTAGCACAACCTATTATTACATCTAGAGGCTAATGGCTTAGTGTTTGGTGCCTACATCTTTACAGCTTGGTAGAATATTCAATCTACAAATTCTTTGTTTGGAATAAAATTCATTTATACAAAAGACAACAATACATATTCTTGATCTATAACGACCAAAAATTAAGTGTGCAAAAAAGCATTGGAAGTGATTTGGTGATAAAACTCTATATACATTAGAAATGATTTATTTTTGAACTCTAATCCAAAAAATAAGTAGTGATTTCTACATAAAGCCACTCACCCATTGAAAAATAGAAACAAACCCCTCCAACTCTTAGTTGGCAAAGTTTCCAAATAGTCTTATTGCAAACAAGAAAATCCATTAATTGTGAGTAATCCATGTGCCCTCGATAACTACAAAAAAATTTTGTCAACACAAATTTTAGGAAAGATTTGACATAGGATTAGATATTAATTACCTTCCAAACCAATTTCAAATGCAAACATCAACATCACATTAAAGGCATTTATTCCATGATATCAAAATTTTGAGATCCATCCTACACCACTTCAATTTTAGAGTTACAAACCTACATACATCTAGTTCAAACTTTGAAAGATTGGTGTCCAATAACACATTAGATAATTTTGTTGTTACACATGCTCATAAAAGTATGACCTAAAGAGGGAAAATGGTTCAATTTGAAAGAGAAAATTTCAATGTGAAATCATATGGATACTTTAATAAAATGAAATATGCTAAATTGTTCACCTTATCAAAAAAATTCTTGAAGTTCTCCAAAAAAATGATGATGCTATTCAAAACATTAAAAGAATGAAAAAAATTTCATTCCTCCATATGTAAAACTACCTTAGGCCAAAATAAAGTGGAAGACAATTCAATAAAGAAGCAAATCAATTTCTTTGTAAAAATCAAATTTTCAAAAAAAGACAAGTGCAAGAACCCAAAAGATAATCCTCTAAGACCTCCAATCAAGAAAATAAAGGATAGGAATCACACCATATTAAATAGAAATTATAAGAGAATGGCCTAATCATTAGCAATATACACAATGGACAATGTTGGTTTGAGTGCAAGGACCAAGTCATTTTTTACATTCTGGAATAGGCTTAAAATGAAGGATCCTAAACTAAAAAAATGATAAGAAATCTTCTACAAATAATATATAAGTATATCCTTTATATCTAATCATCTGGCTTATTTGTATTGTAGCAATAATGAAAGAAAATTTTCTTTTAGGTCCTCTTTTTTTTTATAAAGGGTTTAGATTTAATTATATAAAATAGCCCCCTAGCTTTGATGAGGATTTTGTCAAAAACCATAACCTACCAACCTAGGTGGTAATTTAATCCATACCATCAAACTACTAAAATTCCAAATTATCAAATGTATAGGATGTGTAATTATAGAATTCCATATCATCAATCCTAATTAGAAAAAATAAAGTGATGTTAAGATTTTATTTATCTTAAACCAAATCTTCACGACTTTAAACCCATAAAATAATTACTAATATATTTACATATAACTTTCAAATAGTGAAATTTTAAGGCCATATACAAGACATAGTGTTAATAGAAAGGAATGCCAATAATACAAGATCTCTCTCTCTCTCTCTCTCTCTCTCTCTCTCTCTCTCTCTCTCTCTCTCTCTCTCAGACACACACACACACACACACACACACACACACACACACACACACACATGTGTGCATGCATGTGTGTGTGCGCGCACACACACACACACAAATAGGAAAACCAAAAAATATTAAATTAGATATCATGAATCCTCCTAAGAGAAACTAGGATAAGATAACCAAAATCCCAAGAAATATGCAATCTCAGCCTTTTGATAATCTTACAATATTAGATCACAAAGAAATAGGCAAGAAATGATGAAGTTTGGCAAGTGAAATATGTTTCTCGAAAGAAGTTCTTGAATTGGGAGAAATAGTGGAAGGAATAGAGGAAGATAACTATGATAACTTAATCAACCTTAGTAATCTTAAGATGAAATCCTAAGAGGGAGATCAAGTAGATTTCAAAAATTTAAAAAAAAGAAAGGAAAGTGAGAGTGACAATAGATTTGAGAAAGATGGAATCACTGGCTTGGAAGAGAATATCAAGAAACTCCAATAGTGTACCCAATATAGAACTCAACAATTGTTTATTGAAGATATTAAAGGAAATCTAAACCTTTATAAAATCCTAACTAAGGATTTAATTCTCACTCAAAATGATTTGATAGATCAAAAAAAAATATTAGAGGAAGCACAAAAAGAGCATCTATTATTTCAATTCAAAGGACACTATCTAAAAGTGAGCATTTTCAATCCAAAGATAGATTTAAAAATCACAATAAAGAAATAACTAATAAAATAACTTCTCCCAAGCTTCCAAATAATAAGTAAAAAGATTTCAAAACCATAGATTTTATCATAGATATATTGGAAAACAATATAGTGAAACTCCATGAATAAAACAAATCAAACATGGTTTAAAAATCTCTTTTGGATGAAGTTGACTTAGATAAAGAAGAATTTTAAAAGGACCCTAATTATAAATTAGAAGATGAAAAAAGTCAAGAAGCAATAAAGGAGAAAAGTTGAATACTTGAGAGAATCATAGAAATGGATAAGGAGGAATTTTTTTTATGAGGATTTAGAGGATAATATAGAAAAACTCAATTTAGAAAAGAATAAAGAAGATAGTGCATCAATGTCAAATAAAAACACAACTTTAGACCTTCAAGTAAGAGTAGGAGAAGATAAACATCTAGATATAATAATAATAAAAGAGTTAAATACAATATCTATTCCAACCTTCTGAGAAAACATAGAAAAGAAGAGAAGGATCTTGTAGATATATTCCTATTTAGGTAGAGACATTTTTAAGAGAATTTGAATTGATATATCAAGAAGAGTTTCTAGATAATTAGAATTTGGATAATATAGATAAGAATAAAGTAGGAGAAATCTAGAATTGCGAGGAGTTTGAGATCTAGGAAAAAAAATCTATCAACAACTTATGGACAAAATAAATAGAATAAATAATATAATTAAGAACATAGTAGGTAGACATATGGATGAGGATGATATAGGAATTAGTGCAATTTTTTTGAAAGAATTAGAAAAAGAATATTTAGATTAAGAGGAAGAAAAATCTATAGCTGAAAGTGTGAAGAATGCTACTAAAAATATAGAAAAACTTGGTATGATAGAAAATTCACAAGGCATGGAACACCCAGAATGAGGAATACAAAGCAAAAAAAGTGGAAGGAAATCATTAGTTGAACTTAGAGTAGCCACTGTTCTAGTTGGTAACCAGAAAATATTATGTTCACCTTAAAGGAAATCTTATTATTGTATATTAGTGCAAAACACTTACTTATTCATAAGAAAAATTGGTCAGTCTACACTACGATCAAGGCACAATGGAGGCCAAGTTGTAATGAGGATAAGTGCTCATGGTCAATTTTTGTTGACTAGAGTATACTCACCAAGTAGTTAGTTATTTCCAACACTAGTACAAAAACAACAATATATTACTAAATAAACTACTAATTATTTTGGATATGTGACTAATTTTGATGACGTGACCAATGGTAGTTTTTTGCCAAATATTTATCTCCCAACCAAATTTATGACAAAATTATTTTAATCATTAATTAAGTCATTAATTTAGTCATTTATTATTGTTATTGAATAGTTTATATGGTAGTTTATTTAGTAGTCTTGGTAGCTGATTTGGTAGTATATTTGGTAGTTTTTTGGGTACTACGTATGGTAGTTTATTTAGTAGTGCATTTGGTATATATATGATAGTATATTTGGTTATATAATTGATAGTTTATTTGGTAATTTATTTAATCATTAATTGAGTCATATTAGAGCATGATAGAATTGAACCACCATCCTCCTACTTTTAAAGTGGGTGATCTTCCATTGAGCTAGTACCCTTTAATGAATAATGCAAAAAATTGACAAATTTTTTCTCCCAACATTAGATCTACCATGATCATGATCACTATAACATTATATACTCTTCTCAAAGAACAAAAGTCGTAGTTATCATGAAAGTAAATAATCTAAATCTTTATAAAATAACAATTCGACAGTTTTAAATTCTTGTATTGAAGCATTTTAAAATTATATTTCATGTTAGTTACACATCTCTAAATTGTTGTAGTGGTAGACTCTTATAAAATATAATTTGGAACACTTTGGCCACACACAAGAATTGTTTCTTGTGCTAACTTCTCTAAAAAAGATACAAATTATTATGCAATTGATGTCAAGAAAGAAGACCTTTGCATTAAAAAACCATCAAACCCCATTAATTGTTCACATAAAAACCATGAAACAAAATCAATTCAAGTACTCACTTTTTAACATATGGAGGTTCCAAATGATCAAATATTTCCTCTTCCTTATTCTTAGGTGGGTGATAAAAGTGTTCATTACAGCTCATGTTGACATTTATTGAACCTTAGTCTACAAACAACATAAAATTAGGAATTAGATAAAAATAAGGCAAGTGAAAAGAATGTTTTTATCAATGATCTATAATTAGGTTATTCCTAGTAATAGAGAAAGTGGTGCCAACTCGTCAATGTAAAAATCAATTAATATTTTAGAAAACTTTGAAGCAAATGTGATTATCTAAAAGAACTTTTTACATCATGTAATCATTTTCTATAAGATATTTGAGAGTAGTTATAAAAGAGGAATTATGAGCTTGAACAAATAGATAGTTCACTTGTTATTGAATGAAAAGAACTATTGTGAGAATTTCCATGTGAATAATATGCAAGCCATTGTAGGTCTCCACTAGCTATTTTTTCTTTTCATAGTCTCTGCAATAATTGAGACTTGCTTGCATGCATTGCAAAAATAGAGTCACTTCTTGTAATGACAAAATTTAATCACCATAATAATACCAATGTCAAGAGCAAGGAAAATTCGTGTATAGTAGATGTATGGAGGACATGTTGAGCTGTGCCAATTCCTATGATGACCTAAGAGACTATTTTTTGTGAGGAAATTTTTGTGAGAAAAAAAAAGACTACCAACACAATTGATCCAATAGGCTTCAACTCCAAGAATAAAAATGCAACCAAATTTCTTGTTAGGTTGTAATTCCATTTTGAGAAAAGTCCAAACTCATTACAAGATTTGAGATGTGAATGTGTTGAATAACATCTATTGAAGCTTTGGCTCAATTAATTTTTTCAAATTCATTGGAACTATATGTTGGAGAATAAAAAAAATAATTAAGAAAAGAAAATATTAACATCATATTTATACTCTATATGAAAAAAATCTTGAATTCTATTTTTACATGGTTAGAAGGTGTAAATAGGGTTCATTAAATAAAAAAATGAAAAAAAGGTTCAAGAAATGTAAGCTTTGTTGACACAAGATTCAAAACCTTGATTCAATTATTATTATCCTAATAGGAATATTAGGGACCATGAAAAAAGTCTCCCCCTAAACATCTTGTATTACCAACAACTCCTTAGCCCTCCATGCTACCACAACTGAACAATCTAGAGAAAGAAAAGCAATATGACTAATTCATTATAAAACTCGTCAATGTTGAGGCATGAAAAAATTATAAGAAACAAAGATTTGAGAATAAAATATGCTATCTTACATTTGCAAGAGATTAATTTACTAGGAGTTTCCACAAGAGATAGAATAACTTTCTCGTCTCTACTTTGAAAATTTTTGTTGAAAGAATCAATTTCTATTCCACTCTCTATTTATATTCTTCAAACAAAAAAATAGAAGAAAGCTTTTTTCTTTTCTTCTAATTTCTTAACCTTAAAATATTTTCTTTACCAATATTCAAAGCCCTTGCACATAAAATCTCTCATCAATACATTGGATGACCATAAAACATAAGCGAAGAAGAAGGATTATAATCCTTTGATATTACTCTTCAACAATCAAATATCTAGATCAAACCAATCAGCATAAGAACTCATTGCAAGAGTAAAAATCAACATTCAAGAGGAAAATAACATCAAATAAGATCCATTTAACTTACAACATCAGACTGAAAACATTGTCATAGAACCACCTCAATAAGAAACTCTTATCATGAACAAAAATGATTGCAAGTCATGTAGCAACGAATAAGAATAAATAAGTCTAAGGAAGAAATGTTAAGTCAATAATCAAGTGAAAAGAAGCAATGAATAGACTAATAATAAAAACAATAACAAATAGAAAAGGTAATTATAGTTGTTAAAAAACATGGAAAGGTGCAATCAAGAAAAAGGCATAGGTAACTAAAGCATGAGTCCTTACAACTATAGAAGAAATCATTTCAAAAAATAAAATGATATTTTAAAAAGTATCTAGGTAATTGACTGACTAGTACACCTGATTCAACATTTGACATGGCTTTTAAGTAGGTTGATGTGACATATCCTATCACTTCGTGGGGGACTTCAACAAAATGAGCAGAATTGAGCAATGTGTGATCTAGATCCAACACTAAATAGAGTTTTTTTTTTTTAGTAACTTCTTCAAATCATTATCACATAACCATGTATATTCTCTATCTATGAGCTCAAAACCCTAGAAAATATTTACATAGGAAATGATTTCAGTTAAAGAAACATATAATTAAATTTTATTTGCTAAAAGATCAATGCAGGGAATTATACAAGGAAAATTTAAGACTAGTTGTACTATCTACAAAAAGTCATTTTTAAAAATATTTAAGAAAAGGTTATATTTTATAATTTAGTCACAATTCAAAAAAAATCAAACAAATAATTAAATTTTGGTATTTTTTCTTGATATTGAGTGTACCAAAATAGATGCAAGCATTATGGCATTATTTTTGGAAAGAAAGGTTATTGGTATGGACACACCATTGAATAGGGATAGATTCACAATATAATCATTAAAAAGTGATGATTTATCATTCATTTCCCATGGAGTTGAGCCATCTTGATCTCTCATCCAATTCTACTATGATAGCAAGTTCTTTCTTTTTACGTTGTTTTTCAATTGTGTTTGTGGTCATAGAACTAATTTTCTCAAAGGCTACCTATTATTTAGAAATAGAGAGTGATTTGTGAAATTTTAAATCAAGTTAATATGAGACAACCATGTTTCCCATAATTTTCCATCATATAGAAGGATTATAGAGAAGTGTTTAGAAAGATAATATTTGATTCTTTAGTATAGACTTGCATGGTTAAAATAAAAAATTAGGATCAAATGCATGATGGGTGGTATCATTGAAAATACTAATGAAATCTCCAATTTTTTGAATTTCCAATATGTCATCCTCCCTCATCTATTGGAATGAGAAGAAATACATTGAGTTAGAAGAAAACCCTACCAATAAAAAAATTTCATTCTTTAACAAGTTTTAAAATAACTTAACAAAAAAATCTCTTAACGATATCATGTATGATATTATAGAAAGTGTTACAAAAATATAAATATCTTGTTAATAAAATAAATTGACTTTCCTTTATGGTAGCTAAGGCCACTCAAAATAAAACCTTGGCACCCTCATTGAATAGAACACCTCAAACATACATTGTAGTCTATAGTGGCATCCATAGGAGCATAATTATAAGACATGTGAATGGTGCATATGGTATAAACAAAATCTATTGCATACAACACAAACTTTATGATGAAAACTTGATACTCACTTCATATGGAAAGCTCTATGAAAATAGATAGAGAAACCATTATGTTGCTACAAGAGAGAGATCGAGTTTGAAATGCTCCAAATGTGTAGTAGCTCTTCCATACTATTAGAAAAGTAGAAAAAACAATGATACAGATCATGAAATATCCTACGAAAAGAAGGTTTTTATGTTGACAATTCCAATCATTATGCAAGAGAGTTCTTAATCTTTACCTAGCAGTTTATTTTCTAGGAGGTCTCTAAATATCCTTTGTTCAATGTGACATTGTGATAGGTTGTCTATGTAGAAATCATTGACAAATAAATTCTCCAAAAGCATGACAAGCATCCAAAATACATCCTCCTTAGTTCACATGACAAGCAGTAAAAGTGCAGTGACATAATTCAAGCCCTGTTTGAGGAACAATATTTCTCCCTTAAATATATTTTGAAGATAATATTTATAGAAATATCTTTATTTAAATATATTTTGGAACATTACACATTACTGGAAATAGTTCATGTGAGCATTTCCAAAAAACTATAATTATTAAATTAAGAAAAATATAAAACTAGCCATACCTGACAATAACCAACATGACAGTCACAAAAAGAGTACCCCACAAGCACCCTCTACAATGCTCCATGTATATCTATACTATATAGATAGGGATGTGAAGGGAAAGTGTGTCGAAGATCCTAAAAAAATAAAGAAATAAATACTTTGCATTAAAAATCTGATAAATCTTTTCATAAATGTAAAGATGGTATATTTGTGGACATCCATAAAGTTATCAAAGCCCCTTCACTTTCTTTTATTTAGAGTAAGACCCCTCTTATTGGCTTCCTTCATTAAACATGTTGCAAATGCATCTTTGTTTTTAACCTTTTTTCTAAAGGCATGCATTTCATGTTGTAGTAAATGGTATAAGAAATTCTTGAAGCATGCAACAAAAGGTCTCTTGGTAGCTATAGCAGTGCCCTCACATATCACACAAGAAGAACAAATATATCAAAGAATAAGTACAAGATAAATATCTCCTCATCATAGATCCACTCTAACTAGCATGTGAATAGATGCCAACTATACTCATGATGAAGTTGATGATTTCTAAGCTTCAAGTTAGAGGCATTTAAATTAAGAGATTTGTACCGCCTACATTTGCATGGAAATGCTAGATAGCTTGGAAAAGTATTCAAAATATCCATACTATTATGCCTTATCATTTATGTTTCTACAACTATTGCTTCTAAAAGAATGCAAAAAAAATGACTACAAGAAATTATAACAAAATATAGTACCCAAACAATTATGCATAAAAAAACCAAACAATGGAAAAAGACATGCACTATTTATCCCTTGTAACATTAGTCAAGTTTAGAAAAAAACTCTGACAGATGAAAAGCCAGCCAACAAATTAAAATTAGAGGAGCTTTTTTTAGATCTCTACTTCCTAAACATTATGACCATGTTTTATTTCAAAAAACATGGTCACATGACTAAATTCTCAAGGTCTCATCTGCAAGATAAGGTCTCTAAAAAAAATACTAGTGTTGAGTTATGGCAGGTAATTGGAATAGCTAGATATACAACTGATAGTACTAAATTTAGTTTTGCACTAGTTTGAGTTGGAATTATTTACATATACCTAAATTAGGTCTTAAATGTATGATTAGCAATTATTTACTAAATATATGTTTTATGATAATATGACACATGTTTACTCAACAATTAAAATCCTAACACTGAGTAGTCATCTAGAGAAACCATTGCCACATGCATTTGGTCATCAGTATAAATCTGGTATTATGAAGCTCAAGGAGATGTGACTAAGGCTAAACTAAAGAGGATGTATCTTGGATGCTTTCCATTCTTTTGGAGAATGTATTTGTCAATGACTTCTATATGGACAACCTGTCAAGATATCACATTCAATAGAAGGTATTTAGAGAGCTCATGGGAAAAAAATTGCCAGGTAAAGATTAAGAACTCTCCTGTATAATGTTTGGAATTTTCAGCATAGAAAAATTCTTTTCCCAGGATATTTCTTGACCTGTATCCTTGTTTATTCTACTTTCTTGATAGTATGGAAGAGTTGTTGCACATTTTGAGCATTTGGAATTTAATGTCTCTCTTGTAGCAATAGAATGGTTTCTTTGTCTATTTGTAAAGAGCTTTCCATTTGAAGTGAGTATCAAGTTTTCATCTTAAAGTTTGTTTTATGTGCAACACATTTTGTTTATAACTTATGTGCCCTTCACATGTCCTATAATTATGCTCCTATGAATACCACTAGAGACTACAATGCATGTTTAGGATGTTTTGTCCAATGAGGGTGCTAAGGTTTTATTTCAAGTAGCTTTAGCTACCTTCAAGGAAAGTCTATTTATTTGATTGACAAGCTATTTATATTTTTGCAACACTTTATGTATTATCATGCATGATATCATTAAGAGATTTATTTCTTTTAAAACATTGTAAATAATGAAATTTTATGTATTGATAGGGTTTTCTTCTGACTCAATGTATTTATTCTTATGCCAATAGATAAGGGAGGATGACATACTAGTAGCTCAACAAATTAGAGATGTCATTATTATTTTGAATGATACAAACCATCGTGCATTTGATCCTGATGCATTATTAAAGGTACAAAATTTAATTGTTATGTTTCATTTTAAACATGCAAGTCTATACTAAAGAATCAAATATTATCATTCTAAAAACTTCTCTACAATCCCTTTGTATAATGGAAAATCATGGGTAACAAGGTTATCTCATATAGAATTGATTTAAATTTCACAAATCACTCTCTATTTTTTAATAACAGGTCAGCTTTGAGAAAATAGGTTCTATTACCACAAACATAATTGCAAAAAAATGGAAAAAGAAAGAACATCTTGTCATAGAAGAATTAGATGAGAGACCAAGACATCTCAATTCCATGGAAAATGAATGATAAGTCATCACTTTTGAATGATGAGATTGTGAATCTATCCTTATTCAATGTTGTGTCCATACTAATAAGTTTTCTTTCCAAAAAAAATGCCATTACACTTGCATCTATTTTGTCTATTTTCAATTCTGTCATTTGCATTTGGTTTGACAATTTTTGTGTATCATCTTGAGCTAGAAAAGAATTCAAAAATTAAATATGATCTTTGTATTAGCACTAAAATTATTTTTAATCATTTCCATTTGACTTACAAGGATTGGTGTGAAATTCAGTTTTGGTTAGTAGATTGAAAGAGGCCTCTTTTTAATGGATTAACCTATAATGTGCTACATCCTTAGACTCCTTCACATTCTTTATTTTCCTAATTTCATAAACTGAAATATAGAATCAAGTGGTGGATTTGCACATAGTATAATTAGTGCTTCTCTCCACTAACCACATCCATCTTCAGTATGAGAATCTAGTAGCAATATTTTTTTTTTAAAAATCCCGAGGCCTTCTAAGTTTCCTATGGTTGATTTCCTTGGTGATTTTGCTATATGATTGTATAGAAGGTGTAAATTTCACTTGAACTACAACTTCACATGTATTGGAATTAGTGCTAGACATTGTCTTATGCCTTTGGATGCTTGACAAGTTAGAACTTGGATTGAGGGGTGTGAAAATTCTTCTTCAAATCAAATTGAATCCAAATTTTGTTGACTTATTCAAAGAACAAGATTACATTAAGAGTTTGATTTGGGGTACCACTAGAGGAGGCCACGCTTTGGAGGGAAATTCTTAGAATAACCTCTCATTTAACTTTCATTTCAATTGTAGTTGCACATTAATAAAAAGGCTCTCTTGCATACTAGATAAGAATATTTTGTTTTCTATGTTTATCTCAATTAAAGAGAGTAACTATGAAATGGGTAACTGAATTTACAAGCCAATAGCTTCAAAAGTTATTATAGTTCTAGGTTCATAAGGCCTCTTTGAATCATCTTATCCTTAGCAAAGGTCTATGAAAGTTTATGGAATTGTGTTGCATTTCTTTTCCATACATAAGATACTCCATGAAAACTAAACTAAAGGGATAGAACATCACATATTGCAATGTGAAATCCAACTTCTACAACACCACCATGTTTCTTACTTAGTGAGCACCATCCTTTTTTAAAATAAAAAAGTAGTAACGCTATGGCCTCTGCAGCTCCAATTTTGGCACAGGCAAGAGTATGCCAATATAGGTAGCAGAATCTTGCCTTAGGCCTACCAATTGCATTTTCTATAAAGGTTTTTATGACTTTAAATAAATTTATTTTTTACATATTGTAAAAAAAAAATCTATTAAAGGTAAGGTAACATCTTGGTAGCTCAAATCTATATTCTTGTCAATTTTCATGCCTTAATATTCATGGGAATCCTATTATTGTCTTTTCTCTGGAATGTTCGGATAAATATATGTTGGTAATAAAAGATATTTAGGGTGAAACCTTTTAAATGGTCCCTAATATTCTTATTAGGCTATTAATGATTTAGCTAAGATCCTGAATCTTGTATTGGCAAAGCTTACATTTCCTAAACGTTTCTTTTTCATTTTGTTTTTTAATGAACCCTATTTAGTGCTTCTAATCATGTTGAATAAAATTCTATATTTTGTTCATATAGATTGTAAATATAATGTTAATATTTTCCTTTGTTGATTAAATTTTCTATTCTCCAACATATAGTTCCAATGTCTTTGATAAAATTAATTGAACCAAAGGATCAATAGATGTTATTCAACAAATTCACATCTTGGATGTTTTAATAGGTTTGGACTTGTCTAACAATAGAATTATAGGGGGGTAAAAGCACAAACCTATGTCACCCTTTTGTAAAAGAAAAGGCTAACAAATGTATAATCGTTTACCTTCAAAGACATAAAATTGGTATTATTATTTTGAATTTGAAAATTAAGTGAACTAATGAAATGTGTAGAAATGGATGAACTTTAGGATTATAATCCTTAACAATTATTTGGAATAAGAATTGACATATTTTCATAATATTTATCTATAATTTTTTAGGAGCTGAAAAATGTTAAAAATTAGGGATCCAATTCCCACCACAGAACTATATGGAAATAAACTTATTCCCTTTGACCTAAGACTATGTTATGGATAACATATATAGCTAGAAAAACTAAAATAAAAATTGGCTTTAGACCTATATTTTCTCGTTTATAATAATTCGAATTTGAACTCTCTTGAAATCAATATTTTTCATCTCCCACCACATTTTTCAAATCAAATCTATTCTAACCAAGAGAAAAATTATACATTCTAGAAGAGGACTCTCTCCTCTAGAACATCATATAATTTTAAATATTTTTTGATATAATTGAATTTTTTTTCTTTATCAAAACTGACATCTTTCTGATTGTTAGAATATGTTCTTATATAGGGACAACGTAAGATACACAAGATCGATAAATAAGGTAAATAGGGTAAATATGGGAATAATATGGTGAGAGTAGAGAGAGAGAGAGAGAGGGAGATAAACATGACCTAAAGATATATTGTTAGTATTAGAAAGAGATATTATGAGGGAATGAAAAGGGATAAAATAAGAAAGGGAAATTAAGAAGGGATAGAGGGAGTCATATGAAATGGATCTTAAAAAGGTACAAATTTAGGGATAAAAATTGGTACAAATGGTGACTCGCAACCTTTAATCTATTTAGAAATTAAATCATTCTTGCATTATTTATTACCAAAAATGTTATAAGAGAGAGAGGAAGGGACTATGTAAAAGTTAAATTTTTAGTTAAATAGAACACATACTAAATAATTTTTGTTAAGTACAAAAACTATTTTATCCAAAAAAATATAGCATATTTAATGGGTGACTGTAAGAAGTTGGGTCGCAATTTCGCGAAAGTCAAATCTGCAGAATTGTACTTCTCAAAAATGGGTACCCAATTTTAAAAAAAATGGGTACCCAATTTTAAAAAAATTGGGTACTCATTTCTAAAATTAAGCTTCGAGCACCCAAGATGAATTTCAAAAATCGAGTACCTAATATTCAAAAGTAGATCAGGTGCCTAAGGCGCTCAAATATCGGGTGCCTGAATACTTTTAAAAATTGAGTACTCGATTTGGAAGACTTTATTTAACCCCCTTTTTTGGCATTTGTGAAGTCATCTTCATGACCTCAAAAATGGAGCCCGATTAGAGACGCATACGGGAGCCCAATTTTTAGCCCTACCGACCACCCCCTTGTTGTTAGTTTTCTATATACTAGGTATTTTAATATGTTTTTTACTATTTTACTTCATTTTTTTCAATTTTCAATTTAATATGTATGTTAATTTATTGTTTTTTTCATTTTTAATATACGTAAAATTGTAAATTTACATTGTCAATGAGTAGATGTTTAAAGTTTTGTATTTGTTAATTAAAATATAGTTTCATAAATGTTTATTTAAAAAATTATTATTTTAGATGTTTTGAAATGTATTTAATTTATGTATTTATTACAATGTTGAATGATTAGATTAGATGTAAATTCATTGTTTAAACATGTAATTTTACAAATAAATATAACCTCAACCTAGAACCATATAACCTTGACCTTGTTTTAACTATAACCTCGACCTAAATTCATTGTTTAAACTATAATCACGACCTAACCATATAGTTATGTACAATAAAACTCTAAACATGCATAACTAAGTACTTAATCACATAACAGCCCGCTAAGGGATCCAAACAAAAAACTTAGTATTTAAAATGATTTTACTTAAATTGTACTGTACTTTGTTTCATGGATCGAAAATGGATTATGTAAACTATTTTATAAATGTATATTCTTTCAGCCTTTCATAACCTGTCAAATGTATAGTGGATGATTGTGCATTCCGAATTAATTTGCCAAGTGGCATTCAGAACAAATGTATATATTATTTAAATGGATTGAACTAAAGTAGTTAATATTCTTTCATGTGGATGTGTTATTTATTTTATGTTTAGTACTTTAAATTATTTTAAAATGAAATGTAAATGTGCTCATTAAGGAATGCAATCTCATATGGATTTTATAAATGTAAATTATTGTATGTATGTTATTGCTTGCTTAGTAAAACTTTTGATTAGTTCTTTGGATCCCTTGGTTGGGCGTCATTTAGGATTAAATATAATGTCAATTTGTATTGAATTTAACTCTAATCATAACCCTTACTATCATCTTAACCTTAATCTTAATTTGCTAAAACCTACACCAGGTAATATATAAATAATTAAATAACTTTTTTATCTTACCTTGAGTACTAATTTTATAAATGTCATGTACATGTGAATCTAAAAACATGTGTACATATCTAATTACATCATTTATTGGATAAGAAGGATTAAAAAATTTCATTATATATATTATCCATGCATAATGTATCAAAAGAATCATATAGATATATGTCATTTATGACATGTACATCATAGATAATCAAGAAGGGTACTTAGGTAAATTTATATATATTTAACACTATATATTATAAGAAAAGACAAACACCATATATAGGAGCATCACATGTACATAAACTAAAAAAAATTACCATGACACATGTAATGAGATCAAATAATACTTGTAAGATTCATCGCATATAAGTTATCAACATGTATAGGGGTGATATAATCAAAATATCAAAAAATGAGTGATATCAAAGCATTATATCTTAATATTTAACACTAAAATAAACTAACCCCTGGGTAACCCTAAATCAAATTGAATATATCAAACTATATTGAAAGGTAACACTGGCCCTTAACTAATTAATATTATACTTATAAACCAAATTGAATTAAACCATGATCATAAACCTAATTATATATCCCAACTTAAGAGTAGAAACCTTGAGTTTAACCTTAAATCCTTTCCCCAACCATTAACCAAATTGAACCGTTACCCTAAGATTAAAGCAAGTTAAACGTTGACTTTAAGACTAAACCAAATCACCCTAAACTAGAACTCAATAATATATTCAAAACTTTAAAACAAAATTCAAACCTAACTTTTTTGAATTAATGTTGGTTTTTAATCTAAAAGCTCTAACTATAATTCTATATCTAAAACCAAATTTAGCACTTTAAAACTTAATTCAATTTATTAACTCTTGTCCTAATTGAAACCTAAGCATGTAAACCTAATCAAATAGTACAAACCAAATGGAACCCTAATCCTAAAACTAATTAAACATTGATATCAAGGTCTCAAAATGATACATCATAAAAAAATTATAAGCGACTTGAATGAATCATGCATCTAATTAAGTAACCCTCCCTCACCATCAAGAGGTGGAGGTGTCCACATTAGTGTGAGTAGGAGCCTAGACTACACCCTTGGATGCCAATGAATATATCTAAAGAAGTGAATAACTTGTCTTTCCACTGGATGTCTAAACCTTTATATCCTAAGTGATTATTCATCATGTAATATCTAATTAGGAGGGTATTGAAGCACTTTAACACCCCAATCCTTGACTAGATAATTATGTTAGGGTGGACTAATTTCTATTTATCTTGGGTTGGAAGTGCCTAAAAGTTTTTTTCTGGAGACTGGAGATTCCCCTATTTGTTTCCTATTTTCCTTTATAGGTAGCCTAAATGTTTTTTACCTTTGCCGAATGGAAGGCCACATAACAAAATATTGCCTTATTCTATAAAAATAAATACTCACCCCCTAGTGATATATAGTAAGATCTTTTTCCAAATTTTACTATCAATTTTTTTGGTTAGAAGATGATGATAGTTCAAAATGATTTAGAAGATAGGGATAAAATGAGAACCATCATTCCTAGATTGAAGATGCATTATTCCTTGATAAACCCATTTCTATCATAAATCAGCTCCTCCATCCAAAAAATTAGTAATGAGAAATCCCTACGTCAAGTAATCAATGTAGGGCTCATAAAATTGATCAAGTGATCAATCAAGGGCTCATAAAATCCTTAGGTCAAGTAATCAATGGAGGGCTCATAAAATTGATCCCCAAGGGAAGATAAGAATCTCATTAAAAATTAGAGACGGGACACTCCTAAATACATATCATACAAAATTATTGCCAAGGTCTTAGCCTCTAAACTAGAAGATATCCTACCCAAGAACATTAACCCTAAACAAAAGTGTTTTCTTAAGGATATTTATGCATATTGGAGAACTTGATAACCTATTGGAAGACTTTGGATTGGGAAACATTTCTAGGATAGAGTGTAGGCATGCTCAAGTAATTGATTATGAAAATATCTACAAAAGGGTGGAATGGAGTTTCACTATGATGATGTTGCAAGCCCAGGATTCCATCCAATATTATGTCAAATGGTGTCCTCTCTTATGATTGGTGTCAGGGTTTTAGTAAAGAAATTAATGGGGTTAGATTGTAATTTTTAGAACTCTCTAGATCAATTATGAAAGGGTGTCCTCTTGCATCCTCTTTATTTTTTATTGTTGTTGACTCATTACATTATCTCCTTAGAGATAACCAGTTGTCTCTAAAAGTTAGAAGATCTACTCTCCAACTAATTAATAAGTATCTAATAGATAGTTTGTTGATAATATTTTTATTATTTTTAAGCTAGAAGAGTGAACACGAGTCATTTAATGATCAAATTGGACCTCTTTTCTTTGTATTGGGTAGTAAGATTTATGTCTCTACATCTATCTTATTGGGGCTAAATATTGAGTCCCCTACCTTAAGTAGTAAATATGGTATTGGATGGAGATTTCATAATTAAGTGGTTAGGTACCTAGGGATTCCATTTTTAGTAAACCCTAACATATAAATAAAATGTGTCTTTATATCAACAAGAAAATCTTTGGAAAACTCAAAAACTAGAACTCTAATTATCTCAGTTTGGTTGGTATAATTCAAGTATGTTAAAATATTTTCTCCTCATATTTGGTTTAAGTTTCTCTTCTTCCTACACATTTTATTTAAATCAATTTTCTCTTCTATATAAATCTATTAGGAACATTTTGTGGTCACATGGAAAAGGAAATATGAAGAATTAAACTACCAAGATTAGTTCACATAAAGAAAGTAGATTAGTACGTTGGAATGAAAATTTTAAGAAAGTTCAAGGGATTATGCTGGCAATAAAATAGATAGCCAAAGCTTCATAAGGTAATGAATTATGGATTATGATTAGAATTTGGATTATTACATGGTTAGGGATAGAGTTCACATGTATTAGTTCATTACCTGACATGATCTACACTTATAGTTTGCATTAAAAGGTGGATAATATTTAGGATTCAAACTACAATCATAAATATTTTTTAATCAAATCATAATTCTATCTCTAGGATTTCATTCTAATTTTAACCTTAACTCTCATCCTAACGCCATCTATTATATATGCTATAAACAAAGGACCATAATAAATATCCAAAACCTAAATATAATTCTAACTAAAACCATAATCCTAGGTAAGTTCCCTAACATTAAAGGACCATAATCATTATAATAATATTAAGCTTAGCCATTATGAAAACCGTTAACATAACAAAATTGTAAACCATAACCTTGTCATAATCTTAACTTTGTTTCATCCTAAGATGAACATATAATCCATAATGAGTTCATACAATCCCCCAATGTCACAAAATAAGTGTACATGAAAGCAAAATTAGCTTGGTGGCTCCTATTTAAGAAAAGAAACCTTGAACTAACCTAGATATTTTTTTTTGGACTATTATCTTATGATTAGACTTAATAATTCAGTACTTAATGTTTAATTTGACTTAAATGTTTAACTTTATTTATTTAATTGATATGATTTTAATAAAGATATGTACATTTATATAGATCTAGTGGATAAATTTTATTAAATAGTAATTTTTTCATGTTTTATGTTTTATGTTGTTTAAACATATATGCAGATTATATATGATGGACCCACCGCCACCCCCTCCCCCTCCCATACCTCCACCTCCACCCGCTCCACCTCCACCTCCACCCACACCCCCACCACCCACTGTAGATGAGCTCCTTGAGACCATGAGGCGTAACCTCAACGATCTCATGTGTGATATAGAGGCTATCTGACCTGAGAGGCACCCCCCCCCCCCCCCCCCCCTTCACCTACTATGTCTTGTAGATAGCATGCAAGGCATGATTGACTCAATCCATCATTTTAATTCAGAGATTGATTCATTTAGATCATGGAGGGAAAGCATGCATGCCTTCTACTCTAATAGCTTATCATACAAAGAGGTTTATAACCTGCAAATAGGTAAAGGGAATTTTCAACATTATTTTGTAAACCCTAAGATGGGTGAAGCAATTAATGATAAGAAGCCTCACATTTCCATTAGGTGGTGTACACATCCACATATGGCAGCACATTTTTGGGAGCGGTGGTGGATGGTATTTGACCATCCACCACACGCTAACCATGAGGTGCCAATGTACTTCCTTAGGAATTTATGGGCTGAGTTTGAGTTGGGTTTGAAACCCAACTATTTTGATATGAAAGCATTTTAGGGGGTTGGTAGAGGGATGCCTAAGGATAGGCCTAGGGAAAAGCTGAGTGATAGAACGAGAAACTGTAGGTGAGCTAAGCCCCTTGTACCTCTTCCTGTGCTTGTTGTGCCTACTCCTCACCATCATCAAGAAATTTTATCTTCTTTTACCCATTTGAGTGCCCTTTTGGGCAATTTAGTATAGTAGTGGATGCAGGTAGTACATGCTCCTCCACTTGGAGATGTTTGTACTAGCTATGGAGGCATATGCATAGGCCCCCAAAGTGACCCTGGTGTAGCACACAATGGCCATTATGCTGAGGGTATAGATTTTGATGATGATGTATACGATGCCCATGGTGATGGTAGTGATGAGATAGATGTGTCATCATTTGTTGACCTCATGCAGCAAGGAGATCCTAGAGAGAGTCAAGAGCAGCAGGTAAAATTTTAATTTTAATATAAATATAAAGTACACATAACTATTTACTTTCTACATACATATGTAATTTTATTAACTATATTAATTTGTACTTTTCAAATAATAGAGGATGGATGATATTGTTCCTCCTAGGAGGCAATATAGTCTTTTTCTGAGACCTACTGATGTTGGTGTCCCTTATATAGTATGCACTTTGAATTACATTGTAAAAATGTACATTCAAATTCGAATTGAATAACATGTGCTGATATGTTCTTTTTATTTGATTTTGTAGGGATTGTCTGCATCTACACAGATTGATGTTAGTAAAATTCCTACTCTAGTTACCACTGAGGCATAGCCTCAAATACATGTGGTATGAACTTTTGACAGAAGACAAATAATTTATATTATTTTTATGTATGTACATTATTATTAACTTATAATCTGAAATTTTTTGACTCACATGTATATATATTCTATGTGTTTTGATTTTACAAACAAAAGCCATATCATACTCATCAATACAGGCCTCGGTATAGTCTATTTTTGACTCCATCTTATGATTATCATGCTAGCATACCTATAGACACATCTGTGACATTGAATACCACTCAGGTATGATATATATATTATATATACTAGCGAGATTGGATACAACTTGTTTTAAAGACTCATTTTTATTCTTGGGTTTTGCATACATTCCCAACCTTCTCATTACTTTTTGCATTTTAGACATTTTAATTAGTTGCAACATTAGCTAACATTGAAACCCAAATTTCTTATTATAAGAAAAATGCCTATACAATCTATTAGCATGCATCCTAATTTTTCTCCATGAAACCAATCCCTCAAGATTATTTAACACATAATTAGGAATATGAAAATTATGTTCAGACACTTTACTATCATCCAGACATGTTTGTTTAGTAGTTGGTGTTTCTATGTCTACATTCATGCAATTTTTATTTTCAGACACTTTACTATTTTCACTATTATTTGGGATTTGAATATCATTTTCAAAATTTCTTGGTATTTCTTTCAGGGCAGGCATTTCTATTCGAGAGTTTTGTGCATGATCATTTGATAATTGCTTCTCATGAAGAAAATCTAAATCATTTAAATCGTAACCTGCTTTTAAAAAATCACCAATTTCATCACGAGAGATAATTCAAGAGTTTGGAGACACACCTGTATTGAATGCATGATTAGAATGTGCACCTAAATTTTGTTGTATTCGGTTCTCTTCTTTGACCTCTTCATCCATCATGGTATCCTCAATGTCTTTCTCCTTTGAAACATTGTTCAAGTCTCTAATTCTTTGTCTTCTCTCTCATTGATGTCGTGGTTCATTCTCTTTATTTGCTGCAATCTCCTCATCTATCAAAACTTTTTCTTTCTTCTTTCTTTGTTGTTTTGATCCCATGTTTGCACTAATTTTGAATTTGAATCAGTAGCTTGCAAATTGTATAAGAGGACAAGAAAATAGAATAAGCTTGATAGAATTCATTGTTGCAAATCAAAACTGTTATTCAATCATTTCAATCATTGAAAATTAGTCTATGGGGCAGCTTTTGGGGCCCAATGGGTACATTAGAAATGGGTAACCTATTTCATAAAAATCGGGCACCCGATTCTTTAAAAATCAGGCACCCAATTCTTTAAAAATTGGGTACTCGGTTATAAATTGGGTACCCGATTTTAAAAAGAATCAGGTACCTAATTTTTAAATAGTTAGGTACAACAATTGAAAGCAATAATGCACCCAATTTTTGAATTACAAATTAGGTGCTCGATTCTTGAGACATGAGTGACAGTTTGGTATGGCACCCAACCTTTGCATGGGGTTTTGCCTTGGGGAAAGGCATGGCATAGGCTTGGTCTCACCAAGCCATGCGTTTATGGTCCTTTTTTTTTCTAAGGCATTTAATCGACAATTTTTGGTATTGTCATAATATTTCTATAGTCGTTCCCATTGAATTTATTGATGAGACAAAAACCCATTATAGGTCTTACTGTTTTGATTTCAAAAATGTAAATTATATAGTGTTATTATTTTATTTTCTATTTTTCCATTATTTATTAATCAAAACTATCTCCTAAACATTGAAAAGTGACATTCACTAAAACTTTAATAACTTTTTTATTTTATAATTTTTCTTAAATTAATTTATATATTATCAATCTACATACAATTATTTTGATGTTAGAAAAAATGAAAAAAGTGAGATTTTGATCAAATTATGTGGTTTGTACATGAGAGGTTTAAAAATTTATCTTTATAGCCAATTAATAATTAATAATAATAAAATTATTCAATAAAATATAAAGGAAAAATATTGTCATCAATCTTAGGTGTATTAGGTAACTCACTTTAAAAGGATTTTCAAAAATTCATTTATTTGTGTCAAATTATGGTGTCCGTACATGAGCATGGTATGGTCTTGAAACAACCATTTTGAAAAAGTGGTTTTTAAAGATCCATACCCAAAAAATAATCTATCATATGGGCACATAAATAAATTACATATTCAAAAACTAGATTCTGAACACTAAAAATTTTATTTTAGAGTTTTTTTATATTCCATATCTAAATACCTCAAATTTTCATATCAATTGACAAAAAAATTCAAAAATAGGAAAAACACTTCCACTTTTTGGCCAAAAGTGAGACCCAACTTCTTGCATTGACCCTAATAATTATGGTTAGTTATTGAAATAAATTGGATTAAATTTAATAAGCTAGATAAGATCAAAATGATATTTCTAACATTTAATAAACTAAAACCTACACCTACAATATATATTTATGTGCATACATAGAACACAACCTTCCATCTAATTAGAAATTAAATCATTCTTGCATTCTTTATTACCAAAAAATTTATAAAATAGAGAGGAAAGGACTTTGTAAACATTAAATTTGCAGTTGAATGCAATACATGAACTATAAAAAAAATAAAAAATAAAAAATTTAAATACATAAACTATTTCATCCAAAAAAAAATTTAATAAGTAGAGTGGTACAAAAAAAATAACATAATTAATAATTATGGTTAGTCACTGCAATAAATTGGATTAAATTTAATAAATTACATAAGATCAAAATGATAGTTCTAAAATTTGTGTGTGTGTGTGTGTGTGTGTGTGTGTGTGGTGTGTGTGTGTAAGAGAGAGAGAGAGAGAGAGAGAGAGAGAGAGAGAGAGAGAGAGATTTTAAAATACACGAACTATAAAATAAAGCATATTTAATAATTAGAACCCCAACTATTTATCTAATTAGAAATTAATTCATTCTTGCACTCTTGGTGAGCATAGGGAGATGATTAAGAGTTAGAGAGTGATAGGGTAAAAATATGGTGAGAGAAAGAGGCTAGTATAGGGGGGGAAAAGACTATAAAAAATAATAATCAGGGGTATATAGATGTATATGTGTAAGATAGAGAGATGGGGAAAATATCATGAAAGGAGGGTGAGAGAGAAAGAGTGAGTGGAAGATAGAGAGAGAGAGTGATTAATTATAGGGGCAAGACAAGATAGAATGGGGACAAGGTGAGAGACATGATAGAGAGAGGGGGGGGGGGGCAATAAAAGAGAGGAATTTGGGGGATATAGATGTGTACATATAAGAGATATAGATGGGGAAGATATGGTGAGAGGAAGGAGCAAGAGAAAGAGTGAGTGGAAGATAAAGAAATAGAGTGAGTATTTAAAGGTGGTAGATAAGAAAGAAAGGGGACAAGGGGAGAGAGAGAGAGGTGGGGGGGAGAGGAGGATAGGGGAGACTATAAAAGAGATTAATTAGGGGGGTATAAATGTGTATTTTAGGAAGATATGGTGATAGAAGGGAGTGAGAGAAAGAGTGAGTGCAAGATAAAGAGATAGAGTGAGTAATTATAACTGGTAGATAAGATATAATGGGGACAAGGTGAGAGACACAAAGTAGATAAAGAAGGTAAATAGGGGGAAAATATGGTGAAAGTAATGAGATGATAAAGTGTTAGAAAGAGAGGGGGAAGTAGAAAATAGATTAATTAAGGGGATATAGATGTCCATGTATAATAGATAGAGATGGGGAAGATGTGGTGAAAAGAGGAATAGGAAAGAGAGTCAGTAATTATAGAGCATAGATAAGACAAAATGGGGACAAGGTGAGAGACATGAGCTAGATAAAGAAGGTAAATAGGTGGAAAATATGGAGAGAGAGAGAGAGAGGGTGGTACAGGTGGGCTAAACACTATAAAAGATAATAATCAGGGGGATATAGCTTTGCAATTATAAGAGAGAGAAGGGAAAGATATCGTGAAAGGAGAGTACAAGAGAAAGAGTGACTGGAAGATAAAGAGAGAGAGTGATTATTTATAGGGGTTAGACAAGATAGAATAGGGACAAGGTGTGTGTGTGACACACACACACACACACACACACACACACAGAGAGAGAGAGAGAGAGAGAGAGAGAGAGAGAGAGGAATTTGGGGGATATAGATGTGTACATATAAGAGACATATATGGGGAAGATATGGTGATAGGAGGGAGCAAGAGAAAGAGTGAGTGGAAGATAAAGAGATAGAGTGAGTATTTCTAGGTGGTAGATAAGATAGAAAGCGGACAAGTTTAGAGAGAGAGGGGGGGCAGAGGAGGATAGGGAGACTATAAAAGAGATTAATTAGGGCAGTATAAAAGTGTATATAAAAGAAATAGAGATGGGGAAGTTATGGTGATAGAAAGGAGTGAGAGAAAGAGTGAGTGGAAGATAAAGAGATAGAGTGAGTAATTATAAGTGGTAGATAAGATATAATGGGGACAAGGTGAGAGACACGAGGTAGATAAAGAAGGTAAATAGGGGGAAATATGTCAAAAGTAAGGAGATGATAAAGTGTTAGAAAGAGAGGGGGAAGTAGAAAATTAATTAATTAACAAGATATAGATGTCTATGTATAATAGATAGAGATGGCGAAGATGTGGTGAAAACAGGAATAGGAGAGAGAGTCAGTAGTTATAGAGCATAGTTAATACAAAATGGGGACAAGGTGAGAGACATGAGCTAGATAAAGAAGGTAAATAGGGGGAAAATATAGTGAGAGAGAGGGTGGCACAAGGGTGTCGAAGACTATAAAATATTAATATTAGGGGGATATAGATGTGTATGTATAGGAGAGAGATGGGAAAAATATCATGAAAGGAGGGTACAAGAGAAAGAGTGAGTGGAAGATAAAGAGAGAGATTGATTAATTATAGGGGTAAGACAAGATAGAATGGCGACAAGGTGAGAGACATGAGGTAGATAAAGATGGTAGAGAGAGAGAGAGAGAGAGAGAGAGAGAGAGAGGAGAGATAGAGAGAGAGAGAGAGAGAGAGAGAGAGAGAGAGAGAGAGAGAGAGAGAGAAGAATTTGGGGGATATAGATGTGTATGTATAAGAGATAGAGATGGGAAGATATGGTGATAGAATGGAGTGTGAGAAAGTGTGAGTGGGTGATAAAGAGATGGAGTGATTAATTATAGATGGTAGATAAGATATAAAGGAGACAAGGTAAGATACATGAGGTCAATAAACAAGGTAAATAGGGTAAATATGGGAAAAATATGTTGAGAGTAGAGAGAGAGAGAAGATAAACATGAGCTAAAGATATATTATTAGTGTTAGGAAGAGATATTATGAGGGAATGAAATGGGATAAAATAAGAAAGGGAAATTAAGAGGGGATAGAAGGAGTCATATGAAATGGATCTTAAAAAAGTAAAAATTTAGGGATTAAAATAGATACAAATGGTGACTCCCAACCTTCAATCTAATTAGGAATTAAATCATTCTTGCATTCTTTATTACCAAAAATGTTATATAAGAGAGAGTAGGGGACTATGTAAAACTTAAATTTTTAGTTAAATGCAACACATAGTGAATTTTTTTTTTAAATAGATAAACAATTTCATCCAAAAAAAAATAGCATATTTAATAATTATTGTTAGTTATTGAAATAAATTGGATTAAATTTAATAAACTAGATAAGATCAAAATGATAGTTCTAACATTTAATAAACTAAAATTTACACCTACAATATATATTTATGTGCATACATGGAACACAACCTTCCATCTAATTAGAAATTAAATTATTCTTGCATTCTTTATTAGCAAAAATGTTATAAGAGAGAGAGGAGAGGACTTTGTAAAAGTTAAATTTGTAGTTAAATGCAATACATGCACTTAAAAAAAAATCTTTTTAAAATACAAAAACTATTTCATCCAAAAAATAAATTTAATAAGTAGAGTGGTATAAAAAAGTAGCATAATTAATAATTATGGTTAGTCACTGAAATAAATTGGATTAATTAAATTTAATAACCTACATAAGATCAAAATGATAGTTCTAACATTTGTGTATGTGTGTATGTGTGTGCACGCGCGTGCGTGCGTACATGCGTGTGAGTGTGTGTGCGCGCGGGCGCGCGTGCGTGTGTGTGTGTGTGTGTGTGTGTGTGTGTGCATGCATGTGCATGTGCGTGTGTGTGTGTGTGTGTGCATGTGCATGTGCGTGTGCGTGTGTGTGCGTGAGAGAGAGAGAGAGAGAGAGAGAGAGAGAGAGAGAGAGAGAGAGAGGGTGGGGGGGGGACTATAAAAGAGAGTAATTTGGAGGATATAGATGTGTACGTATAAGAAATATAGATGGGGAAGATATGGTGACAGGAAGGACCAGAGAAAGAGTGAGTGGACATAAAGAGATAGAGTGAGTATTTATAGGTTGTAGATAAGATAGAAAGGGGACAAGTTGATAGAGAGGCGGAGAGAGGTGGGTGGAGAGGAGGATAAGGGAGACTATAAAAGAGATTAGTTAGGGGGGTATAAATGTGTATATAGAAGAAATAGAGATGGGGAAGATATGGTGATAGATAAGAGTGAGAGAAAGAGTGAGTGGAAGATAAAGAGATAAAGTGAGTAATTATAAGTGGTATATAAGATATAATGGGGGACAAGGTTAGAGACATGAGGTAGATAAAGAAAGTAAATAGTGGGAAAATATGGCAAAATTAAGGTGATGATAAAGTGTTAGAAAGAGAGGTGGGGAGTAGAAAATAGATTAATTAAGGGGATATCGATGTCTATGTATAATAATAGATAGAGATAGAGAAGATGTGGTAGAAAGAGGAATAGGAGATAGAGTGAGTAGTTATAGAGCATGG